>OY283145.1:22666235-23906992 GCA_958299785.1 Medicago lupulina | reverse complement strand
ACACAACACTACATTTACTGCTTTTTATCCGTGTCTTGCTCTCCAACAATGACAGCAAACACAACACTATATTTACTGCTTTTTACCCGTGTCTTGCTCTCCAACAATGAAAGCAAACACCAACATTGCATTTACCTTTACCATTTTCAAGCTTTTGTTCCCCAGAGAACTTTTGTCCCTAGTCAGGTCATCTTAACATCTTGCATTCACAACACTGTACTTAACATTGCATTCATAACATAGCATTCATAGCATTTTGTAGTTAATACGGATCAAAAATGGTGTACTCTGATATTTAAGTCTCCTCGACCCATCGATTTGAAACTTTCGTTTTCAAACTTCTGTGGCGAAGAAACTTAAATAGGGGCATCTGTCATACCCCATTTTTTGACCGCCTGTTTTCTTTTTACTCGTCATTTAAGCTTGTTTTATCGAGTTGTTTTCTCCAATTTCTACATTTTTATTTCACGGTATTTTATCAGTTTTTTCTCAACATTCTACATGTATATATCTCAGCATTTTATCTGTACGCTTTGCAAACATTTTACTCGTCTTTTCTCAAACTTTTATCCGCTTAAATCTCATTTTTTATCTATTCGTTTTACAGTGTTTCATTGCTATTTTATCATTTTTACTCGCTTTTGTAGACTGAGAAGTCTCGTCGTTTCAGACGAAATTTCGACAGAGAGGTTACTTTGAAATACCTCATTTGATTCCGAAGGGACAGTTTTAAGTTTTTTATTTACTTATTTATTTCTCTTTTATCCTTTTTTAGTTTGTTTTATTTAAAAGTTTTTATTTATTCTATTTTATTATTTATCATTCTTATTTTATTATTTACTTCTTTTTTACTTTAATTTTCGTTTTTTATTTATTTAATATTTTTGGTCCAAATTTTGGTCTTTGTCCACGTGTCAGTCCGTAATTGGTCCATGTCTTTTTGCTGTCATTTTTTGTATCAGAGACCCACCAAGGGTATTTTAGTCATTACAATGTACCAGAGAACCCTAGAGGTGACAGCCTATAAATAGACTGTCATTTTTTCACACTGCCCAAGAAAAAACGACACTGTAGCAGCAGCCACACAGTCTCCCAAGCAAACACTTTTTTCTTTTCTCTCTCTACAATTGTGAATCAAACACAAAGAAAA
Organism: Medicago lupulina; assembly: GCA_958299785.1. Classification (NCBI taxonomy): domain Eukaryota; kingdom Viridiplantae; phylum Streptophyta; class Magnoliopsida; order Fabales; family Fabaceae; genus Medicago; species Medicago lupulina. Next base: position 23,905,842 of record OY283145.1, on the reverse strand, counting down.
AATCACAAGAACATGAACAGCAAGAACACCACAACAATATTCTCATGAACCATAACCACAAATCAACAAAACAACACTCATAACCCATCAAACACACAAATCCAAACCGGATTCGCACCTCACACGCAAAAACCAAACCGGTTTTGTATCAAAACATCATCACCGAACCGCACAAAAACGGAACCGAACCGGACAAAGAAAAGAAAAGTCCGAACCAAAGGAAAGAGGTCACGGCCGGAGCCTTTTAGTGGAGGAAAAGCGGTTTTCGTCGGCTTAAAGGTAGTATTTCATGCTTATCTTGGTGTTAGTAGTTTAAATCTTGAGTTTTGTGAAGTTTTGATTTCAAAAATTCCGCAAGTTCAAACCTAGATCTAGGGTTTTTGGTTGGGTATTTGCAAAATCTAAGGCCAGAAATGAGATGAGGGAAGAAAAGGATTTCTAAATATGTAAAAAAAATTTGAAAAAGTGGAGTTTTGAACTCCGGCGCGGTGGTGCCACCACCGGCCACCGCGCCGGAATATTTGTGCTCGCCGGAGAAGATGAAGATGGGTGGCGGTGTTCTTGCTTTTTATTTCCAGAAAATGTTTTAAAAAAGTAGAGAGAAGTTAGAGCCATTTTCGGTTTAGAGAGAGAAACAAGGGTTAAAAATGATTTAGAAAAACCAACAAACCCTTTTATACTCTTTTCAACCGGTTCGGTTCGCCTGTGAACCGATCCAGGTTTGAACCGAACCGGTTCCTCTCCTTGGCCCTTTTTGTGAGTTGTTTCTACAGTTTTGCTGGTTATACCCCCTGTGTTGCTTACTATACCCCTTCCCTGCATATTTTCTTCCATATGTGAATCATTTTAAATTCATGCGTTTTTTAACACTTTAATCACTCATTATATCATGCATTTTATTAGTTTATTTGGTGCTTTAAAATTTTATTACATTCATTTTAAGAATTTTAATTAGTATGCATTGTGTATTATTTAGTTAGTGGTTTAATTTTTATTTCATGTATTTTGTTCCTTGGTTCGGCTTAAACATAAAAATCTTTTACTACTTTCATGCATTTTATTCAATTTAAGTTTTTTCATATTATATTAGTCATATCATTTAGTTTACTTGTGGATTTAATTTTCATCACATGCATTTTAATTTAAATCACCTTTCATACCATGCATTTTTTATCTAATTCTTATAATGACCATATTTTTATCTCATGCATTCTAGACTTTAAAAAATCATTACATGCATATCTGGTTTATTTAGCGTATGTGCTTATTTTATATGTTTGCATTTTATTTTCTTACTATCGCTTCATCATTTTGATTAGTTTATGATTCATAATTTTTAGTGTGTATTTAGGACTTTGATGTAATTTTGATTCTCGCACTTTATTTTTTCTCGTCATTTACGTTTTGCTTGAGACTTTAGAATGTATCTAGGTCCCATGTAAATATCCAATGAATGAGAATATGCACCGACACACGCACCGACACTATCACACACTTATTTATCGCTTTTACGTTACGTCGTTACGCTTAGTTTTTTAGTTTACGCTTAACTTAGAAAAAAAAAATCAAATTTCCAAAAAAATCAAATAACCAAAACACAAAAATATTTTCTTAAGAAACCTTGGCTCTCAATCCAAGTGGACCTTTTCCCTTTATTTTCTTAATCAAACTTCTAATCAATGTTTAATTATTTAGACTTTCCTTTTCTCTAATTAAAATCAAACAATCTCACATTTTTTATTCTTCTACGCCTTTCGGCTTCTTGCCTTCTTAAAACCTTTTTTCAAAATCGTTAAAAATAACCCAACTCACCAAAAGAAATTTTTGAGGTGAACTACATGATTTTGATCCCGTCTTCGGGTATGTAGGCAAAAGACTTATGTCTTTCCAAATCAATAAAAATAACAAAAAAAAACATACATCTTCTCTCTCCATTCTTACACTTAGATTTAGGCAATATCTTTACAAATAATTAAGCGAATAATTAGCACAAGTTTAATTTAGGTGAGAGGCTCCTTCGAAGTACCGAAGTCGATTAGGGTGCTTAACACCTTCCCTAATCGAAACCAACCCCCGGACCTTAATCTCTAAAAAAGGGTTTTTTACTCGTTTTTTTCCCTTCCCGCGGATAAAAATTGAGAGTTCAAAGATTGACGGTTCCAAACCAATAAATGGATTGATACCCGAAAATCACGAGCACAAGGTACAACCTGTGTATCATAGCTGCAAAACTTGGATAAACTTTTTAGTAGCACCGTACAATGAGAAGAAAACGAAGAGCATAAATCATATATTTTTTTAAATATATATACAAAACTATAAATGACATAAATCTTAAATTATAACGAAATTGCCTTATTGAAATAATTCAACAATCCCTGACAACGGCGCCAAAAACTTGATAGAAATTTGACAAGTGTACCAAAACCTATCGAAGTAGTAAAATATCGATCCCACAAGGACTGTTTTTAACTTCAATAATTCAACTTCGTTAAGCAACAGGATGTGTAAAAGTTTATATTTGTTTTGCCACTAGGCGGTTTGTTTGTTTTGATCTTATAGAAACAAATAACAGAAAATAGGATTTGATTAAGAAAATATGGAGAAAGATGAGATTAGGTTTGTCGAATCCTCTACGTACCCCTAATTGGTATACCGTACTCTATTGTTATGAATGGTTTTCTAGTTTTTACGATAGTTAACAAATTAGCCCTAATATATCCCTTGAGTTAGGACCCTCTTCTCAAACTATAGCCCCTAATCCCTTAGGTGGTCTAGTAAACTTTGAAGGTTTTAAAGTACGTTAACCTAATATCACTAATAAACGATTATCAATTCCTAGACTAACCATGTTTATTAGAACAATTCAATGGGTCTAAGTCGAAAGTCAGGGTCAGTGGTCATTCATACACACAATGTTTATATGTGATCAATATATAAAAAGAATTAAAACCAATTGAATTGAATAAAAACTAAATTGTCATTCACGAATAATAGAGTTTCATCACGACAACATGTATCAATTAGGGTTACATCGATTCATCTCAAACCTAATCTCTAAGAGATTTAGCTACTCATAATTGCGGTTACAAATAGCATAATCAATGAAAGAATTAAAACACACATAAACTGGATCAGAGATGATGAAATCGCCCCTTCTTCAGCCTTCTGGGTGTAAAAATCGCACTTTAGCTCTCCAATATCGTAACCCTTGTTTTTGGAATAGTCTTCAGCTTAAATAGGCTCAGAGATTCTCCCAAATTGTGTCACGTTTTTGGCAAATCGTGACACGTTTTTCCTTGTGTAACAAGAAACTAAATTAGGGTTTCACAAATCGTGTCACATTTTTCCCAACGTGACACATTTTCCTTAAATCCGAAAACATGCATTCTTCCTTGTGAAATCGTGTCACGTTTTTCAGCAAATGTGCCACGTTTTGTGTCTTGTCCTTTTTCTTCAGTTTTCTTGCTTTTCTTGCTGCTTAAGTTGCCTTGTGAACTCCATAATGTGATAATATTTACATAAAAATTACGTAATGACAGCATGTCATCAGCTACAGTAACTTCAGAAGCTGAACCAGAATCAGATTCAGAAGAAGAAAATGAGAAATGCCTAAACGCAAAGGAAAAGCAAAAATCATGGTATCTGGACAGCGGTTGCTCAAGACATATGACAGGAGAGAAGTCAATGTTCCTCGCCCTCACAATGAAAGAAGGAGGAAATGTGAAGTTTGGAGGCAACCAATCTGGCAAGATCATTGCTACATGAACTATTGGTAACTCCTTTATCTCTATTAATAATGCGTGTTTGGTAGATGGTCTTGAACATAACCTTTTGAGTATCAGTCAGTTTTGTGACAATGGTAATGACGTGATGTTTGAAAATACCAATTGCACAGTAATCAACAAAGATAACAAGTCCATAGTGTTCAAAGGAAAGAGAGTGGAGAATGTCTATAAAATCAATTTTTCTGAACTGGTTGATCAGAAGGTAATCTGTCTTATATCAATGAATGATAAGAAGTGGGTATGGCACAATAGGTTAGGACATGCTAACTGGAGATTAATATCTAAGCTTAGCAAGTTATAACCTGTCAAAGGCTTACCTAATATTGACTATCATTCAGAAGCACTTTGTGGTGCATGAAGGTGAGAAATACACAAGAAGAGGGGGGGGGGGGGGGGGGGGGTGTTGAATTATGTTACCTGTTTCTTTGTTTTCTCCTAAGCTGAAAAACACTGATCAAAAGTAGTTTAACAATAGCTTCTGAAGTGATGTTCAAAACTAACTTGCAGCGGATAAAAACAAAGAGAGAGAGAAGGAATAAAGATACAAAGCAATTATACAGGTTCCTTCCACAAACCGGAAGTAGTTATGTCCCCCTTGCACTTCCAAGGAGAGTTCACTAAAATGTAATATCTGATTACAAATGCTCACTTCTAAACTTAGCAAGAGACTTCAAATTGCTCAAGCACAACTGCAAGAGATTTCTAATCAAACAAAATTACAAAGAAAAATGTTTGACACTAAACACTTGATATATAATCAGAAGTGCTCATAATACAAATCAGATACAGACTCTTAAGACTCTAGAATTTCTAAGATATGAACTTTGAAAAGAAATTCAAAGTGAACTTTTAGATGCTGAACAAATTTGACAGAGTTTTGGCGCTTTCAAATTGTTGTAAGTCTGATACGTTTCTTCAAGTCTTCACTCCTTTATATAGAGGTGTGAGATGAACGTTATGAATTGCCAGCACATCCAAAAAGAGTCGTTTGAAGCTTTGATCACTCACAAATGATCCATTGCCTGATACGGTTATTGTCCTATGAAAGATCAATTTCAAATGTATTCCATGTATGTAGGAACATTGTTGCAGGTGCAGCTGTTATCCTTGTCTTGTAGCAGGGACAAACTCTGTGTAGTGGAGGCAGTGGTTGTACACTTCGTACAATTGTACTTTGTCAACGCTCTACAAAAGAACAAGCATCCAATGCCTTCAAATCCTTTTGAATTAGCCGTTACTTCGCTTTTCCACTCTTCTGCATATAATCCATTGAACAACTTTTGAAACTTTAAGTTTGCATCTCTTGATGAACTACAACTTCTGGTGATCTTCAGCTTCTAATGAACTAGCTTCTGATGACACGTCATCACTCCAGGAGCACTCTGTCTTCAAGAGCACTTTGACTTCAGGAGAAGTTCTCTTCAGACGCTTCTAAGCTTCCTTTATGTTGATATCTTTGCTCTCTTTTGTTCTTCCAGAACCTAATAATGATCTTCAAATTTTTGTCGATGGTCCTTACACTTGAACAAATATTAGCATATCCAATTGACAATTTTTAATACCTTGTTATCATCAAAACTCTCAAAGGGTAATGTAAAACACATTTTGTTCCAACAATCTCCTCCTTTTTGATGATGACAAACTTTAGTATTTAAAAATGTTCAATTGTTGTTAATCTAATTAACAAGTTGACTATTTGGGTATGAGGTTTTTAAGCTCCCCCTGAGTCCAATAATACTTTAGGGTGAGGTTTGTAAGCTCCCCGTGAGTTCTATTCTTGTTAATTAAATTCATTTAAAAAACGTAATAACTCTCAGAAGAATCTCACATTTAAAAAGACTAAGAGATGAGAAGAAGGTCCTATTAATTTAAATTGGTTGAAATTAAATTAATGGGGCTCAGAGCCTTTAAATAATATCTACTATCTACTACTCCTCCATTTGTCATTAACAAAAAAGTATAAACAACAAACAAAGAGAAGAGATGAGAAAAATAAAGTGAGAAAAATAATAAATCAGAGCATATAACAAGCAATATAATTGATCAGAGCAGAAAACAAGTTCAGAAGCAAATAACAATGTATCATAACAGTAATTCAGAAGCATTAACATAGTTCAGAAGCAAGTGAAACAAATAATTAAAACAAGCTAGGGTGTGCAATCTAGGGTTGGACTTGTTTTTGGAGCACCATTTCCATCATTTGCTTCATCATCTTCTGAGTTTCTTCAGCTTGTTGCTTCATCTCTTGTTTGAATTCTTCATTGCTTTTGACAAGCCTTTCTTCTCTAATCCTGGCTTCCTCCAGCTGAGCTTCAGTTGCAGTCTTGTATTCTAGCAGCATCAACTTCTGCTCCAGAAGCTCTTTCTTCAGTTGCTTGTTCTCTTTCTCAAGAAGAGTATTCCTTTGCAGTAGTGCTAGTTCAAAAGAGGCTTCTTTGAGGTTGATCTTGTTTAGCCAGTCCAAATTAAGCTCTCTTGGGTGTATGCTTGATGGAATAAGACTTCTTGCTTCCAAGCATAGTAGAGTCTTCAACCAAGATCTAAGAACTTTGACTTCATGCAAGTTGGAAACCACTCCCTTCGGCCATTCTTGGAGCCTTGCCTGAGCATATTCTTGGGCATCAAAGCAGGATCATTGAAGTTCTGAAAGAACAAATTCCACTCTGTCCTCAGCCTTTTCCACATCTTTTCATAATTATCCTCATGAATGAGGTTATTCCTTGCTTGAACAAGATGGTTTAGCTCCTGAAAGATACTTTCACATACATTTGCTAATATAGTTGAATGCAGGAATAAGGTGGGTGGAGAGGGGACATTTGTTTTTGCAGGGGCTATAGGTTGAATAGCAAGGTTTGATGATGAAGGTTGGTCATTGTCATACCCTCATTTTGGACCTAAAAATACTCACTCAAATTTCTCTGCTATTTTCTAATGCTTTCAAATCCACTGTGTTTTCTACTGTGCTTCAACTGCATACATTACTTTTTCAGTCTTTTGAATTTTTGCCTAAAATCATACAAAAGGGTATTTTGGTCATTTCCCACAAAGGAATCCATTTTAGTCCCTACAATTTGTCCTTGAGTCTTTTCAATTTGTTTGCATGAATCATTAATCAAATTTTGCACAAAATCATCTTAATTTGCATCTGAGTCAGTCTGAGTCAGTTTGAGTCGTTTTTGCCCCCAGGGGCATTTTAGTCTTTTCACATCAAGTAAATTTTGGGCAGAGAGGTATTTTAAAATACCTCATTCGTGGTAATTTGTTTGTTTTAGTCCATTTTGTCGTTTTTAAATGTTTCGCTTTACGTTGCATTTCAAATTACATTTTTTAACCAATTTTATTATTTTTACATTTTAGTCCTAATATTTTCAAGAATTGCAATTTAGTCCAAATTTTATACTTTATTACAAAAAACAGTTCAACTTCTTTTTAATTCTAAAAAAAAAAACAGTCCAATTTTTCTTCTTTTTTATTTTGCAGTTTAGTCCCAAATTCTTTAAAATTTGCATTTTAGTCCTTTTTCAGATTCAGTCCAAGGCCACGCCAGATTCAGTCCAGTCCACATGGCACAAGCTCATTGGTCCATAGTCCACATGTCAGCCTATATAAGGCTCTAGGTGTCAGAATCAGAATCAGATACACGCGCCACATCACAAACAGATTCCATTTTCTCTCTCTTGGCAGTTAGGATCAAAATCATAACAAACTCAGAAAAGCTCAAGAACAAACACACGAACCCTAAGTTCCAGAACCAAAATTCAAGCAAATTCCATGGAGTTTTGTGGATTCTCAGAGATTCAAAGCTGAATCATCATCATTGAATCCCTTTTTCTGCAATTCAAGCATCGGATTCGTCGCTGGAAGCAACAAATCCCGAATACGATCACAGAATTGGAATTGAGAAGAAGAGGGAAAGAATTCCAAGGATTCCGAACCGGTTCAGAAAAGAAAAGAAGAAGGAAAACGAAGAATTCACGGATTCCGAACCATTCAAGAAGGAGAAGAAGCAATTACCAGTTTATTTCCGGATTTCAAAGAGAATCAACACAAAACAGAATCAATACAAGGATTTCCGAAGAATCAAATCAAAATTCCGGATAAAGCCAAGTAAAATCGCAAAACTCACCCCTTCGTTTCGTTCAAGGCCCACAACGAACTCTGAAACAACGTAGAACAGTGCGAATCCGTGAAATTTTGGTTCAGAACCGTAAACCCTAACTTTTTCTGGAAAAATTTTCAAGATTCCAAGGTTTACAACGTTGATTCATCGTTGTAAACCAACGAATCAACGAATAAAAACATATAGAAAGAAGATTCGAACCAAGAAAACGAACCAAAACCATACGGATTCCGCGAAGAAAAATTCCAGATCTACGTTGTTTCAGTCAATGCATGTAGATTCCAGTAACAGATTCATGTTTGGGGTGATAAGACGGAACTTTTAAGCCATAGATCATGTGTTTCTGGGTAGGATTGAACAAGGTTAGGGTTAGGGTTTCAGACATGGAAACGGCGGAGAAGAGAGAAAGAAAGAGAAAGAAAGAAAAAAATGAGGAAAACCGGTTCAGGAGCCTTTTATATAAGATAGTAAACCGGGTCGGTTCAGACCCGACCCACTCACCCATGCGCGTGGCCGTTGGATGCTGATCCTGTTGGATCGGGATCAATCCAACGCCCCAGAGGCGTCCTGGAGATCCGGATCCATCTATGCTTGGGTTTGGGCCTTTTACCCGCAGGCCTTTGTTTCTTTTTTCAGTTTCTTGAATTTTATTGCTAATTGCACCTTTTTCCTTGCTATTTGGACCTCCTGTGTGTTTTAATTCCTTTACAAAAATTCCAAAAAAATTCTTATGCGTTCTTGGTATATTTGTGACTGTTTTGTGATATTTTACATGTGGAAATTGATAAAAATTTGGCAGGCGCTAATTTCTCGTTTGATTGGAATATTTTGTGTCTTCGTATAAGTTTTCTTGCATGTTTGCTTATCCAAATTCTTGTCATATAAATTTTGATGGTTAGCGTTTGATTCCATAAAGATTCACCTCTGATTGCATGATAGCTCATTTAATTTTGTTAAGCTTGATGCCTTTGCGATGTTCCCAATTTTTGTCAATTTGAATTTTGTAACTTTGTGTAGTTTAGTTCTTGTCCCCAAGTTTACATGTTTTTGCAATTTTGTGTTAAGTTTGACCCTTGATACCAATTTTATGATATTTCTCATTTTTTCTTAAATTTGATTCTTGATACCAATTGCATGATATTTTACAATCTTGTTTAGTTTGATTCTTGATGCCAATTTTATGATGTTTGCAATTTTGTTTAGTTAATGTCTTGATGCCAATTTTGTGATATTTTGCAATTTTGTTTAGTGTGATTATATGCCAATTTTGTGGTAGTTTACCATTTTTGTTTAAGATTAGTATTTCATTATCATTTTCTCTTGTTTTACTAACCACTTTACTCTATGTTTCATGCATACTAAGCATCTCATCTCATTCCCATTTCTTCCTCTAACCCTTTCATGGAGCGTTCAATTAATTCTCATGCAATGTTTAGTTTACCTTTTCTTTAATTTCATGCAAGACTATAGAATGTAAAATAGGACCCGATATAAAGGACTATGGACTATAATGATGTACACCGACACATGCACCGACACATGCACACACGTTGTATGACTTTCCGCTAGATGTATGTGTAGGAAGCGTAAAACCTAGGAAAACTTATAATTTCTTCATCAAAAATCAACACATAACTCAAACTATTTTGCAATAAAACGAGGTCAAAACCTCACCCTTTTTTCTTTCATTTTCTTAAGACAAAATCAAAACTAGTGCTAATTCTCAACTTTAACATCCCTTTTGTAACTAAATTGGACTAACCTCACTTGTTTTCAATTCTAATGCCTACACGGCCTCTTATCTCTTTCTTCAAAACCATTTTCAAAACTAAAAATTAAATCAAAACTCACACAAACATTTTGAAAGAGAACTACATGGAATTTTGATCCCTTAAAAGGGTATGTAGGCAAGAGACTCAAAATCTCTCCTAGTCCAATAAAATAAAATCCAATCTTCTCCCTCTCATTCTTAAAATCAATCTCTTTTTACAAGTAGCGATAAAAGCAAAGCATACACGTAAAGCATAGTAAAACGGTTCCTATAGGATACTATAGTCATTGCGGGTGCCTAACACCTTCCCGTAATGAAATCAGCCCCGAACTTAGAATTTCTAAGGTTTTTCTCGATTTTACCTTCCCCAAAAAAAATAGAGACATCAATGATTGAAAGGTTCAAATCCAATTAATGATTTGACACCCGAAAATCGCGATGACAGAAATGGCGACTTCACTGGGGAATCATTTTTAGGGCTACGCCTAGTTTTTCATGCTTTACATTTATGTTTTGCTTTATTGTTACATGTAAAATTTTCTTATGCACGTGTAGGGTGAGAATATCAAAAGCCCTATACCCGGGCTGAGTGAACCTAAGATTAGGAAGAGATATAATCGACAATCCATTCCGGGGGTTGCCTCGTGCATTGGATTACGCGATCAATCTCACATAGCTGAGGCATTTTGGAGGTGATGTTGTCGGCGTGTGTTGTCATGCTTAGACACTTTACTTCCAATTGACCGATGAAGGCTATGAACCGTAGTTACCAAACCCATCCTTGGCCTTTCTTAGGACGTAGTGCGGTGGCTAAACCGAGCGATGTCTCGAAATTTAGTCGTCACGCGATACTACACCCAAACTAAACCTTCTTACGGATAATCATGGACAAGCGTTGCTTTGTACTACCATGATATACGCAAGAGAGGTTGTGGTTTGGGAACTTTGTAGAACCTTGGTCACTATTATCAAAAGCCTTAGTTTCACCGGACACCGTGTCCACTTGTTACCTTAGCCCACCGTGCTTTCCTTGTTAAAACCATGCATACATGCATTCATGCATAAAATTTTTACATGCATTTATCAAAGGGTATAGACAAACTAAAATTCTTTGCAAATATAACCAGGCATGAAGAAGACTAAGTCTTACAAATTCAAAGAAGTTGATTTGGTTAGCCTAAGGGAATTGGCACTCAAGGTTAAGAATCCGACTGGGTTTCGTCTCCGCTACGGTGGTTTGCTTGGTATTCTCCGGACTAATGTAGAAGAGAAGCTGGTGCACACTCTGGTGCAATTCTATGACCCGGTTTTCCGTTGCTTCACTTTCCCGGACTTTCAGTTGGTTCCTACACTCGAGGCTTATTCTAGCTTATTGGGCTTACCTATAGCCGAGAGGGTGCCTTTCACAGGCCCAGGGTCTTCTCTTACTCCTCTGGTCATTGCTAAGGATCTTTATCTCAGGACTTCCGATGTGTCTAAGAATCTTATCACCAAGTCTCACATCCAGGGTTTCACTTCAAAGTACTTACTTGAGTAGGCTAATCTCGAATCTACTTGTCAGGACACTCTTGAGGCTATTCTTGCACTACTCATCTACGGGCTAATTCTCTTTCCGAATCTTGACAACTTCGTGGACATGAATGCTATTGAGATCTTCCACTCCGGGAATCCGGTTCCTACTTTGTTAGCTGACACATACCATGCCATCCATGATCGGACTCTCAAAGGCCGTGGATTTATTCTTTGCTGCATGCCTCTTCTTTATAGGTGGTTTATTTCTCACCTCCCAACTTCTTTCCATGCCAACACGGAGAATTGGTCTTATTCACAGTGGATTATGGCTCTTACTCCCGATGAGGTGGTTTGGATCACTCCAGCAGCTCGAGTCAAGGAGATCATTACTGGTTGTGGAGATTTCCTCAACGTACCTCTTCTCGGTACCCGGGGAGGAATCAACTACAACCCTGAGTTAGCCATGAGACAGTTTGGTTTTCCTATGAGAGCGAAGCCCATCAACCTTGCTACATCACAGGAGTTCTTTTACTATTCCAATGTCCCTGCCGGACAAAGGAAAGCTTTCATAAATGCTTGGTCTAAGGTTCGTAGGAAAGATGTGAAGCATTTGGGTGTGAGATCCGGTATTGCTCATGAGGCCTATACGCAGTGGGTGATAGACCGAGCCGAAGAGATTGGCATGCCTTACCCTGCTATGAGACATGTGTCCGCGTCTACTCTGTCTAGACCATTACCGTTACTTCCCGCGACTCAGGAGATGTATCAGGAGCATCTAGCTACGGAGAGTGAGGAGAAGCGAGCATGGAAAGCCCGTTATAGTGAGGCTAAGAACTTGATCATGACTTTGGATGGCAGAGACGAGCAGAAGGATCATGAGAACCGTATGCTGAAGAAAGAACTAGCCAGAGTTAGGAAAGAGCTTGAGGAAAAGGATGATCTATTGAGGAGAGACTCCAAGAGAGTCAGAGGTCGTCGAGATTTCTTCGCCAGTTATTGTGGTTCAGCTTCAGACTCGGATTCCGAATACTACCCAGTCACTCCTTAGTTCTGGATGATAGGATTGCTATTTGTTATGATTGTTTGCTCAGCTTATGTTTCAGAAGCCTACTCCCTTGGCTCAGCGTATCAAAACAATTTGCTTTGAATAATTTGTTAGTCCAAAAATGTTTGCAAAGAATTCTAATTTGTCTAAAAAACCCTTTGGTAATAAAAAGAGTCATTTTTGCATCCGCATTTGCATATCATGCATCATATACATCATTCATCGGTCACAAAAAACTTCCAAGTGCTCATTGCCTCCTGGTTCTTCTGCCGCAGTGTGAAAAGTGGCTCGTGCTCGAAGGACTGATCAACCTACCAGAGTACATCAGACTAGACAATACATAAGGAGAAATCAAGTAGCTATGGAAGAGGAGAATGCACAGCTCCGCACTGAACTAGCCTCTGTGAGAGAAGAGTTAGCCAAAGCTCTCGACGCCATGACTGCTCTGATAGCCGCTCAAGAACGACCAGTCGTGTCCACTCAGGCGACTACCGAAGCGATTCCCGCCGCATCTCTTGCTATGCCAAGGGGATACCCCTATGGGCTCCCATCTTACTACTCTCCCAATACTGCAGCCGGTGTTTCAGGGGCCGCGACTTCAGGTGCTGCTAATGTCGGTCAGATACCCCCACCAGATCCCACATCTCTCCACACTACCTTGCCTCAGTCAACCGTCTACACAGATCCGATTGTGCACTCCACGCCTTAGGGCGCCAATGCTAATGATTACCGTGGAAAGACTCCTGTATTGGGGACCGTGGAAGAAAGAATGGAGGAACTTGCCAGAGAGCTCCGTCGCGAGATCAAGGCCAACCGTGGGAGCAGTGACCTCGTCAGAACCCACGATCTTTGTTTGGTGCCGAGGGTGGATGTCCCCAAGAAATTCAAGGTCCCGGAGTTTGACCGCTACAACGGGCTGACTTGCCCTCAGAACCACATTATCAAGTACGTCCGGAAGATGGCTAACCATGCAGATAATGATTCACTTATGATCCATTGCTTCCAGGACAGCCTAATGGAAGATGCCCCGGAGTGGTATACCGGCTTGAGCAAGGATGATATCCGTACTTTTGATGATCTAGCTACTGCTTTCAAGAGTCACTATGGATTCAACACCAGGCTCAAGCCGAATAGAGAATTCCTCCGGTCTCTTTCTCAGAAAAAGGACGAAAGCTTTCACGAGTACGCACAGAGGTGGAGAGGGGCAGCTGCCCGTATCACCCCCGCTTTAGACGAGGAAGAAATGACTCAAACATTCTTGAAAACCTTGAAGAAAGATTATGTGGAGAGAATGATTATTGCTGCCCCAAGCAACTTCTCTGAGATGGTCACTATGGGAACCCGCTTGGAGGAAGCCGTCCGAGAGGGGATTATCGTGTTTGAGAAAGGTGAGTCCTCGAATGCACCGAAGAAATACGGCAATGGTCACCATAAGAAAAAGGAATCAGAAGTTGGAATGGTGTCTGCCGGAACCAATCAATCTGCCACTGCCGCTCCCGTCAATGCTACACAACTGCCTCAACCGTATCAGTACCTACAGTATGCCCAACATCCGTTCTATCCGCCGTTCTACCATCAATTCCCTCCACTACTGGGCCAACCTCAGGTCCCTGTTAATGCTATCGCCCAACGAATACAACAACAACCATTAGCTCAACAACAACCGCAATAACAAGGCCCTCAGTCTAGACCATCTTTCCCGCCGATACCAATGGCGTATGCTGAACTACTCCCAACTCTGTTACATAAGGGGTATTGCACCACTAGGCCTGGCAAGCCTCCGCCAAACCCATTGCCTCCCAGATTCCGCTCCGATCTCAGATGTGATTTCCACCAAGGCGCCCTAGGTCATGACGTAGAAGGTTGCTACGCTCTGAAATACATTGTAAAGAAGTTGATCGACCAGGGGAAGCTATCTTTTGAAAACAATGCCCCGCACGTACTTGACAATCCACTCCCCAACCATGCCGCTGTAAATGTGATCGAAGTCTGTGAAGAAATCCCTCATCTCAGTGTCCGTAATGTTGCTACACCCCTGGTGCCACTACATATCAAGCTGTGCCAAGCTTCTCTGTTCAGCCACGACCACGCTGCATGCTGTGAATGTCTTCAGAACCTTATGGGTTGCAGCATAGTCCAGACTGATATCCAAAGATTGATGAATGACAACTACTTGACTACCAGTGATGTTTGTATGATAGTGCCGATCTTCCACGATACTCCAGTCAAGAGCGCGCCCGTCAGGAAGGACGTTGAACCGTTGGTCATACGGTTACCTGGTCCAGTGCCATATACTTCTGCGAAAGCCATCTCGTACAAGTACAGTGCGGCTATGTTGGAAAACGGGAAAGAAGTGCCCTTGGTGTCCTCAAGCACAGTAGGCAGTATCGCTGAAGTGACGGCTTTGAGGAGCGGCAAGGTCCGACCACTCTTATTCCAGAAGAAAGATGACGTGCAAGTTACAATTCCTGCTGATAAGACTACTCCATTGACAATCCCTCCTGTTGTTGAAAGTGCCGGCCGTCCAGGCCAATCCATTGAAGATTCCAATCTGGATGAGATTTTGAGGATAATTAAGAAGAGCGATTATAAGATTGTTGATCAGCTATTACAGACTCCTTCGAAGATATCCATCTTGGCCCTACTCCTCAGTTCAGAGGCTCACAGGAATGTGTTATTGAAAGTGTTGGAACAAGCCTATGTTGACCACGAAGTCGCAGAAGAGCAATTTGGTGGAATAGTGGCTAACATCACTGCTTGCAGTAACCTTTGGTTTGGTGAAGATGAACTTCCAGAGGCAGGAAAGCACCACAACTTGGCCCTGCATATTTCCATGAACTGCAAAACGGATATGCTGTCCAACGTGTTGGTAGACACTGGGTCGTCGTTGAATGTGATGCCTAAGTCGACCTTGGATCAATTGAGTTGTCAAGGAGTTCCTTTGAGAAGGAGTACTTTCCTAGTCAAGGCTTTCGATGGTTCCCGTAAAACTGTGCTCGGAGAGATAGATCTCCCCATGACTATTGGTCCTGAAACATTCATGATTACCTTCCAGGTTATGGACATAGATGCCTCTTACAGTTGCCTGCTCGGGAGACCGTGGATACACGAGGCTGGGGCAGTCACTTCTACCCTCCATCAGAAGCTAAAGTTCGTAAGGAATGGTAAACTTGTGACAGTGCATGGAGAAGAAGCTTATCTGGTCAGTCAGTTATCATCCTTCTCTTGTATCGAAGCTAAATCTGCCGAAGGAACTGCATTCCAGGGTTTGACCATCGAGGGTGCGGAGCCCAAGAGAGCTAGTGCTGCCATGGCTTCGTTGAGAGATGCGCAGAAGGCCGTTCAGGAGGGTCAGGCCGCCGGTTGGGGCCAATTGATACAGCTGCAGGACAACAAACACAAAGAGGGTCTCGGTTTCTCTCCGATGTCAGGCGTGTCAACTGGAACGTTCCGTAGTGCTGGATTTACCAATGCAATTCTCGATGGTGGTGATGAAAGAAGGGCTAGGCCCGCATTTGTGATACCAGGAGGCATTGCAAAGAACTGGAACGTTATCAATCTCCCCGTGTTTGTGCATGATTCTAAGTAATATGTCTTGCTGTTTAGGCTTTATTTTCAAAATAACAATCCTTCCGTCTTGCCCGAGGCGGAAGTGACTCTTTTGTAAAGGGCATGTTTGTTCCGACATCACCATTATCAATAAAAAACGTCGTTTCTTTCACGACTCTTTTCTTTCTTTAATGCTTTTCCCTTGGAAATAATGGTAATGCCAGAAAAAACCAAAACATCTGCATTTTCTTATTAATTTCAAAGATCTGCATGAAAATTATTTTCTAAAAATCATCCAAACATGTCACGCAGATCGAACCAAAATGAACCCGTTGAACACAGTGACTCTATGTTTCTCCAAACTGTTGAATCCCCGGTGTTCGAGGCCAAAGATGAGGATAGTGATGATATACCGGATGAAATTGCCCGATTGCTTGAACAAGAAGAGAAGACCATTCGGCCTCATCAGGAGGAGATCGAGCTGATCAACTTGGGTACTGAGGATAACAAAAGAGAAATCAAAGTCGGTGCCGCATTGGAGGAAGGGGTCAAGGAAAGAATCTTCCAGCTTCTCCGTGAATACTCGGACATTTTTGCATGGTCGTATGAAGACATGCCAGGTTTGGATCCTCAGATTGTGGAACATCGGATACCAACTAAACCAGACTGTCCTCCTGTCAGGCAAAAGTTGAGACGGACTCGGCCGGACATGGCTCTGAAGATCAAAGCGGAAGTGCAGAAACAGATCGATGCGGGTTTTCTCATGACAGTTGAGTATCCCGAGTGGGTTGCTAACATCGTGTCAGTACCAAAGAAAGATGGTAAGGTTCGAATGTGCGTTGACTACAGAGATTTGAATAGAGCAAGCTTGAAAGACAATTTCCCACTGCCACACATCGATGTGCTTGTTGATAACACTGCCCAGTGCAAGGTGTTCTCCTTCATGGACGGTTTTTCTGGTTATAACCAAATCAAAATGTCACCCAAGGACAGGGAGAAGACGTCGTTCATCACTCCATGGGGAACTTTCTGCTGCAAAGCAATGCCGTTCGGTCTAATAAATGCTGGTGCTACCTACCAAAGGGGGACGACCACTTTGTTCCATGACATGATTCACAAGGAGGTTGAGGTGTATGTAGATGACATGATTGTCAAATCGAGCAATGAAGAGCAACATGTCGAGTACTTTGCTAAGATGTTTGAAAGGTTAAGGAAGTACAAGCTTCGGCTGAACCCAAACAAATGTACGTTCGGTGTTAGATCAGGGAAGTTGCTAGGCTTCATTGTCAGTCAGAAGGGCATTGAAGTAGATCCTGACAAAGTCCGAGCCATCCGCGAGATGCCGGCCCCGCAAACCGAGAAGCAGGTCAGAGGGTTCCTCGGGCGTTTGAACTACATTTCTAGATTTATATCTCACATGACTACAACCTGCGGGCCAATTTTCAAGTTACTCAGGAAGAATCAACCTGTGATATGGAACGATGAATGCCAAGAAGCTTTCGACAACATCAAGAGTTATTTGCTAGAACCTGAAGGGGAGAAAAACACAAGAAGGGGGGGTTGAATTGTGTTTTAAAATAAAACGTTTTCTCTTTCCAAAACTCAGAATCAGAATGATCAGAAGCTAGATAGACAGCTTCTGAAGATACTGTTCAGGAGCGTATGCAGCGGAATGAAAAACAGAGAGAAAAGAGAAGAAGCAGGACACAAAAGATTTATACAGGTTCCTTCCACAATCCGGAAGTAGTCCTGTCCCCCTTGCACTTCCAAGGAGAGTTCACTAAATGTAATATCTGATTACAAATGCTCAAGCACACACGCAAGAGACTTCAAATGCTCAAGAACACAATCAAGAGACTTCTAATGCTCAAGCACACAAGCAAGAGACTTCTATCAAACAAAATTACACAGAAAAATGTTTGAGATTGAACACTTGATATACAATCAGTGGTGTTCACAATACAAATCAGATACAGACTCTTTAGACTTAAGAATTTCAAAGATAAGAACTTGAAAACTGAAATTCTAAGTGAACTTTGAATGCTTAGACAATTTGACAGAGTTTTGGCGCTTTTGAAATATATTGTAGAGTCTTATAGTTCTTCAAGTCTTCACTCCTTTATATAGAGGTGTGAAGTGAACGTTGTAAGTGCCAACACATTCAAAAAGAGTCGTTACTGAAGCTTGATCTTTCACCAATGATTCTTTGCCTGATTTAGTTGTTGTCCTATAAAGAATCAATTTCAAATCCATTCCAGTTGAGAAGGAACAAGGATGCAGGCTTGGTTGTACATAAGAGCTGTTATTCTTGTCTGTTAGCAGAGACAAAGAACAGAGTAGTGGAGAAGGTGGTTGTACAGTTCGTACAAAGTACAATGTCAACGCTTCTTGTCTATTTGCAACAAAATGACTTCAAATCCTTTTGAAATGACCGTTGCTTAAATCCACTAATCTTCTGCCAATGCTCCATAATTTTCGCTCTAAAATACAACACTTGAATCTTGAAATTTGGTGAAATACTGTTGCTTCAAAGAATCAGCTTCTGATGACGTCATACTCTTCAGGAGCTCTTGTCTTCAGGAGTGCTAGTCTTCAGGAGCGCTAGTCTTCAGGAGCGCTAGTCTTCAGGAGCGCTAGTCTTCAGGAGCTCTTGACTTCAGGAGTGCTAGTCTTCAGGAGCTCTTGAGGTTAAATAGATACTTCCTTTGCTCTTTATTTGTTCGTTCAGAACCTTGATGAGATAAATCACTTTGTTTATGGTCCTGTACACTTGAACAAATGTTAGCAATACCAATTGTCAATTTTTAATACTTTGTTATCATCAAAACTCTTTAGGGTTTATTGTTAAACACATTTTGTTCCAACAATCTCCCCCTTTTTGATAATGACAAACCAGTATTTAAAAATTTGATCAATTGTTGTTAATCTAATTAACAAGTTGACTTATAGGGTATGAGATTTGTAAGCTCCCCCTGAGTCTAATAGTACTTTAAGGTGAGGTTTGTAAGCTCCCCCTGAGTTCTATCTTTGTTAATTAAATTCATTTAACGCTTAGTAAAATAATCAAAAAGAATAGAAGTGATAGAGAGAGATAATGGTTCAGTTAAGTTATTTTGAAATAAAGTTACTCACCCTAACAAGACGTATTGAGAGAATTAAATTTCAAAAAAAACTTAATGGGGCTCAGGACCTTTAAATACTATCACACTTACTCCCCCTTTTGTCATTAACAAAAAGAAAGTAACAAAAGAAAGAGAAAAACATAGTAACAGGATTCAGAGCATAATCAATATCACAAGTGAAATGCGTTAAAAAAAATTAATAAATCAGAAACAATTAATAAGATCAAGAGCAAAGAAATATGTAGAAGTGTTTGAATTCAGAAGCATATACAGTTAATAAAAGAACAAACTGAAAAACACAACAAACAACAAAGGGTGTGCAACTATGGGTTGGTTTGTTTGAGAGTGTTTTCAAGAATCTTCTTCAGGAGGTCATTGTTTTCTTCTTGCTTCTGCTTCATCTCAGCTATGCTTCTGGCCATATTTTCTTCTCTGATCCTGGCTTCTTCCAGCTTAGCATCAGTTTCAGCTTTATGTTCTAAAAACAGTAGCCTTTGCTCAAAGAGATCTTTTTCCAGCTTCTTATTCTTTTCCTTTAAGATCTTGTTCTCTTGAGCTAAAGCTAGATCAGGAGCTGATGCCTTTAGATTGACCTTTGTAAGGAAGGATAAGTCCAGGTCCTTGGGATGAATGTACTGAGGCAGAAAATCAGTTGGTTCTCTTCCTCTGATACTTAAAGACGATCTAGCCCAAGTTCCAGTTATCTTAACCTCTTCAAGATCTTCATTGATGCCGTTCAGCCAGTCCTGAAGCTTCTGCTTAGCTTGCTCTTGAGCTTCTACACATGTTGAGGATAGAGCTTGCATGACATACTCAACTCTCTCCTTGAGCCTACTCCATTGTTTCTCATAGCTTTCTCTGTGATTCAAGTCACTTCTGGATGAAATGAGCTTGATCATTTTGTCAGCTATGTCCTCACACACTCCCTTTAATACATTAGAATCTAAGAATCTGGTGGGTGGTGAAGGTTGTTTTCTAGGCTTGGGAGGAGCACAGGGTTGAATTTGTAGGTTATTTAAGGTTGATGATTGAGTATTGCTTTCAGATTGTGATTGTGCCTGATCAGAAGCAGACTGGTCAACCTCCATAGGAGAAGATTGAATAGTTTGTGTATCAGGATCAATGACAGAATCATCAATCTCCATAGCATTTTCAGTGTAAAGAGTTTCAGGAGCATGGTCAGAAATGGTTGGTTCAGGAACAGTTTGTTCAGGAACAGATTGTTCAGGAACATACTGTTCAGAAGCAGATGGGGACACAAGTGGTTCAGGTGCTTGTTGATGGGGGCTTTCTGAAGCAACTTGTGAAGTTGTTACTTCAGAGGCTTTTTGTGGTGTTAGGTTAAAGTTTGGAAGTTCACCGGATAGATGACTGCTGAGATTATTTATAACAGAGTCATCTTCTGGTTTGTCAGGAAAAATCATGTTGACAGGTTTAATGGTTTGTGGTTGAAGTGGATGATTAGGGGGTAGTTTGCTGCATTGTAACTCTAGCAAACTACTGACCCTAGCTTGGATAGATGGTTCAGATGGTTTGAAAGGAGAAATAGGTTTGGAAGAATTTTTGTGGAGTTTGGAGGATGGTGATAGGCTTCTTCTGAGGATGCTAATAGGAATATCAGAAGATGAGGATGATGAGGTTTTGGATTGAGAAGGTGATGAGGGAGTGGAGTCAGATTCTATATGTATTAAGGGTTGTGAGGAGGATGTACCTGATATAAAATCTGATCCAGGAGTAGCTAGAATACTTGCAGCTTCAGTAGCAACTTCAGCTTGCAGTTCTAATGAGCTCATCAGAGCTTGCTCAGCAACCTCAGCAGCATCTTCCTTGAGCAAGACCTCAGTAGGTACTTCTATTTCCTTAGCCAGCTCCAAAGCCTTCTGAACAGCTTCAGATTCAGCCTTCTTCTTCTTTCTTACCTCCCTGGTAACCAGTTCGGTAGCCTCTTCTTCTTCTTGTGCCTCTGCAGCTGCACAATCTTCAGCAGTGTATACAGATTCCTTCAGTTTCCTTAGCCTCTGAGTCCTTTTCTTCTTTTGAGGAATCTGTTTCACTTTCGTTGTTGTTGTAGATGCTGAAACCATTTGCTTGCCACTTCTTGTCTTCTGAGGAATAATAGCTCCTGGGTTCAGATCCTGAACCTCTTCCTGAATTGATGATCCTCCAGGAGCACCAGATAAAGACTTTTCAGGAGCCTTTTCCTTCTTTGCCTTCTTGGAAGGATTTTCACCTTCTAAGTACTCTTCTTGAGTAAGTACCTTTCTTTTAGATTTTCTTCCTTTAGCTACAGGAAGTTCTTGTCCATACATTTCTTCTGGAACTTCATCCAGACTAATCAGCTTTCCATGGGTCTCATAGTGATCAGCAATGAGAGCCATTTGAACAGCCAGGGTGTCTTTCTTGCAGATAGGAGGGAAGTCCTCCATGAGATTTGAAACCACCCTTGATTCACAGATGTCTGTCTTCAGCTTGGTTACTTCAGGAATCAGTTTCATATGCTTCAAGGTGCTTGCATTCAACACCTTTCCGGTCTCAGTTTCCAGCTGTTCATCAGTGAAGTAGTTTACTTCATTCAAAGCTTTAATGATGCCTCCTTGATGGAAGATTTCTGAGATCAGTCTTCCATAGGGAACCCAGACTCTGCACTTGTTCTGGCTTTCCCTGAGCTCTTTAATCATATGCCTGAAGATGTACTTAGGCAGATTTATCTTTTCTCCAGTGATGAGATGATGAAGAAATACCTTGTGAGCCAAAGATGGTTGATCACCACCACCTCCTTTAGGCAACAGGTTTTCGTTGAGAATCTTCAGGAGCATCTTATTGATCATGTTCAGGTCACAGTATTTTCCAGCTGTTGTAGAATTGAAGAGAGTTTTATTCACCAAATCACTCCAGGAGCTTGACTGAGAGTTTGGTATATCTACACCGGAGTACTTTCCAGTTGCTTCTGCTCCAATGACAAAAGCAATTATAGCTTCAGAGATGTAGACTGGAATACCCATCAGGCTTGACCTGATCTGAACTTCTTTAAAGGGTTCCAAACCCATTTCTTCTCTGGTTTTCCCTTCAAGAGAGGGATCAATCAAAACTTTTTCGTCTTCCTCCAGTTTTGATGCAGCTTTATCATAGACTGATGCTCTTACCCAGAAGTGTCTTACTAACGTCTTGTAGGTAGGACCGTTGAGCATATTGAAATAGTTCATCAGCCCTTGAACTTCATAAAACCTCTTGATGTCACAGCCATGATAAGCAAGAGATTCAAAATCCACCGGATTCTCTGTTTGAATCTTGAGTTGCCATTCTTTTAGGCTCATGGTGACTCCTTTGATCTCGTAAGCAGCCCTTTCTTGCTGACCTTCAGCTTGCTGAACTGCGAGTTGAGCGTTGGATTCTTGAACAGAACTTGATGAAGCCAATGATGTTTGAAGAAGTTTGAGATTTAGGGTTCTTAGGGTTTTGAGAGAGAGAGAGAACTTTTCTTAGCAGATACGAAAACAAAAACAGAAAGTGTAGGAAGTGAAGTGAGTAGTGTGTGTTTTTGATTAAGTGCTTTTTAGCGAAAAACGTTTGAATAACAGGGGACAAACAAACATAGCATTAATGACAGTTGGGGGCGCGAGATAGTACTACGAAAAGTAAAATTAACATCATTGCCCTTTTGAGTTATACGCCAATACATTTATGCCACGCTGTCAGATTTCAGACGAGCTGTATAAGTTAGTGGGACAGATGTCGCCAGGAGCAACTCTAGAACTTCCACTAACTTCTGCTATTCAGGAGCACAAAGATTCTCTTCTGAAGGTTGAGATTCTGATGACTCATCAGACGCACATTTTCTTCAGGACCTCACTCAGGAGCTTCTGAAGGACAATGGCTTTTGAAGTGACTTCAGAACCTGAACTTCTTATTCAGGAGCAAGCAATTTTAATCAGACACGTAGTGCATGTTCAAATTTTTCTTAATAAAATCAAATCTTTCAACAGTTAAAGGCTTAGTAAATATATCAGCCCATTGATTTTCAGTATCAATGAATTGTATATCTAAAATTCCTTTTTGAACATAATCTCTGATAAAATGGTGTTTGATCTCAATATGCTTGGCTCTTGAATGCAGAATTGGATTCTTTGACAAGCAAATAGCAGCAGTATTATCACAAAAGATAGGAATACTGTTAGCATGTATCTGATAATCTTCCAGCTGATGTTTCATCCAGAGTAGTTGTGTGCAACAACTTGCAGCTGAAATGTATTCTGCTTCTGCTGTAGACATAGCAATAGTTGCTTGTCTCTTGCTAGTCCAGGATATCAGATTGTCACCCAGAAATTGACAATTGCCACTGGTTGACTTTCTTTCAATCCTGTCACCAGCATAATCAGCATCACAGAATCCAATTAGCTTATAATCTGGTGATTTTCTATAAAGGAGTCCCAGATTAGTTGTTCCTTTCAGATACCTGAAGATTCTCTTAACTGCAGTTAAATGAGATTCTCTAGGATCTGACTGAAACCTTGCACATAAGCATACACTGAATAAAATGTCTGGCCTAGATGCAGTGAGGTATAACAGAGAACCAATCATACCTCTGTATAGCTTCTGATCCACTTTTGATCCTTCATCTTCTTTGCTTAAGGTGCATGTAGAATGCATTGGAGTGTTCATCAGTTTGCAATCTTCAAGCTTGAACTTCTTCAGAAGCTCTTTTGTATACTTCGTCTGATGAACATATACTCCATCTTTGCTTTGATTAATTTGAATGCCCAGGAAGAACTTCAGCTCTCCCATCATGCTCATTTCAAATTCATCCTGCATTAACTTAGAGAACTCCTTGCAAAGAAATGAATTAGTGGAACCAAATATTATATCATCAACATATATCTGCACAACAAGAATATCTTTCTCAAGAGTCCTTCTGAAGAGTGTTGTGTCAACCTGACCTCGTTTAAAATCGTTTTTAATCAAGAAATTACTTAGTCTGTCATACCAAGCTCTGGGAGCTTGTTTCAAGCCATATAGTGATTTCTTAAGTTTGTAAACATGGTCAGGATGCTTCAGATCCTCAAAGCCAGGAGGTTGTTTGACATACACTTCTTCTTCTATGACACCATTAAGAAATGCACTCTTGACATCCATTTGATATAATACTATTCCATGATTAATTGCATAAGATAAAAGTAACCTGATTGCTTCCAATCTTGCAACTGGAGCAAATGTTTCGGTGTAATCAATGCCTTCTTGTTGACTGTACCCCTGAGCAACAAGTCTGGCTTTGTTTCTGGTTACTTCACCTTTTTCATTCAGCTTGTTTCTGAATACCCATTTTGTTCCAATAATGTTCTTCTGAGGAGGTTTGGGTACCAGATCCCACACATCATTCCGTTGGAATTGATTCAGCTCTTCTTGCATAGCTATGATCCATCCATCATCTGAAAGTGCTTCTTCAACAGTTGTTGGTTCAATCATTGAAATTAGTCCAATCATAGATTCTTCTTGTCTGAAGTGTGATCTTGTTCTTCTGGGACTTTCTTTACTTCCAATGATTTGATCTTGAGGATGAGAAGACTTGTATTTGAATGTATAGTTGGATGAATCTGCTTGCTGTGAGCCATTATGTGCTTCATCAGAAGCAACTTCATCAGGAGCAACTTCATCAGGAGCGACTTCATCAGGAGCGACTGATGTGGGTGCTGCTTCTGAACTATCTTCAGATTCAACTGACTGACCAGGTTCTGGAATGTCTTCAGGAACCTGTATCTCTGCAAAACTTTCACCTTGCTTTGAAGTTTTATCTTCAAGCTCTTTGTCATCAAATTTAACGTGCATAGATTCTTCAACACAGAGTGTCTCTGAATTATACACTCTGTATGCCTTTGACCTTTCAGAGTAACCTAAAAAGATTCCTCTTTGGGCCTTGGCATCAAATTTCTTTAGGTAGAGCTTGTTATTCAGAATGTAACATGTACATCCAAATTGATGAAAGTAAGAGATATTGGGTTTTCTTCCTTTAAACAATTCATATGCTGTTTTCTCCAAGATAGGTCTAATATAGATCCTATTCTGGACATAACACGCTGTATTCACAGCTTCTGCCCAAAAATGTTTTGCCAAATTGTTTTCATGAATCATGGTTCTGGCCATTTCTTGTAACGTTCTATTCTTTCTTTCTACAACTCCATTCTGTTGTGGAGTTCTAGGAGAAGAGAATTCATGGAGGATTCCATGTTTTTCACAAAAAGCTTCAAATGGCTCATTTTCAAATTCACCACCATGATCACTTCTGATTTTCAAAATTTTGGCTTCTTTTTCAGATTGAATAAGGGTGCAGAAGTTACTGAATACATCGTATGCATGATCTTTGCTTTTCAGAAATTTTACCCAAGTCCATCTGCTATAATCATCAACAATAACTAATCCATACTTGCTTCCATATAAGGATGCAGTACTAACTGGTCCAAATAGGTCTATATGAAGCAGTTCTAAGGGTCTTGAGGTGGAAACATTGTCTTTTGCTTTGAAAGATGTTTTAACAATTTTTCCTTTCTGGCATGCACCGCAGAGTGCATCTGAATGATAATCAATGTCAGGAAGGCCTTTGACAAGCTGTAACTTGCTAAGCTTAGAGATTAATCTCCAGTTAGCATGTCCCAGCCTTTTATGCCACATCCATTTCTTATCATTCATTGATAGAAGGCAAATTACCTTCTGATCAGCCAGTTGAGAGAAATTGATTTTGTAGACATTTTCCACTCTCTTTCCCTTGAACACAATGGACTTGTCATTCTTGTTGATTACTGTACAGTTGGCTTTTTCAAATAAAACATCATAACCATTGTCACAGAATTGACTGATGCTCAATAGGTTATGTTCAAGCCCATCTACCAACCATACATTATTAATAGAGGTAGAGGAGTTACCAATAGTCCCCGTACCAATAATCTTCCCAGACTGGTTGCCTCCAAACTTTACATTTCCTCCTTCTTTCATTGTGAGGGATAGGAACATTGACTTCTCTCCTGTCATATGCCTTGAGCAACCGCTGTCCAGGTACCATGATTTTTGTTTTGTTCTTGCTTTTAGACAAATCTGCAGTATTGACAATTTCAGATTTAGGTACCCATTGTTTTATGGGTCCTTTGGGGTTAGAGCTGGAGAATTTACTCACCATTTCCTGATCCTTTAGATCCTTCTTGGGTAGCTTCTGATTAATCATTACCTTAGGTTTTTCAACTTTTGGTTTTGATACCTCAGGAGCGCCAACTGCCTTGCCCTTCTGAACCTTAGACTTTAGGACATCAGATTCTGATTTTATCAGACTCTGAGGAACAGGTTCTGATCTCTTCAGAATCTTAATCTTTGTGGTCTTAGATTCAGAATTTATCATATCCTTAGGCTTGAAATTCTTTGGCTTTGATGTAATCTTAGCCTTAGAACTGGAAGCTTCAGGTTCTGATTGAGCAACAGTTCCCATTTTTGCACCTTCAGGAACAAAGAAGGTTTTCAATCCTTCCTTTATGCATTCACAATATGCTTTGAGATTGGTTTCACTAGACTTAGCTTCTGAAAATCCAATCCCTTTACCATTGTTTTTGTAAATGCTATAAATCATAGAAGCAATTCTGCTTCTGTCAATACCAGACATAATGAAATCTTCAAGAACAATCTCATGGTTACTTAAAGATTTTCCATCACATTTTTCTTGCAGCTTCTGACACAAGAACTTAAGTTTGTGTTCATATGTCTTGCATATGAAGTCAAAACCTCTGAGTCCTTCTTCAGACGCTTTTAGATCCAATAGAGTTGATTCTTGTTGCTTCATTAAAGCAACATATTTTTCTTTCAAACCTTTCAACTCATTGGTTCTCAATTCAAAATGAGTGAGGAGTTCTTTAAGTGACTCTATCAGTTCTTCTCTAGGGATTTTGGAATATACCTCGTTTTCATCTTCTGAATCTGATTCAGTTTCAGCCTCTGAAGTTGTTGTAGCTACTAACCCAACAGCTATCTTTGCACCTTCATCAGACTCTTCTTTGTCAGATTCAGATTCACTATCCAAATTATCCCATGTAGCCATCAAACTCTGCTTTAACTGTTTCTTGAACTTGCTTGACTTGAATGTTGGTTTCTTTGACTTTTCCTTTGATTTTTCCTTCTGAAGATCAGGGCAATCAGCAATGAAATGACCAGGCTTCTTGCAGTTGAAGCATCCCTTTTGATCTTCTTTCTTTGAGCTTCTGAAGCTACCTCTTCTGGACACAAACTTCTTGTTCTTTTTGGCTAGATACTGAAGTCTGTTTGAGAGCATAGCCATCATCTCAGTAACCTCTTCATCAGAATCTCCAGTTGGTGAATCTTCTTCATCAGACTCAGCCACTTTAAGAGCTTTGGATGACTTGCCTTTTGATGGAAGAGCTATTGATTTACTCTTTTTAGTAGACTCATGTTCATTTAGACTTAACTCATGAACTTTGAGAGAACTAACAAGATCTTCAACACTTAAAGTGTTTAAATCTTTAGCTTCCTCAATGGCAGTCACCTTTGGTCTCCATCTGGCAGGAAGGCTTCTGAGAATCTTACTCACGTGATCAGAAGCAACATAGCTTTTCTTCAGTATTTGGAGTCCAGAGACTAGGGTTTGAAATCTTGAGTACATCTCCTCAATACTTTCATCATCCTTCATCTTGAACAGTTCATACTGATGAACAAGCATCAGTGCTTTGGCTTCTCTAACTTTCTTGCTTCCTTCATAGTTAGCACATAAAGATGCAAACATAGCTTTAGCAGTTGACTTATCACTCATCTTCATGTACTCTGCTCGTGGTATAGCAGAAACTAGAGAGCCTCTGATCTTGTGATGTTTCTTGTACATCTTCTTCTGAGCAGGAGTATGTATTTTTCTATCAACAGCAGCTCCTTCTTCATCAAGAATTAAGTCACCAACACCATCTTCCAGAATATCCCATAGTTCTTCATCTAAGCCCATGATATAACTGTAGAAGTTGGTTTTCCACCAAGAAAACTCTTCAGGATCTCCATTAAACTTTGGAACCTTCCCTGAGTCAGTTTTCTTTTCACTATAATCATATGCAACAGCATGATGATTACCACTTGAGCCAGCAGAACCAGAAACAGATGAATCAGCAGACATGTTTTTCTCAGATCTTGGACTGTTACACTGTTAGGTGTTTGACAACAGAACCAAGGCTCTAGATACCAATTGAAGGGGAGAAAAACACAAGAAGGGGGGGGTTGAATTGTGTTTTAAAATAAAACGTTTTCTCTTTCCAAAACTCAGAATCAGAATGATCAGAAGCTAGATAGACAGCTTCTGAAGATACTGTTCAGGAGCGTATGCAGCGGAATGAAAAACAGATAGAAAAGAGAAGAAGCAGGACACAAAAGATTTATACAGGTTCCTTCCACAATCCGGAAGTAGTCCTGTCCCCCTTGCACTTCCAAGGAGAGTTCACTAAATGTAATATCTGATTACAAATGCTCAAGCACACACGCAAGAGACTTCAAATGCTCAAGAACACAATCAAGAGACTTCTAATGCTCAAGCACACAAGCAAGAGACTTCTATCAAACAAAATTACACAGAAAAATGTTTGAGATTGAACACTTGATATACAATCAATGGTGTTCACAATACAAATCAGATACAGACTCTTTAGACTTAAGAATTTCAAAGATAAGAACTTGAAAACTGAAATTCTAAGTGAACTTTGAATGCTTAGACAATTTGACAGAGTTTTGGCGCTTTTGAAATATATTGTAGAGTCTTATAGTTCTTCAAGTCTTCACTCCTTTATATAGAGGTGTGAAGTGAACGTTGTAAGTGCCAACACATTCAAAAAGAGTCGTTACTGAAGCTTGATCTTTCACCAATGATTCTTTGCCTGATTTAGTTGTTGTCCTATAAAGAATCAATTTCAAATCCATTCCAGTTGAGAAGGAACAAGGATGCAGGCTTGGTTGTACATAAGAGCTGTTATTCTTGTCTGTTAGCAGAGACAAAGAACAGAGTAGTGGAGAAGGTGGTTGTACAGTTCGTACAAAGTACAATGTCAACGCTTCTTGTCTATTTGCAACAAAATGACTTCAAATCCTTTTGAAATGACCGTTGCTTAAATCCACTAATCTTCTGCCAATGCTCCATAATTTTCGCTCTAAAATACAACACTTGAATCTTGAAATTTGGTGAAATACTGTTGCTTCAAAGAATCAGCTTCTGATGACGTCATACTCTTCAGGAGCTCTTGTCTTCAGGAGTGCTAGTCTTCAGGAGCGCTAGTCTTCAGGAGCGCTAGTCTTCAGGAGCGCTAGTCTTCAGGAGCTCTTGACTTCAGGAGTGCTAGTCTTCAGGAGCTCTTGAGGTTAAATAGATACTTCCTTTGCTCTTTATTTGTTCGTTCAGAACCTTGATGAGATAAATCACTTTGTTTATGGTCCTGTACACTTGAACAAATGTTAGCAATACCAATTGTCAATTTTTAATACTTTGTTATCATCAAAACTCTTTAGGGTTTATTGTTAAACACATTTTGTTCCAACAGAACCTCCTATCCTCGTTCCGCCGGTGGAAGGAAGGCCATTGATCATGTATCTGTCAGTGTTGGATGAATCCATGGGATGTGTGCTCGGTCAGCAGGATGAAACTGGAAAGAAAGAGCATGCAATCTATTATTTGAGCAAGAAATTTACCGATTGTGAGACTCGGTACACAATGCTCGAGAAAACCTGTTGTGCACTAGCCTGGGCTGCCAAACGCCTGCGTCATTACTTGATAAATCATACGACTTGGTTGATATCCCGGATGGATCCAATCAAGTACATCTTTGAGAAACCGGCTGTCACTGGAAAGATCGCACGTTGGCAAATGTTACTATCAGAGTATGATATTGTGTTTAAAGCTCAGAAAGTCATTAGAGGGAGTATCCTGGCTGACCATCTCGCTTGCCAACCGCTCGATGACTATCAACCTTTGAAGTTCGACTTCCCCGACGAAGATGTTATGTTCTTGAAATCGAGAGACTGTGAAAAACCACTGATCGGTGAAGGTCCAGACCCGGATAGCAAGTGGGGGTTGGTGTTTGATGGTGCTGTTAATGCTTATGGCCGAGGAATTGGCGCGGTAATTGTGGCTCCGCAGGGGCATCACATTCCTTTCACAGCCCGGATTGTGTTTGAATGCACCAACAACGTGGCCGAGTACGAAGCGTGCATCTTAGGAATTGAAGAAGCCATCGATATGAGAATCAAGCATCTCGACATCTATGGAGACTCTGCATTAGTCATCAACCAGATAAAGGGAGAATGGGAGACCCATCATGCCAATCTGATCCCTTACCGTGATTATGCAAGACGTCTGTTGACGTATTTTACAAAGGTCGAGTTGCACCATATTCCCCGAGAGGAGAACCAAATGGCCGATGCTCTTGCTACCTTATCTTCCATGCTTCAAGTGAACCATTGGAATCACGTGCCGATGATCAAAGTACAGCGCCTAGACCGGCCCGCCCATGTGTTTACTGTCAGTGATGCAATTGTACAAACGGGTTCAGGCGGAATTAACAGCAAACCCTGGTATTATGATATCAAACAATTTTTGCAAAGCCGTAAGTATCCGCCAGGTGCTTCCAACAAAGACAAGAAGACGCTGCGCAGGCTGGCTAGCAAGTTCCTGCTGGATGGTGATGTCCTGTACAAAAGGAATTTCGATATGGTGTTGTTGAGATGTGTTGATGAATGTGAAGCAGAACAGCTAATGCGCGATGTGCATGATGGCACCTTTGGGACCCACGCATCGGGGCATGCTATGTCTAGAAAGCTGTTGAGAGCTGGTTACTACTGGATGACCATGGAGCGCGATTGCTATCAATATGCCAGGAAGTGCCACAAATGTCAAATATATGCTGACAAGATCCATGTGCCTCCGCACGCTCTCAATATTATGTCTTCTCCATGGCCTTTCTCTATGTGGGGCATTGATATGATCGGAAGAATTGAACCGAAAGCTTCGAATGGTCATCGTTTTATCCTGGTAGCAATCGATTATTTCACCAAATGGGTCGAAGCTGCATCTTATGCCAACGTGACTAAGCAAGTGGTAGTCAAATTCATTAAGAACAATATCATCTGTCGGTATGGTGTCCCTAGCAAGATCATCACTGACAACGGTACCAACCTGAACAATGACATGGTACAAGCCTTATGTGAGAAGTTCAAGATTGAACACCACAATTCTTCTCCTTACAGACCTCAGATGAATGGCGCAGTTGAGGCCGCCAATAAGAACATCAAGAAGATTGTGCAGAAGATGGTAACAACATACAAAGACTGGCATGAGATGTTACCCTATGCTCTACACGGCTACCGTACTACAGTCCGTAGTTCAACCGGGGCAACGCCTTTTTCTCTTGTATACGGCATGGAAGCAGTCCTCCCATTGGAAGTGGAGATTCCGTCCCTCTGTGTGATTATGGAAGCGAAGTTGTCCGAGGCTGAATGGTGCCAGAGTCGGTACGACCAGTTGAATTTGATTGAGGAAAGACGCCTGGATGCTTTGGCTCACGGTCAGATGTATCAAACAAGAATGAAAACTGCTTTTGACAAGAAAGTCCGTCCTCGGGAATTCAAGGAGGGTGAACTCGTGTTGAAGAGAAGAATGAGTCAACAACCCGACCCAAGGGGCAAATGGACGCCTAACTATGAGGGACCTTATTTTGTCAAGAAGGCTTTCTCCGGCGGTGCTTTGATTCTCACACACATGGATGGTGTAGAACTTCCGAATCCTGTGAATGCCGATATAGTCAAGAAATACTTTGTCTAGATGTAAAAGAACAGCGTGGTAGGTCGAAAACCCGAAAGGGCGGCCTAGGCAAAAATGCGCTTCCCGGTGGATCGAAAACCCGAAAGGGCGGTCCAGGCAAAATAAGGGACAAGAAACAAAATGTAAAAGCTCGCTGAGATTACATGTAACTCAGGCAAAAATGAGCGTCTCGATGAGCCGAAAACCCGAAAGGGCGGTTCATGCAAAAATGAGATCGAAATAAAAGACAATTGACTATATTTGGCAAGTTACCATTCCCCTTGGGATCTTTACAATTGATAATTGGCTGTTCTCATCCGAGGTTCCGACGCCTGTGGATTCAAGAGTTTCAGATACCATAGCAGCTACTGTGTTCAATGTACCACCAACCAATAAAATTACCATTTTTCAAGATTTGTAAATCTGTGGGGGCGCGCTTTTGGCCGACTACCACCCTTATACATCGATTTGAGCCTATGCTTTTGTTTGGCACTCTATTTTTCTATTCTATTTTCAAAGCTTTGTACAAAAAGATCTTTTTCTATGTTAATAATGATGTGTCTGGAATAAACATTATGAAAATTGAAATTTTTAAGTATTTTGAAAACAAGCCTGAACAGCTAGGTACATTCAAATGAACATGCATGAACAAATCTACATTGATATCAGTTCCAATTCAAGTTACTAGCAAGCCTTCCTCCCAGTGACGGTCTGTGGTCATTGGCAAGAATGAAAAAACAGAATGAGAAGCATAAAAAATGAATATGCTCGCTAAGTCGAAAACCCGAAAGGGCGGCTTAGGCAAAAATGAGCACCCCGATGGATTGACAACCTTCGAAGGCAATTCAGGCAAAAACAGGGGCACGTGAAAAAACTATTCCCCGGTGGGTCGAAAACCCGAAAGGGCGATCCAGGCAAAGATGGGATGATGAAAATAAAAATGAAAAAGAAATGAAAAAAAAAAAAACAACAAATATGCAAAAGCGTTGACCACGGACGCGACGTCCAAAGCACTTACGTGACCGTTCCAACAAGCGGCAATACCATTCAGACTGTTTTTCTCTACAATTTTACAGCTTCCTGCCTTCAGCGATGGTCTCGATGTATCTTCAAACGACTGCATCCCCAGAAAAGGAACTCTTACAAATACATGTCCGAGCGCGAGCCCTTACGTGCCCAATATTCCAGTGTTCCGTCTGTCTCTGCAAAATCATGTCTACAAATTGCCAATCATCATGCATTTCAAAGCATTCATACATGCATAATCACGCATCTTATATGCTCATGCATTCGATAAAATCGTCATGCTATCCATATGCATCTACATTCTCAATTCCCTTGTCAATTTCAATCAAAATCAATCTTGTCAACTTCAAATTTCCTCTGTTAACAACAAATGTCTACTGTCATGTCAATTTCAAAGATCAACAGTCTTGTCAATATTCCTGTCAAATTCAAGCTCCTGCAGTTATGTCAATCAAATTTAAGTCTTTTTCAAATACAATTCGTTTCCGTTATCGGTCAAGCAGCAAGTTCGCATCCAAGAACAGCTTGTACCTGTCAATTTGTTTTGGTTATCGGTCAAGTAGCAAGTTCGTAGCCAAGAACAGCTTGTACCTACCCTTTTGATATCCGCCGAGCGGCTAGTTCAGATCCAAGAACAGCTCGTGCTTTATATTTTGTTTCCTGTCAGCCAAGTAACTAGTTCGCGTCCAAGAACGGCTTGTGCTTTCTACCTTGTTTTCTTCCAGCCAAGTAACTAGTTCGTGTCCGAGAACAGCTTGTGCTTTCTATATTTGCTTTCAGCCAAGTAACCAGCTCAAATACAAGAGCAGCTTGCGCCCTTTGTTGTCGACATTCCCGGTCAAGCGGCCAGTTCGCATTCAAGAACAGCTTGTACCTGTCAAATTTGCTTTCGAGTCTCCCCAGTGAGTCTTGTTATCTGCTATTCTGTTAATGTCAATCAGTCCCGCAATGGATACGACATACTCCTTTTTGCTATTCTGTTAATGTCAATCAGTCCCGCAATGGATACGACATATTCTGTTAAGTTCAATTCTCAGTCTGTCTTGCATTCATAACACAAATGTTGCATGGCATACATAACATTTGCAAATGTATTTTTACGCCCAAAATCAGTGCTAATGTCGATATTTAAGTATCTTCGTCGCGTCAAGCCAAAGACTCTGTCTCTTGACTCTCCAAACGAAGAAACTTAAATAGGGGCAGCTGTCATACCCTCATTTTGGACCTAAAAATACTCACTCAAATTTCTCTGCTATTTTCTAATGCTTTCAAATCCACTGTGTTTTCTACTGTGCTTCAACTGCATACATTACTTTTTCAGTCTTTTGAATTTTTGCCAAAAATCATACAAAAGGGTATTTTGCTCATTTCCCACAAAGGAATACATTTTAGTCCCTACAATTTGTCCTTGAGTCTTTTCAATTTGTTTGCATGAATCATTAATCAAATTTTGCACAAAATCATCTTAATTTGCATCTGAGTCAGTTTGAGTCGTTTTTGCCCCCAGGGGCATTTTAGTCTTTTCACATCAAGTAAATTTTGGGCAGAGAGGTATTTTAAAATACCTCATTTGTGGTAATTTGTTTGTTTTTAAATGTTTCGCTTTACGTTGCATTTCAAATTACATTTTTTAACCAATTTTATTATTTTTACATTTTAGTCCTAATATTTTCAAGAATTGCAATTTAGTCCAAATTTTATACTTTATTACAAAAAACAGTTCAACTTCTTTTTAATTCTAAAAAAAAAAACAGTCCAATTTTTCTTCTTTTTTATTTTGCAGTTTAGTCCCAAATTCTTTAAAATTTGCATTTTAGTCCTTTTTCAGATTCAGTCCAGTCCACATGGCACAAGCTCATTGGTCCACAGTCCACATGTCAGCCTATATAAGGCTCTAGGTGTCAGAATCAGAATCAGATACACGCGCCACATCACAAACAGATTCCATTTTCTCTCTCTTGGCAGTTAGGATCAAAATCATAACAAACTCAGAAAAGCTCAAGAACAAACACACGAACCCTAAGTTCCAGAACCAAAATTCAAGCAAATTCCATGGAGTTTTGTGGATTCTCAGAGATTCAAAGCTGAATCATCATCATTGAATCCCTTTTTCTGCAATTCAAGCATCGGATTCGTCGCTGGAAGCAACAAATCCCGAATACGATCACAGAATTGGAATTGAGAAGAAGAGGGAAAGAATTCCAAGGATTCCGAACCGGTTCAGAAAAGAAAAGAAGAAGGAAAACGAAGAATTCACGGATTCCGAACCATTCAAGAAGGAGAAGAAGCAATTACCAGTTTATTTCCGGATTTCAAAGAGAATCAACACAAAACAGAATCAATACAAGGATTTCCGAAGAATCAAATCAAAATTCCGGATAAAGCCAGGTAAAATCGCAAAACTCACCCCTTCGTTTCGTTCAAGGCCCACAACGAACTCTGAAACAACGTAGAACAGTGCGAATCCGTGAAATTTTGGTTCGGAACCGTAAACCCTAACTTTTTCTGGAAAAATTTTCAAGATTCCAAGGTTTACAACGTTGATTCATCGTTGTAAACCAATGAATCAACGAATAAAAACATATAGAAAGAAGATTCGAACCAAGAAAACGAACCAAAACCGTACGGATTCCGCGAAGAAAAATTCCAGATCTACGTTGTTTCAGTCAATGCATGTAGATTCCAGTAACAGATTCATGTTTGGGGTGATAAGACGGAACTTTTAAGCCATAGATCATGTGTTTCTGGGTAGGATTGAACAAGGTTAGGGTTAGGGTTTCAGACATGGAAACGGCGAAGAAGAGAGAAAGAAAGAGAAAGAAAGAAAAAAATGAGGAAAACCGGTTCAGGAGCCTTTTATATAAGATAGTAAACCGGGTCGGTTCAGACCCGACCCACTCACCCATGCGCGTGGCCGTTGGATGCTGATCTTGTTGGATCCGGATCAATCCAACGCCCCAGAGGCGTCCTGGAGATCCGGATCCATCTATGCTTGGGTTTGGGCCTTTTACCCGCAGGCCTTTGTTTCTTTTTTCAGTTTCTTGAATTTTATTGCTAATTGCACCTTTTTCCTTGCTATTTGGACCTCCTGTGTGTTTTAATTCCTTTACAAAAATTCCAAAAAAATTCTTATGCGTTCTTGGTATATTTGTGACTGTTTTGTGATATTTTACATGTGGAAATTGATAAAAATTTGGCAGGTGCTAATTTCTCGTTTGATTGGAATATTTTGTGTCTTCGTATAAGTTTTCTTGCATGTTTGCTTATCCAAATTCTTGTCATATAAATTTTGATGGTTAGCGTTTGATTCCATAAAGATTCACCTCTGATTGCATGATAGCTCATTTAATTTTGTTAAGCTTGATGCCTTTGCGATGTTCCCAATTTTTGTCAATTTGAATTTTGTAACTTTGTGTAGTTTAGTTCTTGTCCCCAAGTTTACATTTTTTTGCAATTTTGTGTTAAGTTTGACCCTTGATACCAATTTTATGATATTTCTCATTTTTTCTTAAATTTGATTCTTGATACCAATTGCATGATATTTTACAATCTTGTTTAGTTTGATTCTTGATGCCAATTTTATGATGTTTGCAATTTTGTTTAGTTAATGTCTTGATGCCAATTTTGTGATATTTTGCAATTTTGTTTAGTGTGATTTTATGCCAATTTTGTGGTAGTTTACCATTTTTGTTTAAGATTAGTATTTCATTATCATTTTCTCTTGTTTTACTAACCACTTTACTCTATGTTTCATGCATACTAAGCATCTCATCTCATTCCCATTTCTTCCTCTAACCCTTTCATGGAGCGTTCAATTAATTCTCATGCAATGTTTAGTTTACCTTTTCTTTAATTTCATGCAAGACTATAGAATGTAAAATAGGACCCGATGTAAAGGACTATGGACTATAATGATGTACACCGACACATGCACCGACACATGCACACACGTTGTATGACTTTCCGCTAGATGTATGTGTAGGAAGCGTAAAACCTAGGAAAACTTATAATTTCTTCATCAAAAATCAACACATAACTCAAACTATTTTGCAATAAAACGAGGTCAAAACCTCACCCTTTTTTCTTTCATTTTCTTAAGACAAAATCAAAACTAGTGCTAATTCTCAACTTTAACATCCCTTTTGTAACTAAATTGGACTAACCTCACTTGTTTTCAATTCTAATGCCTACACGGCCTCTTATCTCTTTCTTCAAAACCATTTTCAAAACTAAAAATTAAATCAAAACTCACACAAACATTTTGAAAGAGAACTACATGGAATTTTGATCCCTTAAAAGGGTATGTAGGCAAGAGACTCAAAATCTCTCCAAGTCCAATAAAATAAAATCCAATCTTCTCCCTCTCATTCTTAAAATCAATCTCTTTTTACAAGTAGCGATAAAAGCAAAGCATACACGTAAAGCATAGTAAAACGGTTCCTATAGGATACTATAGTCATTGCGGGTGCCTAACACCTTCCCGTAATGAAATCAGCCCCGAACTTAGAATTTCTAAGGTTTTTCTCGATTTTACCTTCCCAAAAAAAAATAGAGACATCAATGATTGAAAGGTTCAAATCCAATTAATGATTTGACACCCGAAAATCGCGATGACAGTCATTTATGGAGGTTTTAGGGTCAGTTTGAATATTGGTTGTTGTTGATTGGTTGTTTATGGTTAGTTCAGATACACTTTGTTCAGAAGTAGGTTGTTCAGGAACAGATAATTGAGGAATGAGAACAGAGTCAGGATTGGTTGTTGAGGTCATATCTTGGTTTGATTCATGTTGTGGGGTGCATTCTGTCATAACTTCATCAGAAGCTATGTCAGAGGCTATCTCTGAGTTAGAGACATATTCAGGTAATTCACCTAAATAATGGCTTTCTAGGTTTGGAATGATTGAATGTTCAGTGATTTCAGTTGCTTGTGTTGTTAGTGGTGGAGAGTTGGGGGTAGATGATGATACATTGGTGTTCGCAAGATCTATCCCTACACAATCACCTTCACCTTCTGCAGCAGCATGTATAGATTGAATAGGTTCAATCACAGGTGGTTGTAATGGGTGGTTTGCAGGTAGAATCTTGCTTAAATCAATTTTCCTTTGTTGCATATCAATGATACTTGCTTCAACAAAAGGATACATGGGTACAAATGTATCATTAACAGGCTTTTTAGTTGTTTTGGTTGATGGTGATGGGGGTAAAGCTTTTTTAAGTGAGGAATAGACTTTACGAACAGGCATATCATCTGGATCAGATGATGTGGTTGATGATGATGATGAGGGTGAGTTAGACCTAGAGTCTGAGGATGAACTAGATCTTATTTCAACTATATCAACATTAGTATGTAAAGTTTCAGGATTACCTTTAGGAGCTTCTGATCTACGAGGAGCTTCTGATGCAGTAGTGTTTCCGTCTTTAGCTTCTTCAGCAATCACCATTGCTAGATCTTCAGCTTCAATTGCTACAAGCTCTTGCACAACCTCAACAACCTTGATCACCTCCTGAGCAGCTGCACCAGCATCTTCCCTTTCTATGCTGGAAGCAGGAACTTCAATCTGTTTTGCTAACTCCAAAGCCTCCTGAATAGTTTCTTCTTCTGCAGTCTTCTACTTCTTCTGCTTTAGGAGTTAACTTCAGCTTCCTGACAGCTGGTTTCCTTGTCCTTCTTAGAGCAGAAGGTTTAGCAGGCTGAGATGGTGAAGGTGCAGTTCCTTACCACTTCTGGTCCTTTTTCCAATAACCTCAGTATGGCCTAGGTCTTTGACTTCTTCTTGAATGGTTTGAAGACTATAACCAGTTTCTTCAACAACCTTTTCCTTCTTGGCCTTCTTAGCTTTCCTTGCTGGTTGCTCAGAAGCTTCTTCCAAGTACTCAGCTTTTGAGAGTGGCTTCCTCTTTGTCTTTCTGCTCTTAGCCACTTTGAGAGCACCACCATACATTTCATCTAGAATATCTTTCAATTGGATTTCTTCTTCAGTGCTTTGTAGATGATCATGGATGAAGTACATTTGAACATCCAGAGGATCATGCTTGCAGATAGGAGGAAACCCTTCCATGAGGTTTGAAGAAACTCTGGATTCCTTCCAGTCAGTATCAAGCTTTGTGATTTCTTCTTGCTAGATTAACTTCATGTTCCCTAGAGTGCTTCCATTGATGATTTTTCCAGTGACTGTGCCCAACAGTTCATCTGTGAAGCCTCTTGTTTCACTTAAATCTTTTAGAAATCCTCCTTGATTGTGCGTAGCAGTGATTGTGATTTCTTTTGCAGTCATTCTGTATTTTCTTCCCCATAGAAAGGTTTTTGTAGACACGTTTCTTTGTGCTGTTAAACATGGTCTCATTAACAATATGATTCCAATAGCTCTTCTTGTTGTTGTCCAGCCCATCTTTGAAGTTTCCTTCATAAGTTCTTCCAATCACGTATGTAATGATTTCTTGATTGATGAAGACTGGTACACCCATAATGCTCGACCTTATCTCAGTAGCAAGAAATGGTTCCAAACCCATTTGTTCTCTTGTTTTACCTTCTAGAGTAGGATCAATAAACACTTTTTCAGCTTCTTCCAACTTAGCAGCATGTTTATCAAAAACAGAGGCTCTTACCCAGAAGTGCTTTACTAGGTTCTCGTAGGTTGGACCATTGAGCTTGTTGAAGTATGGTATGAGGTCCTGAGACTCATAGTAACCTTTGATGTCGCAGCCATGGTGCAACACAGATGTAAAATCCACTGGTCTCTCCACTTGAACAGTTAGTTACCATTCTTCTAGTGACATATGTAACGCCCTACTTTTAATATTTAATTTTTATTAATTTATTGTATTTTTAGTGTATTATTATTTGATTTATAATATATATTTTGATGAAATATGCTAATATGTGTTATTTGGTGTAAAAATATATTTTTTATTTTGTGTATAAATATATATGTTATTTTGTGTGGAAATATATATGTTATCTAGTATAGAAATATATATGTTATTTTGTGTGGAAATATATATGTTATCTAGTATAGAAATATATTTGTTATTTTGTGTGGAGATATATTTGTTATTTGGTGTATTATTTTTATTAAGTGGGGGAGATATATATTTAGTTTAGAAATAAATAAGATTATGAGGAAAAGAGTAGTTTTGGAGTATAAGAGTAATTAGGGTTAATATAAGAGGTAGAGAATAGAAAATTTAGAAAATAGAAACACGTACAAGAGTTTTGGAGAAAAAGGGAGAAGACCTTAGGAGAGAAGAACGCTGCTGCTAATCCAAGAGTAAATCTAAGGTAAGGGTGGGACTAACCTTCTTTAATCATAAACATATAATTTTGAAAAGAAATTAATCATATTGTTTGCGGATTAAACTAAAAATCAAATTTTTAATTAAGAGTATATGCCATAATTATTTGCATAGTTAGTTACCTTGAAACATTCAAGGAGTATTGATCAAATTTTGTTTGATTTCAATTATGTTTAGAAATCTATCGATTGTTACCGATGAATTTAGCCTTTTCGGCCGTAAAAGTGAATCATGACAAGCATCACTCATGCGCTAATTATTACTTTTGTTTCCTGATTTGTTAACGAAAACTAAGGATTCTTGAAGCATTATATTAACCACTAGTTTTGAAATAGAAAAGAGAAAGAGGGGAACATGAATTTTTCAAAATAAATTATAGATACGTGCTACTTTTGTAGATCTAAAATAATAATAGTATTTCCTTTGAAACATGTTTGTAAGACCACACATGTTAATCTAATTGGCCGAGGATGACTAGTTTAGTTAGTTATTTTAATTAGCATAAATAATTATGTGTTATCATGATGTATTATTTATATTATTTAGTAATGTGTATTGATCTGTTATTTGACAATGTACGTTATTTAAAGATGTGATATTTGAAGATGCGTGATTTAAAGATGTGTGTTATGTAAAGTTGTGTTATTTAAAGATGTATGATTTAAAGATGTGTTATATAAAGATGTGATATTTGAAGATTGTTGCATTTGAGTCGTGTCGTTGCATTGAGTCGTGTTGTTGCATATCATAGTCAGCGATGGGGGCTTAATGCCTGACAGGTCCTTTTATGACCTTAGCCATGGGGGCTTAATGCCTAACAGGTCCTTTTTGACCTTAGCGATGGGGGCTTAATGCCTGACAGGTCCTATTTGACCTTTAGCGACGGGGGCTTATGCCCTGATGGTACCACATGCATATTGCATTGTCGAGTCGATGTGTTGTTAAGATGAGTTGTGGTTGTCGTTGCATTGTAGAGTCGTCATTGCATAATATAAATGATGATTATTGAGAAGTAGTTGTTGTTGTTGCTGATGATGTTGTTGTTGTTGTTGATGATGATGTTTTTGTTGTTGTTTTACTTTTATTAAATGATGATTTATGTGATGTTTAATTAATGCTGGTTGTATGTATTGTTGACTACCTTTTATGAATTGTTACCTGCTATTAATGAATGTGAAATCTCACCCCTTCTGCTTGGAAATGTTGTTCTTCATATGAGTAACGAAGAATAGTGCAGTTGTGAGTAATCTCCGTCGTGTCGTCTAGGATGCGCTGATACGTAACGGGATGAGGATTGTTTATTGCATGTTTTCCTTGTAACGTATTTCCTTTTTAATGATGTTGAACTATTTTCATGAGAACAATTTAAGATACTGATGTTGTGGCCTCTAAGAGCCAAAGATTGTTATAAGATGTTAAAAACTATTCCGCTGCATGATTATTGGATTTTTATAAAAACATATTGTTTTAATAAATAGTACTTTTTATTCTATTTATATAGTGGAATTTTTGTAAGTTGAATGTAATGCTCCGTTTTTGATGAAAAACTCTGATATTCTTTATAACTATTTATGTTGGGAAAATGGGGTGTTACAACATAGTTCTCCCTCTAATTTCATAAGCAGGCGCTTCTTGCTGAGTAGAAGTTCCTTGAGTTGTATCTTGAATAGCTGATTCAGGAACATAGCTTGAAGATGCCATTGATGATGATGAAGTTTTTAGGGTTCTAAGTTTTTGATTTGGGGAAGAATGTGTTTACTTTGCATAGAACAATTTGAGAATAGAAAGTGTAGGTAGTGAAGTGAGTAGTGTGTGATTTGTCTAAGTGTTTTGAGTAAAAAAGATTGCAATTTCAGTAGGGGACAAACAAACACAGCATTAATGACAGTTGGGGGCGCGAGAATAGTACATTCAAAGCATAAACATCATCATAGCTCTCTAAAGTCATACACCAATACAAATAAGCCACGTTAGCAAACTTCAGACGCATTGTCAAGTTAGTGGGACAGGTGTTACCAGAAGCAACTTCAACAATTCCACTAACTCTGCTATTCAGAAGCACAAAATCCAGCTACCGAAGTTAAAGTGATGATGTCTTCTTCAGAAGGACATTTTCCTCATAATCTCAGTTAAGAGCTTCTAATGGACCATAGCTTCTGAACTGACTTCAAAACCTAACTTCTAGTTCAAGAGCAAGAAATTTCAATCAAACATAAAGTGCATGTACAAATTATTCTTTATAAAATCAAATCTTTCAACAGTGAAAGGTGTAGCGAATATATCAGCCCATTGATATTCAATATCAATGATTTGTATATCCAAGATTCCTTTTTGAACATAGTCTCTAATAAAATGGTGTTTGATTTCAATATGCTTGGCTTTTGAATGTAGATTGGATTCTTTGACAAACAAATAGCAGCAGTATTATCACAAAAGATAGGAATATTGTTAGCATTAATCTGATAATCTTCCAACTGATGTTTCATCGAGAGTAGTTGTGTACAACAACTTGCAGCTGAAATGTATTCTGCTTCTGCCGTAGACATAGCAATAGTTGCTTGTCTTTTGCTAGCCCAGGATATCAGATTCTCTCCCAAGAACTGACAATTACCACTGGTTGATTTTCTTTCAATCCTGTCACTAGCATAGTCAGCATCGCAGAATCCTACCAACTTATAATCTAAGGATTTCCTATAAAGGAGTCCTAGATTAGTTGCACACAAGCATACACTGAATAAAATATTTGGCCTAGATGCAGTGAGGTATAACAAAGAACCAATCATACCTCTATACAGCTTCTGATTTACCTTTGATCCCATATCTTCTTTGCTTAAGGTGCAGGTTGGATGCATTGGAGTGTTCATCACTTTACATTCTTCTGGCTTGAACTTCTTCAGAAACTCCTTTGAGTACTTAGTTTGATGAACATATACTCCATCTTTACATTGATTGATTTGGATGCCAAGGAAGAACTTCAATTCTACCATCATGCTCATTTCAAATTCATCTTGCGTTAACTTAGAGAATTCCTTGCAAAGAGATGCATTAGTAGAACCAAATTTTATATCATCAATAGATATCTGCACAATAAGAATATCTTTCTCAAGAGTCCTTCTGAAGAGTGTTGTGTCAACTTGACCTCTTTTAAAATCATTTTTAATCAGAAAATTACTTAGTCTATCATATCAAGCTCTAGGAGTTTGTTTCAAGCCATATAGTGATTTCTTAAGTTTATAAACATGGTCAGGATGCTTAAGATCCTCAAAACAAGGAGGTTGCTTGACATACACTTCTTCTTCTATGACACCCTTAAGA
This sequence comes from Medicago lupulina, assembly GCA_958299785.1. Classification (NCBI taxonomy): domain Eukaryota; kingdom Viridiplantae; phylum Streptophyta; class Magnoliopsida; order Fabales; family Fabaceae; genus Medicago; species Medicago lupulina. The sequence goes on along the minus strand of OY283145.1, from coordinate 23,862,496 downwards.
AATGCACTCTTGACATTCATTTTATATAATATTATGCCATGATTAACTGCATAGGATATAAGTAACCTGATTGCTTCCAATCTTGCAACTAGAGCAAATGTTTCAGTGTAATCAATGCCTTCTTGTTGACTATAGCCTTGTGCAAAAAGTCTAGCTTTGTTTCTGGTTACTTTACCTTATTCATTCAGCTTGTTTCTGAATACCCATTTTGTTCCAATAATGTTCTTCTGAGGGAGTTTGGGTACCAGATCCCACACATCATTTCTTTGAAACTGATTAAGCTCTTCTTGCATAGCTAATATCCATCCATCATCTGAAAGTGCTTCATCAACTGTAGTGGGTTCAATCACTAATAACAATCCTATCATAGACTCTTCTTGTCTGAAGTATGATCTTGTTCTTCTGGGACTGTCTTTTTTTTCCAATGATTTGATCCTCAAGATGTGAAGACTTGTACTTGAATGTATTCTTGGATTGATTTGCTTGCTGAGAGCCATCTTGAGCTTCATTAGAAGCTACTTCATCTTGAGCGTCTAAGGTTTGTTCAGCTTCTGGACTGACTTTAGAATCACTAGTCAGATCAGTCTGATTAGATTCTGGAGTATCTTCAGTCACTTGTATATCTTCATAACTTTCATCTTGCCCTGGAATTTCATTTCCAGGCTCTTTGTCATCAAATTTTACGTGCATAGATTCTTCAACACAGAGTGTCTCTGAATTATACACTCTGTATGCCTTTGACCTTTCAGAGTAACCTAAAATGATTCCTCTTTGGGCCTTGGCATCAAATTTATTTAGATAGAGATTGTTATTTAGAATGTAACAAGTACATCCAAATTGATGAAAGTAAGATATATTGGGTCGTCTTCCCTTAAAGAGTTCATATGCAATTTTCTCCAAGATAGGTCTGATATAGATCCTATTTTGAACATAACATGATGTATTCACTGCTTCTACCCAGAAATGTTTAGCCAAATTGTTTTCATGAATCATGGTTCTTGCCATTTCTTGTAAAGTTCTATTCTTTCTCTCTACAACCCCATTTTGTTGTGGAGTTCTAGGAGAAGAGAATTCATGGACAATTCCATGTTTTTCACAAAAAGTTTCAAATGGCTCATTTTCAAATTCTCCACCATGATCACTTCTGATTTTCAAAATCTTCATTTCTTTTTCAAACTGTATTTCAGTGCCGAAGTTACTGAATACATCATATGCATTATCTTTACTTCTCAGGAATTTTACCAGAGTCCATATGTTGTAATCATCAACAATGACTAGTCCATATTTACTTCCATATAAGGATGCAGTATTAACTAGTCCAAATAAATCAATATGAAGCAGTTCTAAAGGTCTGGAGGTTGAGACAATGTCTTTAGCTTTAAAGGATGATTTCACAATTTTTCCTCTCTAGCATGCACCACAGAGTGCATCTGAATGATAGTCAATGTTAGGTAGGTCTTTGACAAGTTGTAACTTACTAAGCTTAGAGATTAATCTCCAGTTAGCATGTCCCAATCTTCTGTGCCATACCCACTTCTTATCATTCATTGACAGAAGACAAACTACATTATGATCAACTAGTTCAGAGAAATTGATTTTATAGACATTCTCTACTCTCTTTCCTTTGAACACTATGGACTTGTTATCTTTGTTGATTACTATGCAATTGGTCTTTTCAAACATCACATCATAACCATTGTCACAAAACTGACTGATACTCAAAAGGTTATGTTCAAGACCATCTACCAACCACGCATTATTAATAGATATAGAGGAGTTGCCAATAGTTCTTGTACCAATGATCTTGCCAGACTGGTTGCCTCCAAACTTCACATTTCCTCCTTCTTTCATTGTGAGTGTGAGTAACATTGACTTCTCTCCTGTCATGTGCCTTGAGCAACCATTGTCCAGATACCATGATTTTTGCTTTTCCTTTGCTCTTAGGCATTTCTGCAGTATTGACAGTTTCAGATTTAGGTACCCATTGTTTTATGGGTCCTTTGAGGTTAGTACTAGAAGTTTTACCCTTCACTTCTTGTACCTTGTGCTGTAAGTTTGGTAGCTTCTGATTAATCATTACCTTAGGTTTAACAACTTTTGGTTTTGATTCCCTAGAAGCAGCAACCATTTTGTTCTTCTGAAACTTAGACTTCAAGACACCAGATTTTGGCTTCAACAGACTCTGAGGAACAAGTTCTGATCTCTTCAGAATCTTGATTTTTGAGGTCTTAGAGTCAGAATTTGTCATACCCTTAGGCTTAGAGTTCTTTGGCTTTGAAGTAATCTTAACCTTAGAGCTGGAAGCTTCAGGTTCTGACTGAACCACAGTTTAAAATTTAACACCTTCAGGTACAAAGAAGGTTTTCAATCCTTCCTTCATACATTCACAACATGCCTTGAGATTGGTTTCATTAGATTTCCCTTCAGAAAACCCAATCCCTTTGCCATTGTTCTTGTAAATATTGTAAATCATAGAAGCAACTCTGCTTCTGTCAATACCGGACATGATAAAATCTTCAAGAGCAATTTCATGATTGCTTAAAGGTGTTCCATTACACTTTTCCTGTAGCTTCTGGCATAAGAACTTGAGCTTGTCTTTATAGGTTTTACAAATGAAGTCAAAGCCTCTAAGTCCTTCTTCAGAAGCTTTCAGATCCAATAGAGTTGATTCTTGTTGTTTCATTAAATGAACATATTTTTCTTTTAAATCTTTCAACTCATTGGTTCTTAATTCAAAATGTGTAAGGAGCAATTTAAGAGACTCAATAAGTTCTTCTCTGGGAATTTTAGAATATACCTCATTTTCTTTTTCTGAGTCTGATTCTGGTTCAGCTTCTAAAGTTGTTGTAGCTATTAACCCAACAGCTATCTTTGCACCTTCATCAGCATCATCCTTATCAGATTCAAATTCACTGTCTAAATCTTCCCAGGTAGCCATCAAACTCTGCTTGATCTGCTTCTTGATCTTGTTTGATTTGAAAGTTGACTTCTTTGACATGTCCTTTGATTTCTCCTTCTGAAGATCAGGGCAATCAACAATCAAATGTCCAGGCTTCTTGCAGTTGAAGCAACCCTTCTGATCTTCTTTCCTGGAGCCTTTATAACTATTCCTTCTGCTCAAGAACTTCTTGTTCTTCTTAGCCAGATACTGCAGTCTGTTAGAAAGCATAGCCATCATCTCAGCAGGATCTTCATAAGAATCCCCATCAGGTGATTCTTCTTCTTCAGATTCTATGACTTTAAGAGCTTTTAATGACTTCCCTTTAGATGGTAAAGCAATAGATTTACTCTTTTTAGCAGACTCATGTTCAATAAGACTTAACTCATGAACTTTGAGTGAGCTAACAAGATCTTCAACTCTTAAAGTGTTTAAATCTTTAGCTTCCTTAATAGCAATAACCTTTGGTCTCCATCTAGCAGGCAGGTTTCTTAGAATCTTGCTCACATGGTCAGAAGCAACATAGATTTTCTTTAGTATTTGTAGTCCAGAGACTAGGGTCTGAAATCTTGAGTACATCTCCTCAATACTTTCATCATCCTTCATCTTGAACAACTCATACTAATGAACAAGCATAAGTGCTTTAGCTTCTCTAACCTTGTTGCTACCTTCATAGTTTGCACAAAGAGAAGCAAACATAGCCTTTGTAGTAGATTTATCACTCATCTTCATATACTCTGCACGAGGTATAGCAGTAACAACTGAACCTCTGAGCTTGTGATGCTTCTTGTACATCTTCTTTTGAGCAGGAGTATGCTTCTTTCTATCTACAGCAGCTCCTTCTTCATCAAGATCTAAGTCACCAACTCCATCTTCCAGAATATCCCATAACTCTTCATCTAAGCCCATGATATAAATGTAGAAGTTGGTTTTCCACCAAGAGAACTCTTCAGGATCTCCATTCAACTTTGGAACTTTTCTTGAGTCAGCTTTCTTATCACTGTAATCATAACGTACAACATTATGATTACTACCAGAACCACCAGAGCCAGAAACAGATGATTCAGCAAACATGTTTTTCTCAGATCTTGGACTGCTACACTGCTAAGTGTTATCAACAGAACCAAGGCTCTAGATACCAACTGAAGGTGAGAAAAACACAAGAAGGGGGGTTGAATTGTGTTAGCTTTTTCTTCATTTTTTCCTAAGCTGAAAAACACTGATCAGAAGCAGTTCAACAACAGCTTCTGAACTGATGTTCAGAACTAACTTGCAGCGGATAAAAACATAGAGAGAGAAGGAAGAAAGACACAAAGCAATTATACAGGTTCCTTCCACAAACCGGAAGTAGTCCTGTCCTCCTTGCACTTCCAAGGAGAGTTCACTAAAATGTAATATCTGATTACAAATGCTCACTGCTAAACTTAGCAAGAGACTTCAAATTGCTCAAGCACAACTGCAAGAGACTTCCTATGCTCCTGAACACAATCAAGAGACTTCTAATGCACAAGCACAACTACAAGAGACTTCTAATCAAACAGAATTACAAAGAAAAATATTTCACACCGAACACTTGATATACAATTAGAGGTGCTCACAATACAAATCAGATACAGACTCTTAAGACTCTAAAATTTCTCAGATATGAACTTTGAAAAGAAATTCAAAGTGAACTTTGGGATGCTGAACAAATTTGACATAGTTTTGGCGCTTTCAAATTGTTGTAAGTCTGATACGTTTCTTCAAGTCTTCACTCCTTTATATAGAGGTGTGAGATGAACGTTATGAATTTCCAGCACATCCAAAAAGAGTCGTTTGAAGCTTTGATCACTCGCCAACGATCCATTGCCTGATACGGTTATTGTCCTATGAAGGATCAATTTGAAATGTATTCCATGTATGTAGGAACATTGTTGCAGGCCCATCTGTTATGCTTGTCTTGTAGAAGGGACACACTCTGTGTAGTGGAGGTAGTGGTTGTACACTTAGTACAATTGTACTTTGTCAATGCTCTAAAAACGAACAAGCATCCAATGCCTTCAAATCCTTTTGAATTAGCTGTTACTTCGCTTTTCCACTCTTCTGCATATAATCCATTGAACAACTTTTGAAGCTTTAAGTTTGCATCTCTTGATGAACTACAGCTTCAGGTGATCTTCATCTTTTAATGAACTAACTTTTGATGACACATCATCACTCCAGGAGTACTCTGTCTTTAGGAGCACTTTAATTTTAGGAGCAGTTCTCTTCAGACGCTTCTAAGCTTCCTTTTTGTTGATTTCTTTGCTCTCTTTTGTTCTTCCAGAACCTAATAATGATCTTAAATTTTTTGTCTATGGTCCTGTACACTTGAACAAATATTATCATATCCAATTGACAATTTTTAATACCTTGTTATCATCAAAACTCTCAAAGGGTAACGTTAAACACATTTTGTTCCAACAGTGCATGCCAGAAAGGGAAGATTGTAAAATCATCTTTTAAATATAAAGATATTGTCTCAACCTCCAGACCTTTAGAACTTCTTCATATTGATTTATATGGACTAGTAAATACTGCATCTTTATATGGAACCAAATATGGATTAGTCAATGTTGATGATTACAGCAAATGGACTTGGGTAAAATTCCTGAGAAGCAAAGACAATGCATATGATGTGTTCAGTACCTTCTGCACTCAAATACAGTCTGAAAAAGAAATAAAAATTTTGAAAGTCATAAGTGATCATGGTGGAGAGTTTGAAAATGAGCCATTTGAAACTTTTTGTGAAAAACATGGAATTGTCCATGAATTCCCTTCTCCTAGAACACCACAACAAAAATGGGGTTGTAGAGAGAAAGAATAGAATTTTACAAGAAATGGCAAGAACCATGACTCATGAAAATAATTTGGCTAAACATTTCTAGGCAGAAGCAGTGAATACATCATGTTATGTTCAAAATAGGATCTATATCAAACCTATCTTGGAGAAAACTGCATGTGAACTCTTTAAGGGAAGAAGACCCAATATATCTTACTTTCATCAATTTGGATGTACCTGTTACATTCTAAATCACAAGCTCTACCAAAAGAAATTTGATGCCAAGGCCCAAAGAGAAATCTTCTTAGGTTACACTGAAAGGTCAAAGACATACAAAGTGTATAATACAGAGACACTCTATGTTGAACAATCTACGCACGTTAAATTTGATGACAAAGAGCCTGGAAGTGAAACTCCAGAGCAAGATGAAAGTTATGCAGATATACAGGCTACTGAAGATACTTCATAACTTGATCAGACTGAAGAATCTGAAGAAAGTCTAGAAGTTGAACCAACTTTAGAAGCTCAAGATGAAGCAGCTTATGATGACGCTAAAGATGGCTCTCAACAAGCAAATCAATAAAAGAATACATTCAAGTACAAGTCTTCACATCCTGAGGATCAAATCATTGGAAACAAAGACAATCATAGAAGAACAAGATCATATTTCAGACAAGAAGAGTCTATGATAGGATTGTTATCGGTGATTGAACTTGTTACAGTTGATGAAGCACTTTCAGATGATGGATGGATATTAGCTATGCAAAAAGAGCTCAATCAGTTTCAAAGAAATGATATGTGGGATCTGGTACCCAAACCTCCTTAGAAGAACATTATTGGAACAAAATGGGTATTCAGAAACAAGCTGAATGAACAAGGTGAAGTAACGAGAAACAAATATAGACTTGTTGGACAAGGTTACAGTCAACAAGAAGGCATTGATTACACTGAAATAATTGCTCCAGTTGCATGATTGGAAGCAATCAGGTTACTTCTATCCTATGAAGTTAATCATGGCATAATATTATATCAAATGGATGTCAAGAGTTCATTTCTAAATGGAGTCATATAAGAAGAAGTGTTTGTCAAGCAGCCTCCTGGTTTTGAGGATCTTAAGCATCCTGACCATGTTTATAAACTTAAGAAATCGCTATATGGCTTGAAACAAGCTCTCAGAGCTTGGTATGATAGACTAAGTAATTTCCTGATTAAAAATTATTTTAAGAAAGGTCAAGTTGACACAACACTCTTCATAAAGACTCTTGAGAAAGATATTCTTGTTGTGCAGATATATGTTGATGATATAATATTTGGTTATACTAATGCATCTCTTTGCGAGGAATTCTCTATGTTAATGCAGGATGAATTTGAAATGAGCATGATGGAAGAATTGAAGTTCTTTCTTGGAATTCAAATTAACCAATGTTAAGATGGAGTATATGTTCATCAAACCAAATACGCAAAGGAGCTTCTGAATAAGTTCAAGCTAGAAGATTGTAAAGTGATGAACACACCAATGCATCCAACCTGCACCTTAAGCAAAGAAGATACTAGATCAAAGGTATATCATAAATTGTATAGAGGTATGATTGGTTCTCTGTTATACCTCACTGCATCTAGGCTAGATATTTTATTCAGTGTATGCTTGTGTGCAAGATTTCAGTCAGATCCTAGAGAATCTCATTTAACAACTGTTGAGAGAATCTTCAGGTATTTGAAAGGAACAACTAATCTTGGACTCCTTTGTAGAAAATCCCTATATTATTAGTTGGTTTTGATTCTGTGATGCTGACTATGCTGGTAACAGGATTGAAAGAAAATCAACCAGTGGAAACTGTTAATTCTTGTGAGAGAATCTGATATCCTGGGCAAGCAACTATTGCTATGTCTATAGCAGAAGCAGAATACATTTCAGCTGCAAGTTTTTGTACACAACTACTCTGGATGAAACATCAGTTGGAAGATTATCAGATTAATGCTAACAATATCCCATTTATTGTGATAATACTGCTGCTATTTGTTTGTCAAAGAATCAATTCTACATTCAAGAGCCAAGCATATTGAAATCAAACACCATTTTATTAGAGATTATGTTCAAAAAGGAATCTTGGATATACATTTCATTGATACTGAACATCAGTGGGCTGATATATTCACTAAACCTTTAATTGTGGAAAGATTTGATTTTATAAAGAAAAACTTGAACATGCACTTTGTGTCTGATTAAAATTGCTTGCTCCTGAACTAGAAGTTAGGTCCTGAAGTTAGTTCAGAAGCTATGGTCCATCAGAAGCTCTTAACTGAGATTCTGAGGAAAATGTGCTTCTGAAGATGACATCAGCATCTTAACTTCAGAAGCTGGATTTTGTGCTTCTGAATAGCAGAGCTAGTGGAAACGTTGGAGTTACTTTTTGGTAACACATGTCCCATTAACTTGACAGCGCATCTGAAGTTATCTAGACGTGGCTTATTTGTATTGGTGTATAACTTAAGAAGGGCTATGATGATGTTATGCTTTGAATGTACTTTCTCGCGCCCCCAATTGTCATTAATGGTGTGTTTGTTTGTCCCCTCTGAATTGCAGTTTGCTTTTACTCAAATCACTTAGACAAAACACACAGTACTCACTTCACAACCTACACTTTCTATTCTACACCGATTGTCTGTGAAGCCAAAGCTCTTTCTCTTCAATCAAAACCTAGAACCCTAAAATTTCATTATCATCAATGGCATCCTCAAGCTCAATTCCAGAATCAACTATGCAAGATACTGCACAAGGAATGTCTACTTAACAAGAAACTTCAGCTTATGATATAAAGGGAAGAATTATGTCCCTATAAGAGTGGGATTTAAACGTTCAGGTTGAGAGACCGGTGGATTTTATCTCTTTAGCACACTATGGTTGTGATATCATAAGTTACTATGAAGCTCAAGGTCTCATGGATTACTTCAATATGTGGAATGGTCCAACCTACGAAAATCTGGTTAGAGACTTATGGGTTAGAGGGCATGTTTATGACAAGAAAGTTGCTAAATTGGAAGAAACAGATAAGGTACTAAATGATCCTACTTTGGAAGGGAAATCAAGAGAATAAATGGGTCTGGAACCATTTGTTGATACAGAAATCAGGTCAAATATTTTGGGTATTCCAGTCTTCATCTCCTAAGATGTGATTGCGTATGTCATCAGAAGGGCATCTAAAGGCAGTTTCAAAGATGGTTTGGACAACAACAAGAAGAGTCTATGGAATGAAGTTGTTCATCAAACCATGTTCAACAGCAAGAAGAAGGGTGCCTACAGCAACCTTTCTATGGAAAAGAAGATGCTTCTGAAGATACAAAATGACAACCTTCTACCCAAAGGAGGAGGTTCTGACCAACCTTCATTGGAACACAGGGTGTTTTTGCATTTCTACATAAAAAAGGAAATAACAAACGTGCCCAAGTATATCTTCAAGCATATGATCAAGACTCTGAGAGAAAGTCAACTAAACAATAAAGTATGGGTTCCCTATGGGAGACTTATCTCAGAGATTCTACATCAAAGAGGGATTCTGAAGGCCTTGGATGAAACTAAAGTGTTCACTGATCAACAACTCGGTACAGTTACTCGGAAGATTATCAATGGAAGCACTTTGGGGAACATGACCTTGATTAAGAAGGAAGACATCAAGGAGTTGGACACAGATATGAAGGAGTCTAAAGCCATATCCATTCTCATGGAAGGCTTTCCTCCAATCTACAAGCAAGACCCACTTGATGTGCAGTTGTACTACATTCAAGACCATCTGCAAAGCACTGGAGAGAATATCCAACTGGAAGATATACCAGAAACCATGTATGGTGGTGCTCTGCATATGGCAAAGAGCAGGAAGACAAAGAGGAAAGCACTTACAAAGGATGAGTATATTGATGATGCCTCTGAACAACCTGAAAAGAAAGCCACGAAATCCAAGAAAGACAAAGTAGTTGAATCAATTGGTTCTGGTCTATCAACAAGAGGCTGATGTTATGCTTCAGAAGCTCCTGAAGGTATTTCTAATTCTCACACTACTACTGAAATAGTTACAATAGAATCTAGTACATCCTCTGAAACTAGGTCTAGTCCAGCCTCCCTATCATCATCCTCATCAACCTCATCTGATACAGATGATATACCTCTAAACAGAGTCTACACCAACCTCAACAAAGCTTTATCACCATCACCATCTTCCAAAACTCATAAAAAGCCAATAAGTGATACCTTTGTGCCAATGTATCCCTCTGTTGAAGAGAGGTTAATTGACTTCCAAAACTCATAAAAAGTCTCTAACATAGCTTCTGATGAAGTTATGGCCTCTTCAACCAACCTAGAGTCTGTTCTCATCTCTGAACCTGTTCCTGAACTAGTTGTTGCTGAACAACTTGTTCCTGAACTAAGTGTCTCTGAACAAGTCATACTTAACCAAACACCAACAACCAACACTCCTACTGAACCTGAAACCTCAATAAATGACCAACCCTCATCCTCTAACCTGTCCATTCAACCTGTTGCTCCTACCAAGACAAATGTCCCTTCTCCACCCACCCTGTTTCTAGATTCAACTATACTAGCAGATGTATGTGAGAACATCTTTCACGAGCTGAACAATCTGGTTCAAGCTAGGAATAACCTCATTCATGAAGATAACTATGAGAAGTTGTGGATAAGGTTGAAAGATAGAGTAGAATATATCTTGACAGAGCTAAAGAAAACCTACCTTCATGCTCAAGACATTGCTCAGACCAAGCTTCAAGACTAGTTGAAGGGAGTTGTCAGTAATTTGCATGAAGTAAATGTTCTTAAAACTTGGGTGAAGACTCCTCTATGTATAAGAGCAAGGAATGCTAATGATTTCATTCCATCAAGTATACACCCAAGAGAGCTTGATTTAAATTAGTTAAATAAGATAAATCTCAAGGAAGCCTCTACTGAACTGGAACTTATGCAAAAGAACACTCTCCTGGAGAAAGAAAACAAACAGCTCAAGAAAGAGCTTCTGGAGCACAAACTACTACTGTTGGAATACAAGACTGCTACTAAAGCTAAACTGGAAGAAGCCAGAATAAGAGAAGAGAATCTCATCAGGAGCAATGATGAATTCAAGAAGGAAATGAAGAAACAAGCAGAAGAAACGAACAAGATGATGAAACAGATGATGGAGATGTTTCAAAAACAAGCCCAACCTTAGTTGCACATCATTTAGCTTGTTTGATTTCCGTTATTTGTATATCTTCATATGTCTGCTTCTGAACTTATGTTTATGCTTCTGAATTACTGTTTGATCAATACTTATGTGCTTCTGAACAATTCATGTGCTTCTGAATATAAACTGCTTCTGAACTTTATTATATTATGTGCTCTAATCATACTTATTATATTTTCTCCCTTCATTTTTCTCATCTCTAATTTTTGTCCTTATTTATTTACTTTTTGCTAATGACAAAAGGGGGAGTAGATGTATAGTATTTAAAGGCTCTAAGCCCCATTAATTTAACTTCAAGCAATTTAAATTAATAGGACCTTTTTCTCATCTCTTGGTCTTTTTAATGTGAGATTATTCTGAGAATTATTAAGTTTTTTTTATGAATTTAATTAACAAGAATAGAACTCAGGGGGAGCTTACAAACCTCACCTTATAATACTATTGGAATCAGGGGGAGCTTACAATTCTCAGACCCTTATAGTCAACTTGTTAATTAGATTAACAACAATTGAACATTTTTAAATACTAATGTTGTCATCATTAAAAAAGGGGGAGATTGATGGAACAAAATGTGTTTAAACACTACCTCTTGAAAGTTTTAATGATAACAAGGTATTAAAAATTGTCAATTAGATATGCTAATATTTGTTCAACTGTACAAGACCATAGACAAAAATTTGAGATCAATATTAGGTTCTGGAAGAACAAAAGAGAGCAAAGGAATCAACAAAAAGGAAGCTTAAAGCGTTTGAAGAGAACTGCTCCTGAAGTCAAGTGCTCCTGAAGTGATGACGTCATCAGAAGCAAGTTCATCAGAAGATGAGTGACTTAAAGCTTCAAAGGTTGTTCAATAGATTTAATCTCATCTAAGCATTGTAGAATACCAGAAGAGTGAAGCAACAACTAATTCAAATGAATTTGAAGGCATTGGACGCTTGTTCTTTGAAAAGCGTTGACAAAGTACAATTGTACGAAGTGTACAACCACTACCTCCACTAATAAGTTTTTGTCTCCGCTACAAGACAAGAATAACAGCTCTGCCTGCAACGATGTTCCTATAGACTTGGAATGAATTTGAAATTGGTCCTTCATAGGACAACAACCATATCAGGCAAAAGATCATTGGTGATTGATCAAAGATTCAAACGACTCTTTTTGATGCGCTAGCAATTTACAACGTCTCTTTCACACTTCTATATAAAGGAGTGAAGACTTGGAGAATTGTAAGAGACTCAACAACAATTTAAAAGCGCCAAACCTCTGCTGAAATTGTTCTGCATCAAAAGTTCACTTAGAATTTCTTATCAAAGTTCATATCTTAGAAATTCTAGAGTCTTAAGAGTTTGTATCTGATTTGTATTGTGAACACCACTGATTGTATATCAAGTGTTCAACTTCAAACATTTTTCTTTGTAATTATGTTTGATTAGAAGTCTCTTGCAGTTGTGCTTGAGCATAGAAGTCTCTTGATTGTGTTCAGGAGCATATGAAGTCTCTTGCAGTTGTGCTTGAGCATTTGAAGTCTCTTGTTAGTTTTAGCAGTGAGCATTTGTAATCAGATATTACATTTTAGTGAACTCTCCTTGGAAGTGCAAGGGGGACAGAACTACTTCCGGTTTGTGGATGGAACCTGTATAATTGCTTTGTGTCTCTCTTCTCTCACTCTCTCTCTCTCTCTCTCTATTTTTATCCACTGCATTTAGTATTTGAACATCACTTCAGAAGTTGTACTCCAACAGCTTCTGACCAGTGACTTCAGTAGGAGAAAAAGAAGAAAAAGCCAACACAATTTAACCCCCGCACCCCCCCCCCCCCCCCCTTCCCTTCTTGTGTTTTTCTCACCTTCAACATGCATAAATAATTTTCTTAAAACATCCCAGCGGAAAATAATATCACACATCGACAACTAAATAAAACATCTCCAAGTAGCCATGTCACATAATCAAAATACAACTCCTGGATAAATCTTAAAATATAAAATTTCATCTCAACATATTGAGTGATAAAACTCACAACAAGTCATATAATGTAAATAGTAGACATACACCCCTAATCAGAGCTGACACACTAAGACTCTGAAAGCAAAAGACGAGGCAGCTCCATAGCTAGCCTCCGGAAACTCACCAAGCAACCAAAACCACTCTTGCACGTTGTCTACCCATTCATAAGAATAAGGCAGACAATCAACCAAACGACCACTTGGGGTTAGTCAACATTTCACAATTAAAGTTTAATCAAAAGAAAGTAAACAACATAATTAATTTCAATGCTTATACAACACTTAATTAAATCATTCACAACAAGTCAACATCATTAATAATCATCAAGCATACGAGTATAATGAAATACAAGTACATTTTCACACTTCATATATCCAAGTCACCAACTTTCACCAATCCAAGTATTCACCAAGAACATAAGCAAACATGACACACATTTAACCAATTATTAAATGTATGTTATGCACCTAGACACGAATCTATATGCATGTGGTATCGGTCGTCACCTCAAGATACAAATGTATCATAGTCGTCGTCATTTGAATACAAAGTATCCTTGTCGTCTTCGTTGGATATAAATATCCTAGTCGTCTTCATTGGATATAAATATCCTACTTGACACTTATGATGCATGAACATATGATTCAACAATGCATACGTTCAACAACAAATCTTCTTCATTTTCGTCTTCATTTTTCATACATGCATTCATCATCAATAACGTCGGCATTTTGCCTTTTTCTTTAGTTTTCTTGCTTCTCTTGCTGCTTAAGTTGCCTTGTGAACTTCAAAATGTGATCAAATTTACATAAAAATTACGTAATGATAGCATGTCATCGGTAACAACCCTATTACTAATCCATTATGCTATCGCGTACATCGCGTTGTTATCGATTATATCGTTATTGTTTCGTTACTTTATTATCCTTATTTAATCAAGTTTAAGGGTAAATCAGTAAAATAATTTTAAAATCCCTCCCCTCCCCCTGCGAACCAAACACAATTTTAATTAAAATATCTCCCCTCCCCTCCGTTAAAATTCCTCCCCTCCCCTCCTAATTCTCAAACCAAACGGACCCTAAATCGTCTAAAAAAAATAGTAGTAACAAACGTGAGCAAAACATATTAATAAGTAGAATTCTCATAGTTCATTCCCACATTGTTTAGTTTTTCTCAACCTCTCTTAGCCCTCTGCATCAAAATTCATGATTAACGTGTAAGTTTTTCTTTTTCTTTCATGTTACAACTAATCAAAGTCGATTAATTTTATGGATTATTTGACTTTGCTGATTTATAAGTGATTATGATTCAAATTGTTTACGATTAATTTTAAGGATTATTTGATTTTCAGCCATGATTAATTATATGTGGCTTTATCAAGAGAAGTTTCTCAAAATTCAACAAAAGTTCTCATTAAAGAAGGGAAAATAGAAGGAGAAGATGGAGACTTTACGAAAAATGAAGTTTTTAAAGATATTTTTTTATCGCAATCATAATAATGTTTCTTTTACATAACATGTCATTTATACATTTCTGTTATGATGTTAGTAATTACTATTAAAATAAACAATAAATGATCATTATTTTATCTTTATTTTATAATATGTAGGCAGACTAAAATATGTTGAGTTCATAAATAATTTTGTTATATGCCTTGACAATATCTTGATTATAAAACAAAACATCAATAATTTCCATTAATATTTTCAAATTTGAAAATTTTAATCAAAATTATACAAACAAATATAAAAAATAATCACATGCATTAGCGCAGTAGAAAGAGCGGACAGATAGGCACGATAGTGCCCATCTTTCCGCTAGGATATATATATATATATATATATATATATATATATATATGGGAGTATATCAGGAAACTTAACCTAATCAAAAGTAGGGGAAGATATTTTGATGACTTTATTATACCTTATCATGTGCCGCTTTTGAAAAATAATTTTGTTTCACATTACTTGCGACTTTCAAGTTTCAATGCAACATTAATTATTGACCTGTCAATAATATCCTTACCTATTTATTGTAGAGAGAGAGAGAGAAATAATAGGATGAAATAATAAATGGTTAAGGGTATTATAGAAAAAACACAGAATTTCATAAAAAATAACAATATTTATTTGATTCATTGGTATGTGTATATTCCTCTAAAGTGACAAGTAATCTATACCATATATAAAAAAGAAACCACCCCTTTCAGCACACTTTTGGGTTGGACTTTTCTTTCAAAAAATACCCTTAATTTTAAATACAAGCAACACATGTAACAAATATGTAAAAAATAGATAAGAATAAATTTAATTTAATTTAAGGAGAAAAATTACATAGTTTTTTATAAAATAACACGTGGATTACTAATCCATGTCACTAATCTTCCCGTTAACCTTCTTTTACCTCTGTTAATCACTGATCAAACTCACAAAAATCTAGCAAAACAAAAGCTCATGTTACTTTTATATCAGCCGCTTTTATGTTGTACATCTGTGTTGTTCCCCTCAATACAACCGACAAAGATTGCCAAGTATATTCATATGGCTTCCACAAAAAACAATATTTCCATATTATTTTATTAATGTAAGTTACTTTTCCTTAGCCTTTGATCAATTGTAACAAACTTGAGCAAAAAATAAGGTTAAAGATTGGACTTTAAATCCTTTAAAAAAATTATTAGTAACAAACGTGAGCAAAAAATAATTTTAAAGATTGGACTTTAAATCCTCCAAAAAAATAGTAACAAACGTGAGCAAAAAATAAGGTTAAAAATTGAACTTTAAATCCTCTAAAAAAAAATTAGTAACAAACGTGAGCAAAAAATAAGGTTAAAGATTAGACTTTAAATCCTTAAAAAAAAAGATTAGTAACAAACGTGAGCAAAAAATAATGTTAAAGATTTGACTTTAAGTCCTCCAAAAAATAGATTAGTAAATAACGTGAGTAAAAAATATTAATAAGTAGGGTTCTCACAGTTCATATATATATATATATATATATATATATATATATATATATATATATATACACACACATATGTATTTACTTTTTTATATCTTATCATCTGTCAGGTTTGGTCTTTGTAGGACATGATAAAATGAGTTTATATTAAATCATTTCACAATTTTTTTTAAGAGGTTAAAATGAAATATATTATCAAATCAAAATGTCTTTCCCAACAAGTGTACTAAAGAAGAGATATCAATGTGAAAATAATATTTACAAGAAGAACCTGTACAAAGAAATAAAAACAAGAAAAGAATCAATCACTTGACAATCTTAAGACTATTTTTCCAAATCAATTGGCTTGACAATCATGTAAAATTGGCAAAAACTCAAGCTATTGCTCATAATTTGAAGAATGGAAGTGAGAATGATATCAATGAGAATAATTTCAAGCATAAATATTCACCTATTCAAGTGCTAATTAACAACAAGCTTCACAAGGTAGGGTTATAACGAACAATATCTTATACATCAAATATGTGATTAAAAGCTAAAGAATTTAGTTATTATTGATCTATGAATTTATATAGTATACTCATGCTAGGTTTCAACTTTTCATAAATCATAGTAATTGTTACAAAATTTGTGAATCTACCTAATATTAAAGCGTACCATACTGCCGACATCATGCATTTAGTTTGTACCACAAACTATAACTATATGGGTCCAACTAAAATGTCCATCTGTTACATGAAAGCATAGCATCAAACACATTTTGCTGTGGAACTTATTAAAACTAGATCATATAAACCACATGTTGTCTCATTTGGCTTTGGTGTTTTCACCTTTTTTCTCTTACTTTCTTCATCCACAAAGATGAGTGGAAAAATACCATTACAACCGAAAACAAAGAAGACAACTCAACCTGCACATGTGGAGAAATGGGTATCATTTCTATGATTTTGTAAAAAAAATTTTAATTATATAGCTGTAGGTGGAGAAGGGATATGGATAACTAGGATTTGAATTTTTTGATCAGAATTGTAAATAAGAGACATGAATTAAAAAAAAAAAAACATTGGATGAACAAATAGTGAATCGAACGAGATGGTGATTGAATGAAGATATGATAAATAATAATTACGGTTGAATTGCTTTTAAAATAAAAAATAAAAACAATAAAAAAAATCAGTGCAACTAGGTGCATGTAGCCATTAGAAAACATCCGACAGTGGTGAAAAGTACCCCTTAAAATCTTGGTTTAATTGCATGTTTGGTATGTTATGTTTATTTTAGATTTTAAGTTGGTCCTTTATGTTTTAAAAATTTTAAGTTGTAGCCTTATATCTATACTATATATAAAGAAAATAACATATTTTAGCTCTTTTGGGCTGACTTTTTCTTTCCAAATATGCCCTCAATTTTAAATACAAATAACACATGTATCAAATAGATAAGAATTAAATTTAAATATTTAAAAAAATGTAACAAACACGATATGAATATATATATATATATATATATATATATATATATATGTCAGGTTTATTTTTCATGTATCATCTAAAAAGTGTAACAAACTAGATGAGTATATTTATACCTACTTTTTTTGTTATTTCAATTATACCGTTAAACAACTTTTTTCTATAATAAAGATCGTTGTTGGTGTCATTAAAAAAAAGAATTTAAATTATATTTTTTTTGTTATATTGTTGATGTCATTGAAATAAATAATCATGATTAGCTTTGTTTAAATGGATCTGCGGGTTCCCTAATCATTGATGGTTCGAGAACCGCTAAGCCTACGTTACAGGCAATAGTACCTAGAATTACTACTGGAAAAATATATAAAAGATCGTTAGGCCACGCGGGTTCTCCATAATAATTATGACCCATCCTTTAGCCAATTTCGCTCTTAATACAGGATCATTCAAGTCAGGTTTTTTTGTTATTGGGATAGGTGAATTCTTATAGATCCATCCTCCGAAAGAACCGGACATGAGAATTTTGCATCATCCGGCTCAAGCACGAATCAAACGAACTGAATGCATACATAGAAAATATTTATATGGTAGTCACTCATATATGAAGAAACATTTATATTTTGTTAATTTTAATCCAAATCAAAATTTCATAAAAAACACCATTAATAATTTTTAAACATTAACGTAATAAAAAGAGCAGAAAGATAGGCACGTGAGTGCCCGTCTTTTCGCTAGCTTTAATAGTTTTATGTTGGTTCAGATGATTAGACAACTTAAAATAAGTTAATCCATTCAATCACCTTGAAGTTACCTCTTTTTAAATATGGTAAAAAGATAAAAATATTCTAGGGTCCTTTCTAGAAATAACTTATACACTTTTTAAAATATATTTAATAATCTATTCCAAATAGCTAAGAGTTTACAGTATTCTACTTTTTTCTATCTTACACCCTGTAAAAACTGCAATCTACAACTTCCTTCTAATTTAATGTTCAAAATATCGTTTAAATTGTTCTCATTCTATTTTTATTTAAGAAAAATGATATTTGTACAACTATTTTGACCCAACACCTAGTCAAAATGTAACACCCTAAAGCCTTAAAGCAATAAATTACGCGAATAATATAAATCATACAAGGATCTAGTTGCTACTTCTTCTATAAGTTCAACATGTGTTGAAACAAAATGTGTTTAAACACTACCTCTTGAGAGTTTTGATGATAACAAGGTATTAAAAATTGTCAATTGAATATGCTAATATTTGTTTAAGTGTACAAGACCATAGACAAAAATTTGATATCATTATTAGGTTCTAGAAGAAAAAAAGAGAGCAAAGGAATCAACAAAAAGGAAGCTTAAAGCGTCTGAAGAGAACTGCTCCTGAAGTCAAAGTGCTCCTAAAGTCAAGTGCTCCTGAAGATCACCAGAAGCTGAAGTTCATCAGAAGATGAGTGACTTAAAGCTTCAAAGGTTGTTCAATGAATTTAATCTCGTCTAAGCATTGCAGAAGACCAGAAGAGTGAAGCAACGACTAATTCAAATGAATTTGAAGGCATTGGATGCTTGTTCTTTGAAGAGCGTTGACAAAGTACAATTGTACGAAGTATACAACCACTACCTCCACTACTCAGTTTTTGTCTCTGCTACAAGACAATAATAACAGCTCTGCCTACAACGATGTTCCTACAGACTTGGAATGGATTTGAAATTGATCCTTCATAGGACAACAACCATATCAGGCAAAAGATCATTGGTGATTGATCAAAGCTTCAAACGACTCTTTTTAATGCGCTAGAAATTCATAACGTCTGTTTCACACCTCTATATAAAGGTGTGAAAACTTGGAGAATTGTAAGAAACTCAACAACAATTTAAAAGCGCCAAACCTCTGCTGAAATTTTTCTGCATCAAAAGTTCACTTAGAATTTCTTATCAAAGTTCATATCTTAGAAATTCTAGAGTCTTATGAGTCTCTATCTAATTTGTATTATGAACAACACTGATTGTATATCAAGTGTTCAACTTCAAACATTTTGCTTTGTAATTCTGTTTGATTAGAAGTCTCTTGCAGTTGTGCTTGAGCATAGAAGTCTCTTGATTGTGTTCAGGAGCATAAAAAGTCTCTTGCTAGTTTTAGCAGTGAGCATTTGTAATCAGATATTACATTTTAGTGAACTCTCCTTGGAAGTGCAAAGGGGACAAGACTACTTCTGGTTTGTGGAAGGAACCTGTATAATTGGTTTGTGTCTCCCTTCTCTCTCTCTCTCTCTCTCTCGCTCTCTCTCTCTCTCTCTCTATGTGTTTATCCGCTGCATTTTGTATCTAAACATTACTTCAGAAGATGTACTCTAACTGCTTCTGACCCGTGACTTCAGTAGGAGAAAAAGCCAACACAATTCAACCGCCCCTTTCTTGTGTTTTTCTCACCTTCAATTGGTATCTAGAGCCTTGGTTCTGTTGAGAACACTTAATAGTGTAACAGTCCAAGATCTGAGAAAAACATGTCTAGTGAATCATCTGTTTCTGGTTCTGGTGGTAATCATAATGCTGTACCTTATGATTACAGTGATAAGAAAGCTGACTCAGGAAAAGTTCCAAAGTTCAATGGAGATCCTGAAGAATTCTCTTGGTGGAAAACCAACTTCTACAGTTACATCATGGGCTTAGATGAAGAGTTATGGGATATTCTGGAAGATGGAGTTGGTGACTTGGATCTTGATGAAAAAGGAGCTGTTGTTGACAGAAAGAAACATACTCCTGCTCAAAAGAAGATGTACAAGAAACATCACAAGATCAGAGGTTCACTTGTTCTTGCTATACCTCGTGCAGAGTATATGAAGATGAGTGATAAATCTACTGCAAAGGTTATGTTTGCTTCTTTATGTGCAAACTATGAATTTAGCAAGAAGGTTAGAGAAGTTAAAGCACTTATGCTTGTTCATCAGTATGAGTTGTTCAAGATGAAGGATGATGAAAGTATTGAGGAGATGTACTCAAGATTTCAAACCCTAGTCTCTAGACTACAAATACTGAAGAAAAGCTATGTGTCTTCTGATCATGTGAGCAAGATACTAAGAAGCCTTCCAGCAAGATGGAGACCAAAGGTTACTGCTATTGAGGAAGCTAAAGATCTAAACACTCTGAGTGTTGAAGATCTTGTCAGCTCTCTCAAAGTTCATGAGATAAGTCTTAATGAACATGAACCTGCTAAGAAGAGTAAATCTATTGCTCTACCATCTAAAGGGAAGTCATCAAAAGCTCTTAAAGTCATAGAATCTGAAGAAGAATAACCTGATGGAGATTCTAATGAAGATCTTACTAGGATGATGGCTATGCTTTCAAACAGGCTGCAGTATCTTGCCAAGAAGAAAAAGAAGTTCTTGAGCAGAAGAAATGGTTACAAAGGCTATAGGAAAGAAGATCATAAGGGTTGCTTCAACTGCAAGAAGCCTGGACATTTGATTGCTGATTGCTCTGATCTTCAAAAGGAGAAATCAAAGGACAAGTCTAAGAAGTCAACTTTCAAATCAAACAAGATGAAGAAGCTGATGAAGTAGAGTTTGATGGCGACATGGGAAGATTTAAACAGAGAATCTGAATCTGATATGGATGATGCTGATGAAGATGCAAAAGTAGCTGTTGGGTTAGTGGCTACAAAAACTTCAGAAGCTGAACCAAAATCAGATCCAGAAGAAGAAAATGAGAAATGCCTAAAAGCAAAGGAAAAGCAAAAATCATGGTATCTGGAAAACGGTTGCTCAAGACATATGGCAAGAGAGAAGTCAATGTTCCTCACCCTCACAATGAAAGAAGGAGGAAATCTGAAGTTTGGAGGCAACTAGTCTGGCAAGATCATTGGTACAAGAACTATTGGTAACTCTTCTATCTCTATTAATAATGTGTGGTTGGTAGATGGTCTTGAACATAACCTTTTGAGTATCAGTCAGTTTTGTGACAATGGTTATAATGTGATGTTTGAAAATACCAACTGCACAGTAATCAACAAAGATAACACATCCATAATGTTCAAAGGAATGAGAGTAGAGAATGTCTATAAAATCAATTTTTCTGAACTGGTTGATCAGAAGGTAATCTATCTTCTACCAATGAATGATAAGAAGTGGGTATGGCACATAAGGTTGGGACATGCTAACTGGAGATTAATCTCTAAGGTTAGCAAGTTACAACTTGTCAAAATCTTACCTAATATTGACTGTCATTCAGATGCACTTTGTCGTGCATGCCAGAAAGGGAAGATTGTAAAATCATCTTTTAAATCTAAAGACATTGTCTCAACCTCCAAACCTTTAGAATTGCTTCATATTGATTTATTTGGACCAGTTAATACTGCATCTTTATATGGAAGCAAATATGGATTACTCATTGTTGATGATTACACCAGATGGACTTGGGTAAAATTCCTGAGAAGTAAAGACAATGCATATGATGTATTCAGTAACTTTTGCACTCAAATACAGTCTGAAAAGGAAATGAAAATTTTGAAAGTCAGAAGTGATCATGGTGGAGAGTTTGAAAATGAGGTTTGAAACTTTTTGTGAAAAACATGGAATTGTCGATGAATTCTCTTCTCCTAGAACTCCACTACAAAATGGGGTTGTAGAGAGAAAGAATAGAACCTTACAAGAAATGGCAAGAACCATGATTCATGAAAATAATTTGGCTAAATAGTTCTGGGCAGAAGCAGTGAATACAACATGTTATGTTCAAAATAGGATCTATATCAGACCTATCTTGGTGAAAACTGCATATGAACTCTTTAAGGGAAGAAGACCCAATATATCTTACTTTCATCAATTTGGATGTACCTGTTACATTCTAAATAACAAGCTCTACCTAAAGAAATTTGATGCAAAGGCCCAAAGAGGAATCTTCTTAGGTTACTCTGAATGGTCAAAGGCATACAGAGTGTATAATTCAGAGACACTCTGTGTTGAAGAATCTATGCACGTTAAATTTGATGACAAAGAGCCTAGAAGTGAAACTCCATAGCAAGATATACAAATATACAGGCTACTGAAGATACTTCAGAACTTGATCAGACTGAAGAATCTGAAGATAGACCAGAAGCTGAACCAACTTCAGAAGCTCCAGATGAAGTAGCTTCTGATGAAGCTCAAGATGGCTATCAGCAAGCAAATCAATCCAAGAATACACTCAAGTAAAAGTCTTCACATCCTGAGGATCAAATCATTGGAAACAAAGACAGTCCTAGAAGAACAAGATCATATTTCAGACAAGAAGAGTCTACCATATGATTGTTATCAATGATTGGACCTGCTACAGTTGATGAAGCACTTTCAGATGATGGATTAATATCAGTTATGCAAGAAGAGCTCAATCAGTTTCAAAGAAATGATGTGTGGGATCTGGTACCAAAACCTGTAACACCCCGTTTCCCCACAACGTAATATTAATATATAAATAATTCAGAGTAAATCACAAACGGAGTATTACACTGCTTTTCATAAATTCATAAATAGAAAATATACTATTTATTTCAACAACAATTAGTCTCATAAAAACTGCAGCGGAAAATTCTTTCATTAATTCAACATCGTCAACATCAACAAAATCCAATAATATCTTGGCACAAAGGCCATAACAAATTCTCCTTCAATACTAAAACAACATAAAGGTCAACATTGATACATAAAGGAATAACAATAATTCGACATGTTATATCCCCATCCCGTTACGTATCATAGCCCTACGACACAATGTGAGGAGTCTTCTCACAACAGCTAAACTTCTACTAATCTTGATCACCTGCAAGTTACCCACGTAAAGAGGCAACATTTTCAAGCAGAAGGGGTGAGATTCTCATACAAAAATAATAGATAAATATTTCATCAATTAATTCAACTTTGTAATGGCATCATCATATATATATATATATATATATATATATATAACAAATTCAACAGTTTAACCAGCATTTAAATATCATCCAACAACAACAACAATAATGTCCACCGACAACGACAACAACGACAACAAAGACATATACAATGCCCACCGACATATGCAACAACCACCGCCACCGACGACAACGACAACGATAATGTCCACCGACAAAGACAACAACGACTCATGTACTATGCATGTGGTACCATACTAATGCGTTTGAATGCTAAACATTCCAGGACAATAGTACTCACCGCTTTTGAACGTCAAGGCGTTCCAGCGCATAAGCTCTCACCGCTTTGAATGACAATGCATTCCAGGACCGAGGCCCTCACCGCTTTTGAATGACGAGCATTCTAGGACTGAAGTCCTCACCGCTTTTAGACTATGCAACAGACTCCAATTGTGTATATCAACATACAACTCGACTACACCGACAACAACCACCAACACCGACTATGCATACGACTAAGTATGACTTCACCACGACAACTCAATAATACCGTAATAATTTCATTCTTCAAGAAGTTTTAAGGGATATATTACCTATACAAAGGTTATCCAAATTAAAATAAATATTTAAGAATGCCCTGAAAGATCCCCCTAATGTATAAACCAAAGGTCAAAAGTGACTGACAAATGTCCAGTTCGCTTAAGCGAAGGGCTGGTCGCTTAAGCGACCTCAACGCCGAAGGTTGGAGTTTTGCTCGCTTGGCGCTCGCTTAGACTTCGCTTAAGCGACGCGCATTCTGGAAAATCTGGGCAACTAATATGAATGCTCGCTTAAGCGACGGGTCTTTCGCTTAAGCGACGCATATTCTGGAAAATCTGGGCAACTACGATGAATGCTCGCTTAAGCGACGGGTCTTTCGCTTAAGCGACGCATTCCCTGGACAGCACAAAACCTACGAATTTTCTAACTCTTTTTCATCCAAAAACCCATTTTAAACCCCTGATTTCCCAAAATATGTATTGACAGATGTTTACAGGCACAACTAGAACAGATACAACATCAGGAACACAAAACAACATTAACAACAACAATTCAATCACTTTCATCAATTATATGAAAACTTCTCAAATTTTCTCCATTAACCTAATTCTCCCCAATTATGATTCCATCATTATAATATGACATCTAAAGGATGAATTAAACAGAACTAACATAATCTCTATAACTTTTATTCTTTTCATCCCAAAATTTTACCAAAACCCATGTTGAATCAGAATCAGAAACATAACCTATATTATTGTATAATAATCTCACCCTTACCTTAATTTAGATGATCAAAAGCTTACAGAACTCAGATTCTCCCCTCTTCCTCTTCTCTTTGCTTCTTCTAGGTTTTCTCCCCTTGGCTCTCCAAACTCTTGTTTTGTTCTATTGTACGTGAAATGTTTTCTGCCTTGCCTTTTCCTATTCTCCCCAAAACATAACCTCCCTTTTTCATTTCACTTAACTCCCCTTAATTCCTATAATTAATATGTAACCCCCAAAAACTCCCTAAATTCTATTTTCTTACTTATTTCTATTAATTAATAAAGTAACTAAATAATAAAATAATAAACACCAAATAATCCCACAATTCATTTAAAATCGTATAAAATGCATAAAATCAACCAAAAATAATAAAATAACAACTAGGGCGTTACAACTCTCCCCAACTTAGAGAATTTCGTCCTCGAAATATTACCTCAAGCAAACAACTCTGGATACGACTCCAGCATCTTACTCTCTAGCTCCCAAGTCAAACTCTCACCGGTTACTCCACCCCAAACAACCTTCACTAGAGGTATCTCTTTGCCTCTCAGCTGCTTTACCTTACGATCTTCGATTCTCAACGGTAAAGTCTTAACTGTAAGGTTGTCTCTAACCTGCACATCATCTCTTGGAATAACATGCGAAGGATCCGCTACATACTTCCGAAGTTGCGACACATGAAACACATCATGCAAATTCGAAAGATGCGGTGGCAAACCTACTCTGTAAGCCACTATTCCAACTCTCTCAGATATCTGATACGGTCCAATAAACTTCGGAGTCAACTTCTTAGCTTTCAACGCACGCCCAACACTCGTCATTGGAGTGACTCTCAAAAACACATGATCACCCTCCTGAAACTCAAGGGCCTTTCTACGCTTGTCATGATAACTCTTCTGACGATCCTACGACGCTTTCATCTTTTCTCTTATCATTTTGACCTTCTCCGTAGTTTCTTGAACCAAATCCGGACCCTACACCGCACTTTCTCCCGATTCAAACCAACATAAAGGAGTTCTACACCTCCGACCATACAAGGTTTCGAACGGTGCCATACAAATACTCGAATGGTAACTATTGTTGTACGTGAACTCTATCAATGGTAGATGACTATCCCAAACTCCACCTTGCTCAAGTACACATACTCTTAGCAAATACTCTAACGACTGAATCGTCCTTTCCGACTGACCATCTGTCTGCGGATGATAAGCCGAATTCAATCTCAACTTCGAACCCAAGGCCTCATGCAAACTCTTCCAAAATCTAGAGGTGAACCTCGAATCCCTATCCGACACAATACTCGATGGTACACCATGCAGCTTCACAATATCACAAATATAGATCTCTGCCAACTGAGCCACCGGATAACTAATATTAATCGGAATGAAGTGTGCCGACTTCGTCAATCTATCAACAACGACCCAAATGGCGTCATCCCCTCTCGGAGTATTCGGTAAACTCGTTACAAAGTCCATGGAGATAGTATCCCACTTCCATTCAGGAACGTCTAGTGGTGTCAACAACCCTGCAGGCTTCTGAAGTTCAACTTTGGATTTCTGACAAGTTAAACATGCATACATAAACTGTGCAACATCACGCTTCAAACCGGACCACCAGAACAATTTCTTCAAGTCATGATACATCTTCGTAGCTCCCGGATGAATACTTAAGCTACTCCTATGACTTTCTTCCAAAATTAACTTCTTCAACTCATCATTGTCAGGAATGCAAATCCTTCCTCTGAACCTCAACACACCCTGATCATCAACCTTGAAGTCACCATCTTCGGTTTGATCACAACTAATCATCATTTCCACAAACTTAACCTCAAGCTTCTGCGCCTCCCTGATACTATTCAAGAAGTCACTGTTGATCTTCAACATACCCAATTGCACACTCTGAGGTGACAACTCACAAACAAGACTTAAGTCTCTGAATTGTTCAAGCAATTCAAATTCTTTCACCATCATGGCAGACATGTGCAACGTCTTCCTACTCAATGCATCTGCAACTACATTGGCTTTACCCAGATGATAATTTAAATCAAAATCATATAGTCCTTAAGCAACTCAAGCCACCTCCTCTGTCTCATATTCAATTCTTTTTGGTCAAACAGGTACCTTAAACTTTTGTGATCACTAAACACTTCAAATCTAGAGCCGTATAAATAATGCCTCTAGATCTTCAAAACAAATACCACTGCAGCCAACTCTAAATCATGGGTAGGATAATTCTTTTCATGTACCCTCAACTGCCTAGAGGCATAAGCTACCACTTTACCATCTTGCATAAGAACACCACCTAAACCCAACTTGGACGCATCACAATAAACAACAAAAGGCTCATCCGGCTTCGGCAAAATCAAAATCGGAGCAGTTGTCAACCGTTGCTTCAACTCATTGAAACTACTCTCACACTGAGCATTCCACACAAACGCTTTACCCTTGCAGGTCAACTGAGTCAATGGGAGTGCCAACTTTGAAAATCCCTCTATAAACCTGCGGTAGTGACCAGCCAAACCCAAGAAACTTCTGATCTCAGTAGCCGACTTCGGAGTCTCCCATTGTGATACCGCATTAACCTTCGCCGGATCAACTACAATACCACTACCAGAAATAATATGGCCAAGAAAACTCACCTCACTAAACCAGAACTCGCACTTAGACAACTTTGCATACAGCTTCTTTTCCTTTAACACTTGCAACACAATCTTCAAATGTTCTGCATGCTCCTCATCGGTCTTAGAATATATTAAAATATCATCAATAAACACAACAACAAACTTATCCAAGTAAGCATGGAAAATCCTGTTCATATTCTCCATAAACACACCAGGCGCGTTGGTAACTCCGAAAGGCATCACCTTATACTCATAATGTCCATATCGTGTCCTAAATGCCGTCTTCTGCATATCTTCATCCTTCACCTTAATCTGATGGTAACCTGACCTCAAGTCAATTTTGCTAAAAACACGAGCACCCACTAATTGATCCATCAAATCATCAATCCTCAGAAGTGGATATCTATTCTTTATCGTCACTTTATTCAGCTGACGATAATCAATACACAATCTCATGCTACCATCCTTCTTCTTAACCAGCAACACCGACGCACCCGAAGGTGAAACAATTGGTCTAACAAATTTCTTCTCAAGCAAGTCCTCCAACTGTTTCTTCAACTCGGCTAACTCAGATGCCGACATATGATAAGGTGCCATCGACACCGGCTTCGTTCCAAGAACCAAATCAATAAAAAATTCCACCTCTCTCTCTGGCGGCACATCAGGGATCTCATTAGGAAAAACCTCCGGAAATTCATTCACCACCGGCAACCTATCAATCACCGCTTGATTTTCTAACGACAAATATGCCATCAAGGAAAACATTAGAATTCCATCTCGTTCCAACTGTTTCAACTGTTTAGTGGTCAAGAACCCAGCTTGACTCTCTTCCTCCGCAGAAGAAAAATGCACCGTCTTACTAAAGCAGTTGATATGAACCCGGTTATACTCTAACCAATTCATTCCACAAATCACATCCATACCCTTCAACGGTAAGGACACAAGATCAACCTCAAAATCCCTACCAAACATAGACAACGGACAACTCAAACAAACAAGAGAAGTAGTCACTGAACCCCTAGCTGGAGTTTCAACAACCATTTCTCCATTCATATCAGACATAACTAGACCCAACTTATAAGCACAATCAACAACAATGAAACTGTAGCACCCGTGTCAATAATAGAAATTAAAGGAGTACTATTAAAGAAACAAGTACCTCTGATAAGTCGATCCTTGTTATCGGTTTGCGTACCAGTCAATGCAAACACTCTGCCACTAGCCTGAGTCTTCTTTGGCTGCTTACACTGAGAACTAGCATGCCCCTCTTCGTTACAATTGTAGCACACAATGTCACCACGCTTGCATTCAACCACTGTGTGCCCTTTCTGCCTACATCTGAAACACTTTTTTCTCATCACGTCTACATACATTATTCTTGTGGCCTTTCTCACCACATTTGAAGCAAACTATCTCAGCAGGAGCATCTCCTCTTCTAGGTCTCCTCTCGTAATTCACCCTCTGCTTCCCTTTTTCAGCAGGTTCACTATATGGCTTCGGACGACTAGACTGTCCCTTACTCCTCCTATCATTCATCACCTTATAGTGAGCTTTACTATCCTCCTCATAGATTCTACAGCTACTCACCAAATCAGAAAAGTCTCTTATCTTTTGGTAGCCAATGGCCCGTTTAATGTCAGCACGGAGACCATTCTCAAACTTGATACACTTAGAAAACTCAGCATTTTCAGCAGTGTAGTGTGGGTAAAACATTGCAAGTTCCACAAACTTGGCAGCGTATTCAGTCACAGACTTATCACCCTGTTTCAACTCCAGAAACTCAATCTCTTTCTTACCTCGGACGTCTTCCGGAAAATACCTATTCAGGAACTCCCTCCTGAACACAGCTCAGGTCACAACAGCACCGTCTTGTTCAAGCACAGGCAAAAGACTCACCCACCAGTCATCTGCCTCTTCAGCCAACATATGCGTACCAAACCGCACCTTCTGAACTTCACTGCACTACATCACTCTGAAAATCCTCTCAACCTCTTTGAGCAACTTCTGAGCTCCATCAGGGTCATATCTCCCCTTGAATGTTGGTGGATGGTTCCTCAGGAAAGTTTCCAACATCCTCACACCTTCGTTCCCAGCACCAACATTTGGCTGTTGTCCCACAGCTTGAGCAACAGCTTCCAGAGCAGCAGCGATCGCGGCATCATTCCTTCCAGCCATCTCATAATTCTACACGACAAACCACAGTTAACACAACACAAGGCAGTAATAAACTGACACACAACTCAACAAGACTCTCTACGTGGCCGGACGGATCGACCTGCTCTGATACCAATTGTAACACCCCGTTTCCCCACAATGTAATATTAATATATAAATAATTCAGAGTAAATCACAAACGGAGTATTACACTGCTTTTCATAAATTCATAAATAGAAAATATACTATTTATTTCAACAACAATTAGTCTCATAAAAACTGCAGCGGAAAATTCTTTCATTATTCAACATCGTCAACATCAACATAATCCAATAATATCTTGGCACAAAGGCCTTAAGAAATTCTCCTTCAATACTAAAACAACATAAAGGTCAACATTGAAACATAAAGGAATGACAATAATTCGACATGTTATATCCCCATCCCGTTACGTATCAGAGCCCTACGACACAATGTGAGGAGTCTTCTCACAACAGCTAAACTTCTACTAATATCGATCACCTGCAAGTTACCCACGTAAAGAGGCAACATTTTCAAGCAGAAGGGGTGAGATTCTCATACAAAAATAATAGATAAATATTTCATCAATTAATTCAACTTTGTAATGGCATCATCAAATCATATATATATATATATATATATATATATAACAAATTCAACAGTTTAACCAACATTTAAATATCATCCAACAACGACAACAATAATGTCCACCAACAACGACAACAAAGACATATACAATGCACACCGACATATGCAACAACCACCGACACCGACAACAACGACAACGATAATGTCCACCGACAAAGACAACAACGACTCATGTACTATGCATGTGGTACCATACTAACACGTTTGAATGCTAAACATTCCAGGCCAATAGTACTCACCGCTTTTGAACGTCAAGGCGTTCTAGAGCATAAGCTCTCACCGCTTTGAATGACAATGCATTCCGGGACCGAGGCCCTCACCGCTTTTGAATGACGAGCATTCCAGGACCGAGGTCCTCACCGCTTTTAGACTATGCAACAGACTCCAATATATCAACATAAACTCGACTACACCGACAACAACCACCAACACCGACTATGCATACGACTAAGTATGACTTCACCACGACAACTCAATAATACCATAATAATTTCATTCTTCAAGAAGTTTTAAGGGATATATTACCTATACAAAGGTTATCCAAATTAAAATAAATATTTAAGAATGCTCCGAAAGATCCCCCTAATGTATAAACCAAAGGTCAAAAGTGACTGACAAATGCCCCGTTCGCTTACGCGAAGGGCTGGTCGCTTAAGCGACCTCAACGCCGAAGGTTGGAGTTTTGCTCGCTTGGCGCTCGCTTGGCGCTCGCTTAGACTTCGCTTAAGCGACGCGCATTCTGGAAAATATGGGCAACTAATATGAATGCTCGCTTAAGCGACGGGTCTTTCGCTTAAGCGACGCATATTCTGGAAAATCTGGGCAACTACGATGAATGCTCGCTTAAGCGACGGGTCTTTCGCTTAAGCGACGCATCCCCTGGACAACACAAAACCTACGAATTTTCTAACTCTTTTTCATCCAAAAACCCATTTTAAACCCCTGATTTCCCAAAATATGTATTGACAGATGTTTACAGGCACAACTAGAACAGATACAACATCAGGAACACAAAACAACATTAACAACAGCAATTCAATCACTTTCATCAATTATATGAAAACTTCTCAAATTTTCTCCATTAACCTAATTCTCCCCAATTATGATTCCATCATTATAATATGACATCTAAAGGATGAATTAAACACAACTAACATAATCTCTATAACTTTTATTCTTTTCATCCCAAAATTCTACCAAAACCCATGTTGAATCAGAATCAGAAACATAACCTATATTATTGTATAATAATCTCACCCTTACCTTAATTTAGATGATCAAAAGCTTACAGAACTCAGATTCTCCCCTCTTCCTCTTCTCTTTGCTTCTTCTAGGTTTCTCCCCTTGGCTCTCCAAACTCTTGTTTTGTTCTATTGTACGTGAAATGTTTTCTGCCTTGCCTTTTCCTATTCTCCCCAAAACATAACCTCCCTTTTTCATTTCACTTAACTCCCCTTAATTCCTATAATTAATATGTAACCCCCAAAAACTCCCTAAATTCTATTTTCTTACTTATTTCTATTAATTAATAAAATAACAAACACCAAATAATCCCACAATTCATTTAAAATCGTATAAAATGCATAAAATGAACCAAAAATAATAAGATAACAACTAGGGTGTTACAAAACCTCTTCAGAAGAACATTATTGGAACAAAATCGGTATTTAGAAGCAAACTGAATGAACAAGGTGAAGTAACCAGAAACAAAGCTAGACTTGTTGCACAAGGTTACAGTCAACAAGAAGGCATTGAGTACACTAAAACATTTGATCCAGTTGCAAGATTGGAAGCCATCAGGTTACTTCTACCCTATGTAGTTAATCATAGCATAATATTATATCAAATGGATGTCAAGAGTGCATTTCTAAATGGAATCATAGGAGAAGAAGTGTTTGTCAAGAAGCCTCCTAGTTTTGAGGATCTTAAGCATCCTGACCATGTTTATAAACTTAAGAAATCACTATATGGCTTGAAACAAGCTTCCAGAGCTTGGTATGATGGACTAAGTAATTTCCTGATTAAAAATGATTTTGAGAAAGGTCAAGTTGACACAACACTCTTCAGAAGGACTCTTGAGAAAGATATTCTTGTTGTGCAGATATATGTTGATGATATAATATTTGGTTCTACTAATGCATCTCTTTGCAAGGAATTCTCTAATTTAATGCAGGATAAATTTGAAATGAGCATGATGGGAGAATTGAAGTTCTTTCATGGAATTCAAATTAACCAAAGTAAAGATAGAGTATATGTTCATCAAACCAAATACCCAAGGGAGCTTCTGAAGAAGTTCAAGCTAGAAGATTGTAAAGTGATGAACACTCCAATGCATCCAACCTGCACCTTAAGCAAAGAAGATACTGGATCAAAGGTAGATCAGAAGCTGTATAGAGGTATGATTGGTTCTCTGTTAGGAACAAACATGGCAGATTTCTCCCCAAGCCAGGCAGTTTTTCTGCTACTCTTTAACAAACCCTAACATCAAAACCTGCACTATAAAACACACAGCAAGGCCACGCACAGAAAAAAGGAAAAAAATTTGGAAAAATTTAGCAACGCCTGCAAAAAAAACAACACACATATATACAAAGAAGCCGTTTTCGAACCGAAAAGCCATTCACAGACAACAGTCACGGTTTCAAACAAAACCAACACAACGGTGAAACAAACAGCCACACACGCACAACAACAATTATAGTTTCGAATCCAAACACCCAAAATCGCATAAACCAAAAGGAAACAACACAAAACACTTCATCATTCAAACCACCACATAACACACACAGCTGGTACGAATCAACACGTTCCACAAACCCATCAACACCGAATCTACAAACTAGAACAAGCTTGCAACACCACAAATTCAGAACAGATTCATATCAAAAAGGGTATACCCCTTTTCGTTTTTTTTTTCTCTTTCTTTTTGTATATGTAGATTTATTTTTTTTGTAGGTAAAAGAATTATAGGAAGAAGAAGAATAAGATAGAAAGAAAAGAAAGAAGGAAAGAAAAAGAAGAACGAGAAAGAAAGAAGAAAAGAAAAAGAAGAATGAGAGAGAAAGAAAAGAGAAAAAGAATGAAGACAGAGAAAGGGAGGAAGAAAGTGAGGAAAATCAGGCTCTTTCCCCCCTTTATAAAATCGTCTGATCCAGTGTGCACGGGTGCACAAACTAACGTGTACCCTCACACCTTGGATCATCAGATCCTCAATCCATTGGCCTATGTTGCTTCTTTCTGGTGATTAAATCAGGGCCGTATGATTTCAATCAGGCAGCCTGGATTTAATATGCACACCCCCTTTGTACTGCCTGCACCCCCAGTTCCTTCATTTTTGCATTTTTCTTCCTATTTTTTACATGCATCGTTGTTTTCCTCATTTTAATTCCATATTTTTATTTTCATTATCGTAATATCACATGTATATTTATTTTCATCGTATTGATTTTAGAATGTAAATTAGGTTTTATATAGTTTATTTATTTTTCCGTCATTTATTTTATCACGCGGACCATAGCATGTATTAATAGGCTTTTATGTAATAGTTTAGTTACCTGTGTGTGTGAGTCTATGCATGCCTTATTCTTATGCTCTTAGCTTAGGTTAAAGATCCTCGTGGTGGTCCAACGCCACCATGGGTTATTCACGCTTTTATTCCTTTCCGCTCTGTTAGTTTAATCATTCAAAACAACAAAAACATTCAGATAACCAAAATCACAAAAAACATTTTCACAATAAACCTCGACCACAAATCGAGTGATTCCTTTTTTCTTTTTTTTCCTTAATCAACTATTGAAATCAACCTAATTCTTTTTAAGTAATTTTCTTTAAATAAAAAAACACAAACCAATTCATCTTTGCCATTTGGCTTTTCTTTTATTTTTAAAACCTTTTTCAAAACTAATAAAAAACACGCAACCAATCAAACGAAATTTTTACCCCGAACTACGAGGTTCTGATCCCTCACGGGTACGTAGGCAAAGGACCTAGTCCTTCTGAATCAATAAAAATGTAGATAACTAGGTTTTTTTCTTGTTTAATCACTATTCTCAAATCCCTTCTTTCAAATAAAAATAAGCAAGTTATAGCCAAAAAGTAAAATAAAGTCGAAAGGTTCTCGTAGAGTACTACGAACATAAGGGGTGCTAATACCTTCCCCTGATGTAACCAACCCCCGGACCCCATCTAAATTCAAATCTTTTTAAATCAAAGTCGTGAAATAAATTAATGAGTCAAAAGCTAATCAAATAGCCTTGATCTCCGAAAAATGACGCGACAATATATATATATATATATATATATATATATATATATATATATATATATATATATATATATATATATATATATATGCGCTTACGGTCTATATTTTTCTGGTTTATGCAAAGAGAAAAAAAATCTTCTTTCATTTCTTTTCAATAGAATGCTATGGATTATTTCCAGAAGTCCTAGCTCAACTTACAAAACGCCGAAATTATTAGGCTGGATGTCATGACCGAGGTTCGAACCCCAGTACCTCCACTTGTGTGTGTGAGTTTATAATGACTTTGCCATTTCGTCTATTTACTAAAAATAAAAAAATGTTATGGATTATGGTTATTCCCCTTATGCCATGCTAGATAACTTGTTTTATTCGTTATTTACTAGCAACAAACCCATGCTAAGCACGGGCCCGTGCTCCGCACGGGGTTAATTCAAAACGAGAGGGTTATGCATCAAAGCACATTGCAATGCTATATGAATTGAGAAAGAAAAAAAAACTAATGAATAGAGTTTAAAAATTATAACACCTTGAGTGAGGAACAATAAGTTAGGAAAAATCACCTATGTGAAATGGAAAGAGAAAATGGTCGAAAATTAAGCGAGTTCATACTCGTATGAAAAATTTAATTACTAATAAATGGTAAAAATATTAAAATAATAAAGATGTCGTTATGAGTCTCGTGTATGAATTGAATAACTGTATTATTTAGTAACTCATTTATCATTTTTTTCAGTGTTTCCTATAGTCATATTCCTAAAAGATATAATAACTAATAATCAACAACAATATAAAATATTATTATATAATATGATAAGGTGGCCTGACTTATTTGACTCTCGGTTGTTTGTAAATATGTTGAGATCAACAGGTTTCAAGGTCCCTTGTTTGCCTACACTTTGGTTCTTAAGCTCGAAAGAGCTTTTATGTTTGTTGTTTATTTAGTTAGTTCTTAAAACTTGAATTTTGATATCATGCTGACAGTCGATCCATTAGTTATTCTACGCAGATGTTCACTTTTCATTTTTTGTAATTTGGTTTCGCACTCATATATGAGTTCACTGGGTTGCACCCGTGATTAGTGAGTTTTTTTTTTTAGGGTTGATCAATCTTTTGAAAGTTACTCTCTCTCTCTTTCTCTCAACTAAATTGGATCTTTTGTTACAAAAGATACAAAAGGGTAAATATATGTTGATGTATCAAAATATTAACATAGGGCAAACTTGTATTTTTACATGTCATTAACATTCATAATTAGAGAATAAGATAATAGATTGTAAATTGTTTTTTTTAAAGAGATTGTAAATTGTTTTTAAATCTTTAGATATTTAAAAGTTGAATTATAGGAGAATTTTTTTTATTGAGATTAAGATTAAGTTTGTATGTTCTTTAAAAAAAGATTAAACTAGTGTTGTTTTATGATTTATCGAGAGAGTTTGTTTTAATTTGTTTTTAAGGGAGAAAAAATAGGGGGAGATTGAAGCAAAAGACACAAAAGATATAATTTTGATGACGTGTCAAAAATTAAGAAGGGATAAGATTGTATTTTTAGTAGACATTAAATTTTATATATAGAGAATAGATTTTACAAGATACTATGCTAGTCTCTAACTCTTCAAGTTTGGAGTCTTTGCAGTTATATTTGGGAGCTGGTGATTGCCTTAAAAGCTCTTGCATATTGAATACTATTATTTTACTATACTATTTTTTTTTAGGGAAGGTGGTCCTATAATTGAAAGTATAATCAATTATAAATTTGTTAAAACAAATATACATAATTTTTGAGAGGAAACATATAGGTTTGAACTATTGGGGGATTGTTTTGGTCATGTTTTTGTTGTTACAAATTGAGTTGTTGAAGTTGGACAGTGACTTGTTTAGTTTTGTTCCGTTTTATATGTAATCCCGTTTGATTTCTCGAGTTTTTTTTTATTTTTATTTTGTGTTCTCACTAGGTGTTGGGTCAAAATAGTTGTACATATATAAATTTTTTTAAATAATTTGAGAATGAGAATAATTTAAACGGTATTGTGAACAAGCAACATTAAATTAGAAGGAAGTTGCATATTGTAGTTTTCACTGGATGTAAGACAGAAAAAAGTAGAATACTAAAAACTCTTAGTTATCTAGAATAGTTTTTTTTTTTATAGAGCATTTTGGAATAGATTAATAAACATTATAAGAAACCTATATAGAGATAGTTTAAAAAGTATATATAAGTTATTTTTAGAAAGGACCCTATAATATTTTTATCTTTTTAGCATATTTAGAAAGAGGTAACTTCAAGGTAATGGAGTGGTATTATAAGATGAGTAACGTTCTGAACCACCAGAAACTATTATAACAAAAGAGACCAACGTTAAATTTTTAAAGCATAAAAGACCAACATAAAATCTAAAATAAATATATGGAACCAAACATTGAATTAAGTTTTTAAAGAAATTATATCCGACAAGATTTTAAGATGAGTACTTTTCACCAATGTCGGTAGTTGCAGTGACTTTTTTATATTTTGTTTTTATTTTTTATTTTAAAAGAAATTCAACCATAGTTATCATTTATCACATATTCATTCAATCACCATCCCATTCGATTCACGATTTGTTAATTCATTCCCCCACATCCAATGTTTCTTATTTTTATTTTTTCAATTTATGTCTCTTATTTAAGATTCTGATAAAGAAAATTCAAACCCTAATTATCCATCCCCTTCTCCACCTCCCTATATATGAT
This sequence comes from Medicago lupulina, assembly GCA_958299785.1. Taxonomy (NCBI): domain Eukaryota; kingdom Viridiplantae; phylum Streptophyta; class Magnoliopsida; order Fabales; family Fabaceae; genus Medicago; species Medicago lupulina. The sequence continues at coordinate 23,825,477 of OY283145.1, read as the reverse complement.
TAAAAAAAAAGTTACAAAATCATAGAAATGATACCCATTTCTCCACCTGTGCAGGTTGGGTTGTCTTCTTCGTTTTCGGTTGTAATGGTATTTTTCCACTCATCTTTGTGGATGAAGAAAGTAAGGGAAAAAATATGAAAACACCAAAGCCAAATGAGACAACATGTGGTTTGTATGATTTAATTTTAATAAGTTCCACAGCAAAATGTGTTTGATGATATGCTTTCATGTAACAGATGGACATTTTAGTTGGACCCATATAGTTATAGTTTGTGGTACAAACTAAATGCATGAGGTCGGCAGTATGGTACGCTTTAATGTTAGATAGATTCACAAATTTTGTAATAATTACTATGATTTATGAAAAGTTGAAACCTAGCATGAGTATACTATATAAATTCATAGATCAATAATAACTAAATTCTTTAGCTTTTAATCACATATTTGATGTATAAGATATTGTTCGTTATCACCCTACCTTGTGAAGTTTGTTGTTAATTAGCACACGAATAGGTGAATATTTATGCTTGAAATTATTCTCATTGATATCATTCTCACTTCCATTCTTCAAATTCTGAGCAATAGCTTGAGTTTTTGCCAATTTTACATGATTGTCAAGCCAATTGATTTGGAAAAATAATCTTAAGATTGTCAAGTGATTGTCAAGTTATTTCTTTTCTTGTTTTTATTTCTTGTAGAGGTTCTTCTTATAAATATTGTTTTAATATATTGATATCTCTTCTTTAATACATTTTTTAGGAAAGACATTTTGATTTGATAATATATTCCATTTTAGTCTTTTAAAAAAAATTATAAAGTGATTTAATATAGACTTATTTTAGCAGGTCCAACAAGGACCAAACCTGACAGATGATAAGATATAAAGAAGTCATCAAAATATCTTCCCCTACTATTGATTGGGGTTAAGTTTCCTGATATACTCTCAAATATATATATATATATATATATATATATATATATATATATATATATATATTGTCATACCCTCATTTTGGACCTAAAAATACTCATTCAAATTTCTTTTCTATTTCTGATACTTTTTCAATTCACTGTGTTTTACCCTGCAATTTTTTTTTACAGCGCTTCAACTGCGTATTTTACTATTTCTGTCTTTAATTTTCTTGCATATAAGGCCATCCAAAGTGTCTTTCTTGCATTTACAAGTCATTAGAAGGTTTCTAAACCATTGCACATTTTCTGGCATTTTATTCAAAATATTTGCAAAAATCATGAAAAAGGGTATTTTGGTCATTTCCTGCAGTGGAACCCATTTTAGTCCCTACATTTGTCTCTGAGTCTTTTCAACTTGTCTGTACAAACCATTGATCAAATTCTGTCTAAAATCATTTCAGCACTGCATCTGAGTCAGTCTGAGTCGTTTTAGTCCCTAGGGGCATTTTAGTCTTTTCACATCAAAATTTTGACAGGGAGGTTTTTTAAAATACCTCATTTTGGTAGTTTGTTCGTTTTAGTCCATTTGGTCGTTTTTAACTGTTTCACTTTACGTTATTTTCAAAATTACAGTTTTTACCAATTTTATTTTTATTTGCGAGTTAGTCATTTATTTTTATCATTTTGCAGAAAGGTCCTCAAGTCCAAACTTAGTCCAGTGCCACGCAAATAGTCCAGGCCAGATGTCACATTCTCATTGGTCCAATGTACACTTGGCAGCCTGTAAAAGGCCGGCCACTGTCAGAGTCAAAAAGAGCCACAGATTCAGTGCCACCTCACAAACAAATTTAGAGTTTTCTCTCTCTATTCGGTTACGATCAAAATCCACAGAAACCCAGAAATTCACAAGAACAAAGAACAATGCATAAACCCTAGCTTCTCCAGAATCAAAATTCAAGCAAATTCAATGAAATTCACGGTGATCCTCAGAGATTCAGCATTGAATCTTCATCATTGAACCGTTTCCCCTACAATTCAAGCGCGAATTCACCACGGGTAGCGGCAAACTCAAGCGCGATCGCAGAGGAAGAAGTTGAGAAGAAGAGAGAAAGAAGATTCAAAGGATTTGAAACGATGAAGGAGAAGAAGAAAGATTACCGATTTATTTTCGGATTCAAACCAAAAATCAACAAAACAGAATCGAAATCTAAGAGTTCTTGAAGATTCTGGTTCGAACCTCCGATTAAAACACAGGTAAACACATAAACTCACCCTTTTCTTGCTTAAGAACATCAACGAGTTCAAATCGATGTAGATCCATGGAAGTTCAAAGAGTTTCGTTCAAAAACTGTGAAACCCTAAAAATTTTGGAAAACCGTAAAGATTCCACGATCTACAACGAATACAAACCGGTGTAGATCTACGAAGTCGTAAGAGACTTCATTCAGAAAAAGATTTTAACAAAACAAAAAGAGTTTGAAACCGTGAATGATTTTTCAAGATCTACATTGATTCGTAGTTTGCATGTGAATTCTGGTGATGGATTCGTAGTTAGAACGTTGAAACGAGTGGATTGAGGCATGTTTGAGGGATTTCTGGGTAGGTTAGAATGATTTAGGGTTAGGGTTTCAACCGGAAAAGACGAAGAGGATGAGAGAAGAAGAGAGAACAACGAGTGAAGAGAGAGAAACGGACGAAAAAATGAACCGAACCGGTGCAATCCCTTTTATATAGGCGCGCTGGACCGGGTCGGTTAAAACCCGATCCAGCCTCTTGAATCCTTGGCCATTAGATCTAGGTTTTAGTGGGTCCGGATCAATCCAACGCCTCTGAGGCATCTGGAGGATCCGGATCCACCAGCTGCGTGGGTTTTGGGCTTTATGCCTGTGGGCTTTTGATTTTTTTTTTCAATCTTTTTTGTGTTTTTGCTATACACACCTCTGTTCTTGCTATCTGAACCCCTGTGCGCTTTATTTTTCTTACAAAAATTCCAAAATTTTTTTACGTGTTTCTTGATGCATTTTTGGCTGTTTTGTGATATTCTTGCATGTTTAAAAATTGATAAAAAAATATATGTTGGGTTTCCCTATTGATTTGTGTATTTTGAGCATTCTTGTGAAGTTTCTCGCATGATTCTTGACCTAAGTTTTGCCACATAACATTGCTACTTGATACATGACTTCGTGATATGTTTACTTCTAAGTTCATATTAATTCCTACAGTTTTGCAAGTTCAATTGTTAGTTTCTTGTTTTTTGCAAGTAATATAATCCTTTGTTTATAAAGTGTGAAATATGCTAACGAATGCGCGACAATTTTGAGTTAGAGCATGTCTCGTAATTCTCGCATTGTGTTTGAAATAAATTCCTTAAAAATTGCTTGGGTGAGAGAGTTATGGGGTCATGTCCTTGCTTAAATTTTGCGACTAGCTCTTGTGCACTTTTTATCATTACTTCTTGCTATTGTTTTTTTGCTTAACATTCTCTTCGCTATTGTTTCTTGCCATGTTTGCCTATTATCATTTTATACCTTGTCTTACTAACCATTTCATCTCATGTTTCATACGTATTATGAGCATTCCACCATCTCATCTCCATCCTTTAGCCTAGGTTTTATTCAACTTCTATGTCAATTTCCATATAATTCTTAGGTAGGCATTTCTTCATTTTTATTTCTTGCAAGACCATATAATGTAAACTAGGGCCAATGTAAAGGACAATGGACTCTATAATGATGTACACCGACACAAGCACCGACACGCACACACGTTGTATGATTTACCGTTAGATGTATATTTAGGAAACGCGAAACTTAGGGAAATTCATCTTCTTTTTTTTTCAAAAAAAAATGTTGGCAATCTCATCATTTGAAAAACAATTTTTTCCAATAAATTTTGGAGTCAAAACTCCATTACATTTTTCTTTTATTTTCTTAATCAAAATTCGAATGCAAACTAATTCATAACTAGACTACTACTTTCTTCAATAATTGAACCAACCTCACCATTTTCGTGCTCAAAGCCTTTACGGCCTCTGTCTTTTCTTCAAAATCATTCTCAAAATTAAAATCAACCTAAACTCACAAAAAACATTTTTTGTGAGAGAACTACATGGAGTTTGATCCCTTAAAAGGGTATGTAGGCAAGAGGTCAAAACCTCTCCAAGTCCAATAAAATAAAATCGATACGCCTCTTCCCCCCATTCTTAAAATAAACAATCTTTTTTCAATAAATAGCATTAAAAATATGGCGTAGACGTAAATCTAGAAAAACGGTTCCTATAGAGTACTATAGTCGTTATGGGTGCCTAACACCTTCCCGTAGCGAAAATTGCCCCCGAACATAGAATTTCTAAGGGTTTTCTAAATTTTTCCCTTCCCAAGAAAAAATAGAGATATCAATGTTTGAAAGGTTCAAGCCTAATTAATGACTTGACACCCGAAAATCGCGATAACAGAAATGGCGACTTCACTGGGGATTTAAACGGGCTACGCCTAGTTTTATGCTTTACGTTTACGCTTTACTTTATTGCTATATGTAAATATTTTCATGCAACGTGTGGGGTGAGAATATCAAAAGTCCTACACCCGGGCTGAGTGAACTTAGGAATAGGTGGAGATATAATCGACAATCCAATCCGGGGGTTGCCTCGTGTATTGGGTTATGCGATCAATCTCACATAGCTGAGGCATTTTGGAAGTGATGTTGTCGGCGTGTGTTGTCATGCCTAGGCACTTTACTTTCAATTGACCGATGATGCTATGGACCGTAGTTACCAAACCCATCTTTGGCCTTTTTAGGACTTAGTGCGGTGGCTAAGCCGAGCGTTGTCTCGAGTTTCAGTTGTCACGCGATACTACACTCAAATTAGACCTTCTTGAGAATAATCATGGAACGGGTGTCGACTCGTGCTACCATGGTATGCGTAGGAGAGGTCGCAATTTGGGAACCTTATTAGAACCGTGGTTACTACTGTCAAAGCCCTAGTTTCACCGAACACCGTGTCCACCCGCGGCTCCGTAACTGTGAACCTTAACCCACCATGTTTTCTCTATAACCAAAAATCATGCATACATATCTAGATCACATATAAACATCGTGAGAATGAATGACTACTGACCCTAGCTTTCAACTTAGACCCATTGAATTGTTCTAATAAACAAGGTTAGTCTAGGAATGGATAATCATTTGTTAGTGATATTAGGTTAACGTGCTTAAACGTTTGAAGATTATTAGACCATCTAAGGAATAAGGGGTTGTAGTTTAAGAAGAGGGTCCTAACTCAAGGGATTGATTAGGACTATTTTGTTAACTATCGAGGAACTAGAAAATCATCCATAAGAATAGGGTACAATATAGCAATTAGGCGAACATAGAGGATTCGAAAGACCTGATCTCTATCTCTCATATTTTCTTAACAACTCTTTATTTTCTGTTAATTGATTTTATAAAATCAAACCAAACCGACTGCCTAGTGGCAAAGCAAAATAACTTTTATACATCCTATTGAATAACAAATTTGAATTATTGAGATTAAAACAGTCCTTGTGGGAACGATATTTTTACTATTTCGATAGTTTTTGGTACACTTGCCAAACTTCTATCAAGTATTGGCGCCGTTGCCGGGGACTGTTGAATTATTTCAACAAGGAAATTTCGTTATAATTTAGGATTTCTGCAATTTATTTTCTGTTTTTAAATTTTAAATTTTTATTGTGCAGTGCTACTATGGTATTTTGTTGTTTATGCGAGGTAGACGGAGTTCAGACGATCTACAGTACGATCCTGAAATAGAAGGGACTGCAAGAGCCAATCTGAAAGCTGTCCAGTTGTCAAAGTCAGTTCCACAGAGTGTACGAGAGTAGATATCGAGTCTTGCACTTTCTGAAATGGAAAAATTCACCACTCCTGAATCCATTACCAAGACCTAAGTTGGGAGACTATGGGTTAGCTAATCATTGTGGTCGACTGACCCACACTTTTCAACCTGCTAATCATGTTGCTTTTGACATCAAGACCACCATGTTCATTCAACTTGTTTCTGAATACCCATTTTGTTCCAATAATGTTCTTCTGAGGTGGTTTAGGTACCAGATCCCACACATCATTTCTTTGAAATTGATTAAACTCTTCTTGCATAGCCAATATCCATCCATCATCTGAAAGTGCTTCATCAACTGTAGGAGGTTCAATCACTTATAACAATCCTATCATAAACTCTTCTTGTCTGAATTATGATCTTGTTCTTCTAGGACTATCTTTGTTTCCAATGATTTGATCCTCAGGATGTGAAGACTTGTGCTTGAACGTACTCTTGGATTGATTTGCTTGCTGAGAGCCATTTTGAGCTTCATCAAAAGCTACTTCTTCGTGAGCTTCTGATGTGGGTTCAGCTTTTGAAGTTGGTTCAGCTTCTGGACTAACTTCAGAATCACTAGTCTGATCAGGTTTTGAAGTTTGAGCATGTCTCGTAATTCTCGCATTGTGTTTGAAATAAATTCCTTAAAAATTGCTTGGGTGAGAGAGTTATGGGGTCATGTCCTTGCTTAAATTTTGCGACTAGCTCTTGTGCACTTTTTATCATTACTTCTTGCTATTGTTTTTTTGCTTAACATTCTCTTCGCTATTGTTTCTTGCCATGTTTGCCTATTATCATTTTATACCTTGTCTTACTAACCATTTCATCTCATGTTTCATACGTATTATGAGCATTCCACCTTCTCATCTCCATCCTTTAGCCTAGGTTTTATTCAACTTCTATGTCAATTTCCATATAATTCTTAGGTAGGCATTTCATCATTTTTATTTCTTGCAAGACCATAGAATGTAAACTAGGGCCAATGTAAAGGACAATGGACTCTATAATGATGTACACCGACACAAGCACCGACACGCACACACGTTGTATGATTTACCGTTAGATGTATATTTAGGAAACGCGAAACTTAGGGAAATTCATCTTTTTTTTTCAAAAAAAAATGTTGGCAATCTCATCATTTGAAAAACAATTTTTTCCAATAAATTTTGGAGTCAAAACTCCATTACATTTTTCTTTTATTTTCTTAATCAAAATTCGAATGCAAACTAATTCATAACTACACTACTACTTTCTTCAATAATTGAACCAACCTCACCATTTTCTTGCTCAAAGCCTTTACGGCCTCTGTCTTTTCTTCAAAATCATTCTCAAAATTAAAATCAACCTAAACTCACAAAAAACATTTTTTGAGAGAGAACTACATGGAGTTTGATCCCTTAAAATGGTATGTAGGCAAGAGGTCAAAACCTCTCCAAGTCCAATAAAATAAAATCCATACGCCTCTTCCCCCCATACTTAAAATAAACAATCTTTTTTCAATAAATAGCATTAAAAATAAAGCGTAGACGTAAATCTAGAAAAACGGTTCCTATAGAGTACTATAGTCGTTATGGGTGCCTAACACCTTCCTGTAGCGAAAACTGCCCCCGAACTTAGAATTTCTAAGGGTTTTCTCAATTTTGCCCTTCCCAAGAAAAAATAGAGATATCAATGATTGAAAGGTTCAAGCCTAATTAATGACTTGACACCCGAAAATCGCGATAACATAAATAGCGACTTCACTGGGGATTTAAACGGGCTACGCCTAGTTTTATGCTTTACGTTTACGCTTTACTTTATTGCTATATGTAAATATTTTCATGCAACGTGTGGGGTGAGAATATCAAAAGTCCTACACCCGGGCTGAGTGAACTTAGGAATAGGTGGAGATATAATCGACAATCCAATCCGGGGGTTGCCTCGTGTATTGGGTTATGCGATCAATCTCACATAGCTGAGGCATTTTGGAAGTGATGTTGTCGGCGTGTGTTGTCATGCCTAGGCACTTTACTTTCAATTGACCGATGATGCTTTGGACCGTAGTTACCAAACCCATCTTTGGCTTTTTTAGGACGTAGTGCGGTGGCTAAGCTGAGCGTTGTCTCGAGTTTTAGTCGTCACGCGATACTACACTCAAATTAGACCTTCTTGCGAATAATCATGGAACGGGTGTCGACTCGTGCTACCATGGTATGCGTAGGAGAGGTCGCAATTTGGGAACCTTATTAGAACCGTGGTTACTACTGTCAAAGCCCTAGTTTCACCGGACACCGTATCCACCCGCGGCTCCGTAACTGTGAACCTTAACCCACCATGTTTTCTCTATAACCAAAAATCATGCATACATGCTGTAACGCCCCATTTTTATTTAATTATTTTTAGTTGATGTTTGAGTATTTTTATATGATTTTATATGACTATATTTGACATATATGATTTAGATATGATTTTATGTGAAATATATGACTTGGTATGAATTGTGTGATATTTGGTGTGATGATAATTTATTATATGATTTATGGTGTTGTGTTTTATTTAAATAAATGTTGTTTGATTATTTTATTTATTTAATAAAAAGGTAGAAAATAGTATTATTTGGTTTAAAGGGAATTAAGTATAATTATGAGGAATAAGTGGGAGTTAAGGAAATAAGAGGGGGTTATAGTTTACAATAAAAAGAAAAGGAGAGTCAGAAAGAGTTTTACGTACAATTGAAAAAAAAAAGAAAGTGAGTTTTTGAGAGAAGAAGAGGAGAAAACCTAGAACCAAGAGAAGAGGCTAGAAGAAGAGAGAAGAACGCAGCTTAATTCAGGAATCATAATCTAAGGTAAGGGTGGGATTCCTTCAATAATATGTATATATAATTTTGATTGTTGGTGAAATTGTGTTCTAGGTTTAGGGTTTAGAAAGTTTATGATAATTGATATGATGTGATGAATTGTGTTGTTTAATGCATGTTTCTGTGTTGTTTTGATTGTTATGTTGTATATAGAACCTGTAAACATTGTTCTCTATCAAATTTGGGATTTGGGTAGATGAAATTTGGGTTTTTGAGTGAAAAATAGAGTTTTCCCGAGAGCTACCTTTGACAGCATACCCTGTTTCATGTTGTTGCATCTTTTGCATCAGTTTCTGTTTCGAACTAGCTTTCAGTGTAAACACGAAAGTTGTAGGTATGAATGTTATCTTTCTAATGCCGTTGGTGTGACGTCAAAATGATTTATCGAACTTGAGTTATGGTCAAATTACTGAACGTATGTCACAGTGAATTTTTATGAATTTCAGCACAACTTTGTCCGAAATTGAAATGAAAACTGGTATTGATTGGTACATAATTGGTCTTAGGTGTAAACATGAAAGTTGTAGATAATTGAGTTAGCTTTCTAATGGCACTGGTTTGACGCGAAAATGTTTTGTAAATCTCGAGTTATGGTAAAAATAGTCCAAGTAGGTCTTCAGAAAATTTTAAGAAAACTTAGCTTAACTAATCCCAAGTTAGTCCAAAACTTATGGTTGGTTTCCCAACTCCAAACTTAAGTATTAGGGATTTAGTCGGAGTGTTTTATGAGTATTTGGCTTATGTTTTATTGATCAACTTGCTTTATTTTTGAAGAATGTTTTGGTTTGATATGGATGTAGTTGATTAATGTATATGTGCTTTCCGGAGATGTGTGATTTAAATATGTGTTATATCAAGATGTGTTGTTTGTAGATGTGTGACTTAAATATGTGCTATATAAAGATGTCATATTTAAATATGTGATATTTGACGATGATGCTATTTAAAGATGTGTATCTGTCGAGTCATCTAAAGATGTGCATTGTTGAGTCTTTACTTGTGTCGTTGCATTTGAGTCGTGTCGTTGCATAGCATAGTCAGCGATGGGGGCTTAATGCCTGACAGGTCCTCTATGACCTTAGCGATGGGGGCTTAATGCCTGACAGGTCCTATTTGACCTTAGCGATGGGGGCTTAATGCCCTGATGGTACCACATGCATGAGGTCTAAGTGTTGCATAGTCGTGTCGTGTCGTTTGTGAAGTGATGATGTAATTGTGAAGTGATGATGTAATTTGCAAAGTGATGATGTATTCGTGATGGTGTAATTGTGACTTGTTGATGTATTTATGACGTGTTGAAGTATTTGTGATGTTATGATGTACTTGTGAATGTTTGAGATGTTTTCGTTATATGTGATGATTTGTTGATGTTGTTGATATTGTTGTTGTTGATTGTTTATTGTTGTTGTATCTTGCTAAATGTCGTTGATATTGATAACGTTGCTGTTGCTATATATATATGTATACATACATATATGAACTTGTTGATACTTGTGGTATAATTTGTTGTTGTTTCATCGATTTGATGAATTATATATTATTATTATTGAATGTGTTTCTCACCCCTTCTGTTGGAATTGTCGCCTTGTGGGCAAGTGCAGATTTCCAAGGCTAGTAGGATGTTGGCTCAAGTGTCTTAAGGCTCTGATACGTAACGGGATGGGAGTTAATTGTTGAATTTTCATTCCTTTATGTATCAATTTTGGAACTATATTGTTGGAACATTTATTTATTATTAAGAGGATTATTGAAATGATTATTTATGTTGGGGCCTTTGTGCCAAGATTTTGTTGAAGTTGATTATATTTTAAAAAAGACTTTTCCGCTACAAAATATTACGAGATTAATTTATGTTGTTGAATAAATAGTATATTTTCTATTTATGAATTTTTGAAAGGTAGTGTAACATTCCGTTTTGCGATGAAAACTCTGATTTTACGTATATTTAATTATGTTGGGAAATCGGGGTGTTACACATGCATTCATGCATAAACCTTTTTCATGCATTTATCGAAAGGTCTAGACAAATTAAAAACTTTGTAAATATTACAGGTATGAAGAAGACTAAGTCTTACAAGTTCAAGGAAGTCGATTTGGTTAGCTTAAGGGAGTTGGCACTCAAGGTTAAGAATCCGACCAGGTTTCGTCTCCAATACGGGGGTTTACTTACTGTTCTCCGGACTAATGTGGAAGAGAAGTTGGTGCACACTCTGGTGCAATTTTATGATCCGGTTTTCCATTGCTTCACTTTCCCGGATTTTCAGTTAGTTCCTACACTCGAGGCTTATTCTAGCTTGTTGGGTTTACCTATAGCCGAGGGGACACCTTTCCCAGGTCCCGGATCTCCTCTAACTCCTCTGGTGATTGCTAAGGATCTTTATCTCAAGACTTCCGATGTGTCCAAACATCTCATCACCAAGTCTCATATCCAGGGTTTCACTTCGAAGTACTTACTTGAGCGGGCTAATCTCAAATCCACTTGTCAAGTCACTCTCGAGGCTATTCTTGGACTACTTATCTACGGGCTCGTTCTCTTCCCGAATCTTGACAACTTCGTAGACATGAATGCCATTAAGATCTTCCATTCCAAGAACCCGGTTCCTACTCTGCTAGCTGACGCGTACCACGCCATCCATGACCGGACTCTCAAACTTCGTGGATATATTCTTTGCTGCGTGCCTCTCCTATATAGGTGGTTTATTTCTCACCTTCCGAGTTCTTTCCATGCCAACTCGGAGAATTGGTCTTATTCACAACGGATTATGGCTCTCACTCCCAATGAGGTAGTTTGGATTACTCCGGCAGCTCGAGTCAAGGAAATCATCACTGGTTGTGGGGACTTCCTCAATGTACCTCTTCTCAGTACCCAGGGAGGAATCAACTGCAATCCTGAGCTAGCCATGAGGCAGTTTGGTTTCCCGATGAGAGCGAAGCCCATCAATCTTGCTACATCTCAGGAGTTCTTCTACTATTCGAATGCCCCCACCGGGCAAAGGAAAGCTTTTGTAGATGCTTGGTCTAAGGTCCGAAGGAAGGATGTAAAGCATTTGGGTGTGAGATCCGGTATTGCTCATGAGGCCTACATTCAGTGGGTGATAGATCGAGCCGAGGAGATTGGTATGCCTTACCCTGCTATAAGATATGTGTCTGCATCTGCTCGATCTAGGCCATTGCCTTTGCTTCCCGCAACCCAGGAGATGTATCAAGAACATCTAGCTACGGAGAGTCAGGAGAAGCGAATATGGAAGGCCCGATACAATGAAGCCGAGAACCTGATTACGACTTTGGATGGTAGGGACGAGCAGAAGACTCATGAGAACTTGATGTTGAAGAGGGAATTGGCCAGAGTTAGAAAGGAACTTGAAGAAAAGGATGATTTGCTTATGAGGGACTCCAAGAGAGCTAGAGTTCGACGTGATTTCTATGCCAGATATTGCGGTTCAACTTTGAAGTCTGAGTCTGAAGACTACCCTGTCACTCTTTAGGCCTAGATGTTTGTGTTGTTTGTATTGACTATGTTTCAAAGTCTACCTCCTTTGGCTTAGCATTTCAAAGGGATTTACCTTGCCAGCTTTCTAGTTGCTTTATCTTTCTAATAATGTTTGCAAGGTTTCTAATTTGTCTAAAAAACCTTTCGATAACCAAAAAAGAGTCATTTTTGCATCTGCATTTGTACATATCATGCATCATATGCATCATTCATCAGTCACAAAAAGCTTCCAAGTGCTCATTGCCTCCTGGTTCTTCTGCCGCAGTTTGAAAAGTGGCTCGTGCTCAAAAGACCTATCAACCTACCAGAGTGCATCAGACTAGACAATACAGAAGAAGGAACAAAGTAGCTATGGAAGAAGAAAATGCACAGCTCCGTACCGAATTCGCTTCCCTAAGGGAAGAGTTGGCTAAGGCTCATGATGTTATGACTGCTCTGTTGGCTGCCCAGGAACAACCAACCTCGTCTGTTCCGACAACCACCGAAGTGATTCCGACAGCATCTCTTGACGACCGCTTTGCTATGCCAAGGGGGCGCCCTTATGGGCTCCCACCTTATTTCGCTCCCAATACTGCAGCTGGTACTTCTGGTGCTATCAGTAGTGACCAGATCCCCATACCAGATCATGCTTCTCTTAACACTACTTTGCCTCAGACAACGGTCTTCACTGAACCAATCGTACATTCTATGCCTCAGGACGTCAACACCGATACCTACCGTGGGAAGGCTCCCGTGATTGGAACTATGGAAGAAAGGATGGAGGAACTTGCTGAAGAACTCCGTCGTGAAATCAAAGCCAACCGAGGAAATGGTGATCTTGTCAAGACTCGCGATCTCTGCTTAGTGTCAAGGGTAGATGTCCCTAGAAAGTTCAAAGTCCCAGAGTTCGACCGATACAATGGGCTGACTTGTCCTCAGAATCATATCATCAAATATGTCCGGAAGATGGCTAATCACTCAGACAATGATTCGCTCATGATTCACTGCTTCCAAGACAGCTTAATGGAAGACGCTGCCGAATGGTATACTAGCCTGAGTAAGGATGACATTCATACCTTCGATGATTTGGCTGCCGCTCTCAAGAGTCACTATGGGTTTAATACCAGGTTGAAGCCAAACAGGGAATTCCTCAGATCCCTCTCCCAGAAGAAGGATGAAAGCTTCCGTGAATATGCGCAAAGGTGGAGGGGGGCAGCTGCCCGTATTACCCCTGCTCTAGATGAAGAGGAAATGACTCAGACATTTCTGAAAACTCTGAAAAAAGACTATGTTGAAAGAATGATCATTGCTGCTCCGAGTAACTTCTCTGAGATGGTCACCATGGGAACCCGCTTAGAAGAAGCTGTCAAAGAGGGTGGTATCATTGTGTTCCAAAAAGGTGAATCCTCCACAAATGCACCAAAGAAATATGGCAATGGCCATCACAAGAAGAAGGAGACAGAAGTCGGGATGGTATCTGCCGAGACTAGTCAATTTATGGCTACCATTGCCCCTATCAATGCTGCTCAACTACCTCTTCCATACCAATACATGCAATACGCCCAGCATCCGTTCTTCCCACCATTCTACCATTAGTATCCTCTACCACCGGGCCAGCCTCAGGTCCCTGTCAACGCTATCGCTCAGCAAATGCAACAGCAGCCACCGGCTCAACAGCAACAGCAACAACAGCAAGGTCCTCAGGCCAGACCATCTTTCCCTCCGATACCAATGGCATATGCCGAATTGCTTCCGACTCTGCTGCACAAAGGGTACTGCACAACTAGGCCCGGCAAGCCTCCGCCTAACCCGCTACCTCCCAGGTTTCGTTCTGACCTCAGATGCGATTTTCATCAAGGGGCTCTGGGCCACGATGTGGAGGGATGTTACGCTTTGAAGTACATTGTGAAGAAGCTAATAGATCAAGGTAGGTTGTCTTTCGAGAACAATGTCCCGCATGTTCTCGACAATCCACTTCCAAATCATGCTGCTGTGAACATGATCGAAGCATATGAAGAAACTCCTAGCCTTGATGTTCGTAATGTCGCAACTCCTCTAGTACCACTACATGTCAAGATGTGCCAAGCTTCCTTGTTTGACCATGACCATGCCGCTTGTTACGAATGTCTCCAGAATCCTATGGGTTGTGACGTGGTTCAGAACGACATCCAGAGCCTGATGAATGATAACTATCTGATTACCAGCGACGTTTGTGTGATTATGCCAGTCTTCCATGATACCCCCATTAGGAGCACGCCTCCGAAGGAGAATGTTGAACCTCTAGTGATAAGGCTACCTAGACCAGTGCCTTATGTTTCCACAAAGGTTATTCCCTACAAGTACAATGCAACCATGGTTGAGGATGGGATAGAAATGCCTCTGGTATCCCCAGGTGTAGTAAGCAACATCGCCGAAGAGACGACAACTCTGAGAAGTGGCAGAGTCTGCCCCCCTTTATTTCAAAAGAAGATCGCTGCGCCTACCACGACTCCCGTTGACAAAACAACTCTACCTGCAGTTCCTCCTGTTGTTGGAGATGCTAGCCGGCCAGGCCAATCTATCGAGGATTCTAATTTGGATGAAATCCTAAGGTTAATCAAGAGAAGTGACTACAAGATCGTGGATCATTTATTGCAAACTCCGTCAAAGATATCTATCTTATCCTTGCTCCTGAGCTCTGAAGCCCACAGGAATATCTTGCTAAAAGTTTTGGACCAGGCGTATGTCGATCATGAGGTCACGGTGGATCAGTTTGGTGGTATAGTGGGAAATATTACCGCTTGCAGTAATCTTTGGTTTAGCGAGGACGAACTCCCAGAAGCGGGGAGACACCACAATCTGGCCTTACACATCTCTATGAATTGCAAGACTGACATGCTGTCAAATGTATTGGTGGATACCGGCTCATCCTTGAATGTAATGCCCAAGTCGACTCTAGATCAGTTAAGCTATCGAGAGGTCCCTTTGAGGAGAAGCACCTTTTTGGTCAAAGCCTTTGACGGATCCCGCAAGAACGTTCTCGGAGAAGTGGATCTTCCAATGACCATCGGCCCTGAGACATTCCTGATCACATTCCAAGTCATGGACATCGATGCTTCCTACAGCTGTCTCCTTTGGAGGCCGTCGATACACGAGGCTGGCGCGGTGACCTCCACTCTTCACCAAAAGCTGAAATTTGTAAAGAATGGTAAGCTTGTTACTGTACATGGAGAAGAAGCATACTTGGTCAGCCAATTGTCATCGTTCTCTTGCATTGAAGCAGGATCTACTGAGGGAACTGCATTTCAGGGTTTGACTGTTGAAGGAACGGAGCCCAAGAAGGTTGGTGCTGCTATGGCTTCCTTAAGGGATGCTCAGAAGGCTGTCCAAGAGGGGCAGGCTGCCGGATGGGGCCAGGTAATACAACTTCTTGAGAATAAGCGCAAAGAAGGTCTTGGGTTTTCCCCGACATCAGGTGTATCTACCGGTACTTTCTACAGTGCGGGGTTCACCAATGCAATTACTGAGGATGCTACTGGAAGTGGTTCTAGGCCCGTGTTTGTTATATCAGGAGGCACCGCAAAGAATTGGGATGTCATCGACCTTCCTTTGATCATGCATGATTCCGAGTAATGTGTCTTGTTGCTTAAAGTCTTTGTGTTTTCAAAATAACAATCCTCTCGCGCTGCCCAAGGCGAAAGTGATATTTTTGTAAGGGCATGTTTGTTTCAGTATTGCCATTGTTAATAAAAATCGTCGTTTCTTTCGCGGCTTTTGTTTCTCTTAATACTTTTTCCCTTGGAAATAATGGTAATGCCAGAAAAAACCAAAACATCTTTGTTTTCTTATTAATTTCAAAAATCTGCATGAAAAAACCTTTTTCTAAAAAATCATCCAACCATATCATGCAGATTGAACCATAACAAACCCGTTGAACACAGTGACCCTATGTTTCCTCCAACTTTTGAGTTCCCGGTATATAAAGCCGAAGATGAGGAGGATGATGATATACCATATGAGACCACTAGACTGCTCGAACAAGAGGAGAAAGCCATTCAGTCCCACCAGGAGGAGATTGAGCTAATCAACCTGGGTACCGAAGACAATAAGCGGGAGATCAAGGTTGGTGCCACACTGGAAGAGGGGGTTAAGAAGAAGATCTTCCAACTTGATGACTATCAGCCCATTAAGTTCGATTTTCCCGACGAAGAAGTCATGTATTTAAAGTCAAAGGACTGTGAAGAACCGTTGATTGGAGAAGGTCCAGACCCTAATAGCAAGTGGGGATTGGTCTTTGATGGTGCTGTCAATGCTTACGGTAATGGGATTGGGGCAATAATCGTATCTCCGCGGGGGCATCACATTCCCTTTACCGCCCGAATTCTATTCGAATGCACAAACAACATGGCTGAATACGAAGCATGCATCTTGGGGATTGAGGAAGCAATTGACATAAGAATCAAGCATCTTGACATCTATGGAGATTCTGCGCTTGTTATTAACCAGATAAAAGGTGAGTGGGAGACCTATCATGCCAATCTGATCCCTTACCGTGATTATGCGAGACGTCTGCTGACATACTTTACAAAGGTCGAATTGCACCATATTCCCCGTGATGAAAATCAAATGGCCGATGCTCTTGCTACTTTATCCTCCATGTTTCAAGTAAACCATTGGAATCATGTGCCGGTAATCAAAGTGCAACGCCTAGACCGGCCTTCTCATGTGTTCGCCATCGGGGATATGATTGTTCAGACATATGCGAATATAGTTGACAACAGACCCTGGTATCATGATATCAAGCAGTTTTTGCGAAACCGTGAATACCCGCCAAGTGCTTCCAACAAAGATAAGAAGACCATGCGAAGATTGGCTAGTAAATTCCTATTGGACGGAGACGTTTTGTACAAAAGGAATTACGATATGATATTGTTGAGATGCGTTGACGGACGCGAAGCGGAGCAACTGATGCACGATGTGCATGGCACTTTTGGAACCCATACTTCGGGGCATACCATGTCTAGAAAATTGTTAAGGGCTGGCTACTATTGGATGACCATGGAGCACGATTGCTACCAATATGCCAGGAAATGTCACAAATGTCAAATCTATGCTGATAAGATCCATGTGCCTCCGCATGCCCTCAATATAATTTCCTCCCCGTGGCCTTTCTCTATGTGGGGCATCGACATGATCGGAAGAATCGAACCAAAGGCTTTGAACGGTCATCGTTTCATTTTGGTGGCGATCGATTACTTCACCAAATGGGTCGAAGCCGCATCTTATGCCAACGTAACCAAGCAAGTGGTGGTTAAGTTCATCAAGAACAACATCATCTGTCGATATGGTGTTCCTAGCAAGATTATTACTGACAATGGTACCAACTTGAACAATGACATGGTGCAAGCCCTGTGTGAGAAATTCAAGATTGAACATCATAACTCTTCTCCTTATAGGCCCCAGATGAACGGTGAAGTTGAGGCCGCCAATAAGAATATCAAGAAGATCGTACAGAAGATGGTAACTACATACAAAGACTGGCATGAGATGTTGCCCTTTGCTTTACACGGCTACTGCACTACAGTACGCAGTTCGACCGGGGCAACGCCTTTTTCCCTTGTGTATGGCATGGAAGCAGTCCTCCCTTTGGAAGTAGAGATCCCATCTCTCCGCATGATCATGGAAGCAAAATTGTCTGAGGCTGAATGGTGCCAGAGTCGGTATGATCAGTTGAACTTGGTTGAAGAAAGACGTCTGGATGCTTTGGCTCGTGGACGGCTGTATCAAACAAGAATGAAAACCGCTTTTGACAAGAAAGTCCGTCCCCGAGAATTCAAGGAAGGTGAACTTGTATTGAAAAGAAGAGTAAGCCAACAACCCGACCCAAGGGGGAAGTGGACGCCTAACTATGAAGGACCTTATGTCGTCAAGAAAGCCTTCTCCGGCGGTGCTTTGATTCTTACACACATGGATGGTGTAGAACTTCCAAACCCTGTGAATGCCGATATAGTCAAGAAATACTTTGTCTAGATCTATGAAAAGAACAGCGTGGTAGGTCGAAAACCCGAAAGGGCGGCCTAGGCAAAAATGCGCTTCCCGGTGGATCAAAAACCCGAAAGGGCGATCCAGGCAAAATAAGGGGTAAAAAAAAATAAAAAAATGAATGTGGAAAAGCTCGCTGAGATTACACGTAACTCAGGAAAAAATGAGCGTCTCGATGAGCCGAAAACCCAGAAGGGCGGTTCATGCAAAAATGAGATTGAAATGAAAGACAATTGACTATATCTGGCAAACTGCCATCCCCTTGGGGCACCTGCAACTGATAAATGGCCGTTCTCATCAGAAGCTTTTGCACTTGTGAATTCAAAATTTCTAAGGACTGTAGCGGTTACTATGTTCAATGTACCACCAACCCATAAAATTACCATTTTCCAAGCTTTGTAAATCCGTGGAGTCATGCCCTTGGCTGACCACCACTCTTATACATCGATTTGAGCCTATGCTTTTGTTTGAAATTCTATTTCTTCATTCTACTTTCAAAGCTATATACAAAAACATTTTCTTTCTATTTTGATAATGACAATGTCTAAAACAAACATCTTGGAAATCGAATTTTTATTTATTTTGGAAACAAACCTGAGCAACTAGGTGCATTCAAGCGAAACATGCATGAGCGAATGTGTGCCGATGTCCATTTCAATATGAGCTACCAGCAGGCTCTCTCCCCAGTACGGTCTGTGGTCAATGGCAAGAATGAAAAAACAGAATGAAAAGCATGAGAAAATGAGTAAGCTCGCTAAGCTGAAAACCCAAAAGGGCGGCTTAGGCAAAAATGAGCACCCCGCTGGATTGACAACCTACAGAGGCAATTCAGGCAAAAACAGGGGCAATGAAAAGGATTTATTCCCCGGTGGATCGAAAACCCGAAAGGGCGATCCAGGCAAAAATGGGATGGTGGAAAAAAGAAGAAAAAACAAAACAAGAGCAAACATGCGAAAAGCATTGACCACAGATGCGATATCCAAAGCGTACCCAGCATTAAAGCACCCAGCAATGACGGTGACATCGGAAAAGTTCTTCTCTCTACGAGTTTATGAATGGGATACAGCTCCCTGCCCTCAGCCATGGTCTCGGTGCGTCTTCCAAACGACAGCACCTCCAAAGGGAATTTCCACAAGCATATGTCAAGCACGAGCCATTACGTGCCCAATATTCCAATGTTTTGTCTACCTCTGTGAAATTGTGTCTGCAAATTGCCAACCATCATGCGCTTCAAGCATTCATACATGCATAATCATGCATCCTGTATGCTCATGCATCTGATAAAGTTGTTATACTATCCATGCACATTGCATTTTCAATTCCTACGTTGATCTCTGTCAAAATCTTGTAAAACAATGTCAACTTCCACAGTCATGTCAATTTCAAACTTCTACAGTCATGTCAATTTCAAACTCCTGCAGTCATGTCAAGTCAATTTCAATCCATATTCACAATGCAGTTTGCTATATGTTCGGCCAAGTGGCTAGTTCGAATTCAAGAACAACTTGTGCCTGTCAATCCATTTCAGTTAACGGCCAAGCGGCTAGTTCGAATACGAGAACAGCTTGTGCCTGTCAGTTTGCCTCTAGTATCAGCCAAGCGGCTAGTTCAAATACAAGAACAGCTTGTGCTTGCCAATTCGCTTTTATTATCGGTCAAGTAACCAGTTCAAATCCAAGAACAGCTTGTACCTATGCTTTTGTTTCCGATGACGGTTGAGTAACCAGTTCAAATCCGAGAACAGCTTGTACTTGTCCATCTGTGAATGTTTTTGGTCAAGCGACAAGTCCCAACCCAAAGGACAGCTTGCGCCTATCTATCTGTCAGTATTCTCGGTCAAGTTCCCAGTTCGAGCCAAAAGAACAACTTGTACCTGTCAATTTGTTGTTTGTTTATACCCAGTGAACCCTGGTATTTGCTATCTTGTTAATGTCTACCAATCCCGCAATGGAGACGACATACTTTGTTAAGCCCAACTCTCAGTATGTCTTGCATTCATAATGTCGCATGGCATACATGACGTTCACATATGTATTTTTACGTCCAAAATCAGTACAAATATCAATATTTAAGCATCTTCGTCCTGTCAAGCCAAAGACTCTGTCTCTTGACCCTCCAGACAAAGAAACTTAAATAGGGGCAGCTGTCATACCCTCATTTTGGACCTAAAAATACTCATTCAAATTTCTTTTCTATTTCTGATACTTTTTCAATTCACTGTGTTTTACCCTGCAATTTTTTTTACAGTGCTTCAATTGCGTATTTTACTGTTTCTGTCTTTAATTTTCTTGCATATAAGGCCATCCAAAGTGTCTTTCTTGCATTTACAAGTCATTAGAAGGTTTATAAACCATTGCACATTTTCTGGCATTTTATTCAAAATATTTGCAAAAATCATGCAAAAGGGTATTTTGGTCATTTCCTGCAGTGGAACCCATTTTAGTCCCTACATTTGTCTCTGAGTCTTTTCAACTTGTCTGTACAGACCATTGATCAAACTCTGTCTAAAATCATTTCAGCACTGCATCTGAGTCAGTCTGAGTCGTTTTAGTCCCTAGGGGCATTTTAGTCTTTTCACATCAAAATTTTGACAGGGAGGTATTTTAAAATACCTCATTTTGGTAGTTTGTTCGTTTTAGTCCATTTGGTCGTTTTTAACTGTTTCACTTTACGTTATTTTCAAAATTACAGTTTTTACCAATTTTATTTTTATTTGCGAGTTAGTCATTTATTTTTATCATTTTGTAGAAAGCTCCTCAAGTCCAAACTTAGTCCAGTGCCACGCAAACAGTCCAGGCCAGATGTCACATTCTCATTGGTCCAATGTACACTTGGCAGCCTGTAAAAGGCCGGCCACTGTCAGAGTCAAAAAGAGCCACAGATTCAGTGCCACCTCACAAACAAATTTAGAGTTTTCTCTCTCTATTCGGTTACGATCAAAATCCACAGAAACCCAGAAATTCACAAGAACAAAGAACAATGCATAAACCCTAGCTTCTCCAGAATCAAAATTCAAGCAAATTCAATGAAATTCACGGCGATCCTCAGAGATTCAGCATTGAATCTTCATCATTGAACCGTTTCCCCTACAATTCAAGCGCGAATTCACCACGGGTAGCGGCAAACTCAAGCGCGATCGCAGAGGAAGAAGTTGAGAAGAAGAGAGAAAGAAGATTCAAAGGATTTGAACCGGTGAAGGAGAAGAAGAAAGATTACCGATTTATTTTCGGATTCAAACCAAAAATCAACAAAACAGAATCGAAATCCAAGAGTTCTTGAAGATTCTGGTTCGAACCTCCGATTAAAACACAGGTAAACACATAAACTCACCCTTTTCTTGCTTAAGAACATCAACGAGTTCAAATCGATGTAGATCCATGGAAGTTCAAAGAGTTTCGTTCAAAAACTGTGAAACCCTAAAAATTTTGGAAAACCGTAAAGATTGCACGATCTACAACGAATACAAACCGGTGTAGATCTACGAAGTCGTAAGAGACTTCATTCAGAAAAAGATTTGAACAAAACAAAAACAGTTTGAAACCGTGAATGATTTTTCAAGATCTACATCGATTCGTAGTTTGCATGTGAATTCTGGTGATGGATTCGTAGTTAGAACGTTGAAACGAGTGGATTGAGGCATGTTTGAGGGATTTCTAGGTAGGTTAAAATGATTTAGGGTTAGGGTTTCAACCGGAGAAGACGAAGAGGATGAGAGAAGAAGAGAGAACAACGAGTGAAGAGAGAGAAACGGACGAAAAAATGAACCGAACCGGTGCAATCCCTTTTATATAGGCGCGCTGGACCGGGTCAGTTAAAACCCGATCCAGCCTCTTGAATCCTTGGCCATTAGATCTAGGTTTTAGGGGGTCCGAATCAATCCAACGCCTCTGAGGCATCTGGAGGATCCGGATCCACCAGCTGCGTGGGTTTTGGGCTTTATGCCTGTGGGCTTTTGATTTTTTTTCAATCTTTTTTGTGTTTTTGCTATACACACCTCTGTTCTTGCTATCTGAACCCCTGTGCGCTTATTTTTCTTACAAAAATTCCAAAAAAAAATTACGTGTTTCTTGATGCATTTTTGGCTGTTTTGTGATATTCTTGCATATTTAAAAATTGATAAAAAATATATGTTAGGTTTTTCTATTGATTTGTGTATTTTGAGCATTCTTGTGAAGTTTCTCGCATGATTCTTGACCTAAGTTTTGCCACATGATATCCTTATTATCTAATCCTAATGTACAATGCAAACAACACTTGAAAAACCCTAAACCTAATCCTTAGGCGGGAAAAATAGTCATTAAATTTGAATTTGAAATTCAAATCTCACAACCATTTTTTGCTAAACCCCAAATTGCATTTACATGTTTGTCTCCCACATTAATTTGTTTTTCATTTTCCAAAGAAGCAAACTTTATCTTTCATCTCTTCACATTCAATCAACCATTTCTTCATTGTTTCATCTCCTCTCTCTCTTCACCAACCCCCTTTCTAGATCCTGTCCTCCGCCATCATCATCCACACATTTATATGCTTCTCCCTTTTTCAACAATTGCCGATCCATAGCTCCGAGACTATGAACTCGACGACCGATCCGTTTATCATCCGCGAGCCCTTTTCCAACGTCGGCCGTCGTTGCTTTTCCGCCGGATTTACAATCCTCCTCACTCTCTCCCATCTTTTGAAAACGACTGTCTCATCCAAACACGCCCTTGCTCTCATTCATTAAGCACACCATGGGAGCAGTAACCAAACAACAAGTTATCACGCCGTATCCATCCGTCATCACTAACCAACCATCACCGACGTCACCGTTAACAAACCATCACCGCCGTCAACTTTCATCACGTCATTACTATCAATGCCTTGACAATGACTCCGTCGCCGGTAGTACCCTCAATCCTCTCCAGCGATCTCATCCTCGAGGAATTTTCGTTTCTTCCTGTTAGATATCTTTTTCGATTCAGGTCTGTAAGTAAGGGTTGGAAAACCCTAATTTCCGACCCCACCGTTGTTTTATTTATGTGTTTGATTTTTTTTTTATTGAAGGTTTGAAAAAAATGAGAAATCACAGAACTCATATGTGCATATGTTTTGCTTGATTGAGGTTTATGAAGGAATATTACATCAATATGACAATATAAAAAAAAAGATTGTTCATGATGCTCTTAATCGAAGTAAGATCAATTTTTTTCTTAACCTAAAGCCCAATTGTGATGATTTTTTTCTCTGTTTCTTATTTTGTTTAAATTTGTGAATTTTGATTACAATTTTTTTGGACAGGTATTAGTGTTTTCGTTGCATTGGGTTTCATGTATTTTCCTGTTGATGTATTGTTCTTCTAGGTTCACTTTCGATTCTATTGCTTGCAGCAAATTAGAGTCAAGATAATTAAACACCTTGAGGTAAATTTATCTTCTGTTTTTCAGATATGTTTTTTATCTATGATATTTATTTCATCTAATATGATTATCACTAACAAACCGTATCTGATACTAGGCAATGATTATCACTTTTTACTTTTATTAGAACTGTAATAAATCATATCTGTCAACATTTCACAATGTAATACTAGAATTGTAACTGTTGTTAGTTGCACTTGCCACTTTCAGAAATTGCTGCATTTCGAAATTGCTTAAAGGGCCATGGAATTTAGTTACTCTGTTTGCAGTTTTTGATGAGAAAGGTTTACTCTTTCTTTAATTGTGATGTCGTTGTTTCTGCATTGTTAAATTTAATTGTGATTTTAGCTTTTTTGCTTTTGGTATAATTGACTAGATTTGGCACGTATATGTTCACCTTTGCATAACAATATTAGTTTAGCTTTATTGCACTATTCCACAGATTATGTTAGTCTCCAAAAAAATCCCAAGGGCATTTTGAGGGAAACAATTTCGAAGCTATGTTGGGAGTATTTACTTGCTTGATCTAAGGAGTATTTTGACATCATGAGCCATGATCCACTATCATCACCAAAATGGGGGTGATTAACTATTATGAAATATAGTTCCATTAGATCTAAATTTCCACAACAAGTATTAAAAAATAGTGATAAAAATAGTGATCTAAATTTGCACAACAATTATTATAAAATATTGTGCAAATAAATAAACTTTACATAAATTGATAAAGATTGTCTTTTGAGAAAAATAGTGATAGTTTTGGTGGACTTTGTCGAGGTGATTTCTGTTTTTTGTGGTGTGCTCTCGAGGGGCAGCAAGCTGTGTAGTGCCTCTGTGTTGTCTGCGTGAGGCTGCTGCTATTTTAGGTAGCAGGTTTTTGGTTCTGTCACTAGGAACCGTTGTGCTGTTGGTGTTTTAGAGGCTGCACCTCTTTTGTTTTGTGCCTAGCCTTTTTGTTTTGTTTTCTTTACGTAATCATGAGGCAAGGGTATTGTTTGGTTTGTGTTTTATAGGGTTCTGATGTTGTTTATAGCTCACGGGTGTCCTATTTAATGTATACCTTAGCCTCATTTTCGTGTGGAATGATGCAGATCTATAGGGGGCGCCTCTTTGTGGTTATTTGAAGGTATTTGGTGTTTGTTTTTTCTTGGTTGTTGTTATGGTCATCCGCATATATACAGTGCCGAGTTCGTAATCATTGTTCTAGGTTTACCGCGGGTTAGTGTGCCATACACAACTTGTCGAGAATAAATTTGCTAATTCAAAAAACAAAAAGTGCAGACATTCCCACGTGACACTTTTGTTTTACCACCTAACTTATATTCAATTAAGCTTTTGATTGTTTGCTGAGATATGAGGTAACATTTTCCAAATATTTTTTGGTAAAAGCGTATCAGGTAAAGTATGGGATAGTTTCTCATGGGGACATTCTGGAAGGTGTTGCTTATAAATTTTTCTTTAGCCATTAATATTTATCATTTATTATTTATACTAGACATCTCCAATTTAAGTGTTTTAGGGATGTCTTATGATTGCTTCTTTTCTGTTTATTCATATTGTTCATGTTGCAATCTAGATTAGCTAACGTAGTTGTTGTTACAGGGGCACGAAAGATTTGATTCAAAGGTCAGATGTAATGGCCTAGATGTGGCTTTGAAGCTGATCTGTTTTGTTGGTTATAAGCGCTATATTTGAAGTACAAGCTTTCATCGCTCCCGTATGTTAGTTTTAATTTTCAGCTACTGGTATGTTTTACACTTTTGGGTTAATTCAAGTAGAATTTAAGTTTTTACAATGGTTTGCAAGTCACATTCAGTATTCCTTGGCTTTATTTCTGTTTATGAAATCTGATGTGTCTCAACTGAGTGTTGGTTGGTGGTCTGCTATGGAATGCTTCAGCAGACTAGAAATTGGTTTTCAAATTACTCATTTAGTGACATTTTGGGATTGACTTAGTACAATTGGATTGCATCTTAGGACAGGTTCCATGAGATCAAGGACACCACTATATCATTGAGTTATGAATTAACCAATTGTTGGTTTCAGTTGCTGTCCGGTTTGGCATTGGTGCGGGCTGTGTGTTCAAAGCTTGGGCCTCATGTTGTTTGTTGCCTGCTGCTGTTTCCTGCTGTATGCTGCTGTTTCAGCAGGTTGCAGCGGCTGCTGCATTCTGTTGTGTCCTTCCTGGTGTGGCTGTGGTGGGTTTTTGGTGTGTTCGGCTTCGGTTTCGTGTTTTGACTGTAGGGGAGGGGATATGGAACTGAAATATGTTGTTTGTTTGTTTCCATTATGATAAGTCTGAGTGTTTGTTTATTTGTAAGTGAGAATGATAGTTTACATATTTTAACTGTCATATATATGTCATACTACCAAGGTAAATCGATTTTTACAGATCATAGTTTTTTTCCTGCTATTTTTGGTTAAACTCATATAGCTTATCTTCAAAACATAATAACTACTCTCCTATTTTTCTGTTTTTTGTCACAGGTTATTTTTGTTGTACGTGTCTGATTGGATGCAAGGAAGGTTAGCAAGATGGATGGGAAATGAAAAAATGAAGATTGAAAACAAGATGCTAAGGAAAGTTAAAGCTATATAAGAGTAGTTATGTGAAGATATAGAAATTGCAAATAAAATTAAACTGTACATTTTCTCAATTGGAATTGAAAACATATTTTATTCTATAATGTTGACGAAAGCAGTTGAAAGCTATCATAGATATCTTGATTTCTCCTTTAGTTTTACTTATTTAAGCAAAATGTTTATTATTTTATTAGCGTTCACATCATAATAAAAATATTTTTAATCTAATATTTTATGAAAAAATAAATAAAGTTTATATTATTAGTGTTCCTTGCCGCAGTTTTTGATTTTATGTCGATCTATGGAATTCTTATATTTTGATAAGAAATAGTTGCCATATACATGACCCGTGCTGTAATTTTATTACTTCCATTTTATCTGCACCATAAGAACATTATTTTCTCCTTAAAAAAACATTATTTTCTATATTATTTGAATATTTTGTCTCCAATAATTATGATCCGTGCGGCAGCACGGGTGCAAGGTCTAGTTGCTACTTGATACATGACTTCGTGATATGTTTACTTCTAAGTTCATATTAATTCCTACAGTTTTGCAAGTTCAATTGTTAGTTTCTTGTTTTCTGCAAGTAATATAATTCTTTGTTTATAAAGTGTGAAATATGCTAACGAATGCGCGACAATTTTGAGTTTGAGCATGTCTCGTAATTCTCGCATTGTGTTTGAAATAAATTCCTTAAAAATTGCTTGGGTGAGAGAGTTATGGGGTCATGTCCTTGCTTAAATTTTGCGACTAGCTCTTGTGCACTTTTTATCATTACTTCTTGCTATTGTTTTTTTGCTTAACATTCTCTTCACTATTGTTTCTTGCCATGTTTGTCTATTATCATTTTATACCTTGTCTTACTAACCATTTCATCTCATGTTTCATACGTATTATGAGCATTCCACCATCTCATCTCCATCCTTTAGCCTAGGTTTTATTCAACTTCTATGTCAATTTCCATATAATTCTTAGGTAGGCATTTCTTCATTTTTATTTCTTGCAAGACCATAGAATGTAAACTAGGGCCAATGTAAAGGACAATGGACTCTATAATGATGTACACCGGCACGCATACACGTTGTATGATTTACCGTTAGATGTATATTTAGGAAACGCGAAACTTAGGGAAATTCATCTTTTTTTTTCAAAAAAAAATGTTGGCAATCTCATCATTTGAAAAACATTTTTTTCCAATAAATTTTGGAGTCAAAACTCCATTACATTTTTCTTTTATTTTCTTAATCAAAATTTGAATGCAAACTAATTCATAACTAGACTACTACTTTCTTCAATAATTGAACCAACCTCACCATTTTCTTGCTCAAAGCCTTTACGGCCTCTGTCTTTTCTTCAAAATCATTCTCAAAATTAAAATCAACCTAAACTCACAAAAAACATTTTTTGAGAGAGAACTACATGGAGTTTGATCCCTTAAAAGGGTATGTAGGCAAGAGGTCAAAACCTCTCCAAGTCCAATAAAATAAAATCCATACACCTCTTCCCTCCATTCTTAAAATAAACAATCTTTTTTCAATAAATAGCATTAAAAATAAAGCGTAGAAGTAAATCTAGAAAAACGGTTCCTATAGAGTACTATAGTCGTTATGGGTGCCTAACACCTTCCCGTAGCGAAAATTGCCCTCGAACTTAGAATTTCTAAGGGTTTACTCAATTTTTCCCTTCCCAAGAAAAAATAGAGATATCAATGATTGAAAGGTTCAAGCCTAATTAATGACTTGACACCTGAAAATCGCGATAACAGAAATGGCGACTTCACTGGGGACTTAAACGGGCTACGCCTAGTTTTATGCTTTACATTTACGCTTTACTTTATTGCTATATGTAAATATTTTCATGCAACGTGTGGGGTGAGAATATCAAAAGTCCTACACCCGGGCTGAGTGAACTTAGGAATAGGTGGAGATATAATCGACAATCCAATCCGGGGGTTGCCTTGTGTATTGGGTTATGCGATCAATCTCACATAGCTGAGGCATTTTGGAAGTGATGTTGTCGGCGTGTGTTGTCATGCCTAGGCACTTTACTTTCAATTGACCGATGATGCTATGGACCGTAGTTACCAAACCCATCTTTGGCCTTTTTAGGACGTAGTGCGGTGGCTAAGCCGAGCGTTGTCTCGAGTTTCAGTCGTCACGCGATACTACACTCAAATTAGACCTTCTTGCGAATAATCATGGAACGGGTGTCGACTCGTGCTACCATGGTATGCGTAGGAGAGGTCGCAATTTGGGAACCTTATTAGAACCGTGGTTAGTACTGTCAAAGCCCTAGTTTCACCGGACACCGTGTCCACCCGCGGCTCCGTAACTGTGAACCTTAACCCACCATGTTTTCTCTATAACCAAAAATCATGCATACATGCATTCATGCATAAACCTTTTTCATGCATTTATCGAAAGGTCTAGACAAATTAAAAACTTTGTAAATATTACAGGTATGAAGAAGACTAAGTCTTACAAGTTCAAGGAAGTCGATTTGGTTAGCTTAAGGGAGTTGGGACTCAAGGTTAAGAATCCGACCGGGTTTTGTCTCCAATACGGGGGTTTACTTACTGTTCTCCGGACTAATGTGGAAGGGAAGTTGGTGCACACTCTGGTGCAATTTTATGATCCGGTTTTCCATTGCTTCACTTTCTCGTCCGTCCGCTCTTTCTACTACGCTAATGCATGTGATTATTTTATTATGTTTGTTTGTCTAATTTTCATTAAAATTTTCAAATTTGAACATATTAATGGAAATTATTGATATTTTGTTTTATAAACAAGATATTGTCAAGGCATATAACAAAATTATTTATGAACTCAACATATTTTAGTTTGCCTACATATTATAAAATAAAGATAAAATAATGATCATTTATTGTTTATTCTAATAGTAATTACTAACATCATAAGATAAATGTATAAATGACATGTTATGTAAAAGAAACATTATTATGATTGCGGTAAAAGAATATCTTTAAAAACTTCATTTTTCGTAAAGTCTACATCTTCTGCTTCTATTTTCCCTTCTTTAATGAGAACTTTTGTTGAATTTTGAGAAACTTTTCTTGATAAAGCTACATATAATTGATCATGGCTGAAAATCAAATAATCTTTAAAATTAATCGTAAACAATTTGAATCATAATCAATTATAAACTAACAAAGTCAAATAATCCATAAAATTAATCGACTTTGATTAGTTGTAACATGAAAGAAAAAGAAAAAAACATACAGGTTAATCATGAATTTTGATGCAGAGGGCTGAGAGAGGTTGAGAAAAACTAAACAATGTGGGAATGAACTATGAGAATTCTACTTATTAATATTTTTTCCTCACGTTTGTTACTACTATTTTTTTCTAGAGGATTTAGGGTCCGTTTTGTTCGAGAATTAGGAGGGGAGGGGAGGAATTTTAACGGAGGGGAGGGGAGGGATTTTAAAATTATTTTACTGATTTACCCTTAAACTTAATTATTAAGGATAATAAAGTAACGAAACAATAACGATATAATCGATAACAACGCGATGTAGACGATAGCATAATGGATTAGTAATAGGGTTGTTACTGATGACATGTTGTCATTACGTAATTTTTATGTAAATTTTATCACATTTTGGAGTTCACAAGGCAACTTAAGCAGCAAGAGAAGCAAGAAAATTGAAGAAAAAGGCAAAGACAAAATCGTGGCATGTTTGGTCTAAAACGTGGCACGATTGGACAAGAAAGAATGCATTATTTCGACATTAAGGAAAACATGTCACGATGACAAAAACGTGACACGATTTGGTGAAACCCTAATTTAGTTTCTTGTTACAGAAGGTGAAAACGTGTCACGATTTTGGGCGAATTTATTTGCCTATTTAAGCTGAAGACTATTATGAAAACAAGGGTTACGAATCATGGAGAGCAAAGTGCGATTTTAACATCCAGAGACGGCTAGGAGGGCGATTTTTTCATTCTTTTATCAGTTCATGTATGTTTTAATTCCAATACTGATTATGCTATTTGTAAACTCGATTATGATTGGCTAAATCTCTTAAAGATTAGGTCTGAGATGATTCTATGTAACCCTAATTGATCCATGTTGCTGTGCAACTCTATTATTTGTGAATGAGAATCTAGTTTTTATTCAATTCAATTGTTTTAATGCTTTTATATCTAGATCACATATAAACATCGTGAGAATGAATGACTACTGACCCTAGCTTTCAACTTAGACCCATTGAATTGTTCTAATAAACAAGGTTAGTCTAGGAATGGATAATCATTTGTTAGTGATATTAGGTTAACGTGCTTAAACGTTTGAAGATTATTAGACCACCTAAGGAATAAGGGGTTGTAGTTTAAGAAGAGGGTCCTAACTCAAGGGATTGATTAGGACTATTTTGTTAACTATCGTGGAACTAGAAAATCATCCATAAGAATAGGGTACAATATAGCAATTAGGGGAACATAGAGGATTCGAAAGACTTGATCTCTATCTCTCATATTTTCTTAAAAACTCTTTATTTTCTGTTAATTGATTTTATAAAATCAAACCAAACCAACTGCCTAGTGGCAAAGCAAAATAACTTTTATACATCCTATTGAATAACAAATTTGAATTATTGAGATTAAAACAGTCCTTGTGGGAACGATATTTTTACTATTTCGATAGTTTTTGGTACACTTGCCAAACTTCTATCAAGTTTTTGGCGCCGTTGCCGGGGACTGTTGAATTATTTCAACAAGGCAATTTCGTTATAATTTAGGATTTCTGCAATTTATTTTCTGTTTTTAAATTTTAAATTTTTATTGTGCAGTGCTACTATGGTATTTTGTTGTTTATGCGAGGTAGACGGAGTTCCGACGATCTACAGTACGATCCTGAAATAGAAAGGACTGCAAGAGCCAATCTGAAAGCTGTCCAGTTGTCAAAGTCAGTTCCACCGAGTGTACGAGAGCAGATATCGAGTCTTGCACTTTCTGAAACGGAAAAATTCACCACTCCTGAATCCATTACCAAGACCTAAGTTGGGAGACTATGGGTTAGCTAATCATTGTGGTCGACTAACCCACATTTTTCAACCTGCTAATCATGTTGCTTTTGACATCAAGACCACCATGTTCATTTAACTTGTTTCTGAATACCCATTTTGTTCCCATAATGTTCTTCTGAGGTGGTTTAGGTACCAGATCCCACACATCATTTCTTTGAAATTGATTAAACTCTTCTTGCATAGCCAATATCCATCCATCATCTGAAAGTGTTTCATCAACTGTAGGAGGTTCAATCACTTATAACAATCCTATCATAAACTCTTCTTGTCTGAATTATGATCTTGTTCTTCTAGGACTGTCTTTGTTTCCAATGATTTGATCCTCAGGATGTGAAGACTTGTGCTTGAACGTACTCTTGGATTGATTTGCTTGCTGAGAGCCATTTTGAGCTTCATCAAAAGCTACTTCTTCATGAGCTTCTGATGTGGGTTCAGCTTTTGAAGTTGGTTCAGCTTCTGGACTAACTTCAGAATCACTAGTCTGATCAGGTTCTGGAGTATCTTGATTAACCTGTATATCTACACAACTTTCATCTTGCTCTGGAGGTTCATTTCCAGGCTCTTTGTCATCAAATTTAACGTGCATAGATTCTTCAACACATAGTGTCTCTGAATTATACACTCTATATGCCTTTGATCTTTCAGAGTAACCTAAAAAGATTCTTCTTTGGGCCTTAGCAGGTACATCCAAATTGATGAAAGTAAGATATATTGGGTCTTCTTCCTTTAAATAGTTCATATGCTGTTTTCTCCAATATAGGTCTGATGTAGATCCTATTTTGAACATAACATGTTGTATTCGCTGCTTCTGCCCAGAAATGTTTAGCTAAATTGTTTTCATGAATCATGGTTCTAGCCATTTCTTGTAAAGTTCTATTCTTTCTCTCTACAACCCCATTTTGTTGTGGAGTTCTAGGAAAAGAGAATTCATGGACAATTCCATATTTTTCACAAAAAGTTCCAAATGGCTCATTTTCAAATTTTCCACCATGATCACTTCTGATTTTCAAAATTTTCATTTATTTTTCAGATTGTATTTGAGTGCAGAAGTTACTGAATACATCATATGAACAATCTTTATTTTTCAAGAACTTTACCCAATTCCATCTACTGTAATCATCAACAATGACTAGTCCATACTTGCTTCCATATAAAGATGCAGTGTTAACTAGTCCAAATAAATCAATATCAAGCAGTTCTAAAGGTCTGGAGGTTGAGACAATGTCTTTACCTTTAAAAGATGATTTCACAATTTTTCCTCTTTGGCATGCACCACAAAGTGCATCTGAATGATAGTCAATGTCAGGTAGGCCTTTGACAAGTTGTAACTTACTAAGCTTAGAGATTAACCTCTAGTTAGCATGTCCCAACCTTTTGTGCCACACCTACTTCTTATCATTCATTGACAGAAGGAAAATTACCTTATGATCAACCAGTTCAGAGAAATTGATTTTATAGACATTCTCTACTCTCTTTCCTTTGAACATTATGGACTTGTTATCTTTTTTTATTAGTGTGCAGTTGATCTTATCAAACATCACATCATAACCATTGTCACAAAACTTACTGATACTCAATAGGTTATGTTCAAGTCCATCTACCAACCACACATTATTGATTGAGATAGAGAAATTACCAATAGTTACTGTACCAATGATCTTCCCAGACTGGTTGCCTCGAAACTTTACATTTCCTCCTTCTTTCATTGTGAGGGTGAGAAACATTGACTTCTCTCCAGTCATGTGCCTTGAGCAACTGTTGTCCTGGTACCATGACTTTTGCTTTTGCTTTGCTCTTAGGCATATCTGCAGCATTGACAATTTCAGATTTAGGTACCCATTGTTTTACGGGTCCTTTGTGGTTAGTGCTGGAAGTTTTACTCATCACTTCATGTACCTTGAGATGTGGTTTAGGTAGCTTCTGATTAATCATTGCCTTAGGTTTATCACCTTTTGGTTTTGATACTTCAGAAGTAGCAACTGTTTTGTTCTTCTGAACCTTAGACTTCAAGACATCAGATTCTGACTTCAACAGACCCTGAGGAACATGTTCTGATCTCTCTAGAATCTTAATCTTTGAGGTCTTATAATCAGAATTTATCACAACCTTAGGCTTGGAGTTCTTTGGCTTTGAGGTAATCTTAGCCTTAGAGCTGGAAGCTTCAGGTTTTGATTGAACCACATTTTCCATTTTGACACCTTCAGGTACAAAGAAGGTTTTCAATCCTTCCTTAATACATTCACAATATGCTTTGAGATTGGTTTCATTAGATTTTGCTTCTGAGAATCCAATCCCTTTGCCATTGTTCTTGTAAATGTTATAAATCATGGAAGCAACTCTGCTTCTGTCAATACCAGATATAATGAAATCTTCAAGAGCAATTTCATGGTTGCTTAAAGATTTTCCATTACACATTTCTTACAGCTTCTGACATAAGAACTTGAGCTTGTCTTCATAAGTTTTACAAATGAAGTCAAAGCCTCTAAGTCCCTCTTCAGAAGCTTTTAGATCCAATAGAGTTGATTCTTGTTGCTTCATCAAAACAACAAATTTTTCTTTTAAATCTTTCAACTCATTGGTTCTCAGTTCAAAATGTGTAAGGAGCTCTTTAAGAGACTCTATAAGTTCTTCTCTGGGAATTTTGGAATATACCTCATTTTCTTCTTCTTAGTCTGATTCTGTTTCAGCTTCTGAAGTTGTTGTAGCTACTAACCCAACTGCTATCTTTGCAGCTTCATCAACATCATCTTTATCAGATTCAGATCCACTGTCCATATCTTCCCAGGTAGCCATCAAACTCTGCTTGATCTGCTTCTTGATCTTTTTGACTTGAAAGTTGACTTCTTTGACTTATCCTTTAATTTCTCCTTTTGAAGATCAGGGCAATCAGCAATGAAATGTCCAGGCATCTTGCAATTGAAGCAACCCTTTTGATCTTCTTTCTTGAAGCTCTTGTAACCACTCCTTCTGCTCAAGAACTTCTTGTTCTTCTTGGCCAGATACTGAAGTCTGTTGGAGAGCATAGCCATCATTTCAGCAGGATCTTCATCAGAATCTCCATCAGGTGATTCTTCTTCAGATTCTATAACTTTAGGTGCTTTTGATGACCTCCCTTTAGATGGTAAAGCTATAGATTTACTCTTCTTAGAAGACTCATGTTCATTAAGACTTAACTCATGAACTTTGAGAGAGCTAATAAGATCTTCAACACTTAAAGTGTTTAAATCTTTAGCTTCTTCAATAGCAGTAACTTTAGGTCTCCATCTAGCAGGCAGACTTCTGAGTATCTTGCTCACATGATCAGAAGCAACATAGCTTTTCTTCAATATTTGCAGGCCAGAGACTAGGGTCTGAAATCTTGAGTACTTCTCCTCAATACTTTCATCATCCTTCATCTTGAACAACTCATACTGATGAATAAGCATAAGTGCTTTGGCTTCTCTCACTTTCTTGCTACCATCATAGTTTGCACAAAGTTAAGCGAACATAGCCTTTGCAGTAGATTTGTCACTCATCTTCATGTACTCTGCACGAGGTATAGCAGTAACAAGTGAGCCTCTGATCTTGTGATGCTTCTTGTACATCTTCTTTTGAGCATGAGTATGTTTCTTTCTATCCACATCAGCTCCTTCTTCATCAAGATCCAAGTCACCAACTCCATCTTCCAGAATATCCCATAATTCTTCATCTAAGCCCATGATATAATTGTAGAAGTTGGTTTTCCACCATGAGAACTCTTCAGGATCTCCATTGAACTTAGGAACCTTTCCCGAGTTAGCTTTCTTGTCATTGTAATCATAAGGTACAACATTATGATTACTGATAGAAGTTTGGCAAGTGCACCAAATACTATCGAAGTAGTAAAATATCGATCCCACGAGGATTGTTTTTAATCGCAATAAGTTAATTTCGTTATGCAATAGGATGTTTAAAAATTATTATAGTTTTGCCACTAGGCGGTAGATTTGTTTGTTTTAATAACAAAAATAACAAAATGATAAAGTTTGTTTAGAAAATATGGAGAGAGATGAGATCGGATCGTCGAATCCTCTATGTTTCCCCTAATTGGTTACTGTACTCTATTCCTATTAATGGTTCTTTAAGTCCCACGATAGTTAACAAAATAGCCCTAATCAATCCCTTGAGTTAGGACCCTCTTCTTAAACTACAGCCCCTAATTCCTTAGGTGGTCTAATAATTCTCGAAGGTTTAAGCACGTTAACCTAATATCACTAATAAACGATTATCCATTCCTAGACTAACCATGTTTATTAGAACAATTCAATTAAGTCTAAGTTGAAAGCTAGGGTTAGTAGTCATTCATTCTCACGAAAACATACTTATATTTGATCAGGATATAAAAAGCATTAAGAACAATTGAATTGAATAAAGACTTAAATAATCATTAATATGGAATAGAGTTTCATCACAGCAACATAAGATCAACTAGGGTTTACACAGAATCATCTCGGATCCAATCTCTAAGAGATTTAGCTACTCATAACAATGTTTACAAATAGCATAATCAATTGAATCATTAAAACATACATGTAACCGGTAAAAGGATGAAGAAATCGTCCTCCTTGCAGTCACCTTGATGTCCAAATCGCACTTTGCTCTCCAAGATTCGTAACCCTTGTTTTCGGAAAAGACTTCAGCTTAAATAGGCCCAGAAATTCGCCCAAAACGTGTCACGTTTTAAGTAAAACGTGTCACGTTTTTTCCTTCAGTAGCAAGTAACCAAATTAGGGTTTCACAAAACGTGTCACGTTTTTGCCAACGTGACACGTTCTCCTTTCTTCCAAAATCAAGCGTTCTGACTTGTGAAAACGTGTCACGTTTTTGAGCTAGCGTGACACGTTTTTGTGACTTCACCATTCTTCAGTTTTCTTGCTTTTTCTTGCTTTTCTTGATGCTTAAGTTGCCTTGTGAACTCCAAAACGTGATGAAAATGACACTAAAAATATCGAATAATTGACTGTCATCACAGCCCCAAACTTGAACCATTCCTTGTCCTCAAGGAATCTACTTGCAGTATTGACAATCGACAGTAAAATAACAATTACCTGATCAAGCAGTAGTATCCAAAAGTTCATCTCCTTACTAGCTAAAAGTGAGCTAGTTTGACTTGAATGCAACCACCAATTCACAACTCCACGCAACAATATGATAAGGGTTCACACTCAATCACATGCAAGTCTACATATTACCATACGCTTGAAAAGTTTCTAAACGTCAATCAAAATCAATGTCATTACACACTTTGAGGTCTTTCAGGGTTATAACGGGGCTTAGGTGAAGGTGGGATAATATTTGGATAAGTAGGCTACACAAAATTTGAGTTAGGCACTCCTACGAAAATTAAAGCACAAATTCAATCCATCTTTCACCTATGGAAAAATAATGTAAAGGTACTAGAGAACATTTGTAACTTATTGGGATAATCGAGTTTAAGGATACTCGGAGTTTTCATTGTTTGTCCCTTTTTCATTCTTTTCTTTCTTTCTTTGATACACCACGATAATATTCTTTGTTAGTGATCTTTGTGTGTATTTTTCATGATAATGTTCTTTGTTCTCTAGTACCCACAGCCCCAAACTTAGTTGGTTGCAAATTCCAATAGCAACCCAATACTTATTATTTAGCAACAGCCTACAATGCCTAACTCAGAAATACAAGTTCGGATAAATCCTAAAAGTCTCTAAGTTTGTAATGTAGTTTGTCACCGAACAAAAAGCTCTAAACCTACCGGCTCAATTTGGCTAAGAAAAGGATAAATATCAATAAAAATCAAGGTAGGCTTCAAAAGGCTCACAGGACCAAGCACTTTTGCCTCAGTGTGTATATGACAGAGACAATCAACAGTAAAGAAACAATGCAAGTTCTAGAAATGTAGATGCATGGAACACTCTATATAAGTAAATTGAAAAAAATAAAATTTGGCCATGAACCTTACAATGTTAGATTTCTGGGAGTTGTGACTACCTATCTTGCACTGCCGTACACTTCGCCTTTGATATACAAGTCACTCCTCCTTATGAACCTTTGGAATACCACTTGAACAAATATTTGTTACTAAACTGGAAAAAATCAACAAACAAGCAAATTCATTAATAATAAACAAGTTCAGATTCAATCACATAATAGGGGATACAACTGAGTTAAACCGAAATGAAAATTAAAGACAAATTGTTTGACTCCACAATAGAAATAAAATACTGAAAAATAAAGACATAATAAAAAGGATGGGTTGCCTCCCACCAAGCGCTTTCTTTTACGTCATTGAGCCTGACGTTTCAACCACTGTTAGGGTGGCAAATATGATAGAAAGAATATATCATCCTTCTTCTTCCTCTTGTTTGGTAGGAACTCCATGAATTTGGCACAAAGAATCAGATACTCCCATGCACCCATTGTTAAACCTTTAGAATTTGAACTCTCCCACCTTATAGAAGGACATGCATCCTTCTGCACACAAGTGTTTTCCTTAACCCCCGTTGGTTCAGACTTCGGAAAAATATCAACACTCCTCACTTTGGGTTTTTCTTCCACCACAACCTTATGACACTCAATCTCCATCTGAACCAATTTCCTCTGAGACTCATGTGCTTTCTCAACAAGATCACCACACTGAAGATCAAACTTTTCAAATGAAACTTGATTTGACACCAAGAAATCATCTAAAATATTTTGAAGTTGAGTATTGTAATCTATGTTGATCACCTCGTTCTTCCCTTCAAAATTACTACCTGGTTGATTCGCCTCATCACGACCACATCTCTCCTTTAATATCGAGATTTGACTGTCCATACATTTTATCTTCAAAGATAGCATATATTTTTCATATTGCAGCGTACAAATCTCTTTTGTGTCATGGAGGTACAACCTGTCTATCATAGCTGCAAAACTTGGATAAACTTTTTAGTAGCATCGGACGATGAGAAGAAAACGAAGAGCATAAATCATTTTTTTTTTTTTATAAATATATATGTACAAAAATATAAATGACAGAAATCCTAAATTATAACAAAATTGCCTTATTGAAATAAATCAACAATCCCCGGCAACGGCGCCAAAAACTTGATAGAAGTTTGGCAAGTGCACCAAATACTATCGAAGTAGTAAAATATCGATCCCACGAGGATTGTTTTTAATCGCAATAAGTTAATTTCGTTATGCAATAGGATGTTTAAAAATTATTATAGTTTTGCCACTAGGCGGTAGATTTGTTTGTTTTAATAACAAAAATAACAAAATGATAAAGTTTGTTTAGAAAATATGGAGAGAGATGAGATCGGATCGTCGAATCCTCTATGTTTCCCCTAATTGGTTACTGTACTCTATTCCTATTAATGGTTCTTTAAGTCCCACGATAGTTAACAAAATAGCCCTAATCAATCCCTTGAGTTAGGACCCTCTTCTTAAACTACAGCCCCTAATTCCTTAGGTGGTCTAATAATTCTCGAAGGTTTAAGCACGTTAACCTAATATCACTAATAAACGATTATCCATTCCTAGACTAACCATGTTTATTAGAACAATTCAATTAAGTCTAAGTTGAAAGCTAGGGTTAGTAGTCATTCATTCTCACGAAAACATACTTATATTTGATCAGGATATAAAAAGCATTAAGAACAATTGAATTGAATAAAGACTTAAATAATCATTAATATGGAATAGAGTTTCATCACAGCAACATAAGATCAACTAGGGTTTACACAGAATCATCTCGGATCCAATCTCTAAGAGATTTAGCTACTCATAACAATGTTTACAAATAGCATAATCAATTGAATCATTAAAACATACATGTAACCGGTAAAAGGATGAAGAAATCGTCCTCCTTGCAGTCACCTTGATGTCCAAATCGCACTTTGCTCTCCAAGATTCGTAACCCTTGTTTTCGGAAAAGACTTCAGCTTAAATAGGCCCAGAAATTCGCCCAAAACGTGTCACGTTTTAAGTAAAACGTGTCACGTTTTTTCCTTCAGTAGCAAGTAACCAAATTAGGGTTTCACAAAACGTGTCACGTTTTTGCCAACGTGACACGTTCTCCTTTCTTCCAAAATCAAGCGTTCTGACTTGTGAAAACGTGTCACGTTTTTGAGCTAGCGTGACACGTTTTTGTGACTTCACCATTCTTCAGTTTTCTTGCTTTTTCTTGCTTTTCTTGATGCTTAAGTTGCCTTGTGAACTCCAAAACGTGATGAAAATGACACTAAAAATATCGAATAATTGACTGTCATCAATTACCACCAGAACCAAAACCAGAAACAGATGATTCAGCAGACATGTGTTTTCTCAGATCTTGGACTGTTACGTGTTATCAACAGAACCAAGGCTCTAGATGCCAATTGAAGGTGAGAAAAACACAAGAAGGGGGGGGGGGGGGTTGAAGTGTTAGATTTTTTCTTCGTTTTCTCTTAAGTTGAAACACACAGACCAGAAGCAGTTTAAGAACAGCTTCTGAAGTGATGTTCAGAACTAAATTACAACGGATAAAAACAGAGAGAGAGAGAGAGAGAGAGAGAGAGAGTGAGAGAGAGAGAGAGAGAGTGTAACACCCCGTTTTCCCAACATAAAAATTTCTCAAATAATAATCAGAGTAAATCAACTTTAAACAGAATGCTACATTTCTTAAAAATCACAAATGGAATAATTAACTAATTATCCTTCATAAACATTTCGATGTAAAATCTTAAATCACTTCGCAGCGGAATTTAATTCAAAAATCTTAAACAACTTTGGCATGAAGGCCTCAATGTAAAGTCTCATCAAATTCTCTAAACATCATGTTCTTAAAATATCTCATAAAAATAATCCAACAACGTATTCATCAAAATTCATAAAAATAATACGCAAGGAATAGAAAACATAGACAAGGTTCCCCATCCCGTTACGTATCAGAGCACGTAAGGACACAGTGAGAGGTAGCCACTCACAACAGCAAATCGACAACTAATCTTGATCACCTGCAAGTTACCCATACGAAGAGCAACATTTTCAAGCAGAAGGGGTGAGATTTCACAAACATTAAAGTTAAGCATATAATTCATCAATTACGCTTACCAATCATAAAACATCATCAATGCAACACATTCTTCACATTTATAATCATAAACAACTCATCACATTTCAAGTATAGAAAACATCTTAACTTCATCAAATTCATCATGTTAAACAACACAGGAATTCATAATTAATTCATCAAAGTACATCATCAACGACTCAACTTCTTAGACAACTTAGACAACTCGACACGACTATGCAACTCCAACTTCTTATTCATCTTAAACATCTTATATGCATGTGGTACCATCCGGGGCATGAGCCCCCTTCTTTAAGAGCATAAATACACTCACAGGGCATAAGCCCTCAACATAAAGAGCAAAAGCTCACAGGGCATGAGCCCTCAACGTATTGGAGTAAATACCCCCAGGGCATAAGCCCTCAGCAAATGAGTATGCAAATGGACTCACGACTTTCAACTAAAACTTCTTAGACAACTCTTACTTAATAACATCTTAAACAAATTTGTCATATAACTCATGTCAATCAATTAAAAAGAATTGCATATCAAATCACAAGTACTGGAAAGATAATTCAAACACCAGAAATTCACATATTCATATCAAAACTCAATTAATAATTCAAACAACTCAAAACAGCACATGAATCAAACTTAAACAATTCTGGAAAAGCATAGCTCGCGAGGCGAGGGATCAGCTCGCTGTGGCGAGGAACTTAGCGTCGTTCGCCAGGCGGAAGGTTTGGTCGCTGTTGCGAGGGACTTGGCGTCGCTTGCCAGGCGGGATTGTTTGCTCGCTATGGCGAGGGTCTAAGCGTCGCTCGCCAGGCGGGGATTAACGCTCGCTACGGCGAGCGATGAACAGCAACACGGGCTGACAACCTAAAATCACCAAAACCCACCTAATCTCATAGTTTTAACCTTAAAGCTAATCCCAATCAACATCCTATGGATTATCTAAGGTCTGTACATCATTTTTACATCAAATTAACAACTTTACATCATTAAACCATCAAAATCATCATTAACCCTAATTCTCCAAAACTTTCAAAACTAATCCCTAACATGTTAATTGTAATCTCAGCAATCATACACTTAATTTCAATGATAGTTAGTCTCAGCCTTACCTTAGTTTTGCAGAAATCGCAGCTCTCCTTGGTTCTCCTCTCTTTCTCTGGTTTTCTCCCTTTTCCAAAAACGTAAGTAAAACAACTCTGACCTAATATTTCATCCTATTTATATTCCCATCAAATCTTATCTTATTTACTCCTTCTCCCCCAAAACTCTCTAAAATCTCAAAACAACCCCTTATCTCTATATTTATTTTATTTTCATATCTTATTTTATTAAACAATAAAATAAGTCACAACATCTCTTAAAATCACATAAATCGCATAATTCATACTTCTTCACATCTCATAAATCATATAAATATATTCTAGACTCCACAATTATATTAAATAATTAAATAATTCAAAATAATCGAAACGGGCATTACAACTCTCCCCAACTTATAAGATTTTTGTCCTCGAAAATTTACCTCGTGCAAACAACTCTGGATAAGACTCCAGCATCTTACTCTCAAGCTCCCACGTCAAGCTTTCACCAGTCGCTCCTTCCCAAACGACTTTCACCAGAGGTATCTCTTTGCCTCTCAATCGCTTCACCTCACGACCTTCAATTCTCACTGGTAAGGTCTCGACCGTAAGGTTATCTCTAACTTGCACATTATCTCTTTGGATCACATGAGATGGATCTGAAACATACTTCCGAAGTTGCGACACATGAAACACATCGTGAAAATTCGGAAGATGAGGTGGTAAACCCACTCGGTACGCCACCGTTCCAACACTTTCTGATATCCGATACGGACCAATAAATCTCAGAGTCAACTTCTTTGA
Source organism: Medicago lupulina (assembly GCA_958299785.1). Lineage (NCBI taxonomy): Eukaryota > Viridiplantae > Streptophyta > Magnoliopsida > Fabales > Fabaceae > Medicago > Medicago lupulina. The sequence continues at coordinate 23,783,420 of OY283145.1, read as the reverse complement.
CTTCAATGCACGACCAACACCTGTACCCGAAGTGACTCTCAAAAACACATGATCTCCTTCTTGAAACTCGAGGTCTTTCCTTCTCTTATCATGATAACTCTTTTGTCGACTCTACGACGCTTTCATCTTCTCTTGGATCATCTTTACCTTCTCAGTAGTTTGTTGAACAATCTTTGGTCCTAAAACCGCATTCTTACCTGACTCAAACCAACACAACGGAGTTCTGCACCTCCGACCATACAAAGCCTCGAAAGGTACCATTCTAATACTAGAATGATAATTGTTGTTGTACGTGAACTCTATCAACGGGAGGTGACTATCCCAAGTTCCTCCTTGCTCAAGTACACAAACTCTCAACAAATCCTCCAACGACTGAATCGTCCTCTCCGACTGACTGTAACACTCTAATTTCTATTTTTATTATTTTAGTTGCTTTTGAATATTTTATTTGAATTTTTAAATGATTATGTGAATATGTGGTGTTGTTATTTGATTGATATTTTATTATATGATAATTAGTGATGATTTTTATTATTTAAGTAAAATAGGAGAAAATAATATTTATTTAGAATTATGGGGGTTAATTAGAATTAATGAGTTTTAAGGAGGGAGTTAAGAAAATAAGAGAGGTTATGTTTTACTGAGTAAAAGGAAGTAGAATGTCAGTAAGGGAGAAAACATTTGTACGTATCAGAAAACATAAGCTTTTGGGAGAAAAAGGGAGAAACCAAGAAAAAGGGGGATTAGCCAAGAGGAGAGCTTGATTTCTGTAGGATTTGTGATTCATCTTAATTAAGGTAAGGGTGAGGCTAACTTTCAACTATTAATATATGTATAATTTCTGAAATTGGATCAAAAGTTGTGTTCTTGAGTTAGGGTTAGGAAAGCATGATGAATTTTTAAGTTGTTGATGAATCTGTTGTTGAATTGCATGATTCTATGTTGTTTTGAGTAATACATTGTATATAGAACCTATAAACGTTGTGGCAAATCAATTTAGGTGATTGGGGGATCAAAATTGGGTTTTTGGATGAAAAAGATTTATGAAAATCGCAAGTTTCTTTGAACTGCCCAGATGAGAAATCATGTCACGATTTTGGCAATCATGTCACGATTTTGGGCAATCATGTCACGATTTTGGCATCACGTCGTGATTTGGCTAGGCAAAATGACATTTTTAAAACATTAAGAAATCGTTTCACGATTGACCAAAATCATGTCGCGATCCTGGGCGAATTCTATAGTAACTTACATTGTTTTATTGAACCAGTTAAGCTTATATATGAAGAAGAATGTTATAATTGGATATAAATTCATATGAATTGATGTAAATGCATACATGAATAATATAATTGTATGTGCTTGTTGTTGGTCCGTCGTTGATGTCCGTTGAGTTGTGTTGTCCAACTTGGGGAGTGTGTCATAAATATTAGGCACAGTTGTTGTTGTTGTTATCAATTGTAGTTGTTGCTGTTGTTGGGTTGTATGCAGATATACACCACTGAGTCTTTCATACTCATGCATCGTTGGGGGCTCATGCCCTGGAATGTTTATCATTCACCCGTTGAGGGCTTATGCCCTGGAATGCTAGTCATTCGCCTGTTGGGGGCTCATGCCCCGGGATGCTTTAACCATCCAACTGTTGAGGGCTCATGCCCTGTAATGCTTGTCATTCAACGCGCGTAAAATGGTACCACATGCATATTGCATTAGTAGTTGTTGTCGTTGCATAGATGTTGTTGTTGTTGGTCGAGTTGTTGTTGTTTTTGGTTCAGTAGTTGTCGTTGTTGATGAGTCACTGAAGTCGAAGTAGTTGTTGTGTTGAGTTGTTGTATATCAAATATGAATGATGTAGTTGCTGTTGATAAATGTTGATGCCATGTATATATGGATTTAGTAATGTTTGTTGCTATGATTGTTGTTGTTTTAATTCAAGTTGATGAATTATATATATATATTATCTTTGATTGTGAATCTCACCCCTTCTGTTGGAATTGTCGCCTTGTGGGCAAGTGCAGATCTCCATGGCTAGTAGGATGTTGACTCAAGTGTCTTAGGGCTCTGATATGTAACGGGATGGGGAAAACGTTGTTTTGTTTCTTTCATTCCTTATGTATCATATGTTGAACCATTATGTTGGATATTTAATTTGCTGGATGGCATTTATTTTGTTGAGGCCTTTGTGCCAAGAATCGTTGGAAAATAATTATATGTTTGAAGAATATTTCCACTGCAGATTTTATAATGATGTTGGAATTAAATAGATTTTATTCTATTTAAATAATTTTGAAAAGCAGTGTGACATGCCCGTTTGTTGATAACTCTGATTATATATTTATTATACGTTGTTTTGGGAAACGGCGTGTTACACTGACCATCTGTCTGCGGATGATAAGCCGAGCTCAACCTCAACTTAGAACCTAAAGCCTCTTGCAAACTCTTCCAAAATCTAGAAGTAAATCTCGGATCTCTATCTGATACGATGCTCGACGGAACACCATGTAGCTTCATGATTTCACGAATATAAATCTCTGCCAACTGAGCTAAAGGAAAACTGATATTAATCGGAATAAAATGAGGCGACTTCGTCAATCTATCAACAATCACCCAAATGGCGTCATTCCCTCTCGGAGTATTCGGAAAACTCGTCACAAAATCCATGGATATACTATCCCATTTCCACTCTGGCACATCCAACGGTGTCATCAACCCTGCATGTTTCTGATGCTCCATTTTCTTCTTCAGCAGAAGAAATATACATCGACTTACTAAAATAATTGATATGGACATGATTGTATTCCAACCAATTCATCCCCAAGATTACATCCATTCCGATCAACGGTAAACAAACCAAATCAATCTCAAAATCTCGACCAAACATAGACACAGGACATCTTAAACACACAAGAGAAGTAGTTACCGAACCCTTAGCTGGAGTTTCGACAACCATTTCTCCATTCATATCAGACATAGCAAGATTCAACTTAGCAGCACAATCAATAGCAATAAAGCAATGCGTAGCACCAGTATCAATAATAGCAATTAAAGGAGTACTATTAAAGTAACAAGTACCTTCTTCATTGCAATTAAAGCACACCACATCATTAAACTTACATTCGGTAATAACATGCACTTTCTTGCCACAACGGAAACACCGTTTCACATCTCTAGTACAAGCATTGCTCTTATGGCCCTTCTCTCCACAAGTGTAGCAAACAATCTCAGCAGTAGCATCTCTCTGTCTAGGCCTCCTCTCATCATTAACTCTCTGTTTCCCTTTATCAACAGGAGCACTGTAAGGCTTGGGACGACTCTACTGCCCCTTACCTTTCCTCCCATTCACAGCCTTGTAATGAGCCTTCGTATCTTCCTCATAACTCTACAACTACTCACCAGCTCGGAAAAGATCCTGATCTTCTGGTAACCAATGGCTCGCTTGATCTCAACACGCAAGCCATTCTCAAACTTAATACACTTAGAAAATTCGGCAGTCTTAGGAGTGTAGTGTGGATAGAACTTAGCCAGCTCCACAAACTTAGCAGCATACTAAGTCACCGACATGTTCCCTTGTTTCAGCTCAACGAACTCGAAACAAGGGAACTAACTGGGCTGTGTTTAGGAGGATTTTCCTAATTTTCCTAGACATATACTTTCTGGAAGATGTTCGTTGAGCTGAAACAAGGGAACATGTCGGTGACTTAGTATGCTGCTAAGTTTCCGAAAGTATACTAGACATATATGTTCCCTTGTTTCAGCTCAACGAACATCTTCCAGAAAGTATATGTTCCCTTGTTTCCGCGAACATCTAAGTCACCGACATGTTCCCTTGTTTCAGCTCTCTTGTTCCAGAAAGTATATGTTCCCTTGTTTCCGCGAACATCTTCCAGAAAGTATATGTCTAGGAACTCTCTCCTAAACACAGCCCAGTTAACAAAACCACCTCCTTGTTCAAGTGTCGGTAGGATACTCACCCACCAAAACCACCTTCCTCTGCCAGCATGTGCGTACCAAAACGCACCCTTTGCACCTCATTGCACTGCATAACCCGGAAAATCCTCTCAATCTCCTTGAGCACGTCTGAGCTCCAACAGGGTCGTACCTTCCTTTGAAAGTAGGTGGATGATTCCTCAAAAAAGTCACCAACATCTTCACCTCAGCATTCGCACCAACGTTAGCATTGGGTTGTTGCCCTACAGCTTGAGCCACGGCTTCCAATGTAGCAACAATAGCAGCGTCGTTTCTTCCAGCCATCTTAGTTCTCTACATAACACACAATAATCAGTATGACATATAACAATACATCAACAGATACTCGACACTACAATTGTAACCTCCCGTTTTCCCAACAAAAAAATTTCTCAAATAATAATCAGAATAAATCAACTTTAAACGGAATGCTACATTTCTTAAAAATCACAAATCGAATAATTAACTAATTATCCTTCATAAACATTTCAATGTAAAATCTTAAATCACTTCGCAGCGGAATTTAATTCAAAAATCTTAAACAACTTCTTAAACAACTTTGGCACGAAGGCCTCAACGTAAAGTCTCATCAAATTCTCTAAGCATCATGTTCTTAAAATATCTCATAAAAATAATCCAACAACGTATTCATGAAAATTCATAAAAATAATACGCAAGGAATAGAAAACATAGACAAGGTTCCCCATCCCGTTACGTATCAAAGCACCTAAGGACACAGTGAGAGGTAGCCACTCACAACTGCAAATCAACAACTAATCTTGATCACCTGCAAGTTACCCATACGAAGAGCAACATTTTCAAGCAGAAGGGGTGAGATTTCACAAACATTAAAGTTAAGCATATAATTCATCAATTACGCTTAACAATCATAAAACATCATTAATGCAACACATTTATAATCATAAACAACTCATCACATTTCAAGTATAGAAAACATCTTGACTTCATCAAATTCATCATGTTAAACAACAAAGGCATTCATAATTAATTCATCAAAGTACATCATCAACGACTCAACTTCTTAGACAACTTAGACAACTCGACACGACTATGCAACTTCAACTTCTTATTCATCTTAAACATCTTATATGCATGTGGTTCCATCTGGGGCATGAGCCCCCTTCTTTAAGAGCATAAATACACTCACAGGGCATAAGCCCTCAACATAAAGAGCAAAAGCTCACAGGGCGTGAGCCCTCAACGTATTGGAGTAAATACCCCCAGGGCATAAGCCCTCAGCAAATGAGTATGCAAATGGACTCACGACTTACACCATTCGAAAAGCATAGCTCACGAGGCGAGGGATCAGCTCGCTCTGGCGAGGAACTTAGCGTCGTTCGCCAGGCGGAAGGTTTGCTCACTGTGGCGAGGGACTTGGCGTCGCTCGCCAGGCAGGATTGTTGCTCGCTATGGCGAGGGTCTGAGCGTCGCTCGCCAGGCGGGGATTAACGCTCGCTACGGCGAGCGATGAACAGCAACACGGGCTGACAACCTAAAATCACCAAAACTCACCTAATCTCATGGTTCTAACTTTAAAGTTAATCCCAATTAACATCCTATGGATTATCTAAGGTATGTACATCATTTTTACATTAAATTAACAGCTTTACATCATTAAAACATCAAAATCATCATTAACCCTAATTCTCCAAAACTTTCAAAACTAATCCGTAACATGTTAATTGTAATCTCAGCAATCATACACTTAATTTCAATGAGAGTTAGTCTCACCCTTACCTTAGTTTTGCAGAAATCGCAACTCTCCTTGGTTCTCCTCTCTTTCTCTGGTTTTCTCCCTTTTCCAAAAACGTACGTAAAACAACTCTGACCTAATATTTCATCCTATTTATATTCCCATCAAATCTTATCTTATATACTCCTTCTCCCCCAAAACTCTCTAAAATCTCAAAACAACCCCTTATCTCTATATTTATTTATTTTCATATCTTATTTTATTAAACAATAAAATAAGTCACAACTTCTCTTAAAATCACATAAATCGCATAAATCATACTTCTTCACATCTCATAAATCATATAAATATATTCTAGACTCCACAGTTATATTAAATAATTAAATAATTCAAAATAATCAAAACGGGCGTTACACACAGAGAGAGAGAGAGAGAGAGAGAGAGAGAGAGAGAGAGAAGAAAGACACAAAGCAATTATACAGGTTCCTTCCACAAACCGGAAGTAGTCCTGTCCCCCTTGCACTTCCTAGGAGAGTTCACTAAAATGTAATATCTGATTATAAATGCTCAAGCACAACTGCAAGAGACTTCCCATGCTCAAGAACGCAATCAAGAGACTTCTATCATCAAACACACAAGCAAGAGACTTCTAATCAAACATAATTACAAGAAAAATAATTGACAAAGAACACTTGATATACAATCAGAGGTGCTCACAATATAAATCAGATACAGACTCTTTGAGACTCTAGAATTTCTAAGATATGAACTTTGAAAAAGAAATTCTAAGTGAACGTTTGGATGCTGAACAATTTTGACAGAGTTTAGGTGCTTTTAAATTGTTGTAGAGTCTTATTGTTCTTCAAGTCTTCACTCCTTTATATAGAGGTGTGAAATGAACGTTGAGTTGCCAACGCATCCAAAAAGAGTCGTTTGAAGCTTTGATCAATCACCAATGAGTCATTGCCTAATATGTTTATTGTCCTATGAAGGATCAATTTCAAATGCATTCCATGTATGAAGGAACATTGTTACAGACAGAGCTGTTATCCTTGTCTTGTAGCAGAGACAAACTCTGTGTAGTGGAGGTAGTGGTTGTACACTTCGTACAGTTTATACTTTGTCAACGCTTAACAAAGAAATAAGCAGCCATGCTTTTAAATCCCTTTGAGTTAGCCGTTGTTACTCTTTTCCACTCTTTCGCAATATTAAGACGACATTGAATCCATTAAACAGTCTTTGAATCTTTAAGTTTGCATATCCTGATGAACTTTAGCTTCTGGTGATATTCAGCTTCTGATGAACTTGGTTCTAATGAACTTGCTTCTGATGACGTCATCACTTCGGGAGAGCTATGTCTTCAAGAGCACTTTTAATTTCAGGAGCAGTTCTTCTTCAGACGCGTTTAAGCTTCCTTTTCGTTCAATTCTTTGCTCTCTTTTGTTCATTCAGAACCTATAAATGGTCTAAACAAAATTGTCTATAGTCTTGTACACTTGAACAAATATTAGCATATCCAATTAACAATTTGTTATCACTCAAAACTTTTAAGGGTAATGGTAAACACATTTTGTTCCAACAATCTTGTGTACCACACTCGCATGAAACATATCGCCATTGACATTCACTTTGTTCGTGGTTTGGTACAACAACAGAAATCATGTTAGTACAGTTGACCAACTAGATGACTTCCTCACCAAACCTCTCTCCAAAGCTCGTCATCAACTTTTACAGAACAAGATCGGAGTTACCGACAGCACTCCCATCTTGTGGGGGCGTGTTAAGGATGCAACGGTCATGCAGACAAGTCAAGACATGTAATTTAATTACAATCAAGTCAATGCCAATATCATATCTCTCACTATAACTTGTAATTAATATAATGGTTCACATGTTTGGTCTGGTACTGGTTTTGACTTGTTTCTACCAATTATTAGCCAAAATAGTCTTTGTCTCAAGTTATTATTCCATGTAACAATTACTGTATAAATGTATCATTGAAAATATGAATAAAACATCAATTCATTCATTCTCTCATAGAATTGCATAAGAGTTTTGACAAGGAGCCGTGACAAAACCCTAATGAACATTGGAGCGCCGCCGTTTGAATGCAGAGACTTTGGTAGAGGATCGGAATACGTCGTGAGAGGCATGTATGCTGGTGACTATGAAGATTGCAACGATTCGTTGTTAGAAATTTGAGATCAAAGTACAAAGTGTTAAAACCCTAATGAACATTTGAGCATCAAAGTATTTATCATTTGTCTGTTATTGTAAGATAACTTTAGACATTGTCTTTCAGTGATCTCTGATGCTCGTATCCTTATTTATTAATTTTATTAAGTCTTAACCTAATTTTTTCTCTCCAATAATCCCCTATTAGGTTTGCAACAACTTTATCCTAAATTTTTGGCTCTAAATTTGCATCATATATGTTTTTCGTTTCTCTCTTTAATAACCGCGAATATTTTTTCAAAGAAAAAATTTAATAGATATCTTAATCTTTATCCTTATTATTTATTAATTTTATTATTTCTGCAGATTTTTTTTTTGACAAGTTGTCGTAGACTTATTTAATACGTTTACATACAGAATACCCTAATTTGCATGCAAACTCGGCTACCCTAAATAATTTGTTAGGAACCATGAACTGCATTAATTTTTTATGTTTAACTATAAAAGTAATAAATAAATTTGACCAGTGTAACAATATAATTTTGTATTCTTTTTATCTTTTTTCTTTATAATTTTTTTTATTATCATTATAATGTAATATTATATCTCTAATAATCTAATTTGTGTTTATTGATCGACCCATGATCTTACGTGTTAAATATTATTTATTGGTCTCTATTATAGTCTAAAAGACCCGTGTGTCGCACGGCTCAAAAGTCTAGTATATTATATTACAATGTGAATGATAATTCTATTAATAATTTACAATCAATATTAAAAATTACAATCGATACTAATAATATACAATTAATACGAATAGTCAACTTTCTATATTGACATATTCTAATACATCCCATAGTTAACTTTCTATATTGACGTATTCTAATACACCTGTACTCGAAATTGAAGATTAGCGAATGTTGAGACTATCTCGAAAGTCAACAAAGAGTTGAAAAGGAAGTCCCTTTGTGAATATGCCAACCATGGAGGGAATGTGAAGAACGTGTGCTTGATCGCGAGCAACATTCTCACGCACGAAATGTATATCCATTTCAATATGCTTGGTGTGTTGATATTGAGTTTGATTGTCGAAGACAAAAAAGACGTTGCTAATATACCCAGCCAATTGAGTAGTCACATCAGACTAAGTCTCCGCTTCCGTAAATCTCAGCTTGGTCTGCAGCAGCTCCATACCGTCCTCATACTTGATATCCTCTTCAGCGATGAGCCTCCCAACGATGGGGATGTCTAGAAGACACGCCACACCATCTAGTTTGACGGTCATCTCCCTAACGGATAGATGGAAGATGCTGGTCTCCATATGCCATCTCTCTAACAAGCCGGTGATGAGGCCATGGCTGATGTTCTCATACTCAATTTGAATGAGGGGGAAAGACCGGATGCATTCACCTGTTGCCATAACCATGTCTTTCTCTGTCCCGCGACTGTCAAGCTCTCTGTTTTAAGCTTCTTCCCGTGCGAGACGGTGGTCACCTTATGTGTCCTCCGAAACTGAAGTACAAAAAAAAAAAAAAAACAAACCGTTGAAAATATAAACATTTAAAAGAAATGACAATTTAATCATAAAAAAAACAATAATTAAAATAAACATTAAACATTTTAACATAAATATTAAATCATAAAATTAAATTTAAATAAACAATTAAACTCACGCGTAATTTAAATTGACGCATCTAATTTTAAATTGACGCGTAACTTAAATTCACTGGCGTAATTTAAATGTTTTAACATAAAAATTTAAATCGTAAAAAATAACATATCAATTGTCATATCATTAAAATAAAATTAAAAAATTACTTTTTTTTTGAACAAGCCAAAATGAAATATATTAACACCACAACCGAAATTGCTTCAGCACAAGGTGTGCCAAAACAATCACGGGAAAGAATACAGTGTAGCCAATGTTACAAAACAATTAGTCAATGCCCAAACAAATGAGCGGGTTCGACCACCAATAATGAGTACCGAATCTAAAAACAACATTACAAGCTTTCAGCCACCACAAGGAATATGATTTTACTTTATCCAACATTTGCGATATAGAGCTTTGTTTATTGCTGAAAGCTCTTTCATTCCGCTCATTCCACAAAATCCAAACTCACAACAACCAAATTAGATGAAAAAACGAGCGCCGCGCTCTCAATCCACCTGCATAATTAGTAAATTGCAAGAAATGGTCTGATATAAACTAAGTTTCGACCCAAACAACACCAAGCCAAGCCCGCACCATCGGCCACAATGCTCCAAAATAAGGACAAGACAGAAATAAATGATTCAGATACTCGACATGCCCACACCCATCAATGCAAGACCTCGCCTCCACGGATAAGACCCCACGACTTGCCAAATTTGCTTTAGTAGGTAACTGATCCCTCAGCAACCGTCAAGCAAAGATAGAGACTTTCAAAGGAACTTGTTTATGCCAAATCAACTCTATATTTTCATGAACCATGGGTTCATCCTGCGAAGTCAACATGTCGTACACACCACGAACCGTGTACCCACCAATCGGATCCGGTAACCAAAGCCACCTGTCAAAAGAAGAATCCTGCAAAGTAACTGTAACTAGACAATCCCTACACTCCTCTACCAACTCTTCCTCCCAGACTCACAAACGGCGACGCCACTGCCACGCCCCCCACCATGACGAAAACCTCCGGCCCCCATCCTCCAAACCACCATCCTCTGCACCATACCGAGCCACCAGCACCCTACGCCACAACCGATCTCTCTCTACTAACAGCCTCCAGCACCATTTTCCTAACAAAGTAATGTTAAACTCCCTCAACCTCCTAACACCCATCCCTCCGTACTCCTTCCCCAAACATAAAGTATTCCAACCAATCCAAGAAATTTTTCTTTTATCCTCACCCCCCCCCCCCCCCCCCCCCCCCGCAAAAAAATGTATTAAGTAAAGATTCAATGGAAGAGATTATACCTGACAGAGCTTTGAAGAAGGAAAGAGCATATACAGGAAGTGCAGCCAAGACAGATTTAAGCATAATCAATCGGCCACCAAAAGAAAGGAACCGACTATGCCAACCAGAAAATTTAGCTTTAATTGGATTAACAACAGGCTCCCAGAACGATAACTGGCGCGGATCGCGCCCAATCGGAAAACCCAAATAGAGAAACGATACTTTACCCACTTTGCAACCTAACACAGAAGCCGCTTCAGACAACCAAGATGCGTTGATATTTGTCATCGCGATTTTCGGGTGTCAAGTCATTAATTAGGCTTGAACCTTTCAATCATTGATGTCTCAATTTTTTTTTGGGGAAGGGTAAAATTGAGAAAACCCTTAGAAATTCTAAGTTCGGGGCAATTTTCGTTACGGGAAGGTGTTAGGCACCCGTAACGACTATAGTACTCTATAGGAACCGTTTTTCTAGATTTTATGTTTACGCTTTATTTTTAGTGCTATTTTTGAAAAGGTTGTTTTTAAGAATGGAGGGAGAAGTGTTTGGGTTTTATTTTTATTGGACTTGGAGAGGTTTTGGCCTCTTGCCTACATACCCTTTTAAGGGATCAAACTCCATGTAGTTCTCTCTCGAAAATCTTTGTGAGTTTTGATTCATTTTAGTTTTAGAAAAAATGTTTTGAATAAGAGAAAGAGGCCGTAAAGGCTTGAGAAAATAAAACGGTGAGGTTGGTCAATTATTTACCAAAAAGGTTTAAGTAAGAATTATTGTTTCATTTTTGAACTTTGATTAAGAAAAGAATAAGAAAAATACAATGGAGTTTTGACTCCAAAGTTTATTAAAAAAGGTTTTCAAATGGTGAAGTTGTTAATGCTTTGAGAAATAGTTTTTTTAGTTTCGCGCTTCCTAAACATACATCTAACGGTAAATCATACAACGTGTGTGCGTGTCGGTGCTTGTGTCGGTGTACATCATTATAGTGTCGATTGTCCTTTACATTGGCCCTAGTTTACATTCTATGATCTTGCAAGAAATTAAAATGAAGAAACTAAGAATTGGAAAATTGCATAAAGCCTAAACTAAAGGAATGGAGGTGAAATGAAATGCTTAGTATGCATGAAACATAAAGTGAAATGGTTAGTAAGGCAAGATGAAATGATAGCAAGATATCAAACCAAAACAAAGCATAAGAAAAGAAAACAAGAAGTGTGCATGTAAACCTATGTTACTTACAAAGCAAGAAAATGACCAAGTGGACTTAGACTAACACTATTGAAACCAACAACCATTATTGCAAACAATGCGTACAAAAGTCAAGCTTAGCAATTTTGAAATATTATGAAATTGGAAACAAGAATCGAACTAAACAAAATTGGAAACCAAGCAAAATTGGAAACAAAAATTGAACTATACAAAGTTGCAAAATATCACAAAATTAGGATCAAAAATCAAACTAAACAAAGTTGCAAAATATCACAAAATAGGCATCAAAAATCAAACTTCACAAAGTTGAAAAATATCACAAACTTAGGATCAAAAATCAAACTAAACAAAGTTGCAAAATATCACAAAATAGGCATCAAAAATCAAACTTCACAAAGTTGCAAAATATCACAAAATTAGGGTCAAAAATCAAAGGCATCACACTTAACAAGATTAAGTGAATTTATCAAGAAAACAGAGGTAAATCATCATGGAATCAAATGCCAAGCACTAGAATCATGTGACAAAAATTTGAATGAAAAATCATACAAGAGAAATTCACTAAAAACACAAAACATACCCATCCAATGAGAAATTAACCCCTAATGATTTTGCCAATTTTCAACATGTAAAAATATCACAAAAACAGTCACAAACATACCAAGAGCACATAGTAATTTTTTATTTTTTGTAAAATATATTAGGATGCGCAGGAGGTTCAAATAGCAAGCACAGAGGTGTACATAGCAATCAATTCAAGAAAAACGCAATAAGACCCAAAGCCCACGGTTATGAAGCCCAGACCCACACAACCCAGTGGATCCGGATCTCCAGGATGCCTCAGAGGCGTTGGATTGATCTGGATGCCCTAAGACCTAGATCCAACGGCTGGGAACGCAATAAATTGGATCGGGTATGATCCGACCCGGTCCACGCGTCTATATAAAACAAATCTGAACCGGTTCGCTCACTTTCTCTTCTTCTTTCTCTTTCTTCTCTCCGTTCTCTCTTCTTCTTCACTACGAACCCTAACCCTAATCCATCTAACTCTACCCAGAATTTGTCCAAACATGCACCAATCGGTTCATCTTGTTGTTCTAACCACAAATCCATCATTTGGAATCACATATAACTGGTAAATCGATGTAGATCGTGAAGTTTCTTCACGGTTTTCAAACGGATTCTTTTCTGTATTTCTTGTTCTAATCCTTTTCTAAATGAGTTTTTCTGTGGATTCTTAGGTTTACAACGGTTGATTCTCGTTGTAAACCGTAGAATCTTTACGGTTTTCAAAAGATTTTTAGGGTTTCGTGATTTTGAACAAGTTTTTGCGAATCTTCTACAGATCTACATCGATTTTGGGATTCGTTGATGTTCTTGAGCACGAAGAAGGTAGGTTTTCACGTTTACCTGAGTTTTAATCGGAGGTTCAAGCTAGAATCTTCAAGAATTTTGGATTTTGATTCTGCTTCGTTGATTCTTGGTTCGGATCCGGAAATAAACCAGTAATTCCTTCTTCTTCTTCTTAACCGGTTCAGAATCCTTGAATTCTTCACCTTCTTCTTCTTCTCAACCTTAGGGTTTCTGTGATCGTGTTGAATTCGTTGCTTTTGGCAATGGATTCAATGCTTGAATTGCAGAAACACCGGCTCAGTGATGAAGATTCAGTTGAATCTCTGAGAGCTACACGTAAATTCCATTGATTTTGGCTCAATTTGCTTCTGAAACGGTTAGGGTTCTTAGGAAAAGTTCTTCAATTTTTTTGAGTTTGTTAGGGTTTGATCCAACTGAATGGAGAGAGAATGTGAGGAAGTGTTTCTGATGTGGCGTGATTCTGTGGCTCCTTTTCTGACTGGTACAGTGCATAGCCTTATATCGGCTGCCATGTGGCCTCTGATCCTGTGAAATTTTGACACCTGGACTGAATTGCTTGCGTGGCATTCTTGGACTAATCTGCAATTTGAATGAAATTGGGGACTGAACTGCAAAAAGAAAAAAAATTGGGACTGTTTTGAAAATTAAAAGAAATTGAACTGTTTGCCTTTTAAAATTGAAATTGGGCGCGTTTGTAATAAAAGAAGAAATTTGGACTTATTTGCAATTTAACAAAAATAAATAGGACTTTTTTTGCAAAAAAGTATAAAATTGGTAAAATATCAAATCTGAAAATAACGTAAAGTGAAATGGTTAAAAAATGACAAAACGGACCAAAACGAACAAACTACCAAAATGAGGTATTTTAAAATACCTCTCTGTCAAAAATTATTTGATGTGAAAAGACCAAAATGCCCCCTAAGGACTAAAATGACTCGGACTGACTCAGATGCGAAACTAAGATGATTTTAACAAGGAAATTGGTTGATGACTTATGCAGACAAGTTGAAAAGACTCAGAGACAAATTTTAGGGACTAAAATGGGTTCCTCTGTAGGAAATGACCAAAATACCCTTTTGTATGATTTTATGCAAAATTTGGAATAAAATGCAGGAAAATATGCAACGGTTTCAGAAACCCTTTTTAATGACTTGTAATGCAAGAAAACATTCTGGATGGTTTTACATGCAAGAGAATTAGAGACGGAAACAGTAAAATGTGCGGTTGAAACACAGTAGAAAACTGTAAAATAGACATAGTGAATTTGAAATAATCAGAAACAGAAAGGAAGTTTGAACGAGTATTTTTAGGTCCAAAATGAGGGTATGACAATATTGACACCAACCAAAGAGCTTTTATGAAAATTAACTTTTAAACCAAACATAGCCTCAAACAAAACTAAGCCAGCCCTCATTGCACGAACATTAGCCCAACTCTTATTCCCAATTAGGAGAGTATCATCAGCGAATTGTAAGTGTGACACCACCACAGGGTTAGCGCCACCCACCTTGTACCCTGTAAAGGTTCCTGTTTCTACCAAGGCTTTCATCAAAACATTCAGGCCTTCGGCTGCCAATAAAAACAAAAAAGGCGATAGAGGATCACCTTGACGTAAACCCCGTTCAAGAGGCAACTCGTTCGCAAGACTACCATTCACTAACACTGACGCAGTAGCGGTACAAACACACTCTTTAATCCATTTTCTCCACAAACTCGGAAAGGACATAATACCCATAACCTCATCAAGATACCCCCAATTTACGGAATCGTACGCCTTTTCAAAATATACTTTAAACAACAACTCTTTCTTTAATTTTCGAGCCTCATCAACCACCTCATTTGCTATTAAGGTACGAGCAAGAATTTGTCTATTTTTTACAAAGGCTGACTGAACTTCAGACACAACACTGCCTATAACCTGTCTCAACATATTTGCTAGAACTTTAGCCAGAATTTTATAGAGGCATCCCACCAACGAAATGGGTCGAAAATCATTCAAAATCTGTGGGATGTCAACTTTAGGAATTAGAGCAATAAACGTAGAATTTATACCTTTCGACAATTTGCCATTCCGATGAAACTCTGAAATAAACCGCATAATATCGTCTTTCATCTCATGCTAGAAATTCTTGATGAATCCGAAATTGATACCATCAGGACCCGGACTTAAAACTGTCACAGTCCCACACTGCTGCCTTAACTTCATCCACGGAAAAAGGCTTTGTTAGCACACCCATTTCCGGGAATAAAAATTTTCGGAACTGCAAGTTAGCCAGAGAAGGCCGCGCCCCCCTGTCTAACAAAAAGTGGTTTTTAAAATGTGAAAAGACTGCTTGAAGGACAAGGGTAACACCCTCCACCACCTCCCCGTTCACCATAATCGAAGATAAAGAATTGTGACGTCTTCTACCTGCTAGAACAAAATGGAAAATTTTCGAGTTTGCATCACCATCACAGAGCCACATCAATCTCGATTGTTGCCAACAGATACTAGTATTAAGACGGAACATGGAATGAATGTCCATCGAAATATCCTGTAAATGACCAATCTCTTCCTCCGACAACTTTGTTTCCTCCCCTTTACTATCTAGAGCCACCTATCTTTCTTTTAAAGCTCTAACCTTCGCCGGTAAATTATGAGTATTAGATTCGTGCCATTCCTTCAAAACCACTCTAATTAATTTAAATTTCTCTTTAAGGACATAGCCGCCCCACCCTTGAACTTAAAGAGAGCTCCACTTTTCACGAACGAAATTATTGTAACCAGGCATGTCCTGCCAGCATTTCAACAGCCTTAACGGTCTCGGCCCCCAATTTTGAACATCGACTGACAGTGAAATAGGATAGTGATCAGAAAGACCCCGTAAAAGAGCCACCTGAATGCAATTAGGCCATAACTGACACCACTCTTCAGAGAGCATAAACCTGTCCAATCTACTCATCGAACGCCCATCTCCCTAGTACCACATGAACTTTCGACCGCCCAGAGGTAAATCAACTAACACACATTCAACAATAAAGTCATTAAAAGAAGCATAATCATCTACTACCTGAGACCCGCGAACTGAACGCCTTTCCTCTGGGGACCGAATAGAATTAAAGTCCCCACACAAACACACATTACAACTGCCCAAAGACTGAATTCGCGCACCTAAGGAAGTCCACAACGTCTGCTTAGCTCTCTGATCACAAGGAGTATACACATTGAACAAATGAAACTCAACATTAGATTTAATAAACTGTCCATGAATCAGCAAGAAATGATCCCCTCGGGACGAAGCCCACACTTCCACCTCAGAAGTATTCCAAACAGTCAGCAAACCACCTGACGCTCCAACAGACGGACTAAAAGAGTAATCACAATTCGGTGACCCCCATATAGATGTACAAACAAAATCGTCTATTGACTGCATCTTGGTCTCCTGACACAACAGTAAAGGAAACTTTTCCCTCACCAATTCCTTAACTTCCTTTTTCTTCTCCCACCCACCTAGTCCCCACACATTCCAAGACAACAACCTCATCTCACACACCCTCACCCCACCGTCCTCAAACTCCCACCACCTAGCACCCTACATCGGCTAAACTCCCTCTCTCATCCTCCTCACAACTTTTAGACCCCCTCTTTCCTTTTCCTGCTCTAGAGAAAACACTGAACCTATTGTAAACATCCCCTTCAAATTGTAACCGTAACGCCTTCCCTATCTCCCACACATCTTCAGTGGCCTCCTTCTCCTTCCCATGGAGCACTGCCCAATGGTTCCAATCTTTGTTGACTAAAGAATGAGAATTATCAACAATGTTAGATTGAGATCCCTCCAAAGGAATACCTGCATCCTTCATCGCATTTCCAACATCTGAAGTTTCATCGCCTTCGGACCCCACTGGGTGCATCACCGCAGCCCCAATAGAAATTTTTGATTGCGTCATGTCGACACCCTTGACAGGCTGAGATTGTGATCCCACATCGGACAAAGTTGCATGTAAAGCTGCTTCAGCAACAACGTCCTTTTTAACAACGTCCCTTGCCACAACATCCGAATACGCAACCTCCTCCCCTATGTCCTTCCTAAGTTTATCAACAAGAGCATCCACATTTTTAGCAGCTTCCGGATCACCTTGAACCTCCGCAAAATCCGACTGGGAATTCTGATCTCCATCATCCTAAAAAAGACACGCATCTTCACCAATATTTAGTCCTCATTACTCTAAAATCTTAATTTCCACCAGGTTATCGTCTACTAATACCTTATCAACACATGAAACAATATCTAAAGAAGGTGTCGAAATTAGAACTCACGCATAATCAAATCTTCCTCTGTCTAACGACATATCATCTGCTCGAAGGAAAGTCCCACATTCCATCACGGATAGTTTGAAGAAATTCTCATTCCATGCATGTAACGGAATGTCGTACAATCTGAGCCAAGAAAAAATGAGGGCAAAGAAACCTTTCGCTTCATCTAAGACGGACACAATATCTTTATCTCATGTGCTTTATAAAAAAACTTGATCTGCCCCCATAGGAATGACGTCTAAGTTGACAAAACCCGCATCCTCAACGCGCTTCTGAATCACCTTAATCGCCTCTCCGTTGACCACAGTAGCCATCACTCCTGACCGAGACCAAATCAAATCATTTCCATTTGATCGGTACGTTCGAACCAACTTCTTTGGAATTGGTTGTTGTTGTCCGACAGCGATCGCTGCACAGTTCCCCACCTCCCTCACGACATCCACAACCTTGCTACTGATCCCAGTCCCATCCTTCGCCTTCCCCTCTCTCATCGGAACAGGCACTTCCCCGACCCTCACCACTTTTACTCCCTCATCCACTTGCTTGAACCCTTCGCCCCTTGAAACCACCATTTCTCCTACGTCAACAATTTTCTTCTTCACCACAACCTCAGACCCACCTCCACTCGACTTCCCCTCCTATAGTACTCCTGAACCATCCCTCTCCAACTTCCCCTCAGTCCCAACACTACGGTCAAAACGTGCTATTTTAGCCCTAACACGATAATTACCAAAACAAACAGCATTAACGACCTTTAATAATTTACCAACGTCCCTAACCTTTGAGAAACGAACAAACCCAAAACCTTCCCCATTGGCATTCTTTCTACGTGGCACTACCACTTCCACCAACAAACCACAGACCTTGAAGCCTTTACGTAGAAAGAAATTTGATAAATGAGGCGAAAAGTTAGTAAAATAGAAGGTTACGAACCTTTTATATTGAGAAACAACAATCTGGTTCGTTCCCTTGTCAATGAGATCGCCTGCTGCCTTCCCAGGATCTGCAGCACCGTCGCACGACCTAAGGCTGGCCGTATCATCAACATCTCGCCGCCGAACCAAACCCTCGCGTGCTGGTCGTTCTTCTGAGTGCACCACCGCTCCTCTACGTGAACCGGACCAGTCATCATCCTAACCGTCCGTCGAAACCCTAAACCTAGAGTGTATGTTGCCATAGTAAACCCTTTCCTCATGCTGTCGATTCCTCTGATGATCATCCCAGCCACTGTCATCCTGTCTATGTACTTTCCCTCATCGCCGTCTCACGTCATGCCAACCCTCGCCATCAGAATCCCATCCCCTCTATTTGTCCTCACCTCCGGCGATAATGAACGCCGGTGTGGTTGCTCATGGCGGTGCCACGGCCGACCACCTCTCTTGATCACTCTGTCACACTCTCTCATCTCACAGTCGCTCTTTAAACAATTACTTACTTTGGCATCACTCCATAGTTTGCATGTCACGTGGTTACCGAACCTCGGTAGAAGCGACAAGTTAGTAGGGCCCTCGGGAAAACTCGTTGGTCCCGCCTCCACCTCTTGAGCCTGCTGTTGGGCCTCACCCTCCTGCTGCTGAGCCTGCTCATACTGAGGTTGATACACCTAATGTTAATGTTGTGCAGGGTCCACTATTTAGGACGCAGCCACCTGGGACGTTGTCGCCTCCGCATCATTACTCCTATTAATCCTGTGCCCCTTGTCTCCGTCTACCAGCCTGATGAGGCGCCCAACGACCCTTTTGGCCTGTGCACTTCCGAAAGAGGTCTCCCTTCCTCCTCTAAGTCTGTCTGGCCTCTCAGACATTTCTACACAAAAAAAAATTAAAATAAAAAACAATGATCTCTAAACTACCACATTGCACTCAAACTCGCTATACTCAACAAAAACAATCCAATTTTTAACTAATTTCATCATTAACAGTGCAAAAAATAAACAAAATTTCATTGAGACATTTTATCAAACATCTAGAGTTCAACATTCAATCAACGTAAAATCTAACAATTTCTAAACCATAAACTACTAGATTGGAGTGAAACTTACGATAAACAACATTTAAACAACAATTTCTAACATATATGATCATTAACAATCAAAAAATCTAACATGCAAATCAACCATAAAAATCTATAATTTCATAATTTCCTCAAAAAAACTCTTAAAACATTTAAACCAAAAAAAAACCAATGCAAAAGCATCATAAACACTTACTTGATATTGGGGTAGAAGTTGTTGTTTATTTGCTCAAGATTGATGAAAACTGCACAATTAGGTCCCAAAATCGTATGGTTTGGTTTAAAACAAAGTGACTTTCTGTTTCTGACTTTATTGTTTTATAACAGCACGCAACGTGACTTAACTCACGCTGAGTTACAACCTACGTGACATAACTCGTGTTGTATTTACCGAGCGTGACTTAAGTCACGCATGGGTAGTTTTATCTTTTCATGTGGGAGTGAGCAAATCTCAATGGGAGAAGAGAAATTTTCCTTTATTTGGGCATATATCATGTCACATCATAATATTTCAAAAAAAATTACTTCATCAAAAATATTAAATAATTTTTTTTGGTCTTAACTGTTTGATTATCAAAAGAGGGCACTAATCATTCATAATATGACTAGAAAGGTAAAATATGATAGTGGTTGTTTTAGTCATAATTTGTATTCAACTTCTCCCAGATAACTCGTCCTTGACTAGAATCCAGCAACCACTTGTTTGGTAATGAACTTGAGTCAACCAAAAATGATTTATACGTTCATTTTATTAGTATAGTTTATCAATAAAAAAAAAGTCTATGTGGCTTTGAAATTGGACCTTGAAAAAGCTTTTGATAACATCAAGTAGGAGTTCCTCCATAATTTTCTTCATGATTTTGGGTTCCCAGACATTACCATCAAGCTTATTATGCACTGCGTTTATGAGATGTTCATGATTTTGGGTTCCCAGACAACTCGCATCTTTATTTAGAGAGGTAATAATAATAGAGGTGTTCATATAGTAAATTGGAAGAAGCTTGCTAGCTCGAAACAAACTGGGGGTTTAGGCATTAGAGCAGCCAGAGAAGCACACATTTGCCTCTTCTATCAAGCATTTATTCGAGTGGTCCTAATTTTCTTTTCAACGTATCAGCTCATTGAACTTTCTCGCCCTCTTGGTCTTCTATAATTTGAGCAAAATAGGTCCTAAAAACTGGCTACACGTGGAGAGTTGGTTAGGGTAACTCTTCCTTATGGTATAGTAATTGGAGTCACCTTGGCATTCTTGGTACTCAAGTTCCCTTTGTAGATATACATGATCATCATCTCACTATAAAAAGATGTTATTACCAATTATGGTCTTCACACTCAAGCCCTCTACACCATCCTCCCTAAAGCCTTAGCCGACAACATCAACAACCCTAAGTTAAGCTTCAATCCTTCAATTGCAGATGCCTTCATTTAACCGCATAATAAAATTGGAGTCTACACTACAAAAAGTGGATATAATTGGTTACTCTCCCATTATGAGGCGGACAATCAAATTGGTATTTCTTGGAATTGGATTTGCAGAATTAATGTCCCTGAAAAAATTAAATTTTTTATCTGTCTGGCTTGTCATAATGTTGCCCTAACTTTAGCTTTGTTTAATCACAGGAACATGATAAGCGCGGCAACCTGTTCTAGATGCGGTGACCATGAGAAATCTTTCCTTCATTGTGTGCAGGACTGTAGTTTTTCCATCATTATTTGGCAGAGAATCGGATTTTCTTCCCAGGCTTTTTTCTTCACCAACTCGGTTACTGAATGGTTGAAAGAGGGTTCTAACTGCTCTCGCTCAATAGCCTTTTTCCCAGCTCTGTGGTGGCTTTGGAAACACCGCAACCATATGTGTCTCAGCAATGAAACCATGTTTGTAACCCGCCTTATTTGCAATATTTTCGGTCAAGCTGAAACCATGTTTGCAACCCGCCTTATTTGCAATATTTTCGGTCTAGCTGAAACCATCAGCGCCAGTTTTTTCAATTCAGCCGGTCATCCCAAGGGGCGGATGCACTTGTAGTCCATGTGTGGATAAAGCCCCACATGAATTTTTCCTATTTTTTTTAATAAACTTTGTCACTTGTTAACGATACCAAAAAAATAAGTATAAGTAATGAGGAATAAGGGATGACAAGAACTTATATCTAAAGTTATTAAAATTTGCAATAAGTATGATATTGATGTGCTTGATATGGATGCACCGTATGCGCAAAGGAAGAAACCTAGACAACACTCTTAAACTTCTAGTGTTAAGGCAACTAAAAGTAGTAACTTTTCATTGAAAAACACCAATTATTTATTAAAAAATTATATATTTAATATAAAATACATAATTTACAAGACAAACTTACCATTTTAAATTTCTTAACATGTGCAAATATGCACATGATAGAAAAAATCCTTCTTATTTTTAATATAGTTTGCATTATTGTTTCTTCAAAATTTTAGCACCACATGTACTAAATGTATGGATCCGCCCCTGGTCATCTCGCTCATGCAAAATTTATCTGATGGAACAGTAACAATCAAAATTGCACCATTTTGAATGTAGATGGTTGTTGCTTAGGTGATCCTATCCGCACACGTTTTGGAGGAGTTCTTCGAAACAGTTTAGGAAACTACTTATCTAGGTTTCCAGGATTTATCAACAGTTCTCAAGACATCCTGTTTGCGGAACTTACGACACTCATTCAAGGTCTTATTTTGGCAATCATCCTAAATTTGGTGACTTGGCTTTCTATTTTGACTCGCTTCTCACCGTCAACCTCATCAAGGATGAGCTGCCTCAGTATCATGTTATGCTGATCTTATTCAAAACATTAAGGATCTCATGAACTCTAGAATCTTCTTTATTCATCATTCGCCGTTAAGGAAGGATGAGCTAGGAACTCTTTTTGTTAAGCGCTAGTTGCCTTTTCTGTTTTCTATTTTTGTTTCTTTTTTCTTGTTTCTTTGTTAGCCTTGTAACAAAACAAAAAAACCATGTGCATTTTTTGTAAAATAAAAAAAAAAGCTTCAACTCATTTTTTGTTCGTATATTTTCGCTAATCACAATATGCCCAAGCCTCATATGCCACAAATTTGTCATATCTTCTTGGTCAATCTCAGAGGAAGCAACAACAACAGAATTGGTTAGCGTATTACCTTGTAGAAAGTACAGAGTATCCCGCTTCACACCTTTTAGAATCACACTTGAACCCTTGCAAACATATATAACTCCACCTTAACCTTTGCAACTAAACCCATTTTTGTCCAACAGACTCAAAGATATCAAATTCTTTATCATGTGTGGAACATGTCTAACTTCGTTCAATATACAAAATTTACCATCATGGGTACTAATCTTGACACAGCCTATCCCAACCACCTTACAGGCAGAACTATAGGCCAAAGCAATATTGGCACCATCCAATTACTCATAGGTTGAAAACCATTCTCTCCTAGGACAAATAAGATAAGACACTCTGAAATCCAGAACCCACACATCGGTGTAATGAGTGTGACTATCAGCAACTAAGACAATGTCCTCTTCAGAATATGTACCATCCTCGGCAACAACGACAGTACCTGATGCCTTTTGTGCAGGCATATGCCTCTTCTTAGGACAATCATTCTTCCTATGCTCCTTCTCCTTATAGTAATTGAAAATATTAGTCGGTTTCATACCCCTATGAAGGTGAGAAAAACACAAGAAAGGGGGTTTAATTGTGTTAGCTTTTTCTTCTTTTTCTCCTACTGAAGTCACTGATTAGAAGCAGTTAGATTACAGCTTCTAAAGTGATGTTCAGATTCTAAATGCAACGGATAAAAACACACACACAGAGAGAGAGAGAGAGAGAGAGAGAGAAGAAAGACACAAAGCAATTATACAGGTTCCTTCCACAAACCGGAAGTAGTCCTGTCCCCCTTGCACTTCCAAGGAGAGTTCACTAAAATGTAATATATGATTTCAAATGCTCACTGCTAAAACTAGCAAGAGACTTCAAACTACTCAAGCACAACTGCAAGAGATTTCCTATGCTCGTGGACACAATCAAGAGACTTCCAACTCTCAAGCACTACTGAAAGAGACTTCTATTCAAACAGAGTTACAAAGAAAAAATTTTGAGGTTGAACACTTGATATACAATCAGTGGCGTTCACAATACAAATCAGATACAAACTAGTAAGACTATAGAATTTCTAAGATATGAACTTTGATAAGAAATTCTAAGTGAACT
The DNA here is from genome assembly GCA_958299785.1 of Medicago lupulina. Taxonomy (NCBI): domain Eukaryota; kingdom Viridiplantae; phylum Streptophyta; class Magnoliopsida; order Fabales; family Fabaceae; genus Medicago; species Medicago lupulina. Next base: position 23,759,509 of record OY283145.1, on the reverse strand, counting down.
TTTAATACAGAACAATTTCAGTAGAGGTTAGGCCCTTTTAAATTGTTGTTGAGTCTTGCCATTCTCTAAGACTTCACTCCTTTATATAGAGTTGTGAAAGATACGTTGTAAATTGCTAGCACGTCAACAATAGTAGCGTCGTTTCTTCCAGCCATCTTAGTTCTCTACATAACACAAAACAATCAGTATGACATATAATCAATACATCAACTGATATTCGACACAACAAGACTCTTCTACTTGGTCGGACGGAGCAACCTGCTCTGATACCAATTGTAACACCCCGTTTTCCAAACATAAAAATTTCTCAAATAATAATAAGAGTATTCACAACTTAAACGGAATGCTACATTTCTCAAAAATCACAAATGGAATAAATAATAATTTATCCTTCAAAATATCTCAATAAATTCTTAAATCTCTTCGCAACGGAATTTAATTCAAAAATCTTAAACAACTTTGGCACGAAGGCCTCAACATAAAATCTCATCAAAATACTCAACATCATGTTCATAAAATCTCATAAATAAATACGTAAAGAATAGAAAACATTAACAAGGTTCCCCATCCCGTTACGTATCAGAGCACCTAAGGGCACAGTGAGACGTAGCCACTCACAACAGCAAAATCAATAGCTAATCTTGATCACCAGCAAGTTACCCATACGAAGAGCATCATTTTCAAGCAGAATGGGTGATATTTCACAAACATTAAAGTTAAGCATATAATTCATCAATTACAGCTAACAACTTAAAACATCATCAAATCAACATATTCTTCAACAAGTACAATCATAAACAACTCATCATAATTCGTTATATTCGTCAACCAATATAGTCTTAAACATTTCATCACAATTCATGTATAGAAAACATCTTAGCACCTTGACAACTCAACAACTTGAAAACTCGACACGACTATGCAACTTCATCTTCTTAAACATCTTAACATCTTATATGCATGTGGTACCATCCGGGGCATGAGCCCCCTTCTTTAAGAGCATAAATACACTCATAGGGCGTAAGCCCTCAACATAAAGAGCAAAAGCTCATAGGGCATGAGCCCTCAACGTATTGGAGTAAATACCCCCAGGGCATAAGCCTTCACCAATGAGTATGCAAATGGACTCACAACTTGCAACTTAAAACATCTTAGACACTTCATACGACTTGACTTCTTAGACAACTTTATCATATATCTCATGTGCAATCAATTAAAAAAAAAAAGAAATTGCATATCAAATCACAAGTACTTGACAGACAATTCAAATACCAACAAATCACATATTCATATGAAAACTCAATTCATAATCAAACAACTCAAAACAACACATGAATCCAACTTAAACAATCTGGAAAGGCATAGCTCGCGAGGCAAGGGATCTGCTCGCTCTGGCGAGCAACTGAGCGTCGCTCGCGAGGCGAGAAGGTTTGCTCGCTGTGGCAAGCAACTTAGCGTCGCTCGTGAGGCGGGAAGGTTGGCTCGCTATGGCGAGCAACAAGGAGTTGCTCGCCAGGCGAGGATCAACGCTCTCTACGGCGAGCGATGAACAGCAGCACGGGCAGAAAACCTAAAATCACCTAATCTCATTGTTCTAACCTTAAAACTAATCCCAATTAACATCCTATGGATTATCTAAGGTCTGTACATCATTTTTACATCAAATTAACAGCTTTACATCATTAAACCATCAAAATCATCATTAACCCTAATTCTCAAAAATTTCAAAACTAATCCCTAACATGTTAATTGTAATCTCAGCAATCATACACTTAATTTTAATGAGAGTTAGTCTCACCCTTACCTTAGTTAAGCAAAATCGAAGCTCTCCCTTGGTTTCTCTTCTCTTCTCTGGTTTTCTCCCTTTCCAAAAACGTTAGTAAAAACTCTACTGACCTAATTTCCTTATTTATACTCCCAGCAAATCTTATCTTATTTACTCTTTCTCCCCCAAAACTCTCTAAAATCTCAAAACGGCCCCTTATCTCTATATTTATTTTATTTTCATATCTTATTCTATTAAATAATAAAATAAGTCACAACATCTCATAAAATCACATAAATCGCATAAATCATACTTCTTCACATCTCATAAATCATATAAATATATTCTAGAATCCACAATTATATTAAATAATTAAGTAATTCAAACGGGCATTACACTAAGCTTAGAGATTAATCTCGAGTTAGCATGTCCTAACCTTTTGTGCCTCTTCCATTTCTTATCATTCACTGATAGAAGGTAAATTACCTTCTGATCAACCAGTTTAGAGAAGTTAATTTTATAGACATTCTTTATCCTCTTTCCCTTGAATACTATGGACTTTTTATCTTTGTTGATTACTTTGTAGTTTGTCTTTTCAAACATCACATCATAACCGTTGTAACAAAACTGACTTATACTCAAAAGGTTATGTTCAAGACCATCTACCAACCACACATTATTAATAGAGATAGAGGAGTTACCAATGGTTCATGTACCAATTATCTTGCCAAACTTGTTGCCTCCAAACTTCACATTTCCTCCTTCTTTCATTTTGAGGGTGAGGAACATAGAATTCTCTATGTTCCTGTACATATGCTTTTCCTTTGCTCTAAGACCTCAAAAATCAAGATACCAAATTTTGGTTTCAACAGACTCAGAGGAACAGGTTCTGATCTTTTCAGAATCTTCATCTTTGAGGTCTTAGAATCAGAATTTATCATAGCCTTAGACTTAGATTTCTTTGGCTTTGAAGTAATCTTAGCCTTAGAGCTAGAAGCTTCAGGTTCTGACTGAACCACATTTTCAAATTTAGCACCTTCAGGTACAAAGAAGGTTTTCAACCCTTCCTTGATGCATTCACAACATGCTTTAATATTGATTTCATTAGGTTTCCCTTCTGAAAATCCAATCCCCTTTCCATTGTTTCTGTAAATGTTGTAAATCATAGAAGCAACTCTGCTTCTGTCAATACCAGACATAATAAAATCTTCAAGAGCAATTTCATGGTTGCTTAAAGGTTTTCCATTAAACTTTTCTTGTAGCTTTTGACATAAGAACTTGAGCTTCTCTGCATAGGTTTTACAAATGAAGTCAAAGCCTCTAAGTCCTTCTTCAGAAGCTTTCAGATCCAATAGAGTTGATTCTTGTTGTTTCATTAAATCAACATATTTTTCTTTTAAATCTTTCAACTCATTGGTTCTAAGTTCAAAATGTGTAAGGATCTCTTTAAGAGACTCAATAAGTTCTTCTCTGGGAATTTTAGAATATCCCTAATTTTCTTCTTCTGAGTCTGATTCAGGTTCAACTTCTGAAGTCACTGTAGCCACTAACCCCACAGCTACTTTTGCATCTTCATCAGCATCATCCTTATCAGATCCAGATTCACTTTCTAAATCTTCCCAGGTTTCCATTAAACTCTGCTTGATCTGCTTCTTGAACTTGTTTGATTTGAAAGTTAATTTCTTGGGATTCTCCTTTGATTTCGCTTTCTGAAGATCAGGGCAATCAGCAATGAAGTATCCAGGCTTCTTGCAGTTGAAGCAACCCTTCTGATCTTCTTTCCTGGAGCCTTTATAACTGCTTCTTCTGCTCAAGAACTTCTTGTTCTTCTTAGCCAGATACTACAGCCTATTAGAAAGCATAGCCATCTTCTCAGCAGGATCTTCATCATAATCTCCATCAGGTGATTCTTCTTCAGATTCTATAACGTTAAGAGCTTTTGATGACTTCCCTTTGGATGGAAGAGCAATAGATTTGCTTTTCTTAGCAGGCTCATCTTCATTTAAGCTTATCTCATGAACCTTGAGAGAGCTTACAAGATCTTCAACACTTAAAGTGTTTAAATCTTTAGCTTTATCAATAGCAGTAACCTTAGGTCTCCATCTAGCAGACAGACTTCTTAGTATCTTGCTCACATGATCAGAAGCAACATAGATTTTCTTTAGTATTTGTAGTCCAGAGACTATGGTTTGAAATCTTGAGTACATCTTGTTATACCCTCATTTTGGACCTAAAAATACTCGTTCAAGCTTCTTTTTGGTTCTGATTATTTCAATTTCACTATGTTTATTTTGCAGTTGTCTACTGTGTGTCAACCGCACATTTTACTGCTCCCGACTCTAATTTTCTTGCATCCAAAATGTTTTCTTGCATTACAAGTCCTTAGAAAGGGTTTCTAAAACCATTACATATTTTTCTGCATTTTATTCCAATTTGTTGCATAAAATCATACAAAAGGGTATTTTGGTCATTTCCTACAAAGGAACCCATTTTAGTCCCTACAATTTGTCCCTGAGTCTTTTCAACTTGTCTGCATGAATCATTAATCAAATTTTGTCCAAAAATCATCTTAGTTTTGCATCTGAGTCAGTCTGAGTCAATTTTAGTCAGTCTGAGTCGTTTTAGTCCCTAGGGGCATTTTGGTCTTTTCACATCAAACAATTTTTTGACAGAGAGGTATTTTGAAATACCTCATTTTGGTAGTTTGTCCGTTTTAGTCCGTTTTGTCATTTTTAACTGTTTCAATTTACGTTTTTTCCAAATTACATTTTTTACCATTTTTTATTCTATTTTTACTTTTTACAAATAAGTCCAAATTTTGTTTTAATTGCGAATGAGTCCAACTTTATTTTCAAAACAGTCCAATTTCAGTTTATTGTCTTCAAAAAAACAGTCCCAATTCTTTTAATTTTCAAAATAGTCCAATTCTTGTTTAATTGCAAAATAGTCCCATTTTCTTTCAAATTTGCAGATTAGTCCTGGGCGCCACGCAGGCCAGTCCAAGTCCAGGTGTCAGGTCCCCATTGGTTCAAAGGCACACATGGCAGCCTATAAAAGGCCACGCCACTGTGCAAGTCAGAGAAGGTCCACAAAATCACGCCACATCACAAACAAGTTCCAACACTCTCTCTCCATTCAGTTAGATCAAAGAATCACAAAAACTCAGAAAATTGAAGAACAGTTTCATAAACCCTAAATTTCCAGAAGCAAAATTCAAGCGAATTCAATGGAGTTTTCGTTGGTTCTCAGAGATTCAAGGCCGAATCATCATCATTGAACCTTCTTTTTGCAATTCAAGCACAGAATTCGTCACTGAAAGCAACAAATTCCGTACGATCACAGAAAGGAGAAATTGAGAAGAAAAGGGAAAGAATTTCAAAAGTTTTGAACCGGCAAAGAAGAAGAAGAAGAAACACCGATTTATTTTCGGATTTCGAATCAGAATCAGCAAAACAGAATCAAGTTCAAAGAGTTCCGAAGATTCCAATCAAGATCTCCGAATAAAACACAGGTAAGAATCAAAAACTCACCTCTTCATACTCAAGAACCACAACGAATCTGAATCAACATGGATCCGTAGGATTTTGAACGAGTTTGGTTCAAAAGTTTTGAAACCTTAAAAAATTTCCAAAACCGTAAAAGATTTAATAGTTTACAAGGCGTAAAAACCGTTGTAAACCTATGAATCCGTAAGGATTTCATCAGAAAAAGATTTAAAATCAAGAAATAGGACCAAAAAACCGTTCGAAATCCGTGAGAAAGAAATCAAGATTCACGTTGATTCAGTGGATGCATGCGTTTTCCAGTCACAGATTCATGCTTAGAGTGATAGGACGAAGAGATTAAGCTATGATTCATGTGTTTCTGAGTTGGTTTGAGCCGTTTAGGGTTAGGGTTTCAATGGACCTCGCCGGCGTGAGAGAAGAGAGAAGAGAAGAAAGAGAAACATTGCAAAAAATGAGAGAAAACGGGTTGGAGACATTTTATATAAGGCGCTGGAACCGGGCGGGTTTTGACCCGATCCAGCACCCCACGCCTTGGACCGTTTGATCCAGGTCTTGATGGATCTGGATCAATCCAACGCTCCTGAAGCGTTCTGGAGATCCGGATCCATCAACCGCGTGGGTTTGGGCCATTTAGATTGGGTTTTGTGGTTTCTTTTCAGTTTTCTTGACTTCCTTGTTAATTGCACCTACATTTCTGCTACCTGAACCCCTGTGTATGTTAATTTTCTTACAAAAAATTCCTAAAAATTGCTATGTGTTTCTTGATGCATTTTTAACTATTTTGTGGTATTTTTACATTTTGAAATGGATAAAAAATATGTGTGCCAATTATTCCTCTTGATTTGAATATTTTTGTGTTCTTTATGGAATTTCTTGCATGATTTTTGTGTCAATTCAATGCCACATGATCCCAATGTTGGTTATATGATTTTGTGATGATTTGGCTCATGATTCTATGCCCTTGCTACTAGTTAAGCGTTTAGATCTTGATTTCTTATATTGCAAGTAACTTGAATGGTTTTAAAAGTTGAAATATGCATATGTGATAACTTTGTGCCTAAAATTGCCTTGTAATTCACATTCCAATATTTGAAATGAGTCTCTAAAATCATGCTAGGATAGGTATTTTAGGTCATGTGTTAGATGAGCTTTGCATCTAGGTTTTGTGCATTCTTTTATCATATTTTGCTATTATTTTCACTATGTGTTGCATGCTTTTACTAAGTGTTTCTTGCCGTTTTATTTCTCATTCGTTACCTATTTCTCTACCGTTCTATATTTTGTTTACTAACCATCTTATTGCATATCTCATTCATAGTGCAAGCTTTGCATTACATTCATCCTTTTCTTTAACTTTCATTAATTTCCATGTAACATTTTTAGGTAGATTTACTTTCTTTTAAATTCTTGCAAGACCATAGAATGTAAATTAGGGCCAAATGTAAAGGACAATGGACACTATAATGATGTACACCGACACACGCACCGACACGCACACACGTTGTATGAGCTAACGCTAGATGTATGCTTAGGAAGCGTGAAACTTAGAAAAATATTATGCTTTTCCAAAAAAAAAAAACAATAAACACCTCACTTGAAAACCGTTTTTGCAATAACTTTGGAGTCAAAACTCCATAGCTTTTTCTTTTATTTTCTTAATCAAAACGTAAATGAATCTTAAATTCCAACTTTAACCCTTTGCTTTAACAATTGAAACAACCTCACTTTTTTCAATCTCATGCCTTTAAGGCCCCTTTTTCTCTTCTTCAAAATCATTTTCAAAACTAAAAACAAACTAACCCACAAAAATCTTTTCTGGAAGAGAACTACATGGAGTTTGATCCCTTAAAAGGGTATGTAGGCAAGAGACCAAAATCTCTCCAAGTCCAATAAAAAATAAATCCAAACACTTCTTATCCCCATTCTAAAAAACAATTTTTTTCCAATAAATAGCATTAAAAGTAAAGCGTAAAAGATAAATCTAGAAAAACGGCTCCTATAGAATACTATAGTCGTTGCGGGTGCCTAACACCTTCCCGTAGTGAAAGTTGCCCCGAACTTAGAATTTCTAAGGGTTTTCTCAATTTTACCCTTCCCCAAAAAATAGAGACATCAATGATTGAAAGGTTCAAGCCTAATTAATGACTTGACACCTGAAAATCGCGATGACACATCTCCTCAATACTTTCATCATCCTTCATCTTGAATAACTCATACTGATGAACAAGCATAAGTGCTTTAGCTTCTCTAACCTTCATAGTTTGCATAGAGATAAGCAAACATAGCCTTTGCAGTAGATTTATCACTCATTTTCATATACTCTGCACGAGGTATAGCAAGAACAAGTGATCCTCTGATCTTGTGATGTTTCTTGTACATCTTCTTTTGAGCAGGAGTATGTTTCTTTCTATCAAGAGCAGCTCCTTCTTCATCCAGATCCAGGTCACCAACTCCATCTTCCATAATATCCCATAATTCTTCATCTATGCCCATGATATAACTGTAGAAGTTGGTTTTCCACCAAGAGAACTCTTCAGGATATCCATTAAACTTTGGAACTTTTCCTGAATCAGCTTTCTTATCACCATAATCATAAGAAACAACATTATGATTACCACCAGAACTAGAGCCAGAAACAGATGATTCACCAGTAGACATGTTTTTCTCAGAAAACCAAGGCTTTGATACCATTTGAAGGTGAGAAAAAAACACAAGAAGGGGGGTTGAATTGTGTTAGCTTTTTCTTCTTTTTCTCCTACTGAATTCATTGATCAGAAGCAAGAGACTTCAAACTACTCAAGCACAACTGCAAGAGATTTCCTATGCTCCTGAACACAATCAAGAGACTTCTAATGCTCAAGCACTACTACAGGAGCCTTCTATTCAAACAGAATTACAAAGAAAATTGTTTGAGGTTGAACACTTGATATACAATCAGTGGTGTTCACAATACAAATCAGATACAGACTCTTAAGACTCTAGAATTTCTAAGATATGAAGTTTGATAAGAAATTCTAAGTGAACTTTTTGATGCAGAACAATTTCAGCAGAGGTTAGGAGATTTTAAATTGTTGTTGAGTCTTGCCATTCTCTAAGTCTTCACTCCTTTATATAGAGGTGTGAAAGAGACGTTATAAATTGTCAGCACATCAAAAAAGAGTTGTTTGAAGCTTTGATCAAATCACCAATGACCTTTTGCCTGATTTGGTTATTGTCCTATGAAGGATCAATTTCAATCCATTCCAAGTATGAAGGAACATTGTTGCAGGCATAGCTTTTATTCTTGTCCTGTAGCAGAGACACAAACTGAGTAGTGGAGGTAGTGGTTGTACACTTCGTACAATTGTACTTTGTCAACGCTCTTCAAAGAACAAGCATCCAATGCCTTCAAATTCATTTGAAAGTCGTTGCTTTACTCTTCTGGTCTTCTGCAATGTCCTTCGAAGAATGGACAAGGAACGTCTACTCAATAGGAAACTCATGCGTATGAGATTAAAGGAAGAACCATGTCCTTGGAAGAATGGGAGCTAACAGTACAAGTGGAAAGCCCAGTTGATTTTACTTCTCTGGCTTATCATGGCTTCCATATCAAGGAATTCTACGAAGCTCATGACCTCTAACACTAGTTTGATATGCTTAGTGGTCCAACCTATGTGAATCTCATAAGGCACTTATGGGTAAGAGCCTCTATTTATAATAAGCATGCCGCTAAACTAGAAATGGAAGAAAAAGTGCTTATTGACCCCTCCTTGGCTGAGAAATCAAAAGAAGAAATGGGTCTGGAACCTTTCGTTGACACTGAGATCAGATCAAGTATCATGGGTGTACCAGTCTTCATCTCTCAAGAGATTATAGCTTATGTGATTGGAAGAGCTTCTGAAGGAAGTTTCAAGGATGGATTAGATAATAACAAGAAAAGTCCATGGAATGAGATTGTAAATCAAACCATGTACAACATCAAGAAGAAAAGTGCCTACAGTGACTTGAGCATGGAGAAGAAGATGCTCCTGAAGATACAGAATGAGAATCTTCTGCCTGAGCAAATGTACCCAAATACATCTTCAAACACATGATCAAAGCTCTAAAAGAGAGTCAAACAATCAAGAGATCATGGATTCCCTATGGGAGACTGATCTCAGAAATTCTATCTCAAGGAGGGGTTCTGAAGCCCTCGAAGAAACTAAGGTTTTCACTGACCAGCGGCTTGGAACAGTTATTGGGAAAATAATCAATCGAAGCACCTTAGGGAACATGAAACTGATCAAGCAGGAAGACATCAAAAAGCTGGATCCACTAGATGTGCAACTGTACTTCATACATGACTACTTGAAGAGTACTGGAGAAGAAATCCAACTGGAGGATATACCAGAAACCATGTATGGTGGTGCTCTTCTTGTTGCAAAGAGCAGGAAGACAAAGAGAAAGCCACTTTCAGAAGCTGAGTATTTGGAAGAAGCTTCTGAACAACCTGCAAAGAAAGCCAAGAAGGCCAAGAAGGATAAAGTTGCTGAAGGAACTGGTTTTGGTCTTGCAACCATCCAAGAAGAAGTCAAGGATTTAGGCCACATTGAAGTAATCACCAAGAGGACCAGAAGTGGTAAGGAAGTTGTACCCTCACCATCTTAGCCTGCTCAGCCTTCTGTTCCTAGAAGAAAAAGAAAACTCATTGTCAGGAAGTTGAAGCTTACTTCAGAAGAGGATGAAGAAGCTACAGAACTTGTGATAAGGGAAGTCAAGAAAAAGAAAGGAAACAGATGCTGTTGTGGAGAAAGCACTGCAGCTGGCCAAGGAAATTAAGATACTTGCTGAGGTTCTGGCCAAGGAATCCATAGTTGAATCTGCTCAACTTGGATTGGAACTCACAGAGAATCTGCAACAGATGGCAATGACTGGAAATTTGGTGGAATTTGAAGCTGATGGTATGGAAATGGAAGCTGCTGAAGTTAATCAAGAGGAAGCTAGATGCTCAGAAGCTCCTGGTGTTTCAGAAGCTCCTGAAGGTAATTTTAACTCACACATTGCTGAAATAGTTGAAATGGGATCTAGTACCTCCTCTAAAACTAGGTCTAGTTCATCCTCCCTCTCATCATCTTCATCCACATCATCTGATCCAGATGATATACCTCTCAGCAAAATCTATTATACCCTCAATAAAGATTTATCCCCATCACCATCATTCAAAACCTCTAAAAAGCTAGATTATGATACATTTGTGCCAATGTATCCCTCTGTTGAAGAGAGGTTAATTGGTTTCCAACAAAGAAAAGTTGATGCTTGCATTCATCTACCTGTTAATCATCCCCTACAACCACCTATGATTGAGCCTATTCAATCTCTTCCTGCTGATGCAGAGGGTGTTGATGATCACACAAGGACAGATCCTGTAAACATCAATGTATCATCATCTGAACCTATCTCTCAAACCCAAACAACTCAAACTACATAAACTTCTAAACCTTCAATCATACAAAACCTTGTTAACCATTATTCAGGTGAACTACCTGAGTATGAGACCAACTTAGAAAAAAGCCTCTGACATAGCTTTTGATGAAGTTATGACAGAAAGCCCCCAACAACATGAACCTGACCAAAAAATGGCATCAACAACTAACCTTGACTTTGTTCTTATCCCTGAACCTGTTCCTGAACTAGTTGTTCCTTAACAACCTGGTTCTGAACCGAGTGCTCCTGAACAAGTCATAAATAGCCAATCAACAACAACCAACACTCCTACTGAACCTGAAACCTCAGTAAATGACCAACCCTCATCCTCTAACCTAGCAATTCAACGTGTTGCCCCTACCAAGACAAATGTTCCTTCTCCACCCACATTGTTCCTAAATTTAACTATTCTAGCAAATGTATGTGAAAACATCTTTCAAGAGCTGAACAATCTAGTTCAAGCAAGGAACAATCTCACTCATGAGATAAATATGAGAATATGTGGACAAGAATGAAGGATAGAGTGGAATTCGTCCTGACAGAGCTTCAGAGATCATGTCTTGATGCACAAGAGATTGCTCAGACAAAGCTTCAAGATAGGCTGAAGGGACTGGTTTCTAATCTACATGAAGTAAAAATTCTTAGAACCTGGGTGAAGACTCCTTTGTGCTTAGAAGCAAGGAATGTTATTCCATCAAGCATACACCCAATAAAGCTGAATTTGGATTGGTTAAACAAGCTAAACCTCAAGGAAGCCTCTTCTGAACTGGCACTTCTGCAAAGGAACACTCTTCTGGAGAAAGAGTGCAATCAGCTTAAGAAAGAGCTTCTGGAGCAGAAACTGATGATGTTGGAATACAAGACTGCTACTGAAGCCAAGCTGGAAGGAGCAAGAATAAGGGAAGAGAAGCTGATCAAAAGCAATGAAGAATTCAAGCAAGAAATGAAGGAACAAACAAAAGAAACGAACAGGATAATGCAAAAGATGATGGAGATGTTTCAAAAACAAGCCCAACCCTAGTTTCACACCATTATAACTTGTTTTTACTTCCTTTATTTGTATATATTTATATATTGTTTTTGAACTTGTTTATGCTTCTGAATTAACTGTTTGACCTATGTGCTTCTAAACAATTCATGCTTCTGAATATAAACTGCTTCTGAACTTCATTATATTGTGTGCTCTGATCACTCTTGTTATATTTTCTCACTTCGTTTTTCTCATCTCTTCTCTTTGTCTTTATTCTTTTACACTTTTTGTTAATGACAAAAGGGGGAGTGGATGCATAGTATTTAAAGGCTCTGAGCCTCATTAATTTAATTTCAAACAATTTAAATTAATAGGACCATCTTCTTATCTCTTAGTCTCTTAATGTGAGATTATTCTGAGTGTTATTATGTTTTTAATGATGAATTTAATTAACAAGAATAGAACTCAGGGGGAGCTTACAAACCTCACCTTATAGTACTATTGGACTCAGGGGGAGCTTACAAACCTCATACCCTAATAGTCAACTGGTTAATTAGATTAACAACAATTGAACATTTTAAATACTAATGGTTGTCATCATCAAAAAGGGGGAGATTGTTGGAACAAAATGTGTTTAACACTACCTCTTGAGAGTTTTGATGATAACAAGGTATTAAAAATTGTCAATTGGATATGCTAATATTTGTTCAAGTGTACAGGACCATAAACAAAAAATTGAGATCATCATTAGGTTTTGGAAGAACAAAAAAAGAGCAAAGGAATCAACAGAAAGGAAGCTTAAAGCGTCTGAAGAGAACTGCTCCTGAAGTCGAAGTGCTCCTAAAGACAAAGTGCTCCTGCAGTGATGACGTCATCAGAAGCTAATTCATCAGAAGCATCTCATCAGAAGCTGAAGATCACCAAAAGCTGTAGTTCATCAGAAAATGCAAGACTTAAAGTTTCAAAGGTTGTTCAATGGACTTAATCTCGTCTAAACATTACAGAAGACCAGAAGAGTGAAGCAACGGCTAATTCAAATGAACTTGAAGGCATTGGATGCTTGTTCTTTGAAGAGCGTTGACAAAGTACAATTGTACGAAGTGTACAACCACAACCTCCACTACTCAGTTTTTGTCTCTGCTACAAGACAAGAATAACAGCTCTGCCTGCAACGATGTTCCTACAAACTTGGAATGGATTTGAAATTGATCCTTCATAGGACAACAACCATATCTGGCAAAAGATCATTGGTGATTGATCAAAGCTTCAAACGACTCTTATCTTGATGCGCTGGCAATTCACAACGTCTCTTTCACACCTCTATATAATGGAGTGAAGACTTGAAGAATTGTAAGAGATTCAACACAATTTAAAAGCGCCAAACCTCTGCTGAAATTGTTCTGTATCAAAAGTTCACTTAGAATTTCTTATCAAAGTTCATATTTTAGAAATTCTAGAGTCTTAAGAGTCTGTATCTGATTTGTATTGTGAACACCACTGATTGTATATCAAGTGTTCAACGTCAAACATTTTTCTTTGTAATTCTGTTTGATTAGAAGTCTCTTGTAGTTGTGCTTGAGCATAGAAATCTCTTGATTGTATTCTTGAGTATAGGAAGTCTCTTGCAATTGTGCTTGAGCATTTGAAGTCTCTTGTTAGTTTTAGCAGTGAGCAATTGTAATCAGATATTACATTATAGTGAACTCTCCTTGGAAGTGCAAGGGGGACAGGACTACTTCCGGTTTGTGGAAGGAACCTGTATAATTGCTTTGTGTCTTTCTTCTCTCTCTCTCTTTGCTTTATCCACTGCATCTAGAATCTGAACATCACTTCAGAAGTTGTACTCTAACTGCTTCTGATCAGTGATTTCACTAGGAGAAATTGAAGAAAAAGTCAACACAATTCAACCCTCTTCTTGTGTTTTTTCTCACCTTGACACTAGATTAAACAAATATGTGAATTTGAACCCAACAAACACGGTGAGAAGATGGAAAATCAATATAATGTCGCATCATGACGAAAAACAAAGTACTGTTCTAAAACGACAAAAACACGAAAGGAAAACCAAATATGTTTGAAAGTCTGTGAAGAACGGACACTTCTTTGATTAGGCATGTCACGTTTTCGGACAAGTGTCGTGTCTGACACCGACACATATAAATATAATAAATTATGTGATTTTTCTAAATTTTTAGCAGTGTCGACGTGTTAATATCTGCATTGTGTTTAGTGTTCATGTCTGCATCCGTGCTTAACCGGTGAAAATGAAGTATGTAAATAAAAGAGGAGAAAAAAACAATTTAAATTCGTTGGTTTTGGATGTTTTAATAATAGTATAAGATGTCTGCATTTCAAATTACGTGTTTCAATTGTACCCAAATAAATACGTGTTTCAATTGGAAAAGGAAACATGTCATAGTACTTGAAAGTAAAGTCATGATTTAGGATTATTGAATTGTTGAAAGAAAAGTCATGACAAATATTACAAATTTAAGTACAGTTCAATGCTTTTTCACGTCTGCGTCCAAGTGCCACAGTTGCAACTTTAACTAACCATCCACAGTCTTTGTTACTTGACTTTTATTGTAACATTAAAATCTCCGCCCCCGCTAATCACAGTGTGTAATATAGGAACTTCTGAATATAGGGAACTAAGCATCATTTTTCTTTCCCTTGTAAGACTAAATATGTTTATTAATTTGTGTATCATTTCTTAAAGGGAAATATATTTTAGGACAAAAGGAATATTTATTTTTCATTGTAAAACAAGATGTTCATTTTAGACGATTTAGATTAAACAAAGTCAATAATTTCAAAGTAAAAGTTAGTATTTTTGGTTACATCTACTATCTTTGGTCTTTATTATAAAAGAATGAAAAACTGATCCTTAATATAATAAAAGATCATAGTTGTAAAATGAATTTATTAATTAAAAACTTTTTTTGTCTGATCTTTAGATTAAATGACAAATACCACCATAAACACACGAACAATGTTGGATCAGGAGGGTATCTTAGATTACCATCCATATTAGACTTAGAGTAGTCACACAAGTGAGTTTAGACACGACACTTTATTCTAAAATGACTAAATTGCATTTTTGGTTCCTTAACTATTTAGGTAGTATCGGTTTGGTCCCTTAACTAAAATTTGATTTATTTTGGTCCCTTAACTTCTCTCTATTTCACATTTTGGTCCTTTTCGTTAGTTTTAATTCAAAAACGTTACGTTTTCTTCATCTTCTTCTCCTATTTTTCATCTTCATATCATCTCTGTCATCGCGATTTTCGGGTGTCAAGTCATTAATTAGGCTTGAACCTTTCAATCATTGATGTCTCTATTTTTTTTTTTGGGGAAGGGTAAAATTGAGAAAACCCTTAGAAATTCTAAGTTCGGGGCAATTTTCTCCACGGGAAGGTGTTAGGCACCCGTAACGACTATAGTACTCTATAGGAACCGCTTTTCTAGATTTATCTTTTACGCTTTACTTTTAACGCTATTTTTGAAAAGGTTGTTTTTAAAGAATGGGGGGAAGAAGTGTTTGGATTTTATTTTTATTGGACTTGGAGAGGTTTTGACCTCTTGCCTACATACCCTTTTAAGGGATCAAACTCCATGTAGTTCTCTCTCGAAAAGCTTTGTGAGTTTTGGTTCATTTTAGTTTCGAAAATGGTTTTGAAGAAAAGAGAGAGGCCGTAAAGGCTTGAGAAAGAAAAAAATGTGAGGTTAGTTCAATTGTTTACAAAAAGGTTTAAGTAAGAATTATTTTCATTTGGGGTTTGATTAAGAAAAAGAAAAGAAGATACAATGGAGTTTTGACTCCAAGGTTTATTAAAAAAAAGGTTTTCAAATGATGAAATTGTTAATGTTCCGAAAAAGGTTTTTCTAAGTTTTGCGCTTCCTAAACATACATCTAACGGTAAATCATACAACGTGTGTGCGTGTCGGTGCTTGTGTCGGTGTACATCATTATAGTGTCCATTGTCCTTTACATCGGCCCTAGTTTACATTCTATGGTCTTGCAAGAAATTGAAATAAAGAAACTACCTAAGAAATTAAAAGATTGGATAAAACCTAAACTTAAAGGAATGGAGATGGAGTTGAGTGCTTAATGTGCATGAAACATAGAATGGTTAGTGAAACAATATGAAGTGATAGTAAAAAATGTTAAACAAGGTATGAAAAAATGGGAAGAAAAATGCATGCAAACTAACATTACTTACAAAGCAAGAAACTAAAAAAAGGTAAACTTTACAAAATTTGGAAACTAGCATATAAACTTGCAAGACAAAAGCTAATCAATTAAACTAACAAGATTGAAAATATTGCAAAATTGTAAACAAAAGAAACTTAACGAAAATTGGAAATATTGCCAAAATTTTAAACAAAAGAAAAAAAAATCAACTAACATAATTGGACATATTGCAAAAATTGTAAACAAAAATCAACTAACACAATTGAATGAATTAGCACAAAATCAGAGGTAAACTCATCATAAAATTAAGTGCCAAACATCAACATCACATGACGAATTTTGGATCAAAAATCATACAAGAAAATTCACACAAAAACACACAAAATATACAAATCAAAAGAGAAATTAACACATATTACTTTCATCAATCTTAAACATGTAAAAATATCACAAAACAGTCAAAAACATATCAAGAACACATAGTAATTTTTTGAGATTTTTGTGAAGAAATTCAAACGCACATGTGGTCCAAATAGCAAGAACAGGGGTGAACATAGCAAGGAAATCAAGAAACTGAAAAGAAAGCAAAAAGCCCAAAGCTAACCGGCCCAAACCCACGCGGTTGATGGATCCGGATCTCCAGAACGCCTCAGAGGCGTTGGATTGATCCAGATCCATCAGGACCTAGATCAAACGGTCCAAAGCGTGGGGCGCTGGATCGGGTCAGAACCCACCCGGTCCAGCGTCTTATATAAAAGGTTCTAACCCGGTTTTCTTTCATTTTCTTCACAACGTTCTCTCTCTTCACTCTTCACTCTTCTCTTTTCTCTCTTCTCACTCCGGTGAGGCTATGAAACCCTAACCCTAACTCACTCAAATCAACCCAGAAATTCACAAATCATGGCTCAAACGTTCCGTCTAATCATTTTAGGCATGAATCTACCACTGAAATTCACATGCATCAACTGAAACGATGTAGATTTTGAATTCTTGTTCACGGATTTCGAACGGTTTTGGTTCTGTTTTTTGGTTCAAATCTTTTTCTAAATGGTTTTGCTTACGGATTCGTTGGTTTACAACGGTTGATACTCGTTGTAAACCTTGGAATCTTTACGGTTTTCAAAGATTTTTAGGGTTTCATGATTTTTGAACCAAAAACTCTTCGAATCTCCTACGGATCTACATCAATTTGGATTCGTTGTTGTTTTCGAATATGCAAGAGGTAAGTTTTTGATTTTCACCTGGTTTTATTCGGAGATTTGATTTTGAATCTTCAGAATGCTTTGATTTGATTCTGTTTCTGCTGATTCTTGCTTGAAATCCGGAAATAAACCGATGATTCTTCTTCTTCTTCTTCGCCGGTTCAAAACCTTTGAATTTCTTCCCCTTTTCTTCTCAAACTTCTTCTCAGTGATCGCATTGGTGTAACGCCCTAGTCGCTATTTTGTTATTTTTAGTTGTTGGGCATGTTTTATTTGAATTTATAAATGATTATGTGAATATGTGGTGTGTTTATTTGTTTATAATAATTTATGTGAAATAATTGAGTTATATGATTTATTGATGTATTATCTAAATGCATGTTATTTGTTATTTAATTAATTAGTAGTGGGATATAATATTTGCTTTGTTTTGAGAAAATAGAAGGAATATTATTATTTTGGAGAATTATGAAAATAGGAAGAATAATGTTTATTTAGAATAAGGGATTTATTTGGAGTTAATAGAATTAAGGAGGGTTAATGAGAAATTAAAATGAAAGTTATTGGGGGAGTTAAGAGAAAGAAAGGAGTTATGTTTTGTTAAGGAAAGAATAGGAAGAAGTCAGTAAGCATTGTACGTATCAGAGAAAACAAGAAACAGACTTTTTGGGAGAAAGAGAGAAGAACCAAGAGCAAAGGGGGATTAGCCAAGAGGAGAGATTTTTGTAGCAATTGTTCATCTAATCAGGTAAGGGTGGGCTAGCAATTCATTGGTTAATATATACATGTATGTTTTCATGAAATTGGATGGAAAATGGTGATTTTGATTTAGGTTAAAGAATATGATAAATTGCTCATTGTTGTTGAAATATGTTGTTGATGATGTTTCTATGAGATGTTTCTGTTGTGTTGTTGTGTATTGAACCCATAAACATTGTTCTAAATCATTTTGGGTAATTGAGGGATCAAAGTTGGGATTTTTGGGTAGAACCATGCTGAAATCGCACTTTTTTGTGAAGCTGAGTCCAGATTTGATACCGCAAAAACGTGCCACGTTTTGGCAAGCGCGTCACGTTTTGGTCGACAGAATGCATAGTAATTCTGGGCATAAAAACGTGACACGTTTTCTAAAAACGTGACACGCTTTCTCAAAAATCAGATCATCCATATTTCACTATTTTTCACCCATTTCTGCTTTGCACTAGCTTTTGGTGTAAACATGAAAGTTTTAGATAATTAAGTTAGCTTTCTAATGGCGTTGGTTGGGCTTGAAAATGATTTGTAGATTTTGAGTTATGATGAAAATAGTCCAGGTGGGTCTCTAGGAATCTTTAAGAAAACTTAACATAACTAATCCCAAGTTAGTCCAAGAACTTATGGTTGGTTTTTCCAACTTCAAACTTAAGTATTAGGGATTTAGTTGAGGTGTTTTATGAGTATTTGGCTTATGTCTTATTGATCAAACTTGATTTGCTTTGAAGGATGTTTTAGACTTTGATATGAACGTAATTGATTAATGTATATGTTGCTATTGTTGTTGATATGTTGGAATATATATGTGTATATATGTACAATTATATACGGTGTATCGTTGTTCCCGTTGTTGATGTTGTTGAGTCGTGTTGTCCAAGTTGGGGAGTGTGTCATAAGTATTAGGCACAAATGTTGATGTCGTAGTAGGTGTTGTTGTTGTTATTGGTTGCATGCTGATATGCACCATTAGTTGTCGTAGGGTTGTATGCAGATATACACCATTGAGTCTTCATAACTCATTTGCATCGTTGGGGGCTTATGCCCTGGAATGTTTATACATTCAATTGGTGAGGGCTCATGCCCTGTAATGCTAGTCATTCATCTGGTGAGGGCTTATGCCCTGGGATGCTTTAACCATCCAAAATTGGTGGGGGCTTATGCCCTGGAATGCTTAGCATTCAACACGCGTAGTTGGTACCACATTTGCATAATGCATTAGTAGTTGATGGAGTCTTGCATTAGTTGTTGTAGGTGTGAGTTGTTTTGTAGAGATGTTGTTGGTGAGGTGTCGCCACAAGTGATGATGTCGTTGATGTTGTTAACCGAAGATGAATCTAAATAATATTGATGATGTTGTTGCTAATATTGATGATGTTGTTGCTTATATTGATGATGTTGCTGCCTATGCTGATGATGATTGTTATTATTTGTTGTTGTTTTCGACGCAATTTGATGATTCATATATTTATATATTACTTTTGTTTTGTGAACTCACCCCTTCTGCTGGAATTGCCGCCTCGTGGGCAAGTGCAGGTAACGAAGGCTAGTTAGATTCTTTTTGGCTCTTGTGTCCTAGGCTCTGATACGTAATGGGATGGGGATTCTGCTGTTTACATTCTTCATTTCCTTATGTATCATTGATGAACCATGTTGTTGGATTTTATTATTGAATAATATTATTATGTTGAGGCCCTTGTGTAACACCCCGTTCCCAATATGACATAATAATATGCAACAATTATCAGAGTTCAACAAACAACGGAGTATTACATCTAATTTTCAAAATTATTTAAATAGAATATAAAACTATTTAAAAACATCAAGAAATTCCATCATATTAAGTTTCTGCAGCGGAATATTTATTATAAAAATATCTCAAGTCATCTACATCAATCCTTGGCACAAAGGCCTCAACATAACAATATTCTCCAATAATGAAATCAACAACATAGTTCAACAAGTGATACATAAGGAATGAAGAATTAAATATGCAATATTCCCATCCCTCTACGCATCAGAGCCCTATACACAGGAGCCATCAACCTACAAGCCTTCACTACCTGCACTTGCCCACAAGGCGGCAATTCCAGCAGAAGGGGTGAGTTCACAAATCAAAAGTAATATACAAATATATGAATTCATCAAAATACATTGAAAACAACAACAATATTAACAATCAGCAGCATCGTTATCAACATCATCAACTAAACATTATCATATTGATTCATCTTTGATTAACATCAACAACCGTTTGTGGCGACACCTCACCAACTACAACTCACAAACTGTCAACTCACACCTAAGTCAACTGATGCAAGACTCCAACAACGAATGCATTATGCAAATGTGGTACCAACTACGCGCGTTGAATGCTAAGCATTCCAGGGCAATAAGCCCCCAACAATTTGGATGGTTAAAGCATCCCAGGGCAATAAGCCCCCAACAGGTGAACGATAAAGCGTTCCAGGGCAATAAGCCCCCAACAGGTGAATGATAAACATTCCAGGGCAATAAGCCCCCAACAAATGCATATGAGTATGAATGACTCTATGGTGTATATCTGCATACAACCCAACATCTTAATGGAGCATATCAGCATGCAACCAACAACAACAACAACTTAGGATACCCTCCCCAACTGGACATACCACTCAACATCAACAAGGCCACTCAACTTAGCAAGTATAATTATTTGCACATAAGCATACATAATTTCATCTTAATCATCTTCATAATATAGTTTTTATCATCTAAACAATTCTTAATAAATCCAATAAACATCTTAGAAAGCTTAGATTTGGGTTTAGAACACCTTAGAAAAATCACATTTTGGGTCGCACAGGACCCAGCTCGCTTAAGCGAGCAGCATCTCGCTTGAGCGAGTCAAAACACGTAAGTTTGGTTATTCCTCGCTTCTGGCTCGCTTCTGGTTCGCTTAAGCGAACAGGCTAAATACACTATCCTGGGCGTCTCTCGCTTAAGCGACGGGAATCTCGCTTAAGCGACGCAAATGACGAAGGTTAGCATTTTGCTCGCTTGGGGTTCGCTCGTGGCTCGCTTAAGCGAGCGGCTAAAATTTCAGACTGGTCGTGGCAAAAAGTTGCTCGCTTGAGCGAAGGGTATTTCGCTTGAGCGAGTGCTCATCTGGGCAGAATTCTAACCTACGATTTTCTAACCCTATATCATCCAAAAATCCCATTTTTGATTCCCCAATCACCCAAAATGGTTTAGAAACAATGTTTATGGGTTTAAGGCACAACAAAACAGCAGAACATATCATAACAACATCATTGCAACACAATTCATCAAGAAATGAGTAATTCATCATATTCATACACCTAATTCAACAATCACCAATTTTAATCCATTTCCATGAAAACACATACTTATACATTGACAATTGAAGAGTAAACCCACCCTTACCTTAATTCAGCAAATTTCTACAGCAATTGGATGATTTCTCTCTTCCCTTGGCTTCTTCTCTCTTTCTCCCAAAACTCTTGTTTTCTTTTTGTTTCTACTGATACGTGTTCTGTTTCTTATTTCCTTTACTGACTTTTCTCCTTTCTTTCTAACAAAGTATAACTCCTTTTTCTTTCTTTACTCCCTCACTTAATTTTCTTTTAATTTCATTAACCCCCTCCTAACTCTACTAATCCTAAATAATTAATAATTCCTCCTATTTTCATAAATCCCCAAAATAATAATATTTCTTCTATTTTCTTAAATAACAAAATCATTACTAATTTCTCATATAATAAAATATAATAAAATAGCAACATCAATGATTCACATAAATCAACATAAATTATATAAAATACATAAAACATATCAAATCAACCAAAAATAGTAAAATAACGACTAGGGCGTTACAACTCTCCCCAACTTAGAGAATTTCGTCCTCGAAATAATACCTTAAGCAACAAACAACTCAGGATAGGACTCTTGCATCTTGCTTTCCAACTCCCAAGTCAAACTCTCACCGGTTACACCGCCCCAAACAACTCTCACCAAAGGTATCTCCTTGCCTCTCAGCTGCTTCACCTTACGATCATTGATGACATGCTGTCATTACGTATTTTTGTGGACTTATTTTGACATTTTGATAGAGTTCTGAGGCAATATGAGGTAACCAGGGGTGTGAAAAGCAGAAATTCTAAAGTGCTGGAAATTGGCAATCGTGGCGCGATTTTTAGTGGCGTGGCGCGATTTTGTGACCAGAATGAAGGTTTGGTTCTGCCACTGAAATCGTGGCACGATTTCTGGTGGCGTGGCGCGATTTTGGGCGCAGTCAGACTTGCCTATTTAAGCTGAAATCAGTTCCAAACATAAGGGTTACGATTTTGGAGAGCTAAAGTGCGATTTTAACACCCAGAAGACTGCATAGGGGCGATTTCCATCATCTCTAAGCCAGTTCATGTATGTTTTAATTCTTCCATTGATTATGCTATTTGTAAACACTATTATGAGTAGCTAAATCTCTTAGAGATTGGATCCGAGATGAATCTATGTAAACCCTATTGATCCTATGTTGCTGTGATGAAACTCTATTTCATATTAATGATATTCTAGTATTTATTCAATTTAATTGTTCTTAATGCTTTTCATATCTTGATCACATATGAACATGATTTCGTGAGAATGAATGACTATTGACCGTAGCTTTTAACTTAGACCTAATTAAGTTGTTCTAATAAACATGGTTAGTCTAGGAATGGATAATCGTTTATTAGTGATATAAGGTTAACATGCTTAAACCTTCGAGAATTATTAGACCACCTAAGGAATTAGGGGCTGTAGTTTAAGAGGAGGGTCCTAACTCAAGGGATTGATTAGGACTAATTCGTTAACTATCGTAGGACTAGCAAATCATTGAATGGAATAGAGTACAGTAACCAATTAGGGGAAACATAGAGGATTCGACGATCTAATCTCATCTCTCTCCACATTTTCATAACAAACTTTATCTTTTGTTATTTGTTTTAAAAAACAAACCAAATCTTCTGCCTAGTGGCAAAACAAACATAATCTCTATACATCCTATTGCGTAACAAAGTTAACTTATTGCAATTAAAAACAATCCTTGTGGGAACGATATTTTTACTACTTCGATAGTTTTTGGTACACTTGCCAAATTTCTATCAAGTTTTTGGCGCCGTTGCCGTGGATTGTTGATTTATTTCAATAAGGCAATTTTGTTATAATTTAGGATTTCTGTCATTTATATTTTTGTATATATATTTATAAAATAAAATAAAAATGATTTATGCTCTTCGTTTTCTTCTCACTGTACGGTGCTACTAAAAAGTTTATTCAAGTTTTGCAGCTATGATAGACAGGTTGTACCTTCATGACACAAAAGAGATTTGTACGCTGCAATATGAAAAATATATGCTATCTATGAAGATAAAATGTGTGGACAGTCAAATCTCGATATTAAAAAAGAGATGTGGTCGTGATGAGGCGAATCAACCAAGTAGTAATTGTGAAGGGAAGAACGAGGTGATCAACATAGATTACAATACTCAACTTCAACATATTTTAGATGATTTCTTGATGTCAAATCAAGTTTCATTTGAGAAGTTTGATCTTCAGTGTGGTGATCTTGTTGAGAAAGCACATGAGTCTAAGAGGACATTGGTTCAGATGGAAATTGAGTGTCACAAGGTTGTGGCGAAGGAAAAACCTAAAGTGATGAATGTTGATATTTTCTCGAAGTCTGGACCAACGGAGGTTGAGGAAATCATTCGTGTGCAGATGGATGCACGTCCTTCTCTAAGGTGGGAGAGCTTAAATTCCAAAGGTTTCACTGTGGGTGCATGGGAGTATCTGATTCTTTGTGCCAAATTCATGGAATTCCTACCAAACAAGAGGAAGAAGAAGGATGATATATTCTTTCTATCATATTTGCCACCCTAATAGTGGTTGAAGAGTCAAGCTCAATGACGTAAAAGAAAGCGCTTGGTGGGAGGCAACCCATCCTTTTTATTATGTCTTTATTTTCCGTATTTTATTTCTATTGTGGAGTCAAACAATTTGTCTTTAATTTTCATTTTGGTTTAACTCAGTTGTATCCCCCTGTTATGTGATTGAATCTGAACTTGTTTATTATTGATGAATTTGCTTGATTATTGACTTTTTCCAGTTTAGTAACAATTTTGTGATCAAGCGGTATTCCAAAAGTTCATATGGAGGAGTGACTTGTTATTCAAGGCAAAGTGTGAGGCAGTAAAGATAGGTAGTCACAACTCCCAGAAATCTAAACTGTAAGGTTCATAGCCAAATTTTATTTTTCAATTTTACTTGTAAAGAGTGTTCCATGCAACTACATTTCTAGAACTTGCATTGTTTCTTTACTGTTGATTGATTCTTGTCAAATACACACTGAGGCGAAAGTGCTTGGTCCTGTGAGCCTTTGAAGCCTACCATGATTTTATTGATATTTATCTTTTTCTTAGCCAAATTGAGCCGGTAGGTTTTAGAACTTTTTGTTCGGTGACAAACTACATTACAAAGCTTAGAGACTTTTAGGATTTATCCCGAATTTTATTTCTGAGTTAGGCATTGTAGAATGTTGCTAAATAATAAGTATGGGGTTGCTATTGGAATTTGCAACCAACTAAGTGTGGGGTGGGGGTACTAGAGAACAAAGAACATTATCATGAAAAATACACACAAAAATGGTGTATCAAAAAGAAAAAAAAAGAATGAAAAAGGGACAAACAATGAAAAATCTGAGTAACTTTAAACTCGATTGTCCCAACAAGTTACAAGTATTCTCTAGTACCTTTACAATTGTTTGTTTCAAAGGGTGAATGAAGAGATTGAATCCATGCTTTAATTTTCGTATGAGTGCCTAACTCAAATTTTGTGTAGCCTACTTATCCAAATATTATCCCACCTTCACCTAAAGCCCCGTTATAACCCCTAAAGACCTCAAAGTGTGTAATGACATTGATTTTGATTGACGTTTAGAAACTTTTCAAGCGTATGGTAATATGTAGACTTGCATGTCGACTGTGTGTGAACCCTATTCATTTTGTTGTGTGGAGTTGTGAATTGGTGGATGCAAACAAGTCAAACTAGCTCATCTTTAGCTAGTAGGGAGATGAACTTTTGGGTACTATCGCTTGATCAGGTAATTGTTATTTTACTGTCGACTGTCAATTTTTCAAGTAAATTCCTTGAGGACAAGGAATGGTTCAAGTGTGGGGTTGTGATGACATGCTGTCATTACGTATTTTTGTGGACTTATTTTGACATTTTGATAGAGTTCTGAGGCAATATGAGGTAACCAGGGGTGTGAAAAGCAGAAATTCTAAAGTGCTGGAAATTGGCAATCGTGGCGCGATTTTTAGTGGCGTGGCGCGATTTTGTGACCAGAATGAAGGTTTGGTTCTGCCACTGAAATCGTGGCACGATTTCTGGTGGCGTGGCGCGATTTTGGGCGCAGTCAGACTTGCCTATTTAAGCTGAAATCAGTTCCAAACATAAGGGTTACGATTTTGGAGAGCTAAAGTGCGATTTTAACACCCAGAAGACTGCATAGGGGCGATTTCCATCATCTCTAAGCCAGTTCATGTATGTTTTAATTCTTCCATTGATTATGCTATTTGTAAACACTATTATGAGTAGCTAAATCTCTTAGAGATTGGATCCGAGATGAATCTATGTAAACCCTATTGATCCTATGTTGCTGTGATGAAACTCTATTTCATATTAATGATATTCTAGTATTTATTCAATTTAATTGTTCTTAATGCTTTTCATATCTTGATCACATATGAACATGATTTCGTGAGAATGAATGACTATTGACCGTAGCTTTTAACTTAGACCTAATTAAGTTGTTCTAATAAACATGGTTAGTCTAGGAATGGATAATCGTTTATTAGTGATATAAGGTTAACATGCTTAAACCTTCGAGAATTATTAGACCACCTAAGGAATTAGGGGCTGTAGTTTAAGAGGAGGGTCCTAACTCAAGGGATTGATTAGGACTAATTCGTTAACTATCGTAGGACTAGCAAATCATTGAATGGAATAGAGTACAGTAACCAATTAGGGGAAACATAGAGGATTCGACGATCTAATCTCATCTCTCTCCACATTTTCATAACAAACTTTATCTTTTGTTATTTGTTTTAAAAAACAAACCAAATCTTCTGCCTAGTGGCAAAACAAACATAATCTCTATACATCCTATTGCGTAACAAAGTTAACTTATTGCAATTAAAAACAATCCTTGTGGGAACGATATTTTTACTACTTCGATAGTTTTTGGTACACTTGCCAAATTTCTATCAATCATCAATCCTCAAAGGCAAAGTCTCAACAGTAAGATTATCTCTAACCTGCACATCATCCCTAGGAATAACATGCGAAGGATCTGCTACATACTTTCTCAACTGCGAGACATGAAACACATCATGCAAGTTCGATAGATGTGGTGGCAATCCAATCCTGTATGCCACAGTCCCAACTCTCTCGGAAATCTGATAAGGACCAATGAACTTTGGAGTCAACTTCTTCGACTTCAATGCACGTCCTACACCCGTCATCGGAGTAACCCTCAAAAACACATGATCACCCTCCTGAAATTCAAGGGCTTTTCTCCTTTTGTCATGATAACTCTTCTGACGATCTTGAGATGCTTTCATCTTTTCTCTTATCATCTTGACCTTTTCCGTAGTCTGCTGCACTAACTCAGGTCCTAACACAATACTTTCACCCGACTCAAACCAACATAAAGGAGTCCTACACCTCCGACCATACAAAGCTTCGAACGGAGCCATACCAATACTCGAATGGTAACTATTGTTGTAAGTGAACTCTATCAATGGTAAGTGGCTGTCCCAAGCTCCACCTTGCTCGAGTACACACACTCTCAACAAATCCTCCAAGGATTGGATAGTCCTCTCCGACTGACCATCTGTCTGCGGATGATAAGCCGAACTCAGCCTCAATTTCGAACCCAAGGCATCTTGCAAACTCTTCCAAAACCTTGAAGTAAACCTCGGATCTCTATCCGACACAATACTAGATGGAACACCATGCAATTTCACAATGTCACGGATATAAATTTCCGCCAACTGAGCTACCGGATAAGTAATATTGATCGGAATAAAGTGTGCCGACTTAGTCAGTCTATCAACAACAACCCAAATGGCATCATGCCCTCTTGGAGTATTCGGCAAACTCGTCACAAAATCCATAGAAATGCTATCCCACTTCCACTCAGGCACATCTAACGGGGTCAACAACCCTGCAGGCTTCTGATGTTCAACCTTGGACTTTTGACAAATCAAACATGCATACACAAATTGAGGAACATCTCTCTTCAAACCGGACCACCAAAACAATTTCTTCAGGTCATGATACATTTTAGTAGCTCCAGGATGAATGCTCAAACTACTCTTATGACTTTCTTCTAAGATCAACTTCTTCAAACCTTCATCATCAGGAATGCAAATTCTTCCCCTAAACCTCAACACACCTTGGTCATCGACCTTGAAATCACTATCCGCATTTTGGTCACTAGTAGCCATCAAATCCACAAACTCAACATCAAGCTTCTGCGCCTCTTTGATACTGTTCAAGAAGTCACTATTAATCTTCAACATTCCCAACCGTACACTCTGAGGCGATCTTTCACAAACAAGACTCAAATCTCTGAACTGTTCAAGTAACTCGAACTCTTTCACCATCAAAGCAGACATATGCAACGTCTTTCTCCTCAATGCATCAGCCACAACATTAGCTTTACCAGGATGGTAATTCAAGCCAAAATCGTAGTCCTTAAGCAACTCAAGCCACCTTCTCTGCCTCATGTTCAACTCCTTCTGGTCAAACAGGTACTTTAAACTCTTATGATCACTAAACACCTCGAATCTGGAACCATACAAATAGTGCCTCCAAATCTTCAACACAAATACCACGGCTGCCAATTCTAGATCATGCGTAGGATAATTCTTCTCATGCACCCTCAGCTGTCTAGAAGCATACGCTACCACCTTGCCATCTTGCATCAAAACACCACCTAATCCCAGCTTAGATGCATCACAATACACAACAAAAGGTTCTTCTGGCTTTGGCAAAATCAAAATAGGAGCAGTCGTCAATCTCTGCTTCAACTCATTGAAACTACTCTCACATTGAGCATCCCACACAAATGCTTTACCTTTACAGGTCAGTTGCGTCAAAGGAAGTGCCAACTTTGAAAATCCTTCAATGAACCTGCGATAATAACCAGCCAAACCAAGAAAACTTCTCACCTCCGTAACCGACTTTGGTGTCTCCCACTGCGACACAACATCAACCTTCGAAGGATCTACAGCAATACCTTTACCAGAAATAATGTGGCCAAGAAAACTTACTTCGTTCAGCCAGAACTCGCACTTGGATAACTTGGCATACAACTTCTTTTCCTTCAGCACCTGCAAAACAATCTTCAAGTGCTCTGCATGCTCTGCCTCAGTCTTAGAATAGATCAAAATATCATCAATAAAAACCACCACAAACTGATCCAGATACTCATGAAAAATTCGGTTCATGTATTCCATAAACACACCAGGTGCATTCGTCACACCGAAAGGCATCACCTTATACTCATAATGACCATAACGCGTCCTAAACGCGGTCTTTTGCATATCCTCATCCTTCACCTTTATCTGATGGTAACCTGACCTCAAATCGATCTTGCTAAAAACGCAGGCACCCACCAATTGATCCATCAAGTCATCAATCCTCGGAAGTGGATACCTATTCTTAATCGTCACTTTATTCAACTGACGGTAATCAATACACAACCGCATGCTACCATCCTTCTTCTTTACCAACAACACCGGCGCTCCCCATGGTGAAACACTCGGTCTCACAAACTTCTTGTCAAGCAAATCCTCTAATTGTTTCTTCAATTCAGCCAACTCCGAAGCTGACATACGGTAAGGAGCCATCGACACAGGCTTCGTACCCGGCACAAGGTCTATCGAAAATTCCACTTCTCTCTCCGGTGGCACATCTGGAATCTCATCAGGGAAAACTTCAGGAAATTCCTTCACAACAGGCAGCCCATCAATCACAGCTTGGTTCTCCACCGACAAGAATGCCAACAAAGAAAACATCATTACACCATCTTGTTCTAGCCGCTTCATCTCCTTAGTGGATAAAAATTCTGCTCCACTCTCTTCTTCAGCAGAAGAAAACCGTACCGTCTTGGTAAAACAATTGATCAAGACATGATTGTACTCTAACCAATTCATCCCCAATATTACATCCATTCCCACCAACGGCAAACAGACAAGGTCCACCTCAAAATCTCTACCAAATACAGACAACGGACAACTTAAACAAACAAGGGAAGTAGTTACTGAACCCTTAGCTGGAGTTTCAACAACCATCTCCCCATTCATATCAGACATAATCAGACCCAATCTTTGTGCACAATCAATAGCAATGAAACAATGCGTAGCACCAGTATCTATTATAGCAATTAAAGGAGTACCACTAAAGAAACAAGTACCTCTGATAAGTCGATTCTCCTGATCAGTCTGAGTACCGGTCAAGGCAAAAACTCTACCACTGGTCTGCGCCTTCTTAGGCTGAGTGCACTGAGAACCAATGTGACCTTCTTCATTACAGTTGAAGCAAACAATATCTCCGCGCTTGCATTCGGTGACAGTATGGCCCTTCTTCCCGCATCTAAAGCACTTCTTCTCATCACGGGTGCAAGCATTACTCTTGTGGCCTTTCACACCACACTTGTAACAAACCACTTCAGCAGGAGCATCTCTACGTGCTGGCCTCCTCTCATCATGCATCCTTTGCTTACCTTTATCAGCTGGGGCACTATAAGGCTTCGGGCGACTCTGCTGCCCCTTACCTCTACGGTCATTCATTATCTTGTAGTGAGCTTTAGTGTCCTCTTCATAAATACGGCAGCTGCTCACCAACTCAGAGAAGTCTCTGATCTTCTGATAACCGATGGCCCGCTTGATATCAGCTCGCAGACCATTTTTAAACTTGATACACTTAGAGAACTCAGCAGTCTCCGCAGCATAATGAGGGTAGAACTTGGCAAGCTCCACGAACTTAGCAGCATATTCCGTAATGGACATGTCTCCTTGCTTCAGCTCAAGGAATTCTATCTCCTTCTTACCTCGGACATCCTCCGGAAAATACCTCCTCAAGAACTCTCTTCGGAACACAGCCCATGTAATCTCAGCTCCTTCAGCTTGGAGAATGGGTTGAGTGCTTACCCACCAGTCGTCAGCCTCTTCTGCTAACATATGCGTGCCAAACCGCACCATCTGAACATCCGTACACTGCATCACCCGGAAGATCCTCTCGACCTCCTTCAGCCAAGTCTGCGCTCCATCGGGGTCGTACCTTCCCTTAAAGGTTGGTGGATGATTCCTCAAGAAGGTTTCAAGCATCCTTACACCTTCACCAGCCCCACCAACACCTTGCTGTTGTCCAACAACTTGAGCCATTGCTTGTAAAGCAGCAGCAAGAGCAGCAGCATTTCTTCCGGCCATCTCGATAGTTCTACATAACAACAAGAATTAGAACAACAAAGACAGTTTAAACCTGTCACACTACTCTACATGGCTCGACACGACTCTTCTAATGGTCTGGCGGACCGACTCGCTCTGATACCAATTGTAACACCCCGTTCCCAATATGACATAATAATATGCAACAATTATCAGAGTTCAACAAACAACGGAGTATTACATCTACTTTTCAAAATTATTTAAATAGAATATAAAATTATTTAAAAACATCAAGAAATTCCATCATATTAAGTTTCTGCAGCGGAATATTTATTATAAAAATATCTCAAGTCATCTACATCAATCCTTGGCACAAAGGCCTCAACATAACAATATTCTCCAATAATGAAATCAACAACATAGTTCAACAAGTGATACATAAGGAATGAAGAATTAAATATGCAATATTCCCATCCCTCTACACATCAGAGCCCTATACACAGGAGCCATCAACCTACAAGCCTTCACTACCTGCACTTGCCCACAAGGCGGCAATTCCAGCAGAAGGGGTGAGTTCACAAATCAAAAGTAATATACAAATATATGAATTCATCAAAATACATTGAAAACAACAACAATATTAACAATCAGCAGCATCGTTATCAACATCATCAACTAAACATTATCATATTGATTCATCTTTGATTAACATCAACAACCGTTTGTGGCGACACCTCACCAACTACAACTCACAAACTGTCAACTCACACCTAAGTCAACTGATGCAAGACTCCAACAACGAATGCATTATGCAAATGTGGTACCAACTACGCGCGTTGAATGCTAAGCATTCCAGGGCAATAAGCCCCCAACAATTTGGATGGTTAAAGCATCCCAGGGCAATAAGCCCCCAACAGGTGAACGATAAAGCGTTCCAGGGCAATAAGCCCCCAACAGGTGAATGATAAACATTCCAGGACAATAAGCCCCCAACAAATGCATATGAGTATGAATGACTCTATAGTGTATATCTGCATACAACCCAACATCTTAATGGAGCATATCAGCATGCAACCAACAACAACAACAACTTAGGATACCCTCCCCAACTGGACATACCACTCAACATCAACAAGGCCACTCAACTTAGCAAGTATAATTATTTGCACATAAGCATACATAATTTCATCTTAATCATCTTCATAATATAGTTTTTATCATCTAAACAATTCTTAATAAATCCAATAAACATCTTAGAAAGCTTAGATTTGGGTTTAGATTACCTTAGAAAAATCACATTTTGGGTCGCACAGGACCCAACTCGCTTAAGCGAGCAGCATCTCGCTTGAGCGAGTCAAAACACGTAAGTTTGGTTATTCCTCGCTTCTGGCTCGCTTCTGGTTCGCTTAAGCGAACAGGCTAAATACACTATCCTGGGCGTCTCTCGCTTAAGCGACGGGAATCTCGCTTAAGCGACGCAAATGACGAAGGTTAGCATTTTGCTCGCTTGGGGTTCGCTCGTGGCTCGCTTAAGCGAGCGGCTAAAATTTCAGACTGGTCGTGGCAAAAAGTTGCTCGCTTGAGCGAAGGGTATTTCGCTTGAGCGAGTGCTCATCTGGGCAGAATTCTAACCTACGATTTTCTAACCCTATATCATCTAAAAAATCCCATTTTTGATTCCCCAATCACCCAAAATGGTTTAGAAACAATGTTTATGGGTTTAAGGCACAACAAAATAGCAGAACATATCATAACAACATCATTGCAACACAATTCATCAAGAAATGAGTAATTCATCATATTCATAAACCTAATTCAACAATCACCAATTTCAATCCATTTCCATGAAAACACATACTTATACATTGACAATTGAAGAGTAAACCCACCCTTACCTTAATTCAGCAAATTTCTACAGCAATTGGATGATTTCTCTCTTCCCTTGGCTTCTTCTCTCTTTCTCCCAAAACTCTTGTTTTCTTTTTGTTTCTACTGATACGTGTTCTGTTTCTTATTTCCTTTACTGACTTTTCTCCTTTCTTTCTAACAAAGTATAACTCCTTTTTCTTTCTTTACTCCCTCACTTAATTTTCTTTTAATTTCATTAACCCCCTCCTAACTCTACTAATCCTAAATAATTAATAATTCCTCCTATTTTCATAAATCCCCAAAATAATAATATTTCTTCTATTTTCTTAAATAACAAAATCATTACTAATTTCTCATATAATAAAATATAATAAAATAGCAACATCAATGATTCACATAAATCAACATAAATTATATAAAATACATAAAACATATCAAATCAACCAAAAATAGTAAAATAACGACTAGGGCGTTACACCTTGTGCCAAGGATTGATGTAGTTGATTAGAGATGATTTTAAAATAAATATTCCGCTGCAGATTTTTATAAAATGATGTGTTGAATTAAATAGTTTTTATATTCTATTTAAACTGAATTTTGAGAAGTAGAGGTAATACTCCGTTGTTGTTGAAAACTCTGATAATTATACATGTTTACGTTGTTTTGGGAAAACGGGGTGTTACAATTGGTATCAGAGCAGGTCGGTCCGTCAGACCATTAGTAGAGTCGTGTCGAGCCTAGTAGTGTTGTGTGACAGTTTTACACTGTCTTTTGTTGTTCTGTTTTGTTGTTCTAATTGTTGGTTGCGATGAAGAACTTTGAGATGGCTGGAAGGAATGATGTTGCTTTTGTTGTTGTTCTGAATTGTTGTTTCTTATGTACATATTTCGAGGACGAAATTCTCTAAGTTGGGGAGAGTTGTAACGCCCTAGTCGCTATTTTGTTATTTTTAGTTGTTGGGCATGTTTTATTTGAATTTATAAATGATTTTGTGAATATGTGGTGTGTTTATTTGTTTATAATAATTTATGTGAAATAATTGAGTTATATGATTTATTGATGTATTATCTAAATGCATGTTATTTGTTATTTAATTAATTAGTAGTGGGATATATATAATATTTGCTTTGTTTTGAGAAAATAGAAGGAATATTATTATTTTGGAGAATTATGAAAATAGGAAGAATAATGTTTATTTAGAATAAGGGATTTATTTGGAGTTAATAGAATTAAGGAGGGTTAATGAGAAATTAAAATGAAAGTTATTGGGGGAGTTAAGAGAAAGAAAGGAGTTATGTTTTGTTAAGGAAAGAATAGGAAGAAGTCAGTAAGCATTGTACGTATCAGAGAAAACAAGAAACAGACTTTTTGGGAGAAAGAGAGAAGAACCAAGAGCAAAGGGGGATTAGCCAAGAGGAGAGATTTTTGTAGCAATTGTTCATCTAATCAGGTAAGGGTGGGCTAGCAATTCATTGGTTAATATATACATGTATGTTTTCATGAAATTGGATGGAAAATGGTGATTTTGATTTAGGTTAAAGAATATGATAAATTGCTCATTGTTGTTGAAATATGTTGTTGATGATGTTTCTATGAGATGTTTCTGTTGTGTTGTTGTGTATTGAACCCATAAACATTGTTCTAAATCATTTTGGGTAATTGAGGGATCAAAGTTGGGATTTTTGGGTAGAACCATGCTGAAATCGCACTTTTTTGTGAAGCTGAGTCCAGATTTGATACCGCAAAAACGTGCCACGTTTTGGCAAGCGCGTCACGTTTTGGTCGACAGAAGGCATAGTAATTCTGGGCATAAAAACGTGACACGTTTTCTAAAAACGTGACACGCTTTCTCAAAAATCAGATCATCCATATTTCACTATTTTTCACCCATTTCTGCTTTGAACTAGCTTTTGGTGTAAACATGAAAGTTTTAGATAATTAAGTTAGCTTTCTAATGGCGTTGGTTGGGCTTGAAAATGATTTGTAGATTTTGAGTTATGATGAAAATAGTCCAGGTGGGTCTCTAGGAATCTTTAAGAAAACTTAACATAACTAATCCCAAGTTAGTCCAAGAACTTATGGTTGGTTTTCCCAACTTCAAACTTAAGTATTAGGGATTTAGTTGAGGTGTTTTATGAGTATTTGGCTTATGTCTTATTGATCAAACTTGATTTGCTTTGAAGGATGTTTTAGACTTTGATATGAACGTAATTGATTAATGTATATGTTGCTATTGTTGTTGATATGTTGGAATATATATGTGTATATATGTACAATTATATACGGTGTATCGTTGTTCCCGTTGTTGATGTTGTTGAGTCGTGTTGTCCAAGTTGGGGAGTGTGTCATAAGTATTAGGCACAAATGTTGATGTCGTAGTAGGTGTTGTTGTTGTTATTGGTTGCATGCTGATATGCACCATTAGTTGTCGTAGGGTTGTATGCAGATATACACCATTGAGTCTTCATAACTCATTTGCATCGTTGGGGGCTTATGCCCTGGAATGTTTATACATTCAATTGGTGAGGGCTCATGCCCTGGAATGCTAGTCATTCATCTGGTGAGGGCTTATGCCCTAGGATGCTTTAACCATCCAAAATTGGTGGGGGCTTATGCCCTGGAATGCTTAGCATTCAACGCGCGTAGTTGGTACCACATTTGCATAATGCATTAGTAGTTGATGGAGTCTTGCATTAGTTGTTGTAGGTGTGAGTTGTTTTGTAGAGATGTTGTTGGTGAGGTGTCGCCACAAGTGATGATGTCGTTGATGTTGTTAACCGAAGATGAATCTAAATAATATTGATGATGGTGTTGCTAATATTGATGATGTTGTTGCTAATATTGATGATGTTGTTGCTTATATTGATGATGTTGCTGCCTATGATGATGATGATTGTTATTATTTGTTGTTGTTTTCGACGCAATTTGATGATTCATATATTTATATATTACTTTTGTTTTGTGAACTCACCCCTTCTGCTGGAATTGCCGCCTCGTGGGCAAGTGCAGGTAACGAAGGCTAGTTAGATTCTTTTTGGCTCTTGTGTCCTAGGCTTTGATACGTAACGGGATGGGGATTCTGCTGTTTACATTCTTCATTTCCTTATGTATCATTGATGAACCATGTTGTTGGATTTTATTATTGAATAATATTATTATGTTGAGGCCCTTGTGCCAAGGATTGATGTAGTTGATTTGAGATGATTTTAAAATAAATATTCCGCTGCAGATTTTTATAAAATGATGTGTTGAATTAAATAGTTTTTATATTCTATTTAAACTGAATTTTGAGAAGTAGAGGTAATACTCCGTTGTTGTTGAAAACTCTGATAATTATACATGTTTACGTTGTTTTGGGAAAACGGGGTGTTACAATTGGGCTCATTGCTTTCAGTGATGAGTTCAGTGCTTGAATTGTAGAGGAAATAGCTCAATGATGAAGATTCACCATTGAGTCTCTGAGAGCTAACGCCATTTCCATGGATTTGGCCTGAATTCAGTTCTAAAAATTTTAGGGTTTGCGAATTTTTCTTCAATCTTTTCTGAGTCTTTGTGATTTTGATCTAACTGAATAGAGAGAGAAAGTTGAAAATGTGTTTGTGGTGTGGCGTAATTTCTGTGGCTTTTTTTTCTCTGACTGGTACAGTAACCGGCCTTATATAGGCTGCCATGTGGCCTCTGGACCAATGGAAACGTGACACCTGGACTGGTATTTGCTTGCGTGGCACCTTGGACTAATGCTGTAAAAAAAACTTAAGGACTAAAATGCAATTTAAAAGAATTTAGGACTAATCTGCAAAGAGAGAAAAAAGGACTAAAAAGGACTAATTTGCAAAATAACATGAAAATTGAACTGATTGGTAATTAAAAAAGAAAGAAGAACTTGGACTGTTCTGCAAATTGAAAATAAATTTGGGCTTAATTGCAAAAAGTAAAAATGGGTAAAAAATGTAATTTTGAAAACAACGTAAAGTGAAACAGTTAAAAAACGATAAAAAATGGACTAAAACAAACAAACTACCAAAATGAGGTATTTTAGAATACCTCTCTGTCAAAAAACATTTGATGTGAAAAGACCAAAATGCCCCTAAGGACTAAAACGACTCAGACTGACTCAGATGCAAAACTAAGATGATTTTTGGACAAAATTTGATTAATGATTCATGCAGACAAGTTGAAAAGACTCAGGGACAAATTGTAGGGACTAAAATGGGTTCCTTTGTAGGAAATGACCAAAATGCCCTTTCATATGATTTTATGCAAAAAATTGGAATAAAATGTAGAAAAATATGCAACGGTTTTAGAAACCCTTTTTAATGACTTGCAATGCAAGAAAAACACTTTGGATGGTTTTACATGTAAGAAAATTAGGGACAGAAACAGTACAATATGCGTTTGAAGCACAGTAGAAAATCGGTGAATTTGAGAAAGTATCAGAAGTAAACAGTAAAGGAAAGAAGTTTGAAGGAGTAGTTTTTAGGTCCAAAATGAGGGTATGACAATCTCCATCAACATTCAACAACAAGAATCCTATAAAAATTCCAGAAGAAAATGAAGAAAACCTAACGTTTTTGAATTAAAACTAACGAAAAGGACCAAAATATATAATGGAGAGAAGTTAAAGGACCAAAATAAATCAAATTTTAGTTAGGGGACCAAACCGATACTAATTAAATAGTTAATGGACCAAAGATAATTTAGCCTTCCAAAATCTATTGATATTAGGTTTGCGAGTCTCTCATTTATAAAAGTATTCAAACTCTACTTTTCTAAGTAACATGGGACTTCTACCTCACATTTGCTACACAACAATCTTCCCTTCAAGTGTGAGTTCATCATGTTGACCCCTCAAACGAATCTCTTTCATCCGCACAAACTTGTTTGTATGATCGTTGCTGCTTTTCTCATTGGAGATGTCCCCTGAACACCTTGATATGAAGGCATTCGCTACAAGAGTCGTTCGAACTCTTATTGAACCATTGCTCTGATACCACTGTTGGGTCACGAGGGAAGTCCAAAGGATCATCCACTTTGAGCTCAGCGAAACCACGCGGGTGAGTTTGGACTATACAATTTAATCCAAAACCTTGAGATATTGGGATTATGGTCCTCTCACTTATAAAGTGGTCAACCTCCACTTTTTA
Organism: Medicago lupulina; assembly: GCA_958299785.1. Classification (NCBI taxonomy): domain Eukaryota; kingdom Viridiplantae; phylum Streptophyta; class Magnoliopsida; order Fabales; family Fabaceae; genus Medicago; species Medicago lupulina. The sequence goes on along the minus strand of OY283145.1, from coordinate 23,722,169 downwards.
AAAGCAAAATTGAGATTCTAACTCACACTTGATACACAGTATGCACAAAGTAAAATATTCGAAATTCGAACATAATAACGCTAAAACTTATCTGGTTATACAATGTTAACATTGTCGGTTAAATTAGGTCTACCAAATATTGCTTAAAAACTTCATCACTACCATATAAATTGGTTGCCTTAGTATCTGCATTTAATATCTTACAAATTTTCATAAGAGTATATTTAAAAAATAATCAAAAACTTACAACAAATAATAACTTTACTTAAATATTGTTTATTTTACTTCTTATATAAGAACCGGACTTAGAGAGTCATCCTTTGGCCCAACTCCAAGCCATTATATCATACATCTCCATTGAATCACTACCTTCATACTCACACACCCAAATGGATTTCTCTCAAAACACAATTGCAATTGGCCTCCTTTCAACAATCTTTCTCTTCATAATTCTATTCCACCACTCAAGATCCAACAAAACCAAACAACCCCCAATGGTTGCTGGTGCATGGCCAATAATTGGCCACCTTCCTCTCTTTAGCAAATCTCAAGCAACTCATCATCTTCTAGGTTCCATGGCAGACAAATATGGTCCTATTTTCACAATCAAACTCGGCACTGCAACAACTCTAGTCATAAACAATTGGAAAACAGCAAAAGAATGCTACACAACAAACGATATAGCTTTAGCTTATCGTCCAAACCTCGTTGCATTCGAACACATGACATATAATTATGCCATGCTTGGTTTTGCACCTTACAGTCCCTTTTGGCGCGAAATGAGGAAGATTGTTACACTAAATTTTCTCTCAAACCATCAGATCAATCTATTAACTCATATTCGTGTCTCTGAAGTTCAAACTTCAATTAAAGAACTATTTAGTTTCTGGAAAAATAGGAGAGATGAGAATGGTTATTTGTTGGTGGAGATGAAGAAATGGTTTAATGAGTTGGCTTTTAATATAGTTCTTAGAATGGTTGCTGGGAAAAGATACTTTGGGGAGAGTGTGATGGTTAAAGAGGAAGAAGCTAATAGGTGTTTGAATGCTTTAAGAGATTATATGCGTTTGACTGGTGTGTTTCCTATTGCTGATGCTATTCCTTTTTTGAGGTGGTTTGATTTTGGTGGACATGAGAAAAATATGAAGCAAAATTTCAAGGAGTTGGATGGTGTTATCACAGAGTGGTTGGATGAGCACAAGAAGAAGAGGAGTAAAGGTGTTGATAAGAGTAAAGAGGATCAAGATTTCATAGATGTGATGCTTTCTACTATTGATGGAACAAACATTCATGGGTTTGATTCGGATACTGTCATCAAAGCCACAACAATGGTACGCGCATATACTATTACTTGCGTATTATTTTTTTAAATTATTAATGGTGTCGACATGTATCGGTGTCTGTATCTTATCTGTTGTTCATGTTTGCGTATGTGTGTTTCATAGCCAGCATATTATCCATATGTTGGTATTTAATTTGTATTATTTTTAATTATAGACTTAATTTCAGTGTTAATCCGCTATTTTTATCTACTCACTCTGTTGGTCCATCATTTAGAAATTCGTCAACTTCGATTATTTCTCAATTTTTTTATTAAATAATGATGTGACATGTTTTAAATGACAGAACATATCTCATAAAAATGTACGATCATAGTTTGACAGGAAAGTTTAGATTAAGTTACTAGAGAAAATGTATGTACGATCATAGTTTGACAGGAAAGTTTAGATTAAGTTACTAGAGAAAATGTATGATCCGTGTTTATCTAGATTATGGAAAAGTTATCACATGATACAGTAAAATACGTGCACCGTCCAATTCGATCCACTTGGATGCTAATCATGGAAAACTTTATTTGTCAAAAATAAAGATCATGGAAAACTTTACCTCATCTAGGGTAAAAGAATTATGAGTCATATGATGTGACACATCTTGAGATATTAGACCTTCAAATCTTAATTTATAAAAGGAATTTTTTAAGATTAGTACCAATATTTTAATATATGATTCATATGATCTTTTAATATATGGTTCATATGATCTTTTCACTAATGAAAATACACATAATAAATAAATTATAGGTAAAATTACTCTAGTTATCTTTGAATTTAATTGTAAGTAATTATTTAGTTTGGGCTTTATCTTTTTGTTTTCACGTTATTTTCAGCATTCAACCATTTTTGCATATGGATATGATTTAAATCTATGGTTTTCTTTTCTTGAGTTCTCTCAATCTTAAATATATGTTATGCTCTAAAAGAAAATCATCAAAATTAATATGCAAACATGGATGAATGATGAAAAAAAAATATTAAAGACCAAACCATTATATTAAATAGAGTTAAGGGAGTTTTGGAATAAGTCAGTATGGTTAATTGGGCTCAACTGTGGTGATTAGAAGTTGAGGTTCTATTTTTAAGGGTTTTGATCGGTTGGATGGTTTTTCGGAGAATTATGATTGGTGAGCATCACTTGATAGGCGATTCGATTTTTTTTTTGTGGTCACTCGCGGAGAAGTGTGGAGATTTAGCTTTGTTTTAAGTATTGACTTTGGTTTTGGATGTTAGATTTTCTTATCGGGTTTGGAGGTGCACCTCAGTTTTTGAGGTATTTGTATTGGTGTTGTTATGATATTTCTTTTGTTTGTCCCGCATATATACATTGTCTTAGTTGTGTAAATCCAGTCTTCCGCTCTTTGTTCATCATATGTGAGAACTTGATTATTAATAAATTTTGGCTTTAAAAAAAATTGAGTTAATGGAGCAGGAGTGTAATTTTGTCTATATTATTTCTGAAGTATGCAAATAAATTTTACAAATGCTGAAAATTTTATGCTTAACTTGCAGGCACTAGTTCTAGGAGCAACAGACACTAGCAGTGTTACACACATATGGGCATTGTGTTTATTGTTGAACAATCCTCATACATTGGAAAAAGTTAAAGAAGAAATTGATCTCCACATTGGTAAAGAGAGACTATGCATTACTGAGTCGGATATTAACAAGTTGGTATACCTTCAAGCTGTTGTCAAAGAAACACTGAGGTTGTATCCAGCATCACCTCTTGCTGGAATTCGCGAATTCAGAGAAGATTGCAATATTGGTGGCTACCATGTGAAGAAAGGAACTCGATTATTCACGAACTTGTGGAAGATCCAAACTGACTCTAGTGTTTGGTCGGATCCATTGGAGTTTAAACCCGAGAGATTTCTTACTACTCATAAAGATGTTGATGTTAGAGGTAATCATTTTGAGCTTTTACCATTTGGAAGTGGAAGAAGGATTTGCCCTGGAATATCCTTTGCCCTTCGAAGTGCTTATTTGACTCTTTCAAATTTTCTTCATTCCTTTGACGTCTTGAAAACATCAGGTGAGCCAATTGATATGACTTCTGTGGTGGAAACAACCAACATCAAAGTTACTCCTCTTGAAGTTCTCGTCAAACCTCGTTTGTCTCCCAATTATTATTAAACCATGTAATCAAATATAATTAGCATGTTATCAATGTATAAGATTATAGGTCTGCCTTTGTATATGTGAAACTATGTGAGTAAATTTTGACCTCTTATTTTGAATAAATAAGACGAGCTCTTAAATCGAGGACTCCTTTATATTATTTAGGGTTGATATAACTTATCGTATAAATAGAAATTAGCTAAGAGTCCCGTATTAAGTAGATAAAAGTGTTCAATGTAGTACTAAAGCCATGAGGCTCTCCCGAACTAGTTTTTTGTGTTGGGCTCTTCTTATGGGCTTAAGTCCAAACAGTTGGTGCTTTCATTATCGTTCTCATTCCCGCTGATTCATGTTTACTAAGAAAATCCAAGTTGGCAAACATTATAGGTTTAAATATGACAATTTCGAATTTTAATGGTACTGCCGAAGATGCATATTGTTGGATCCTTTGTATTGAAAGTTATTTTAGGTAGACCAGAAAATACGAGGTGACAAAGATTATGGTGGTCTCGCTGTTACCATGAGTTGAATTAGGACACCATTATCACCTCTCTTTTATGCCGTTTCAAGCATGAATGACGGCATCTTTCGTTGGTACTAGATTAAGAAATGGAGGAATCATATAAATCATATGATTCCGTCTTTGCCGTTGTTAGCAACCATCTGCTTGGTCCAAAGCATGACAAGATTCACTATTGATCTTTATCATTTTACCAAGTCCAATCAACCGATATTATTTAATTTTTTATATATGTTATTTATATTAGTCACAACGATGACTACTTTTTATGTTGTTGATATTATTTGCAATTTATATATAGGGTGGTTTTTTTTTTAAATTGTATTTTTCATTATTAGAGACCTTTTTTTATTATTATAGCAGAGCCTCTAATTTGATTAATTTGATTGGGACGACCCTGGATATAGTAAAATCCAAGGCAGCCCTTCAACTTGTTAGTGTCATGATTAAGCTATAGATCCTCTTACATATAGTAAAATCCAAGGCAGCCCTTCAACTTGTTAGTGTCATGATTAAGCTATAGATCCTCTTACATATAGTAAAATCCAAGGCAGCCCTTCAACTTGTTAGTAAAATCCAAGGCAGCCCTTCAACTAGCTTGTTTTCTTTGTTTCTCATGGTGCTTATTGTAAGAAAAATATCCTGTGCATTGATATCTCTTGGTATTTTTGTCATAATTCTTAGCAATGTGCACAAAAAAGTTGAAGCCAATATTTCTTATGACGCTGAATGGACATCTGAGCAATACCACTATGCATATAATGCTCCTGCCACACATTATTTTAATCTAATTGATGAAACTCATGTTGTCATGATGCCTTCTTTATCATTCGTACAAGCATATCCACAATTGCTCTTTGCTATCATTCATTTAGCTTATGATGATTATTCCAAACATTATATTTATTTACTAGGCAAGGATCTATAAGTGGGTAATTAATAGTCCTAATAGAGTAAAAGTCGTCGTGAACATCGTCTCTTAAAGGACGTGACAATGTTAGGAGTCTCATATTGAGTAGATAAAAGTGTTTAATATGTTACTTAAGCCTTGGGTTTGTATATTTTAAGAAGCTTAGTGTTGGATTTGTTTCTTGCAGCCTATTATTTTTTAGAGTTGATGTATGTGATTTTTTTTGTCAATGCAAGTAACTTACTAGATTTTATCACAAGTGGTAACCACATTACTAAATGCCCTCCAGAGTTATAACCAATTTTATGTTTTTGTTCTTAAAATTCCTACCTAATGATTATTGTGGTTGAGCTGGAATAATTATTTGTTGTAAATCATTTTTTAACCAATTAATGTATCAGTGCCTTAAAATTTGTTGGGTGTAGAAGGTAATAGTTGGGCGAGATGGTCGAAAAAGGGTTGAGAAGTATGGTATACTAGGCCCAATTGTGTTGATTTTTATCTACATAATACGCTAAGCCCAAACGAAATTTGTCTGAGTAGGCTGTTTGGGTTCTCTGATGCTTGATAATCCTCTCCAGAAACGACTTTCTCTTTGGACGATTTCTTTTGTATCATCATGGGTCAACGTCGTGTTCTATCTTCACTCGACAAACTCAGATGTGCTCATAAGGGTAACTGGAGGTACATGCAATGTTGTTTTTAAAATTGATGTTTTTTGTTTCTTCCTTTCCTACAATCATTTCCTTTTGGTCAATCATGATGGATGTATCCATGACGTGTTGGTGTTCATATTAAGAATCATTTGTTGCCTTGGATTGTTAATTCTATTTAACTGTTATAGGTTTTGATTGGAGATTATGCCAATATGTCATGATTCAGCGTTGTGTACTGGTATTTGTTGTTCGTTTTGGTTTGATGTTTGGATTGGAATTTGTTCCTTTTTTTTAAGGATAACTTCATCTGTGTGGTTGATGACACTCTGTCATTACTAGTTTCGTAGACATTTTTCATGTAATTTTTAGGGTAATTCATCGAGAAAATGGGAGCTGAAAGCACAAAAAATGAAAGATTTTGGATTTCCAGCAAAGTCCAATTCGGGCTCCGAATTTGAGCATTCGGGCCCCGAATTTCAGCCACCAGAATTCATGTTGCTTCGTAAAAAATTGGGCCCCGAATAGGTGCATTCGGGCCCCGAATTGTAACTTCCAGGACGCGTTTTTTGGCACTCGGGGGCCGAATTTCAGCTACTTATAAATAGAAAAGTGTGTTTTTTACATAAGAGTTCATGATTTTAGAGAGAAAAGGCATATTTGTTGCGGAGGCTTTGTAGATTTGGTGGGATACCATCACAACTCCTAGTCAATCATCCGATACATGTATGAATCCTTGTTTTTATGTGAGTTATCTTGTACTTTAGCTATGAGTAACTAATCTTCTTGTGATTGAGACAGAGATGAATCTGATGTAACCCTATGGGAATATTAATTTGTTTAACTCCTTTGAATATCAATGAAAGTCTAGTTTTAATTCATATTACTTTATGTTCAATGCTTTTTGTATGTTTATCTTTGGCTACTAACCCTAGCTTTATGAATATGCAAATTGATCTTAGAGATTGAATGACCACTAACCCTGGCTTTTGACTCCAGTCTAGGTAATAAGTTTAATCTAAGTAATCAAGCTAGAGATAGATCATTATTAGGTTATGACATAGGGATTAACGTTTTGTTAAAACCTCCAATGGTTTCGAATTCACTTAACAGATTAAGGGGTTGTCACTTGTGGGGAGAATTCTAGGTCAAGAGATTGGGGAGAATTACTTTGTTAATCTGTCGTTAGGCTAGATAATCATTGATTGAACTAGGAGTGCAAATTACCATGGGAGAACGTTAGAGGATTCGAAAGTCTTGATCATACTTCTCTCTAATTTTCTAAACCAAACGTTTATTCCTTATATTCCATTTATTTTATAAAAACCAATCCCAACTATACATTTTATATATCCTTTATTATAACAAATTTGCTAAGTAGAAGTTAACAACGGTCCTCGTGGATTCGATCTTATTTATTACTTCGATAGTTTTGGTTCACTTGTCAAATATCAATCAAGTATTTGGCACCGTTTTCGGGGACTTTTGAATCATTTCAACTTGGTAATTTCGTTATTATTTAGGATTCCTGTCATTTATATTTTTGTTTATATATTGAAAAAAAATTATGATTTATGCTCTTCATTTTTATTTCTTTGTGCTTTGCTACTGAAAGATTTCTTTGAGTTTTGTAGCAATGTGTGTTAGAACAAAATATGTTTAACAATAAACCCTAAAGAGTTTCGATGATAACAAGGTTTTAAAAATTGACAATTGGTATTGCTAACATTTGTTCAAGTGTACAGGACCATAGACAAAGTGTTATATCTTAACAAAGGTTCTGGAAGAACAAATAAAGAGCAAAGAAAATATTTATATGAAGCTTAAAGAGCTCCTGAAGCAAGGCACTCCTGAAGACTTGCGCTCCTGAAGAGTATGACATCATCAGAAGCTGAAGGTCCTCAGAAGCTGGTTCTTCAGAAGCAGCAGTATTTCACCAGAAGCAAAATGATTCAAGATTTTATGAATTAAGTGTTGTATTTTGGAGCGAAAGTCATGTAGAAGTGGTAGAAGATCACATGTAGGTCACACGTTCTCGTTTGAAACCATCTGGTTGCTAAAATACAAAGAGCGTTGACAAATGTACTCTGTACGAACTGTACAACCACCTTCTCAACTACTCTGTTCTTTGTCTCAGCTACAAGACAAGAATAACAGCTCTCATGTACAACCAAGCCTCCATCCATGTTCCCTCTCAACTGGAATGGATTTGAAATTGATCCTTTATAGGACAATAACTTAATCAGGCAAAGAATCAGTGGTGAAAGATCAAGCTTCAACAACGACTCTTTTTGGATGAATTGGCACTTACAACGTTCATATTTCACACCTCTATATAAAGGAGTGAAGACTTGAAGAACAGTGTGACTTTACAACATTTTTGAAAGCGCCAAAACTCTATCAAATTGTTCAGCATCCAAAAGTTCACTTAGAATTTCTGTTTTCAAGTTCATATCTTTGAAATTCAAAAGTCTTAAGAGTCTGTATCTGATTTATATTGAGAACCCCACTGATTGTATATCAAGTGTTCAACCTCAAACATTTTCCTTGTAATTTTGTTTGATAGAAGTCTCTTGTTTGTGTGCTTGAGCATTAGAAGTCTCTTGATTGTGTTCTTGAGCATTTGAAGTCTCTTGCTTGTGTGCTTGAGCATTTGTAATCAGATATTACATTTAGTGAACTCTCCTTGGAAGTGCAAGGGGGACAGGACTACTTCCGGTTTGTGGAAGGAACCTGTATAAATTGTTTGTGTCTTGCTTCTTCTCTTTTCTCTCTGTTTATCATTCCGTTGCATACGCTCCTGAACATCTTCTTCAGAAGCTATCTCTTTTGCTTCTGATCATAAGTGTTCTTGTGTTTTTTGAGAAGACGAAGAAAAGTCTAACACAATTCAACCCCCCCCCCCCTTCATGTGTTTTTCTCCCCTTCAATTGGTATCTAGAGCCTTGGTTTTGTTGTCAACACCTAACAGTGTAACAGTCCAAGATCTGAGAAAAACATGTCTGCTGAATCATCTGTTTCTTGTTCTGGTGGTTCTGGTGGTAATCATCATGTTGTATCCTATGATTATAGTGAAAAGAAAACTGACTCAGGGAAGGTTCCAAAGTTTAATGGAGATCCTGAAGAGTTTTCTTGGTGGAAAACCAACTTCTACAGTTATATCATGGGCTTAGATGAAGAACTATGGGATATTCTGGAAGATGGAGTTGGTGACTTAGTCCTTGATGAAGAAGGAGCTGCTGTTGATAGAAAGGTTCATACTCCTGCTCAGAAGAAGATGTACAAGAAACATCATAAGATCATAGGCTCTCTGGTTTCTGCTATACCACGAGAAGAGTACATGAAGATGAGTGATAAATCAACTGCAAAAGCTATGTTTTCATCTTTATGTGCTAACTATGAAGGAAGCAAGAAAGTCAGAGAAGCTAAAGCATTGATGCTTGTTCATCAGTATGAGCTGTTCAAGATGAAGGATGATGAAAGTATTGAGGAGATGTACTCAAGATTTCAAACCTTAGTCTCTGGGCTTCTAATACTGAAGAAAAGCTATGTTGCTTCTGATCATGTGAGTAAGATACTCAGAAGTCTTCCTGCCAGATGGAGACCAAAGGTGACTGCCATTGAGGAAGCTAAAGATTTAAACACTTTAAGTGTTGAAGATCTTGTTAGTTCTCTCAAAGTTCATGAGTTAAGTCTTAATGAACATGAGTCTACTAAAAAGAGTAAATCAATAGCTCTTCCATCCAAAGGCAAGTCATCAAAAGCTCTTAAAGTGGTTGAGTCTAAAGAAGAAGATTCACCAACTGGAGATTCTGATGAAGAGGTTACTGAGATGATGGCTATGCTCTCAAACAGACTTCAGTATCTAGCCAAAAAGAACAAGAAGTTTGTGCCCAGAAGAGGTAGCTTCAGAAGCTCAAAGAAGGAAGATCAGAAGGGATGCTTCAACTGCAAGAAGCCCGGTCATTTCATTGCTGATTGCCCTGATCTCCAAAAGGAAAAGTCAAAGAAACCAACATTCAAATCTAGCAAGTTCAAGAAACAGTTAAAGCAGAGTTTGATGGGCACATGGGATGATTTGGATAGTGAATCTGAGTCTGACAAAGGTGATTCTGATGAAGGTGCTAAGTTAGCTATTGGGTTAGTAGCTACAGCAATTTCAGAAGCTGAAACTGAATCAGATTCAGAAGATGAAAATGAGGTATATTCAAAAATCCCTAAAGAAGAACTGATAGAGTCACTTAAAGAACTCCTCACTCATTTTGAACTGAGAACCAATGAGTTGAAAGCTTTGAAAGAAAAATATGTTGTTTTAATGAAGCAACAAGAGTCAACTTTATTGGATCTAAAAGCTTCTGAAGAAGGACTTAGAGGCTTTGACTTCATAGGTAAAACATATGAAGACAAACTCAAGTTCTTGTGTCAGAAGCTGCAAGAAAAATGTGATGGAAAGCCTTTAAGTAACCATGAGATTGCTCTTGAAGATTTCATTATTTCTGGTATTGACAGAAGCAGAATTGCTTCTATGATTTATAGCATTTACAAAAACAATGGCAAATGGATTGGGTTTTCAGAAGCTAAATCTAATGAAACCAATCTTAAAGCATATTGTGAATGCATTAAGGAAGGATTGAAAACCTTCTTTGTTCCTGAAGGTGTCAAAACGGAAACTGTTGCTCAATCAGAACCTGAAGCTTCCAGTTCTAAAGCTAAGATTACTTCAAAGCCAAAGAACTCCAAGCCTAGGGTTATGGTAAATTCTGAATCTAAGACCCCAAAGATTAAGATTCTGAAAAGATCAGAACCTGTCCCTCAGAGTCTGATGAAATCAGAATCTGATGTCCTAAAGTCTAAGGTTCAGAAGGGCAAAACAGTTGTTGCTTCTGAAGTATCAAAACCAAAAGTTGAAAAACCTAAGGTAATGATTAATCAGAAGCTACCCAAAGCGCATCTTAAGGAACAGGAAATGGTGAGTAAATCTTCCAGCTCTAACCTCAAAGGACCCATAAAACAATGTGTAACACCCCGTTTCCCAAAATGATATATTAATATCCAAACATCAGAGTCATACCACAAATACGGAGCATTACATGCCTCTTTTCAAAATTTTATTTAAAATAGAAGATATATAAACTATTTAAATAAACATCAACATATCTCATCATATTAAAATATTATGCAGCGGAATATCCATTTATAAATTATCTCCGATAGAAGTAATATTTCCAACATTTCTGGCACAAAGGCCTCACCATAATAAAAATGTTCTCCAACATATGTCAAATATTTATTCTACAAATCTCCAACATAAAATGATACATAAAGGAATGAAATTGTAAAACATAATATCCCATCCCGTTACGTATCAGAGCCTACGACACGAGAGCCATTCCTATCTATCCATCGCTACCTGCACTTGCCCACGAGGCGGCAATTCCAGCAGAAGGGGTGAGTTCACAAAACAAAAGCAATATATATATATATATATATATATATATATATATATATATATATATATATAATTCATAAAGTTGTATTGAAAAACAACAACAACAAGAACATTCATCATCACCATAAACATCAGCAATCTTCATTAACATTTCAACAATATAATTTAGATTCACCTTAATAACAACACCGACAACAACACCACTTGTGGTGACACCTCACCAACGATAACCCACACCTTAAACTCCTAATGCAAGACTCCATTAACGACTAATGCATTATGCAAATGTGGTACCAACTACGCGCGTTGAATGCTAAGCATTCCGGGGCATAAGCCCCCACCAAAATGGATGGTTAAAGCATCCCAGGGCATAAGCCCTCACCAAGGTGAATGACTAGCATTCCAGGGCATGAGCCCTCACCAGTTGAATGAATAAACATTCCGGGGCATGAGCCCCCACCAATGCAAATGAGTTATGAGACTCAAGGAGTATATCTACATACTACCATACAACAAAATAGTGGTGCATTTTCACCATGCAACCAACAACAACACCAACTAGGACACCTCCCCAACTAGACTCAACCACGCCACAACACCATGAACAATTGCAAACTTAGCATAGTATAGTTCATTTCATTTCATATAAGATTCATTCATATATGCATCATAAACATCTCCATTCTATATTATTATTACTCCAAAAATTCTCTAAAAATCCAATAATCAACCTAGGAAGCTTAGGTTTGGGTTTAGAACACCTTAGAAAAATCACACCTTGGGTCGCACAGGACCCAGCTCGCTTAAGCGAGCAGCTGCTCGCTTGAGCGAGTCAAATCACGTAAGTTTGGTTTTTCCTCGCTTGTGGCTCGCTTCTGGTTCGCTTAAGCGAACAGACTATTTTCCAAATTCTGGGCAAAATTCGCGTTGCTCGCTTAAGCGACGGGCAGCTCGCTTAAGCTACCAAAAAGACGTAGCTTCAGGTCTTGCACGCTTGGAGTTCGCTTGGCGCACGCTTGAGCAAACGGGTGCGAAACAGTTCTGGGCTAGGGAAAGTGCCGCTCGCTTAAGCGACGGCTAGCTCGCTTAAGCGAGGGTTCATCTGGGCAGAATTGCTACTTACGATTTCCAACTCCATTTTCATCCAAAAACCCAATTTTAATTCCCCAATCACCCCAAATGATTTAGAAACAACGTTTATAGGTTCATGGCACAACAAAACAACAGAAACAAATCATACAAGCATCATCATCATCATATAATTCACCAATCATGGTATTTTCATAACTTTAACCCTAATCCAACAAAACCACCATTTTTCAATTCAATTCATGAAAGCATACATATATATATATACAATTGAATCATAAACCCACCCTTACCTCAAATAAGCAAATTCCTACAGCAAAATGGCAGCTTCTCCCTTCCTAGTTCTCCCCCTTGGTTTCTCTCAAAAAGCTATGTTCCTCTTTTGTTTTTCTCTGATACGTACAAAATGTTTCTTTCCTTACTGGTTTTTTTTTTCTCTTTTTTTTTCTAACAAAGCATAACCCCCCTTTTTCTCTTTACTCCCTCACTTAATTTCCTTTTAATTCCTCATTAACCCTCCTTAAATCTATTAATTCTAAATAACTATTATTCTCCTTAATTCAAAATAATATTATTTCTTCTACTTCACTTAAATAATAAAAATCATTACTACTTCTTTATAATAAAATATAATAAAATTAGCAAACACCAATATTCACATAAATCAACATTTCATATAAAATACACCAATCATATTAAAATCAACCAAAATTAGTAAAATATAAAATAGGGCGTTACACAATGGGTACCTAAATCTGAAATTTTCAATACTACAGATTTGTCTAAAAGCAAGATCAAAGCAAAAGTCATGGTACCTGGATAGCGGTTGCTCAAGGCACATGACAGGAGAGAAGCCAATGTTCCTATTCCTTACAATGAAAGAAGGAGGAGATGTAAAGTTTGGAGGCAACCAGTCTGGGAAGATTATTGGTACGGGGACTATTGGTAATTCGTCTACCTCTATTAATAATGTGTGGTTGGTAGATGGGCTTGAACATAACCTATTGAGCATCAGTCAATTCTCTGACAATGGTTATGATGTATTATTTGAAAAAGCCAACTGCACAGTAATCAACAAGAGTGATAAGTCCATAGTGTTCAAGGGAAAGAGAGTGGAAAATGTCTACAAAATCAATTTCTTTGAACTGGCTGATCAGAAGGTAATTTGCCTTCTGTCAATGAATGATAAGAAATGGATGTGGCATAGAAGGTTGGGACATGCTAACTAGAGATTAATCTCTAAGCTTAGTAAGTTACAGCTTGTCAAAGGCCTTCCTGACATTGATTTTCATTCAAATGCACTCTGTGGTGCATGCCAGAAAGGAAAAATTGTTAAATCATCTTTTAAAGTTAAAGACATTGTTTCCACCTCAAGACCCTTAGAACTACTTCATATTGACCTATTTGGACCAGTTAGCACTGCATCCTTATATGGGAGTAAGTATGGACTAGTCATTGTTGATGATTACAGCAGATGGACTTGGGTGAAATTCCTGAAAAGAAAAAAGATCATGCATATGATGTATTCAGTAACTTCTGCACCCTTATTCAATCTGAAAAAGAAGCCAGAATTTTGAAAATTAGAAGTGATCATGGTGGTGAATTTGAAAATGAGCCATTTGAAGCTTTTTTTGAAAAACATGGAATCATCCATGAATTCTCTTCTCCTAGAACTCCACAACAAAATGGGGTTGTAGAGAGAAAGAATAGAACTTTACAAGAAATGGCCAGAACCATGATCCATGAAAACAATTTGACAAAACATTTTTGGGCAGAAGCTGTGAATACTGCGTGTTATGTCCAGAATAGGATCTACATCAGACCTATCTTGGAGAAAACATCATATGAACTCTTCAAAGGAAGAAAACCCAATATCTCTTACTTTCATCAATTTGGATGTACATGTTATATTCTGAACAACAAGCTCTACCTAAAGAAATTTGATGCCAAGGCCCAAAGAGGAATCTTTTTAGGTTACTCTGAAAGGTCAAAGGCATACAGAGTGTATAATTCAGAGACACTCTGTGTTGAAGAATCTATGCACGTTAAATTTGATGACAAAGAGCTTGAAGATAAAACTTCAAAGCAAGATGAAGGTTCTGCAGAGATACAGGTTTCTGAAGACACTCCAGAACCTGATCAGATAGTTGAATCTGAAGACAGTCCAGAAGCTGCACCCACATCAGAAGCTCAAGATGAAGTTGCTTTTGATGAAGCACAAGATGGCTCACAGCAAGCAGAATCCTCCAACAACACTTTCAAATACAAGTCTTCTCATCCTGAGGATCAAATCATTGGGAGTAAAGAAAGTCCCAGAAGAACAAGATCACACTTCAGACAAGAAGAATCTATGATAGGACTGATATCAATGATTGAGCCTACAACACTTGATGAAGCACTTTCAGATGATGGATGGATCTTAGATATGCAAGAAGAGCTGAATCAATTTCAACGAAATGATGTGTGGGATCTAGTACCCAAACCTTCTCAGAAGAACATTATTGGAACAAAATGGGTATTCAGAAACAAACTGAATGAGCAAGGTAAAGTAACTAGAAACAAAGCCAGACTTGTTGCACAGGGATACAGTCAACAAGAAGGCGTTGATTACACTGAAACATTTGCCCCAGTTGCAAGATTGGAAGCAATCAGGTTACTTCTATCCTATGCAGTTAATCATGGAATAATATTATATCAAATGGATGTCAAGAGTGCATTTCTCAATGGTGTAATAGAAGAAGAAGTGTATGTCAAACAACCTCCTGGTTTTGAGGATCTGAAGCATCCTGACCATGTTTACAAACTAAAGAAATCACTATATGGCTTGAAACAAGCTCCCAGAGCTTGGTATGATAGACTAAGTAATTTCTTGATTAAAAATGATTTTAAACGAGGTCAAGTTGATACAACACTCTTCAGAAGGACCCTTGAGAAAGACATTCTTATTGTGCAAATATATGTTGATGATATAATATTTGGTTCTACTAATGCATCTCTTTTCAAGGAGTTTTCTAAGTTAATGCAGGATCAATTTGAAATGAGCATGATGGGAGAGCTGAAGTTCTTCCTGGGCATTCAAATTAATCAAAGCAAATATGGAGTATATGTTCATCAAAAAAAATATACAAAGGAGCTTCTGAAGAAGTTCAAGCTTGAAGACTGTAAGCTGATGAACACTCCAATGCATCCAACATGCACCTTAAGCAAAGAAGATGAAGGATCAAAAGTAGACTAGAAGCTATACAGAGGTATGATTGGTTCTCTGTTATACCTCACTGCATCTAGGCCAGATATTTTATTCAGTGTATGCTTGTGTGCAAGGTTTCAATCAGATCCTAGAGAATCTCATTTAACTGCAGTTAAAAGAATCTTCAGGTATCTGAAAGGAACAACTAATCTGGGACTCCTTTATAGGAAATCCTTAGATTACAATCTAATTGGATTTTGTGATGATGATTATGCAGGTGACAGGATTGAAAGAAAGTCAATCAGTGGCAATTGTCAATTTCTGGGTGATAATCTGATATCCTGGGCTAGCAAAAGACAAGCAATTATTGCTATGTCTACAGCAGAAGCAGAATACATTTCAGCTGCAAGTTGTTGCACACAACTACTCTGGATGAAACATCAGTTGGAAGACTATCAGATAAATGCTAACAGTATTCCCATCTTTTGTGATAATATTGCTGCTATCTATTTGTCAAAGAATCCAATTCTACATTCAAGAGCTAAGCATATTGAAATCAAACACCATTTTATTAGAGATTATGTTCAAAAAGGAATTTTAGATATACAATTCATTGATACTGAAAATCAATGGGCTGATATATTTACTAAGCCTTTAACAGTTGAAAGATTTGATTTTATAAAGAAAAATTTGAACATGCATATTGCTTGCTCCTGAATAAGAAGTTTAGGTTCTGAAGTCAGTTCAGAAGCCATGGTCTATTAGAATCTCTTAAGTGAGGTTCTGAGGAAAATGTGCTCTTACTGATGTCATCAGAATCCCAAACTTCAGAAGTGGAATCTTTATGCTTCTGTATAGTAGAAGTTAGTAAAACGACGGTTGCTGCCTCTGGTGACATCTGTCCCACTAACTTAGATAGCGTATCTGAAGTTTGTCAACGTGGCCTAAGTGTATTGGTGTATAACTCAAAGGGCAATGATGATCTTTATGCTTTCAAAGTACTATCTCGCGCCCCCAATTGTCATTAATGCTTGTGTTTGTTTGTCCCCTGTGTACTCAAAAGTTTTCTGAAAACACTTAGTCACATCACACACATCTCTCACCTCACTACCTACACTTTTCTCTTCGTATCAGCTAAGTAAAAAGCTCTCTCTTTCTCTCTCTCAAAACCCTAAGAACCCTAAAATCATCATCTTCTTCAATCATCATGGCTTCTTCAAGTTTCGCTCAAGAATCAAATGTTCAAGTTACTGCTCAACAAGCTGAAGGTCAGCAAGAACGTGCAGCTTACGAGTTAAAAGGGGTAACAATGAGTTTGAAGGAATGGCAACTAAAGATTCAAACTGAGAATCCAGTTGATTTCGAGTCTCTGGCATATCATAGGTGTGACATCAAAGGCTATTATGAAACTCAAGGGTTGATGAACTACTTCAACATGCTAAATGGCCCTACATACAAGACACTCATCAGACATTTCTAGGTCAGAGCCTCAGTATATGATACAGAAGCATCTGAACAAGAGGAAAAGGAGAAAGTACTGATTGATCCCTGTCATACCCTCATTTTGGACCTAAAAATACTCGTTCAAACTTCTTTTAGGTTCTGATTATTTCAAATTCACTATGTCTATTTTACAGTTGTCTACTGTGTTTCAACCGCACATTTTATTGCTTCCGTCTCTAATTTTCTTGCATTTAAAACCATCCAAAATGCTTTCTTGCATCACAAGCCATTTAAAAGGGTCCCTAAGACCATCGCATATTTTCCTGCATTTTATTCCAATTTTTTGCATAAAATCATACAAAAGGGTACTTTGGTCATTTCCTACAGAGGAACCCATTTTAATCCCTACAATTTGTCCCTGAGTCTTTTCAACTTGTCTGCATAAGTCATCAATCAATTTCTATCTAAAAATTATCTTAGTTTTGCATCTGAGTCAGTCTGAGTCGTTTTAGTCCCTAGGGGCATTTTGGTCGTTTCACATCAAATAAATTTTTTGACAGAGAGGTATTTTGAAATACCTCATTTTGGTAGTTTGTCCGTTTTAGTCCGTTTTGTCATTTTTAACTGTTTCACTTTACGTTTTTTCCAAATTACATTTTTTACCATTTTTTATTCTATTTTTACTCTTTACAAATAAGTCCAAATTTTGTTTTAATTGCAAATGAGTCCAATTTTATTTTCAAAACAGTCCAATTTCAGTTTATTGTTTTCAAAAATAGTCCCAATTCTTTTAAATTTTCAAAATAGTCCAATTCTTGTTTAATTGCAAAACAGTCCCATTTTTTTTCAAATTTGCAGATTAGTCCAAGGCGCCACGCAAGCAATTCAGTCCAAGTGTCAGAATCTCATTGGTCCAGAGGCCACATGGCAGCCTATATAAGGCCACGCCACTGTGCAAGTCAGGGAAAGGGTCCACAGAATCAATGCCAAGTCACAAACAGAGTCAGATTTTTCTCTCTCATGTCAGTTAGATCAAAATCATAACAAACTCAAGAAATTGAAGAACAAATTCATAAACCCTAACGGTTTCAGAAGCAAGTTGGAGCCAGAATCAATGGAGTTTTCGTGTAAGCTCTCAGAGATTCAATCGAATCATCATCACTGAACCGTTTCTCTGCAATTCCAGCGCCAAATCCATTGCCAGAAGCAACGAATCCGGCGCGATCACAGAGGAAGAGTTTGAGAAGAAGAAGGTGAAGAGTTCAAGGGTTCTGAACCGATTGAAAAGAAGAAGAAATCACCGGTTTATTTCCGGATTTCAAAGAGTATCAGCGCAAAACAGAATCAAATCAAGGATTCAAATCAAATCTCCGAATAAAACCAGGTAAAGTAGATCCGTACGGATTCGAAGAGTTTTGGTTCAGAATCATGAAACCCTAAAATTTTCCAAAAAACCTTCGAGATTCCAAGGTTTACAACGTGTATCAATCGTTGTAAACCAACGAATCCACGAACGGAAACAGTTAGAAAAAGATTTGAACAAGAAATTAGAACCAAAACCGTTCGGAATCCATGAGCAAGAATTCACGATCTACATCTTTTCAGTTGGTGTTTGCGAATTTCAACGGTAGATTCATGACTAGAACGACGAAACAAAGCCTTTAAGCCATGAATCATGCGTTTCTGGGTAGGATTGAGCAAGGTTAGGGTTAGGGTTTCAGAGAACCAACGGAGAGGAAGAGAGGAAGAAAGAGAAAGGGTGAAAAAAAATGAAGGAAACCGGGTCTGAACCTTTTATATAAGGCGCTGGACCGAGTGGGTTCTGACCCGATCCAGCGCCCCACGTTCGTAGCCTTTAGATCTAGATCCTATTGGATCCGGATCAAGCCAACGCCCCTGATGCGTTCTGGAGATCCGGATCCATCTTTTCGCGTGGGTTTGGGCCGGGTACCCTAGGCTTTTTGCTTTCTTTTCAGTTCTTTTGAATTTCTTGCTAATTGCACCTATATTTTTGCTACCTGAACCCCTGTGTGTGTTAAGTTTCTTACAAAACATCCCTAAAAATTGCTATGTGTTTCTTGATGCATTTTTAACTGTTTTGTGGTATTTTTACATTTTGAAATGGATAAAAATATATGTGTGCCAATTATTCCTCTTGATTTGAATATTTTTGTGTTCTTTATGGAATTTCTTGCATGATTTTTGTGCCAATTCAATACCACATGATCTCAGTGCTTGTGATATGATTTTGTGATAATTTTTGCTCATGATTCTATGCCATTGCTAATGTTGGGTGTTTAGGTCTTGATTTCTTGTGTTGCAAGTAACTTGAATGGTTTAAAAGTGGAAATGTGCATATGTGATGATTTTGTACCCAAAGTTGCCTTGTAATTCATATTCCTATACTTGAAATAAGTCTCTAAAATCATGCTAGGATAGATATTTTAGGTCATGTGTTAGAAAGATTTCACATCTAGGTTTTGTGCATTCTTTTACCATATTTGGCAATTATTTTTACTATGTGTTGAATTGCTTTCTTGCTAGGTGTTCCTATCGTTTTATCCTTCATTCCTTACCTATTTCTCTACCATTCTATATTTCGTCTACTAACCATTTTATTGCATGTCTCATTCATAGTGCAAGCTTTGCATTACATTCATTCTTTTCTTTGACTCTTTTATGCAATTTTCCATTAATTTCCATGTAACATTTTTAGGTAGATTTACTTTCTTTTAAATTCTTGCAAGACCATAGAATGTAAATTAGGGCCAAATGTAAAGGACAATGGACACTATGATGATGTACACCGACACAAGCACCGACACGCACACACGTTGTATGATTTACCGCTAGATGTATGCTTAGGAGGCGTGATACTCAGAAAAATATTATGCTTTTCCAAAAAAAAACGAAACAAATAAACACCTCACTTGAAAACCATTTTCGCAATAATCTTGGAGTCAAAACTCCATAACCTTTTTCCTTTATTTTCTTAATCAAAATGCAAATGAATCTTAAATTCCAACTTTAACCCTTTGCTTTAACAATTGAAACAACCTCACTTTTTTTTCAATCTCATGCCTTTAAGGCCCCTTTTCTCCTCTTCAAAATCATTTTCAAAATTAAAAACAAACTAACCCACAAAAATCTTTTTTGGAAGAGAACTACATGGAGTTTGATCCCTTAAAAGGGTATGTAGGCAAGAGACCAAAATCTCTCCAAGTCCACTAAAAATAAAACCTACACTTCTCTCCCCCATTCTTAAAAAACAATTTTTTCCAATAAATAGCATTAAAAGTAAAGCGTAAGCATAGGTCAAGAAAAACGGCTCCTATAGAATACTATAGTCGTTGCGGGTGCCTAACACCTTCCCGTAGCGAAAATTGCCCCGAACTTAGAATTTCTAAGGGTTTTCTCAATTTTTACCCTTCCCCAAAAAAATAGAGACATCAATGATTGAAAGGTTCAAGCCTAATTAATGACTTGACACCCGAAAATCGCGATGACAATCCCTCTCTTGCTGGGAAAACTAGAGAAGAAATGGGTTTGGAACCTTTCAAGGAAACAGAGATAAGGTCAAAATTGATGGGGATCCCAGTATACATATTTGTGGATATTATTGCTTATGTCATTGGAGCAGAAGCATCTGGAAAATATTCTGGTATTAAAATACCAAACTCCAAGACAAGCTCATGGAATGATCTTGTGAACAACACTCTGTTCAACTCAACGACTCCGGGAAAATATAGTGATCTAAGCATGAAGAACAAAATGCTTTTGAAGATCCAATACGAAAACCTGCTACCTAAAGGTGGTGGCAGTGATCAACCATCTTTGGCTCACAAGGTATTTTTTCATCACATCATTAATGGAGAAAAGATAAATTTGCCTAAGTACATCTTCAGGCACATGATTGATGAGTCAATAAAGTAATATATTTAATGAAGTATTTAATCTTATTTACTTTAATTTAAGTATATTATTATTTCCTTTTTAAGTCATTTAGTTGATTTAGTCCTAGTTTTATTTATATAATATTTAATCTTGTTTTATTTAGATTTAGGTTTA
Organism: Medicago lupulina; assembly: GCA_958299785.1. Classification (NCBI taxonomy): domain Eukaryota; kingdom Viridiplantae; phylum Streptophyta; class Magnoliopsida; order Fabales; family Fabaceae; genus Medicago; species Medicago lupulina. The sequence goes on along the minus strand of OY283145.1, from coordinate 23,701,395 downwards.
TTTTGTATATAATATTCAGTTTTATTTAGATCTAAGATTATTTTATATAATATTATGTCTCGTTATATTTATATTTAAGTTTATTTTATATTATTGTTATTTATTTTATAGAACTATTTTACTTTAGAATACAATCTATTATATTTCAGGGACGAATATTGGATGGAAAGAGCCTTGGAGCAGAAGAAAGGGATTCGGAGCTGATTTGGAGCAAGAATAAAAAGATTCAGAGCCAAAAATAAGTCTCCCCCAAGTCAGAAGCTTGGCACGGCCCGTGCCAAATGTGGCACGGTCGTGCCACCTCTCAGGATTCCTTTAACTGCTTTTGCTTCCTGTGCAAGCTACTCTGTTTTTAGTTTAGGCCCACAGTTTCTTGTGGGGCACTCTAGTATTATAGTTGCTTAGGCTCTAAGTCAATTGTAAGCTATAAATAGAGGAGCCTTCCATCACAAATATTGATCTTATTCTTGGAATACAATAGTGACAATTGTTTCTAATAATAATTTCTATTTTCTCTTTATTTTACTTATGTCTTCTTTCTTCTTCTTCCCTTTGTCTACTATGATCATGAGTGAGTAGACTCCTTTGTCTTGGGATTGTTGGATAGTCTAATGACATAATCCAAAGCAAACCAAGCCTTCTCCTTAAATTAAACTCCTATATAACCTAGTTTCTAATCTAAATTCACCGATTAAACATGGATTAATCATTATCAACTACCAACAGGCGATAGCTGAGGTTATGATAATTATTAATCCATTATCCCAAACGTCAAATCTACATGCGAAAGCTGCGATGAGATGTTGGAACAAGTGAATATTAGACAGAGATTGCAAAGGCAGTGAAATAGTCTTTGCAATCTTGGGACGAAGTAGTTTCACAGCCTTAATGCATCTCCTAGTAATCAAATTCAGCGAGTGTAATAGGATTGATTGTTAGAGAGTAAACTCTTACTGGACTGAGAGGAAAAGTAAGGGGCTAAAGGGAAACCGGTCATACGAAACTAGGTCTATCATAAGGTTTTAAGGAATAAAGCTTCGGTTTGTAGAGGGTTTGTTATTATGATAAACCAATAATCCCAAGGCTCTCTTTTATTATTATTGTTACTTTATTTTAATTAAAAACCCAAACTTTATTATTTCTATTATCTTCTAATAATTATTAAAAGTTAATTGAATTCATAACTCCCTGTCGGAACGATATCTTTTTATTACTACATCGGTAGAACCGTGCACTTGTGGTTTTGCTCATCAATGATCAAAGAACTCAGGGAAAGCCAGAAGAAGTGCAGAGTCTAGGTTCCCTATGGAAGACTGATCTCAGAAATCTTCCATCAAGGAGGCATCATTCAAGCTTTGAATGAAGTCAATTACTTCACTGATGAGAAGTTGGAAATTGAGACTGGCAAGGTGATTAATGCTAGCACTTTGAAGAATATGAGGCTGATTCATAAAGTAACAAAGCTGAAGACAGACATTAGTGAATCAAGGGTTGTATCAAATCTGATGGAGGACTTCCCTCCTATCTGCAAGAAAGACACCCTGGTTGTAAAAATGGCTCTCATTGCTGATCACTATGAGACCCATGGCAAGCTTATCTCTCTGGATGAAGTACCAAAAGAAATGTACGGAAAAGAGCTTCCACTAGCTAAAAGCAGAAAGTCTAAAAGGAAAGACTTATCTGAAGAAGAGTATCTGGCTGAGGAGCAGCCTTCAAAGAAAACAAAGTCCAACACATCTGTTAAAGCACCTGAAGAAGGTGGTTCTGGACTGCAACAAATTCAAGAAGAACAAGTTGAAGGTGTTTTGGGAAAGAGGTCAAGGGAAAGTCAAGAGGCTGGACCTTCTCCAACTCAAGCTCCTAGACTCCCCAAGAAGCCAAGAAAGAAAGCAATCAGGAAATTGGAGTATACATCTGAAGAAGAACGAGAAATTGGAGAAATGGTTGATGAAGTTACAAATGAGACTGCAAAAGAGCTGGTGAATGAGGTTATGGACTGTGTCAGAAAGGAAGCTTTGGATAGAGAGACTGCAATTGCAGCTGCTGCTGAAGTAATCAATGTGTCCAGAGAAGTTCAGGAGCTAGCTGTTTCTGAAGCAAAGAATCTGGTGCTGAGAACAGCTTATGTAGTAGGAGCTTTTGAACAACCTGCTTCTGAAGGTAATTCTCTTCCCCAATCTATAGTTGCTGAAATTGTAACCCTTACTTCATCCTCTAACTCACCCTCTTCATGCTCACCTTCTGAACCCTCATCATCCTCATCTACTGATAGTGATGATATACCACTCAGCAGAGCTATACCCTCACTAAGAAATTTAACTCCATCACCATCAACCAAACTTCATAAAGAGCCCGCTACTGATGCATTTATTCCTGTCTATGATTCTATTGAGGCAAGAACCATTGCCTTGGAACAAACAAGAATAGACAAATGCAAGAACCTGCCTGAAAATCACCCACTTCAGCCACCTGTGATTGAACCAATTCAATCTTTACCTGCTTCTGCAGAGGGTGCAAGTAATTTGTCAGGGACAGGTCTTGACATTCTAAATGAATCAGTTTCTACTCCAAATTCTCCAACACCAACACCAAATACAACCAACAATAACCAAATCCTTGAACAATCTATGAATTCTAACCTAGAAAGTCACTATTCAGGAGAACTGCCTGAATATCAACAACAAATGACCTCTGACATAACTTCTGATGAAGTTATTATGACAGAAAGCCCCCCTCAACAACAACCAAACCAAATCAGAGACCACAAAGAAACGTCTGACTCACTCTCTCAATCTCAAAGAACTGAACCTGATCCTGAGACCTCAAATGATCCTGAACCTAGTACTTCAGACCAAACTGAATCTGGTCAATCAACTTCTGACCAAAATCCCTCTTCTTCCAACTTATCCATTGAACTTGTTGAACCAATCTTCTCTGATATTCCCAAACCACCATCAGTTTTTCAACACTTACCCTTTTTAGCAACTGTATGTTTGGATATCTTCAAAAAGGCTAAGTAGCTCATTGAAACTAGACATGATCTGGCTCATAGTGGAAACTATCAGAAGCAATGGAAAAGAGTTCAGCTGGTATTCTCTGAGATCCAAAGGTCAAGCCTAGATGATCAAGCTCAAGCTCAAAAGTGATTGTAACTTCCAGGACGCGTTTTTTGGCACTCGGGGGCCGAATAGGTCCATTCGGGCCCCGAATAGTAACTTCCAGGACGCTTTTTTGGCACTCGGGGGCCAAACTGTGGGGCTCGGGGGCTGAATTAAAGCTGCTTATAAATAGAAAAGTGCGTTTTTTACATAAGGGTTCATGATTTTAGAGAGAAAAGGCATATTTGTAGCGGAGGCTTTGTAGATTTGGTGGGATACAATCACAACTCCTAGTAAATCATCTGATACATGTATGAATCCTTGTTTTTATGTGAGTTATCTTGTACTTTAGCTATGGGTAACTAATCTTCTTGTGATTGAGACTGAGATGAATCTGATGTAACCCTATGGGAATATTAATTTGTTTAACTCCTTTGAATATCAATGAAAGTCTAGTTTTAATTCATATTACTTTATGTTCAATGCTTTTTGTATGTTTATCATTGGCTACTAACCCTAGCTTTATGAATATGCAAATTGATCTTAGAGATTGAATGACCACTAGCCCTGGCTTTTGACTCCAGTCTAGGTAATAAGTTTAATCTAAATAATCAAGCTAGAGATAGATCATTATTAGGTTATGACATAGGGATTAACGTTTTGTTAAAACCTCCAATGGTTTCGAATTCACTTAACAGATTAAGGGGTTGTCACTTGTGGGGAGAATTCTAGGTCAAGAGATTGGGGAGAATTACTTTGTTAATCTGTCGTTAGGCTAGATAATCATTGATTGAACTAGGAGTGCAAATTACAATGGGAGAACGTTAGAGGATTCGAAAGTCTTGATCATACTTCTCTCTAATTTTCTAAACCAAACGTTTATTGCTTTTATTCCATTTATTTTATAAAAACCAATCCAACTATACATTTTATATATCCTTTATTATAACAAATTTGCTGAGTAGAATTTAACCCCCCCCCCCCCCCCCCCCCTTCTTGTGTTTTTCTCCCCTTCAATGTGGGGTAGTCGATTACTGGTTGATTCTGAAGATATCGATATTCTTCGTTATGAAAAATATTTTCTATCTTGGAAGATAAAAAATTGCGACGATGAAATCTCAAGATTAAATATGTGTGATCTTTATGAGGCAAATCAATCAGGTAGTGATTGTGAAGGGAAGAAAAAGGCGATCAACATCGATTACAATACTCAACTTCAAAATATTTTAAATGACTTTTTGATGTCAAATCAAGTTTCCTTTGAGAAATATGAAGTTCAATGTGGTAATCTTGTTGAGAAAGCATATGAGTTTTAGAAAAAGTTGGTTGAGATGGAGACAAAGTTTCAGGCTACTGTGGTGGACGACAATCCAAAAGTGATGAGTGTTGGTCTCTACCTGAAGTCTCAGCAAATGGAGTCTGAAGAACTAACTCATGTGCAAATGAATACATATCATTCTTTAAGGTGGGAAAGCTTAATGTCAAAAGGATTAACAGTGAACGCAGGGGAGTATCTGATTCTCTATGCTAAATTCATGGAATTCATGCCAAAGAGGAAGAAGAAGGATGACATATTTTTTTTTTATCATTTTTGCCACCTTAACAGTGGTTGAAGCGTCAAGCTTGATAAGCGCTTGATGGGAGGCAACCCATCGTTTTTCCTGCTTTGTTATTTGTTTCTGTTATTTCCTTTTGTATGGAGTCAAACTTGAGAACTGTCTGGATTAAGATTTCATGATTCCCCTGTTTTGTAATGCATCTGAGCTTGTTTATTATTAATGAATTGACTTTTCTTGAAATTTACCAGTTCAGTAACAAAGATTTCATCAACGGTCTGTCAAAATTTCAAAGGAGGTAGTGCTTGCATGATTCTATAAGGGAAGTGTACGGCAGGAAAGATGCTTAGGTAGCCACAACTTCCAGAAACCTCAGCTTGTAAGGTTATTGCCTAAATTTATTTTTCAATTTTTACAAATATGAGTGTTTCCATATGGATGCTATTTCTAGGATTTGTGATTTTTCTTTGTAATTGATTGGTCATATATTGTACACACTAAGGCAAATTGCTTGTACCTTGAGCCTTTGTAGCCCACCTTTGTTTATATTGAATTATCCTTTGTTTAAACCAAGTTGAGCAACTAGGATTTAGACCCCTTGTTTCGGTGACTAACCACATTACAAGCCTAGAGACCTTAAGAATACAACCCAAAATTTTGTTGGAGTTAGGCATGTGTTTGTGTGTTGATATGAAAAAGTTCAAGTTTGGGGTTGCTCATGGAACTAGCAACATTCTAAGTTTGGGGTAGGGGTACTAGAGAAAAGAAAAAAAAATCACTTTGTGTTAAAAAAAAATAATAATAAATAAGCATGATAAAATAAGTTGGATTGTCAAAATTTTGCAGCTCAAAAAAAAATAGATAACATGATTAAAGTAAAAAGAAAGTGATCATTTGTTCTATTCAGTTAAAAATTCTCTAGTTCCCTGTTGTGAAATTCTGGTGTGTGGTGTACTATAACCGAGTAGGATGATGCTCAACTCCATTATTTTTCTTAAAGCTACTTTCCAAATGATCCCACCCCTAACCTAAGCCTCATTATAACCTAAAAAGTCTTTAAGAGTGTGTGCATAATATTGACTTCGATTGATTCTTAGAAATTTTTCAAATTTTGGTAATATAGTAGTCTCACATGTCGACTGAGCGAACCCTGTTATATTTCAATGTTGTTGCAAGAAGTTCTGGAATGGATGTGTTACCAAGCAAGTTAGCTCATCATTCGCTAACTAGGGAGATGCACTTTTGACAGGAGTAAGTGTTATTTTACTGTTATTTTTTATTTTAAGTTTGTTCCTTGAGGACAAGTAATGATGCAAGTTTGGGGTTGTGACGACACTTTGTCATTACTAGTTTGGTAGACATTTTTCATGTAATTTTTAGGGTAATTCATCGAGAAAATGGGAGCTGAAATCACAAAAAATGGAAGATTTCAGATTTCCAGCAAAGTCCAATTCGGGCCCCGAATTTGAGCATTCGGGCCCTAAATTCCAGCCACCAGAATGCATGTTGCTTCGTAAAAAATCGGGCCCCGAATAGGTGCATTCGGGCCCAAAACTGTAACTTCCAAGACGCGTTTTTTGGCACTCGGGGGCCAAACTATGGGGCTCGGGGGCCGAATTTCAGCTGCTTATAAATAGAAAAGTGCGTTTTTGACATAAGGGTTCATGATTTTAGAGAGAAAAGGCATATTTGGAGAGGCAGCTTTGTAGATTTGGTGGGATACCATCACAACTCCTAGTCAATCATCCGATACATGTATGAATCCTTATTTTTATGTGAGTTATCTTGTACTTTAGCTATGAGTAACTAATCTTCTTGTGATTGAGACTGAGATGAATCTGATGTAACCCTATGGGAATATTAATTTGTTGAACTCCTTTGAATATCAATGAAAGTCTAGTTTTAATTCATATTACTTTATGTTTAATGCTTTTTGTATGTTTATCATTGACTATTAACCCTAGCTTTATGAATATGCAAATTGATCTTAGAGATTGAATGACCACTAACCTTGGCTTTTGACTCTGATCTAGGTAATAAGTTTCATCTAAGTAATCAAGCTAGAGATAGATCATTATTAGGTTATGACATAGGGATTAACGTTCTGTTAAAACCTCCAACGGTTTCGAATTCACTTAAGAGATTAAGGGGTTTCCACTTGCGGGGAGAATTCTAGGCCAAGAGATTGGGTAGAATTACTTTGTTAATCTGTCGTTAGGCTAGATAATCATTGATTGAACTAGGAGTGCAAATTACCATGGGAGAATGGTAGAGGATTCGAAAGTCTTGATCATACTTCTCTCTAATTTTCTAAACCAAACTTTTATTGCTTTTATTCTATTTATTTTATAAAAACCAATCCAACTATACATTTTAGATATCCTTTATTATAACAAATTTGTTGAGTAGAAGTTAACAACGGTCCTCGTGGATTCGATCTTATTTATTACTTCGATAGTTTTGGTTCACTTGCCAAATATCTATCAGTGGTAATTATTGGTTTAGTTAAAAGAATCTCCTTGATTTTTGATCTTCAAGGATTATCCTTAAACCTTATCTCCTTCAGGATTTTTATATTCCCTTATGAGCTTGTAGGATTATCCTCAAACCCTACTCTTTTAACTTTGTAGTCTGTGTTGTCGTCTAACTCTATGGTGTTTTATGGATAGTTAAATATGTAGGGTTTGATAATGCTCTTAAAACTAGGTCCTGTTAGTTATATAATTTGACATTGTTAGGAGTTCTAAAATTTTGATGTTTCTTTCTTTGTTGAGGGTTGTTAATTTATGTGTGTTTTGGCACTTTTTTGTAGAATCTTTTAATTTTGTTAACGTTTGGTAACATGTCATTATTTTCATGGATTTTTCAAGATTTGGTTTGAATGAATTACATTGTTTTAAAGGTGTTTAGGTGAGTGCAAATAGAGATTTGATTGGGGTGTCCTGTTGCTAATGTACCATTGTATTTTTCCTTCCCATGTCATTTTCTTGTGGATTTTAGTCCAAGCTTTACTCTGGTATTTCCTCCTCATTCAGTGGGTTATTCTTCATATTGATTTCGTAATTTATTCAAATATATTCTTCGTAGTTTGACATGGTGTTTTATTCCAAGCATATTACATGTTTATATGGCTCAATTTAAGTGTCTTTGGTGTTATTGTATTCTTATTTCTGGCTTTGTTTTGTACAGGTTATTTCATGTGGTTTTTTTTCTCACCCACCGTTCATTGTGGTGTTATTGTGTTGTAATTAGTGATCAATGGTTTGTTGTATTTGCATTGCCTCTGTATTTTATTGTGTTATATCTTATGCATTGTAGCTAACGTTGAATGTGAAGATGAGTGTGATACCCCAATTTTTGACCTAAGACCCTTTTTTTTTTTCCTTCAAGGACAAATTTCAAAAATCACAAAAAAAAGGGTTAATTTGTTTAATTTTATTGTTTTTTCATCGATATTAATTTCCCCAAAAAAAAAAGAAGCATAAAATGAAATTTCATCAAGAATAGTCTACCAGAACGTTTTCCAGAACGTTCTGGTCATACTACAAGTGAAACAAAGGGACATCATCATGTCCCCTCATGTTGCCACCAGATCCCAGCTGTTTATTAGTCACGTGTGTTTGTCTCCAAAAGGAAAGGAAAAACAAGAATGTTCTTAAGAACATTCTCCATATGACAAATTTTACAACTTTGACATTCTTGCTTTCCAAACAAAAAAACACAAGCACATGGGTTGTTTCTAAGAAGGGGATTACAGCTGTTTTTTTTGCAATCACATATGGACCTTTTCCACTGCAAGCTGGAAGTCCCAGAACGTTCTGCATGAACAAAATTCATTTCTTTTGTTCTTGCACATCAAGCAGCAAAAACACACGCACATGGGATGTTTTGTGAAAGGAAGAGACAACTGGCTTTGTCCTTGAAGCTTGAAGATCAAAGGCTAACTCAGAGAATGTTCTCAAGAACGTTCTGCAACTCACAAAGGTTTCATTTTTAGCATCCTTGCAAAGAAAACACATGCACATGGGATGTTTCATGAAAGGGGGAAACAATTGTCCTTGATGCTTGCTATGAAACAGCTGTAACTCAAGAGAATGTTTTCAAGAATGTTCTACAACTAACAAAGTTGTTTTACAAAGAAAGAATGTTCTTAAGAACATTCTGGTGAAACTACAAATATGGATAAGGATGTTGTCATTCAATCACAGCCAATTACAACTCAGGCACAACTGTATTACAACCTCACACTAGCTGTCTCAAAAGGCAAGAATGAAGAGAATGTTCTTGAGAACATTCTTCACTTGAAAAAACATATTTTTTGCAACACTTGTGCATCAAGCAACAAAAGCAAGAGCATGTGGGCTGTTTTTAGCAAGCAAAACACAGCTGTTTTTGGCTGTAAAACTTCAAGTCTTTCACTTCTATAAATACAAGCACATAGCAAGGCAATTGAAGGAAGCTCCCACACACACAAAAATCCAAAAAACTATCCACACGCACAAACAAAAATTCAAAAGCTCCTCAAACAACAAACCTCTCAACAAAACTTTTTTTCTTTCTCATCATCATCAACAAACAAACAAAAATCAAACAAAAAAAACAATATATCATCTTCACCAAAACAAACAAAAATCAAACAAAACAACCCTCCTTTTTTTTTCTCTCTTTCTTTTTCTACTCTCTCCACAAAGGTATATCATCTTCCCTTTTTCCTCTTTTCTTTTTCTTCTTCTCCTTCTCTTTTCTTCCTTTCATATTTCTCCCTCTCTCTCCCCCCCCCCCCCTCTCTCTCTCTCTCTCTCTCTCTCTCTCTCTCTTTCTATCTTTTTTTTCTTCATTTATTTTACGCTAAATACACACAAATCAATCCAAAGTGCTCTGGTCCTAAAAATTAACTGTTAATATTATATTTTTGTTTAATTTAATTATTCTCCAGAACAATCTGGTCCTTGTTAATTAAATCAATCTAGAGTGCTCTGGTCCTAAAATTAACTGTTTATATTATATTTTTGCTTATTTATATTTCTCCAGAACAATCTGGTCCTTGTTAATTAAATTAATCCAGAGTGTTCTGGTCCTAAACTAACTGTTAATATTATATTTTGTTTAATTTAATTACTCTCCAGAATAATCTGGTCCTAATTAATAATCAAATTAATCCAGAGTTCTCTGGTCCAATATTTATCAGAAATATTATTCTACTATATTCTATTTATATTTCTCCAGAATATTCTGGTCCGTGTTAAAAAACTTCACAATTTAGCTTAACATCATTTTTCTCATTCTGTTTATATAACCATTAATCCAGAGTGTTCTGGTCCTGTATATATATATATATATATATATATATAATACTATTTATTTTGTTGAACTAACAATAAACCAAAAATCTTTTTTTCACGCCATGCGCGTTTAGTTTTTTCTCAAACGGATCGCCATCGCTCAAATGCGAGTCTGTCTCCCTTTTATAAGCAAATCTTTTTTCACGCCATGCGCGTTTAATTCTTTCTCAAACGGATCGCCATCGCTCAAATGCGAGTCCATCCCCCTTTTTTAAGCAAACTTTTCGCCAAGCGCGACCAAATCATTTTAAATAATAAAAAACCACAAAAACATTTTCTTGCTCCCAGAACTACGTAGCTTTGATTTCTCCATCGCACCTGGAGATACGTAGGAGCAAGATGAAACTCTTGTCAAGCACAATAAACAAAAAATACAAAAACATTTTCTCACAACACAACAATATAAAAAACAACAAAAAAAAATTCAAATAACAAAATCCAAAAATACTCTTTCATAACAAACCTTGATCCAAGATCAAGCGATCGTTCTTTTTACTTTTCTTTCTTTAATCAAATTTCAAATCAACTTTAATTCTACTTCGAGTCTATTTTTCTTCAACATTAAAAAATACAAACAAGCTTATTTCGCCACTTGGCCTTTTGTTTTAAAACCTTCTTCAAAGCTAATAAAAAAACACAAAACCAATCAAACGTCAATTTCTACTCCGAACTACGAGGTTTTGATCCCTCACGGGTACGTAGGCAAAGGACGTTCGTCCTTTCAAATCAATAAAAAATGTAGATAATAGGCTTTTCTTTCATTTTATTTTATTTTTATCGTTGTTTTCAATTCCGTCTTTTAAACAAAGTTAAGCAAGTTATAGCACAAAAAGTAAAATAAAGTCAAAAGGTTCTCGTAGAGTACTACGAATATTTAGGGTGCTAATACCTTCCCTAAATATAACTAACCCCCGAACCCAAATCTCTTTCAAATGGGTAATTTGAACTTTTTTCCCCTTTCTTAAAAAATTAAAAGGTTTAGTCGTGAATAAAAAATAGTGAGTCAAAGTTAGTCAAATAGCCTTGACCTCCCGAAAAATGACACGACAATGAGCATGTTGTCTTTGGTTGGACTTTTCACTAGCCTCCAAGAACATGTTTGTTAGTCCATGTATATTTGTTAGTGATGTTTCTTTTGTTGTTCAGGAATGTCATCTAACTATTATTTTAATGTTTGGTTGTTATCTTTTTTTCTTACATGGCAAATTTGAAATTGGTCATTTCCCCCTTAAATGGTATTCACTTATATATATATATATATATATATATATATATATATATATATGTATATATAAGAGGGATCAAATTGCATCGCTTAAAAGTTACACCAATGTTACACCGCTCAATATCGTTTTACTCTATGCATATTTTTCAAATTTGACCGTTGGATTGTAAGTTTTTATCACATAGATCATTCATGTAAATTTTTACAAAAATCTAAACTCGTTTCATATGTTATTGAGATACATCAAGATTAACGGTTTATGCATTTTTATATAACACCTATAAACTTGTTGGATCTCAATAACATATCAAATGATTTTAGAATTTTGTAAAAATTTACGTGAATGATCTATGTGACATAAACTTACAATCCAACTGTAGAATTTGAAAAATATGCATCGAGTAAAACGATATTGAGCAGTGTAACATTGGTGTAACTTTTAAGCAGTGTAATTTGATCCCTCCTCATATATATATATATATATATATATATATATATATATATATATATATATATATATATATATATATATATATATATGGGTTTGTTAAGAAAACACTCACTAGTTTTTATTAAGGTGTGTTTTAGCAAGCTACACCTTAAGGTGTATTTAACTACTTTTTAGTTATAAATTGCTAAAACACGCCTTCTAAAAAATAAGCGGGTGTATCCTAGCAAATGCCTATAGGAGTTGCTAACATACACCCACTTATTTTTTAGAGCGTTAATAGTGTTTTACCCCCTATAATATAGGTCATTTCCGATTTTCACCCCTGTAAAATATTTTTTTTGGATTTCGTCCTTGTAATTTGTAGATTTTTTGGTTTTAGACCTTCATGGAAAATTTCACCCCCTGTAATTTGAGAAAATTTAGGTTTACCATCTTGTAATTTGAGAAAATTTCGATTTACCCCCCCCTGCTAATTTGAGCAAATTTAGGTTTACCCCCGGCCATATCTTCGATTTTGTACAGTCAAAATTCATGAAGGTCCAAAACCAAAAATCTTCAAATTACAAGGACGAAATCCAAAAAAAAAAATTTACAGGGGGTAAAACCGAAAATGAGCTATATTACTGGGGGGGTAAAACACTATTAACCCTTTTTTAGAATGTGTGTTTTAGCAACATTCACCTTAAGGTGTATTTAACAACTTTTTAGTTATATCTTTGCTAAAACACACCTTAATAAAAACTAGTGGGTGTATCCTAGCAAACCCCATATATATGTGTGTGTGTGTGTGTGTGTGTGTGTGTGTGTGTGTGTGTGTGTGTGTGTGTAGGTATTGCTAGAAGATATCGTTTAGTTTTTATGAATGTGTCTGTTAGTAATCCACACCTCAAGGTGGAGAACGCTACTTTCCTTCTTTGCGATGATGTCATGAGGAGGGTTGCACATGATACTTTTGATTTGTTGATGTCTTTGGTAGGTCCTGTCTCAGATGTCATTAATGTGTATACCTATATTTAAACATTTTTTTTTTCTAAAAGTTGATGATGTATTATATTTGCAGGAGGAAGGTTCCTCTCTTTACCCCAATGAGATTGATGACTTTTTGGCGATGCACTCTTTTTTAAGGTGAATAAGAAGTTTAGTGGTGATGGTGGATTTGGTATAATATATGAGAAAAATTGCTTTTCTGACATTAAGAACTTCTTAATAACACATGGAAAATACCAATTTTCTCTCAGAGGTAGTTAACTACCGTTGGGTGATCTGACATCAGATAACTACCACTGAGGTCAGTGGTAGTTAACTGATGTTGCGTACCTAGGTCATATTCCAGTAACTTTCTCCCTCCCTTTTTCCCCACATTTGAACATGTTTTATACATAATATTTTGAACGCAATTTTTCACTCATTTTTATTCAATTTCAAATTCATCAATATAAAAAGTACGAAATAATTTTAACATGGTAAAAATAAAACATAAGAAATAATATAAAAGGTACGAAAATGTCATAGAAATACTAAAATGTCACAAGGTACTAAAATGTAATCATAATACATCAACATCATCAAAGTCAAAATGTACATTAAAAAACCTAATGATAATCAACCATGTTGTCTACGATGCCTAGGCCCCCTGCACTGCCTAGCAATCCGATACATAAGGGCAGGGCGAGCAGCACTACCAATCCGAATCATCTCCTGCTCCAACTCTTCTTTGGTCATATTTGCGTACATGGCCACAACATTATCAGCTATTTGCACGACATCCCTGATGATCGTCAATGTGTCAGGCATATCTCTAGCATGCTCCTCCTCTATAAGTTGCTCCCGATTCGCCGTCCTGGGAGGAGATCCTTCATCAGGTGGGATAATCCGTGGGTGAGATACTTCGGCATACCAAGCCATGTAACGCCATGGTCTCTCACACCTTTCTCCCCAATCACTATAGAACCACGGACGGGGGTCTCTCAACACAATATCTAGCATCTCCTTAGGATTCTTAGGGACATCTGACGAATGTCTGGGGATGTCTTGTACAAACACAAACTGCCTCTTAACTCGCTCAGGTAAATGACGGTATACCCTCTCCTTCCCGCACAACAGTCATCCCGAGTAAGTGCTAATAAGCTGAAAAGGGCGCACCTCTCCGTGATCATCATATGTAGACCACCTCACGTCATCCACCTCTAAGCGATCCAGCCGTGAGGCGTAATGGTGCACAGTTTTATGCCCTCTGGTAGTAAGCCATCTCCCGGCACATGGTCTATCCGATTTCCAGCTCTTGTTATGCTTCCTTGGATACGGACCTAACAAATGCACCAAAATTCATCCCTGCAAAAAAAGAAATACACAACAATAAATATTCGAATTAGCTCTTAAATAAATCTAACAAAATGATAAATAAATTATAAAAAAATCACAAAAATATTAAAATAAAATCCTAAATAAATTTAGACGAACATAGAAAAAAAATAAGCTAACATAATGATTAAAACTTTAAAAAATATATTAAAATAAATTCATAAATAAATGAAGATAAATATTAAATTATTACCATAAGAAGGGTCACACATCCAGCCATCATCTTGTTACACAGATGGACAGAATCATCAAGATAATCATACATATAAGTTAAGGTCAACCTTCCGCATGACCACTTCCCAATAGCATGCAATTTTGTCATACAAGTTAAGTTTATGTGTTATTATGAAGTTTTGTATGTCAGAAAAGTAATTTTCATATATGAGGTGTGTTTGATGAGCCATCATTGATTAATATTTATGTCAACCCATTTCACTCGATTTATGGTCCTCTGGTGAGTTTTTTTGTTGGTTTTTCTTCTTAGTGTCGAATCTTATACATCGTTTTAAAATGTTAATTTGTTTGCTGTAAAAAATTTATGCCTCAATGGGTGGAAATAGATAATCTGGTTGATGTTTAAGATTTTCATGAGGGTGGTGTTGCTTGTGTTAGTTCACTCCCCAAGGGTCCCTTGAAATCTGCAAAGGCTACCATTGTGGTTGGATTTCCTCTTAATGAGAATGTAAAAGTGATTGTTTTAGAAGGTGCCTTAGATGAAGAGGTAAGATGTTGTGATGCTGAAAGACCTTTTGATGGTGGTTTGAAGAAGGATGTTAAGAGAAAGTTATTTGGTTCATTTGTGGAAGTTGAACCTATTGAAACAAAATTCTGGATGAAGCTTTGAAGGAGTGTAGCCCACCAGTTGTTTGTGTTTGGGGATGTCTTATGCATGCGGGATCTTTGTTTTGTCTTACTCTATGTCCATGTAACTCTATATTTTAGTGAAATTTTGTTGTGTTGTGCCGAGTTTTTTGTTTTGTAGTTCCAATAAGGAGGGAGTACAAATTCTTATGTGGATTTGTTATTCTTGATGTGCTTTCATCCTTAATCGTACTTATTAAGTGTGTATGTTTTGTGTAATGGGTCCCATTGTGTAATCTGAAGATTATCAGTTAGTAGTTGCTTTTTCAATATAATAATGTAATCACAAATTATTAGTTGTAATGAAAAGGATTTAGTCCTTTTGTATTTCGGATCCATTGTGTTTATTGATTTTTGTTTTTAAGTGTTATAAATAGTTTTTACTAATGCAATGCTGAGTAAACCCTCATTTGGGTCCCTAAAAGTGCACCTCGTTATCAACCACGTCCCTGGATCAATTAAACAAACCAAAAACTCCCTCAATGTCTATTCTGTTAGTCATACACGTCCAAAACGTTAACTGAACGTTAAGTGTGATGATGTGTCCATTACTGTTGTCATATTGGATGCTTATGTGTGACTTCCAGATTGGAGAGGGACGAGAATGAATGTAATATTCATTCCATCTTTTGGAGAAAATTAACAAATCTCATATCTTCATCTTCCGTCATACCCTCCCTCTCAAAACATTTCAAGAGACAAAAATAAAACATGATTTGGGGATCAACTTGTGTATATTCTTTCTTCCTTTTCCGTTTCCCCATTATTTTTTTGAAACAGCAAAGATTTATGCAATTTGCAACAACATCATGAGATGAGATAAGTTCCTTGGCATAGAATCAGAGGCAAGGCACAAACAAAACAAATGCCTAAGCCCCATCATCACAACCACCAGTACATAAAAAACTACCCAAAACATCACAATAACAGAAAAGATCTATTGCGGCCTCTACCCTCCAATAACATAACAAACAAATTAAAATCTAAAATCTTCCTTCATTACCAAATTCGTCGTAGATTCTCAACCCAAAATTCTTATCACACATAAATATTCAAAAGCATTCATTCAGTCCAATTTCTGATGGACCGAGAAAAAAATTGGGGTTATTTTCAAAAGAAGAAAATTTAATTAGAAATTTTTTGTTATTGAGATTGTTGGTGGTGATGAAGTTTTACTGTGTTGTTGTTGTTGTTGAGGAAGATGATGAATTTGTTCATCTTATCAATAACCCATACTTTTTCCCATAGTTCTGAACACCGAAAGCTATGGTTGCAAGAAAAAAAATCATAGATTTCAGCATGAACAACCATGAAATTTTGAGGAAATTTAGGATTTTTTATGTTTATTATGGTTTTGGGTTGTAGGTTTATGGATTTTGAGTTGATGATGAAGAAGAAGATAAAGGGGTAAATCAATTTTGAATTTTGATTTTGAATATGATAATTTCTGGGCAGAGGTGTTGGTGAGCATGAATTCATGAGTAGTGTTGGAGAAGATGAAGAAATTAGGGGCATTGAAGAAGATGAAGGACGAAACATAATTGTGGTCATTTTGGTCCCTCGCCTAGTATAACGGACACATCAGCACCGTTAACACCAAGTTAACGTTTTGGATGCATTTGACTAATAGATCAAACAATGAGGGAGTTTTTGGTTCGTTTAATTGATCTAGGGACGTGGCTGATAGCGAGGTACACTTTCAAGGACCGAAATGAGAGTTTACTCTCCGATGCTTAACTATTTGAGGATGAAAATGTATCTGCATTAAAGAAATTACATATTTTCATTGAGGTCTCTCTATTGGGAAATATTATATTGGAATTATTTGATGGGACCTTATGATGGAAATTTGTTGTTGTTGGATTAAAATATTCAAATTTCTAATGTAATATATTTATTCATTAATTTTGAAACTTTGATCAAATGGTAGGTGCTTAAATTTTTGGTTTCAAATGTAATTAGGGATAAGAGCTTAAAAGTGTTTTTTTTTAAGTTTTATTTAGTAGTAAAATTGTAAAATATGTCTCATTTGTCACATTAGAATTTTTGTTGTCTTATTATACACGAGATGTAAAGTTTTTTTTTCCATTATCGTTTGAATCAGGACTCGAAGTATGCGATTTGTGAATTACTTAAATTGCTCAATGTCATCCTTCAACTGTTGTTATTCAAATATTGTGGTTGTGATATCAGCTTTACAATTTTTCGAAATCTTATCTTCCCATCGGAATTGATCGAACGGTTTGTAGTTTAATGTATCAACCAAGATTTCTTTTTTTTTTTTTTTTGGTCTTAGATGAAGTGATAATCCACTTAAATTAAACTCACACACAACTGTGAGGTTCCGGGTTTGAACCCGGGTCACAACGTCTGACCTTGCAATTTCGGCATTTTCTAATTAAGTTAGGACTTCTAGACCCAAGATTTCTTTCTTAACTAGCAGTTTTGCGTTTAGAATTTTGGTCACGGTGTATTATAAAAAATGGTCCTGGCATTATCATTAGTTGATTTTTTTTTCTTGAGTCAAGTTGAATTTTCTTTAAACCTCTCCAATGGTTTGTGTCACACAACTTAGAATATGTGGTTACACATGTTAAAACAAAATGTGTTTAACATTACCCTTAAAAGTTTTGAGTGATAACAAAGTATTAAAAAATTGTTAATTGGATATGCTAATATTTGTTCAAGTATACAGGACCATAGACAAAAATTTTGAGACCATTTATAGGTTCTGAATGAACAAAAGAGAGCAAAGAATTGAACAAAAAGGAAGCTTAAAAGCGTTTGAAGAAGAACTGCTCCTGAAGTTAGAAGTGCTCCTGAAGTGATGACATCATCAGAAGCAAGTTCATCAGAAGTTGTATATCACCAGAAGCTCAAGTTCATAAGGATATGCAAACTTGAAGATTCAAGTTGTTTATTGGATTCAATGTCGTATTTATATTGCGAAAGAGTGGAAAAGAGTAACAACGACTAACTCAAAGGGATTCAAAAGCATTGGGTGCTTGTTTCTTTTTGAAGCATTGACAAAGTACAAATTGTACGAATTGTACAGCCACTATCTCCACTTCCCACAGTTTGTCTCTGCTACAAGACAAGGATAACAGCTCTGCCTGCAACGATGTTCCTTCATACATGGAATGCATTTGAAATTGCTCCTCCATAGGACAATAAACATATCAGGCAATGAATCATTGGTGATTGATCAAAGCTTCAAACGACTCTTTTTGGATGCGCTGGCAACTCAACGTTCATTTTCACACCTCTATATAAAGGAGTGAAGACTAGAAGAACAATAAGACTCTACAACAATTTAATAGCGCCAAAACTCTGTCGAAATTGTTCAGCATCCAAAAGTTTACTTAGAATTTCTTTTTCAAAGTTCATATCTTAGAAATTCTAAAGTATCGAAGAGTCTGTATCTAATTTATATTGTGAGCACCTCTGATTGTATATCAAGTGTTCAAGTGTCAAACATTTTTCTTGTAATTTCGTTTGATAGGAAGTCTCTTGCTTGTGTGCTTGAGCATTAGAAGTTTCTTGATTGTGTTTTTGAGCATCGGAAGTCTCTTGCAGTTGTGTTTGGGCATTTGTAATCAGATATTACAGTTTAGTGAACACTCCTTTGAAGTGCAAGGGGAACAGGACTACTTCCGGTGTGTGGAAGGAACTTGTATAATTGCTTTGTGTATTTCTTCTCTCTCTCTCTGATTTTATCCGCTGTATTTTGGTTCTGAACATCAAATCAGAAGTTGTTCTTACTTGCTTCTGGTCTGTGTGTTTTAACTTAAGTGAAATTGAAGAAAAAGCTAACACAATTCAACCCCTCCTTCTTGTGTTTTTCTCACCTTCAACACATACCATATATTTTGGTTAACTTAAATTTTTCAGAATCGTACAATGGGGTGTACACATTAAGTGTGTCAGCCTAACTATATTATTTGTAAAATATATTTAAATTTAATATATTACTTAATGAATGACAATAATATATCATTTTCCCAAATTGTTTATCATGCTATAATTGTTATCATTGCTCAAAACTTCCCGTAAGTACTTTAGCCTCCAAACTTTTGCCTATGTTGCCTTTTTTTGTTATTTTTTTAGGAAGATTTCACTTAATGTGTTCTTTCTAATTGAGCAATGGTGTGACAGCACAATGTAACATATATTATTTATCACACCTTTTATATTTTTACTCATTTTTTAACCATCGCTGGTTGGTTGTATTAGGTGAATTTTTCCACATCCCAAGTACACTTGCATATGCAAACCATGCATGACCATATCATCCAACAATGTTGCGACAACTTTGGATGTAATCCTTTTCCATTTTTCGGTAGACTACTTTATTTTTTTAGGATCACCGAGAGAAAGAGACTTGCTTCTTAGTTCTCCATACTTACAGGTAGTTACATCCTTACTTCTATATATACCACGCTTGTGTGGTTATGATAATGGAACTCCTACAAGACTAGATTTCTCTTAAAGGAAAATAGTGTGCTCTTTATTGTTAAAAAAGCCTCGCCATCAACAATCTATTGGAGATCTTATTGAGGTGGTGCGTTTGACAAATAATGAAGAAATCATTCACTGTTACCATGATTTGGGTGACAATTACACTCCAATTAAGGTGGGTTTGTTGTCCCCTGTTTGTACTGGTGTTTGTTTTTGGCATTCTTTATTATCTCTGTGATCATAACTGGTGTTTTTATTTTTCAAATTTTCAAGTGTATCTTTAAGCTTGTCTTTGCCAGCATTACACCTTCCTGGGTTACTAAGAGGTTATTTTTGGAGGATTCCTTTGTTCTTAAGCATGGCAATGGTGAATATGAGTTGGAATCAACATCTGGTTTTTATCCCTCTTTGGCAAGTTTTCTAAGTTGCACTAATGATCAATTGGGTTCAAGGGATGAGGTTCTTTATCCTGCGTTGTGCATCTGGTGCTGGACCTTCTGGCTCTAAACTTGTAGAATGAAGGTGTCAAGAAAGCTAATGTTATAGGAATAACATCAGGGGCGATGTTGTGTTCATTGCTAGTGGTTTCAGTTTTTCTTATGTGTATAAGTATTTATTTTGTTTTTATGTTGTATGATATTTTGGTGGTGGCATTTGTATGTGTTGCACTCAGGTGTTTGGCTATGCTAACTTAGTTTCATTGTTACGTCGTTTTCCATCTAAGCGTGGTTTAATGCCACAAGTGGTTTGTCCAAGGTATAAGATATTTCGGTGTATTATCTTATTGTCATGTCCTGGACAATGGATTAATATTTAATTGTTGATGATCAATTTAGGAAGTCTTTGTCTTAGTTATTTATTTATTCTTGATTCATTGTGAATAGATGCTTGATCCTAGAGTTGTCAAAACGGGCTACCCGGCCTATTTCGGCCCGGCCCAAACGGGTTTTGGGTTTTTTATGATTGGGCTAAAAAGCCCGGTTTAAATACGGGTTGTAATAATAAAGTCCGAGCCCGGCCCTATACGGGCTAACGGGCCAGCTCGCATGCACCTTTTTTAAAAAAAAAATATAATGATAATCTTTTAATGATCCTAATTACTAACCGAACTTGCACAAGCTAAAAAAACATAATCAAATTGCATAGCTATATGCACATAATTACACAGTTTATAATCACACAGTTTATAGCATATTCACATAGCTATATAATTTAATGAATCTCCTCTTCAAAAAAAATAATTTAATGAAACTCAATCGCCCAAAAAAAACTTAGACATCAGATGAAGAAATTCATCATACTCTGATTAGTAGTCATTTGACAGCTCATAATTAGCGATGTTGAGTTGAAATAATAAAGCATGTAGTAGAAGAAAAATAAAACTTGTATTTTTTTTTTTTTGAGAGGATAAATCTTATATTTTGATGACTTAACACTAAATATTTAATGTCTATAAAAATAGAAAACAATAAATATCAATATCATGAATAAATTTAAGGAAGAAAAAGCAAGCACTTTTTCCACTATGAATGATAAAACATGATTTCTAACTCCTTGATCTTTGAATGATATTTTCAACCACAACACAAGAAGATTTGAAGCTCTAAATTCCACTCTGATAACTTCTGTAGTCTCCCAGATAGTGTAAGTTTTTTTCTTTTTCCCAGGCTGTCGGGCTGCCCGTAGCCCGAACGGGCTATCCCGGATGGGTAACGGCCTTTTTCGGGCCGGGCTAAAAAGCCCTGAATTTATTCGGGCTGCAATTTTTAGGCCCAAGCCCTACATTTTACTCGGGCTTTTGGGCCAGCCCATTCGGCCCGGCCCGTTTTGACAGCTCTACTTGATCCATTCAAAAAACATATGGTAAAAACGATGGTTGGTGGGTGGACTACGAAATAGATGGAGGAGATAAGGGTTTTTCGTTGTATATGTTGCTATGTTCTGTTGGACATGTGTATGTTGGGTGCTAGTTGTAGTTTCAAC
Source organism: Medicago lupulina (assembly GCA_958299785.1). Lineage (NCBI taxonomy): Eukaryota > Viridiplantae > Streptophyta > Magnoliopsida > Fabales > Fabaceae > Medicago > Medicago lupulina. The sequence continues at coordinate 23,680,060 of OY283145.1, read as the reverse complement.
CTACTTGATTTGGTACATGACTTTTCTTTTGTGTATGCCAAGGCCCTAGTTATTGTTTGTTTTTATTTGGCTCATTAATTCTGATGTAGGTATTTTTTTTCATTGAATTTTGCTTTGAATAATGTTTATGGATATTGTAAGACCCGTATTTTAAGAATAAATAATATTAGCAATATGTAGAGATTCTCCTATTTTAACTTATGTTTCCCAAAGAAATAATAATGTAAATAATATATTCGTCGATGAAATTAATTTATTACTCGAATATTATAGTGTTCTATCGCATTAGTGACCCGTGGTAAAAATTCCAGAAAAATTTACAATATTATCCGCCAACAGACTGCAATTTGGCCGCGCATAAACTTCTAAACAAATTCCATTATCTATAAAATTTTGGTATAAATTCACAAAATTTACCATGATCGATTAATATAGTAGAAATAAATTCATCTGTCAGAAATTTTATTAGGAAAACATTGCAAATAGAATCATCCGACGAAAAGTTTTCTTATCGGTATAAATGATTCTGCACATTTTTATCAATGTCACATAACACAGTCAACTGCACCTGTTCACATAAAAAAAGTTAGACTACCGTGAACATAAAACTAAATATAATAAAATAATTATGTCAAAATTTATTAATTATATATGTTTAGAAGTGAAAAGTACATACAAAAGGACAATACAGCTCTAACTGGTCGTTACCTTTAGTATAACTGATAGTTCCAAAAAAATTAATAGGATAGAGATAGGATATGATATAGAACTGGATAATGATAGGAAAGGATATTGACAAGATAAACATTTATCATATCACATGTTTGATGCACACATGATAACAAACATAATATCATATAAATCATAATTAAATGACAAAATTACCCTTATAATTAGTTATATATTTTAACCCTTTTTAATTAAATAAAATTAAGCTATTATTAATTTTACAAAGTTATCAAACATAATTGTTAACCTTCTTCTTTGTCAAAAAAAAAATTGTTAACCTTCTTCTGAAAAAAAACGTCTTCTTTATTTTTTTTGTTGGAAATTGGTGAAGGATAGCAATGAAATTGGTTTAGAAGAAATAAAATCACGATGGATGAAATCCGTTTGTTAACCTTCTTCTTCTTCCATAGTCAAGGTTGAAATAAGTTTGTTATGGTTGAAATAAACGGATTTTGATTATGGTTAAAATCACGAAATTCATGTAGAAGAAATAAAATCCATTCGTTAACCTTTTTCTTAAACATGTCGTGTATAAGAAATAAAATCACGAAACAGAGACGTGACAGTGGCACGTAGTTTTTCACAATGGTTGTAAGAACGGCGACAATGAAGGAAATGGTCGGATCCATGACAGATAGAAGAGATGGTGCTGAAGATTTATGGAGGAAGAGGTAGAGATCAATGGATGAGAGCAGATAAGACATGAGCGATGAATTGAGAGAGGGGGCAAAATAAGAATTCTAGTTGTAATCATCATAATAGGATAATTCTTGTTGGAACAAAGGGTGTTTCACAATTACGCCACTTAAGTTTTGATGATAACAAGGTATTAAAAATTATCAATTGGATATGCTAAAAGTTTATTCAAGTGTGCAGGACCATTATCAAAGAATTTATTTACAAGAGGTTCTGACTGAATAAATTAAAGAGCAAAAGAATTCTAGATCAAAGCTTGAAGAGCATCTGAATGAAAGTGCGTCTGAAGAAAGCGCTCCTGAAAAAGTCAGAAGCATAGTGTGTCTGAAGAAATGAGCCTCTGAAGATGACGTCATCGGAAGCCAATTCTCATAAGCCAGTTTCATCAGAAGCCAAGTTATTCAGAAGTCAAGCAGCGTTGACAAAGTACAAGTACGAACTGTACAACCACTAAGTCTTTGCAACCACCTTCTCTGCATTGTGTCTCCTATAAAAGACAAGGATAACAGCAACAATAGCAGTCTTTGTTCCATTTATTATTGGAAAGGATTTGAATTTGCTTTCACAATGGTAAACATCAAATCAGGCAAAAGATCAATGGTGATTTATTCAAAGCTTTGATCAAGACAAATGATGAGCTAGCTAGTTCCCAACGTCTCTAAAACCCTCTATAAATAGAGCTGAAGACTTGAAGAACGGTGCCACAAGAATTACAACGTATACACGCGAACAAGACTATTTCTCATACTCCAAGTCGCAAACATTGCTCATCAACAACTTAGATAATTCTTACAAAAGTTATATCTTAGAATTTCTAAGTTTCTAGAGAAAAACAGAGTCTGTTCTGTTTCGTTTTGTTTTGTGAATACCTCTGATTGTATATCAAGTATTCAAAACTCTTTTCAATTCTCTGTAATTGTTTTGAAGTCTCTTGCTTGTGTGCTTGAGCATTTGGAAGTCTCTTTCTTATGTGATTGAGCAAAGGAAGTCTCATACTTGTGTGTTTGAGCAACTTGTAATTTGATATTACATTTTAGTGGAACTCTCCTTGGAAGTGCAAGGGGGACAGGACTACTTCCGGATTGTGGAAGGAACCTGTATAAATTGCTTGTGTCTTCTTTCTTTCTTGCATTTGTTCTATATTCCGCTGCTAAGACTCTGAACTCTGATCAGACTTTGAACTCCATCAGACTCTGTATCCTGAGAACATTGTTATTTTTCGTAAGAAAGAAACGTTTTTGAAAACACAATTCAACCCCCCCCCCCCCCCCCCCCCCCCCCCCCCCCCCTTTTCTTGTGTTTTTCCCACCTTCAGTTGGTATCAGAGCTCCGGTTCTGTAGATTGCACTTAACCGTGTTACAGTAAACGATTGGTGAAAAACATGTCTAGGGATGAAGCTTCCGGTTCTGGCTCTGGAGCTGCTGTTCATTATGATTATAGCAACAACAACAGAAATGAAAGATCTGCACATCACAACAAGCCTCCTATGTTTAATGGTGATCCTGAAATGTTCTCTTGGTGGAAGACCAAGATGTATAGTCACATCATGGGAATGGATGAAGAGTTATGGGACGTTCTTGAAGATGGTGTTGGTGATCTGAAGCTAGATGAAGAAGGCGCTGCTCTTGATAGGAAAGCTCACACTGCTGAGCAGAAAAAGCTTTATAAGAAACATCATACGATCAGAGGCATTCTTGTGGCTGCCTTGCCTCATAAAGAGTACTTAAAGATGAGTGACAAATCAACAGCGAAGGCTATGTTCACCTCATTGTGCTCACTTTATGAGGGTAACAAGAAAGTCAGAGAAGCCAAGGCTACCATGCTTGTTCATCAGTATGAGTTATTCAGAATGAAGGAGCATGAAAGCATTGAGACAATGTACTCAAGGTTTCAGACTCTTGTTTCTGGACTTCAGATTCTGAAGAAAAGTTACGTAGCGTCTGATCACGTGAACAAGATTCTTAGAAGTTTACCTGCAAAGTGGAGACCGAAAGTGACAGCCATTGAAGAAGCTAAATATTTAAACACCTTGAGTGTTGAAGATCTTATAAGCTCTTTAAAATGTCATGAGATAGGTCTAAATGAGCATGAACCTGTCAAGAAGCCTAAGTCCATTGCACTAAAATCCAGAGGCAAGTCAAGTAAGGCTCTGAAGGCATTAGAGTCTGAAGAAGAATCTACATCTGAAGATTCTGATGAAGACCCTGAGATTGTTCAAGAGATGGCTATGCTCACCAACAGACTACAATACCTCGCGAAGAAGAACAAGAAGTTTATGAACAGAGGCAGTAGTCATAAAAGCTCAAGAAAGGAAGATCAGAAAGGTTGCTTTAACTGCAAGAAGGTTGGACACTTCATTGCTGAATGTCCAGACCTGCAGAAAGAGAAGTCCAAAGAAAAATCAAAGAAAGCAATCTTCAAGTCCAACAAGTTCAAGAAACAGTTCAAGAAAAGCTTGATGGCAACATGGGAAGATCTGGACAACGAGTCTGAATCTGACAAAGATGATGCTGAAGATGAAGCAAAAATAGCTCTGGCTTTGGTAGCTACTGCTGAGAATGAAAAGGATTCATCTGATGTTGAGTCAAGTACAGATTCTGAAACTGAAACTGAGGTATATTCTAAACTTACCAGATCTGAACTAATTGATTCTCTCAAGGAACTTATTGGTCATTACGAGAACCAATCCACTGAGTTGAGGAGAGTTAAGCAACAATACATTAAGTTGCTGAAACTCCATGAATCAACTAAGTTGGAAATGGATGTTTTGCAAAAAGAAAATAATGATTTGAAAACAATGGCCAAGAAAGGTGATAATAAATCCTTATCTGAGCAGGATGCTGCTCTCCAAGAGTTTATTAACACTGGAATTGATAGAACCAAGGTTGCATCAATGATTTATAGTATAAATCAGAACAACAAAAGAGGAATTGGTTTCACAGGAGGAAACTATAGTGAAGTAATTCTAAAACCTTGTTCTGATAATATCAGATAAGGTCTGAAGACTCATTTCGTGTCTGAGTCTGAAAAAGCTTCTCATTTAGGATCTAAATCTTTAAATTCAAAGGAATTGACGAAGTCAAAACCTAAGAATCAAAAGAAGAAGGTAACGAATGATTCTAAATCAAAAGCTCCAACGTTACAGATTCTGAAGAGATCAGAACCGAATAAACAGGTTCTGAAGAAAACAGAGTCTGAAACTAAAAAGCATAGATTTCAGAAGAATGAAGCTGTCTTTAGTACGTCACATTCTAAGACCAAGGGTTCTGAACTCAAAGTCTGGAAAAAGACTGAACAAGATAATGTCAGATAGAAGACACAGATGAAACTCAGAACCTCTAGAACTAACCAAAGAGGACCCATGAGAATATGGGTACCTAAAACTGAAATTGTTGATGCTGCAGATATGTCTAAAAGGAAACGAAAATCAGAAGTCCTAGTATCTGGACAGTGGCTGCTCGCGACATATGACGGGAGAAAAGTCTATGTTCCTAACCCTAACCATGAAAGAGGGAGGAACTGTGGGATTTGGAGGAAACCAAACTGGCAAAATTATTGGTACGGGAACAATTGGTAATTCCTCAGTCTCAATAAATAATGTGTGGTTTGTAGATGGATTAAGACATAACCTACTTAGCATAAGTCAATTTTGTGATAATGGTTATGACGTTTTGTTTAATAAGAACAACTGCACAGTGGTCAACAAAGATGATCAATCCATTGTTTTTAAGGGAAAGAGAAAGAACAATGTTTACAAGATCAATTTTTCAGAACTGACTGATCAGAAGGTAGTTTGTCTGCTGTCAGTGAGTGATAAGAAATGGCTGTGGCACAGAAGGTTGGGACATGCTAACTGGAGATTAATCTCTAAGCTTAGCAAGTTACAACTTGTCAAAGGCCTACCAGACATTGATTATCATTCAGATGCACTATGTGGTGCATGTCAGAATGGAAAAATTGTTAAAACTTCTTTCAAATCTAAAGACAATGTTTCTACCTCCAGACCCTTGAACTACTCCATATTGATTTATTTGGATCAGTGAGTACTGCATCCATATATGGAAGTAAATATGGATTGGTTATAGTTGATGATTACAGTAGATGGAGTTAGGTTAAGTTTCTCAAATCTAAAGATGATTCATATGATGTGTTTACAAAATTCTGCACTCAAGTTCAAGCTGAAAAGGAACTGAAAATCTTAAAGGTCAGAAGTGATCATGGAGGAGAATTTGAAAATGAGCCATTTGAAATATTTTGTGAAAAATTTGGAATTGTCCATGAATTCTCTTCTCCTAGAACTCCACATCAAAATGGGGTTGTAGAGAGAAAGAATAGGACTCTACAAGAAATGGCAAGAACCATAATTCACGAAAACAATCTGGCAAAACACTTTTGGGCAGAAGCAGTAAACACAGCTTGTTATGTTCAGAACAGGATCTATATCAGACCCATTCTGAATAAAACAGCATATGAGCTCTTTAAAGGCAGGAAACCTAACATTTCTTATTTGCATCAGTTTGGATGTACATGTTACATCTTAAACAATAAAGTCTATCAGAAGAAATTTGTGCAAAGGCACAAAAGGGAATCTTTCTAGGTTACTCTGAGAGATCTAAGGCATACAGACTGTATAACTTGGAAACACTTTGTGTTGAAGAGTCTATGCATGTCAAGTTTGATGACAAAGAGCCTGGAAGTAAAATTCCAGAGCAGGTTGAAAGTTTTGCAGGTTCAGAAGAGTCTGAAGATTATTCAGAACCTGATCAGTCATCAGAGTTGAAGAATACATCAGAAGCCGTACCAGCTCCTGATATTCCAAATGTTGAAGCTTCTGAAGAAGCTCAAGATGATACTCAGCAAGTTATCCAATCCAAGCACTCATTCAAGTACAAGGCTTCTCATCCTGAGGATCAGATCATTGGCAACAAAAATAGTCCCAGAAGGACTAGATCTCATTTCAGACCTGAAGAGTCTGCGCTGGGTTTGCTGTCCATAATTGAACCTACAACAGTTGATGAAGCACTATCTGATGATGGATGGATCTTAGCAATGCAAGATGAACTCAATCAATTCAAAAGGAATGATGTATGGGATCTTGTACCTAAGCCTGAACACAAGAACATTATTGGAACGAAATGGGTGTTTAGGAACAAGCTGGATGAACAGGGAGAAGTAATCAGAAACAAAGCCAGACTTGTTGCTCAGGGATACAGCCAACAAGAAGGCATTGATTATACTGAAACTTATGCTCCAGTTGCAAGATTGGAAGCAATCAGGTTACTTCTTTCCTACGCAGTTAATCACAACATAACTCTATATCAAATGGACGTTAAAAGTGCATTTCTCAATGGAGTCATTTCTGAAGAAGTGTTTGTGAAACAACCACCTGGTTTTGAGGACTTAAAACATCCTGACCACGTTTTTAAGCTGAAGAAATCTTTGTACGGTCTGAAACAAGCTCCCAGAGCTTGGTATGATAGACTAAGCAACTTCTTACTTAAAAATGATTTTAAAAGAGGACAGGTTGACACAACACTTTTCAAGAAGACACTTGAGAAAGACATTCTGATTGTTCAAATTTATGTTGATGATATTATTTTTGGATCAACTAATAGATCTCTTTGCAAAGAATTTTCTAAGATGATGTAGGAGGAATTTGAAATGAGCATGATGGGAGAACTGAAGTTCTTTCTAGGAATTCAGATCAACCAATGCAAAGAAGGAGTGTATGTTCATTAGTCCAAGTATACCAGAGAGCTTCTTAAAAAATTTAAACTTGAAGACTGCGAGGAAATGAACACTCCAATGCATCCTACCTACACTCTGAACAAAGAAGATCAAGGATCTAAAGTTGACCAGAAGCTGTATCGAGGTATGATTGGTTCTCTGTTGTATCTCACTGCATCCAGACCTGATATTTTGTTCAGCGTATGCTTGTGTGCAAGGTTTCAGTCAGATCCTAGAGAATCTCACTTAACAGCTGTTAAAAGAATCTTTAGATATCTGAGAGGAACAACTAATCTGGGACTTCTTTATAAGAAATCTTCAGATTATAAGCTAGTTGGATTCTGTGATGCTGACTATGCTGGTGATAGGATTGAAAGAAAATCAACCAGTGGAAATTGTCAATTTCTTGGTGAGAATCTGATATCCTGGGCAAGTAAGAGACAAGCAACTATTGCTTTGTCAACAGCAGAAGCAGAATACATCTCATCTGCTAGTTGTTGTACACAACTGCTTTGGATGAAACATCAGTTAGAAGACTACCAAATAACTGAAAACTGTATTCCAATTTACTGTGATAACACAGCTGATATTTGTTTGTCTAAAAATCCTATTCTTCATTCAAGAGCCAAGCACATTGAAATTAAACATCATTTTATCAGAGACTATGTTCAAAAGGGAGTGTTGGATATTCAATTCATTGATACTGAACATCAATGGGCTGATATCTTCACAAAACCCTTAACTGTTGAGAGATTCAATTTTATTAAGAAAAATTTGAACATGCATTTTGTCTCTGAATAATGCTTGACTCTGAGTAAGAAAAACTAGACTCTGAAAATTTATCAGAAGCTGATGACGTGTCAGACTCTCTCTGGAGACTCTGAAGAGACTCAGCCTCTGGAAAATTATTCAGACTCTGGGAAGGAATCTTTTTGACTCTAATAGTATCAGAAGCGGAAAAGGTTAAAGTTACTTTTGTAGACTTCTGACATGGTCTATCTGCATTGGGAAACGACGCTTTTTGGGCAATGATGGTTATTCTCTTAAAAAAATATTCTCACGCCCCTGCTAGTCATTAATGTTTGTGTCTGTTTGTCTCGTCTGAATTTGAAAAGTTTTTTCAGAAATCACTATAAATACAGATCACACACTACTCACTCACTTTTCCTACACTTTCAAATCTTTAAGCAGTTACGATTTAAAAATCAGATTTTTTTCTATTCTCTCACATTAGAAACCCTTCGCTCTCAAACTTCACCATGGCAACTTCAACAACTGGTTCAAGCATGCAACAAAGCATCAGTTCAGTTTACTCTCTCAAGCCTCTTACAACAACGGTTCCAATTGATTTACTTGAAGTTCAAAGTGAATCACCGGTGGATTTCGGCTCTTTGAAGAGAAACAAAGTTGATTTGGATGCATATTTCAATGCTTAGAAGATGTTCGAGTATTTTGACATGCTGAATGGTCCAACCTATGTGAACCTGGTGAAGGAATTCTGGGTTCGTGCTGAAGTCTGTGACGTTGAATCTGCTAAGTCACAGGAAAACCAAGCTGTCTTAGATAACCCTTATCTGGAAGGGAAATCAAGATCAGAGATGGGTTTGGAACCTTTCAAAGGTATGGAAATCAAGTCTGCTGTGATGGGTATCCCAGTATCTATCACTGAAGTAGTTATTGCTAGAGCCTGCAGAATGGCTTCTGAAGGTCGCTTCCAATGGAATGTCAGCAGGAAGGACATTATATTGGAAAGCTTTACAAAATTGCTGCTGAATGGAAATCCTAAAGCAAAGTTTGTAAGCATAGATATCAAGCATAGGTTGCTTCTGAAGATCACAAATGAGTGTTTCTTTCAGAAGGGAGGAAGTGCTGATCAACCTAGTCTGGATCAGAAGTTGGCTCTTTATTTCTTGGCCTCCTACCAAGCTATCAATCTTCCAAGATATCTCATGCATCATCTGTGCTGGGCTATCAAGGAAGGAGCTAAAGGCAAGAGGAAACAAGTTCCTTGTGGAAGACTTCTATCTGAAATCTTCTATCAAGGAGGCTTACTGAAGATGCTGGACAGATTCAATATGGTATCTGACAGAATCTTGGGGATTGCTACTGGAAGGATGATAAGTGGCAAGTCCCTCCTCAACATGAAGGGGATAGAGATGATTATCACAGATGCGAAGGATCTGAAAGACTCCACTGCACCTTCTCAGACAATAGGAGTGTTTCCCTCTATCCTGAAGGAAGACAACCCTGAAGCTATAGCTGGCTATCTAGCAGCTTATACAAGGGAGTCTGAGACAACCACCAAGACATCTGAAGTTGCTTTGGCCAAGAAGCAAAAGACTGCTAAATCTGAAGCAACAAATTCTGGAGTTGTGGCTACTCCCAAGATAAAAAGAGGAAAGGCTGACTCTAATTTTGAGGAAAGAGCTCAACAAGCCTGGGAGGAAATTGAAGCTGAAGAAGCTGCTGGCATTGTTAAGCCAACCAAGAGGCAAGCTGTAAGTTTAGTATGCCCTATGTATGAAGTAACTCCTGAGGAGGCGAAGAGGAATGCTGAATACTATCAGAATCTGAAGACTGAAAACAAAAGGCTGAAGGCTCAGCAAAGGATTGATAGGGAGAAGAAACTAAAGGAGATGGGTCTTGAAAACTGTGATCAGTTCACTATTGAACAGATCATAGAAGTTCAGAAGATGACCAGACAGGTAGAAGAAGAGACTCTGAAGAAAGCCAAGAAGGCTATGAAAGAGACTCTGGAAACATCTGCTCCTATTGAGGCTGTTTCAGAAGCTGCTGCTTCAGAAGCTGCTCCTTCAGAGGCTGCTCCTTCAGAGGCTGCCAAAGTTTCAACAGAGGTAGTCAAGATTCCAGTTTCCCCAACCCCTCACTCATCTTCCTCAACCAATTCTGACTCTGACATTCCTCTAAGTCAGAAATACAACTTAACCAAACCTGTCAAACCAACACAATCACAAAAACCAAATAGTCCAATAGTTGTTGATTCAACAGCTACTGCTGAAGAGCAAGTAGTTACTAAAGAACCAGCAGCTGCTGAACAACCACCAACAAACAACCAACAACAAACCACCTCCACACTACTCAAACAAACCTCTGACCAACAAGTTTTGTCAAATCTTGAAAAACACTATTCAGGTGAACTTCCTGAATACCAACAAAATGCTACTGAAAACCCCCCAACACAGACCCAAGAAAAGACCATTCCAGAATCTGTCATGGAGACAGTGGCTGAAGAGTCTATCCCAGTGATAGAGTCAGAACTCACTGTGTCTGTTTCATATTCTGAACCAACACATAAATCCAACCCTAGTGCTTCTGACCAACCCTCTTCATCTTCATCACCTGTACAAATCATTGATCAACCCTCCTCTGACATACTGGATCCTGACTATCTTGATAATCAACTAGCAGAAATTAATGAGAAATCAATAGAGAGTATTTAACAAGAATCTGAGCCCAAGTAAAATAAAATTCTAACAAATTTTATTTTGAGAATCTTATCTTTATCTCATCTGAGTTATATTTTTCGAAATTATCAGTATTGGTTATAAAATGAATTTAATTAACCTGGATAGGACTTAGGGGGAGCTTACAAACCTCACCTTAAGGAATATCAGACTCAGGGGGAGTCAGAGCTTACAAACCTCAGAACCCCTCAAGTCAACTTGTTAATTAAGTTAACAACAATTGATCTTTTTAAATACTTATGTTTGTCATCATCAAAAAGGGGGAGATTGTTGGAACAAAGGGTGTTTCACAATTACGCCACTTAAGTTTTGATGATAACAATGTATTAAAAATTATCAATTGGATATGCTAAAAGTTTATTCAAGTGTGCAGGACCATTATCAAAGAATTTATTTACAAGAGGTTCTGACTGAATAAATTAAAGAGCAAAAGAATTCTAGATCAAAGCTTGAAGAGCATCTGAATGAAAGTGCGTCTGAAGAAAGCACTCCTGAAAAAGTCAGAAGCATAGTGTGTCTGAAGAAATGCGCCTCTGAAGATGACGTCATCAGAAGCCAATTCTCAGAAGCCAGTTTCATCAGAAGCCAAGTTATTCAGAAGCCAAGCAGCGTTGACAAAGTACAAGTACGAACTGTACAACCACTAAGTCTCTGCAACCACCTTCTCTGCATTGTGTCTCCTATAAAAGACAAGGATAACAGCAACAATAGCAGTCTTTGTTCCATTTATTATTGGAATGGATTTGAATTTGTTTTCACAACGGTAAACATCAAATCAGGCAAAAGATCAATGGTGATTTATTCAAAGCTTTGATCAAGACAAATGATGAGCTGGCTAGTTCCCAACGTCTCTAAAACCCTCTATAAATAGAGCTGAAGACTTGAAGAACGGTGCCACAAGAATTACAACGTATACACGCGAACAAGACTGTCATACCCTCATTTTGGACCTAAAAATACTCGTTCAGATCTCTTTTATATTTTCTGATACTTTTAAATTCACCATGCTTCTACTGTGCTTCAACCGCACGCTTTACTGTTTCTATCGCCAATTCTCTTGCATCTAAAATGTTTTTTTGCATTACTAGCCATTTAAAAAAATTTCTAAAATCATTGCACATTTTTCTGCATCTTATTCCATCATTTTTTGCATAAAATCACATAGAAGGGTATTTTGGTCATTTCCTGTAGTGGAACCCATTTTAGTCCCTACAATTTGTCCCTGAGTCTTTTCAACTTGTCTGCATGAATCATTAATCAAATTTTGTCCAAAAATCATCTTAGTTTTGCATCTGAGTCAGTCTGAGTCGTTTTAGTCCCTAGGGGTATTTTGGTCTTTTCACATCAAACAATTTTTTGACAGAGAGGTATTTTGAAATACCTCATTTTGGTAGTTTGTCCGTTTTAGTCCGTTTTGTCATTTTTAACCGTTTCACTTTACGTTTTTCCAAATTACATTTTTTTTACCATTTTTTACCTTTTTTATAAATAAGTCCTTTTTCTTGTTAAAATTGCAGATAAGTCCAGATTTCTTTTAAAATTGCAAATGTGCCCAATTTCTATTTTAGAAACAGTCCGATTCTTTTCAAAAACAGTCCAAATCTTAAATTGCAGCTCAGTCCCTTTTTGTTTAGTAATTGCATTTTGATCCTTTAAGTCTTGTTTTTTACATTTTGGTCCAAGGCGCCACGTAGGCCAGTCCAGGTCCAGGTGTCAGGATCCCATTGGTTCAAAGGCACACATGGCAGCCTATAAAAGGCCACGCCACTGTGCAAGTCAGAGAGGTCCACAGAATCAGTGCCACATCACAAACAACTCACAAATTTCTCTCTCCATTCAGTTGGATCGAAATCATAACAAACTCAAGAAATTGAAGAACAACTTCGAACCCTAACCGTTTCAGAAGCTCAATTCAAGCAGAATCAATGGGGTTTGTGTTAGCTCTCAGAGATTCAATGGTGAATCTTCATCATTGAGCCTTGTCCTCTGCAATTCAAGCATCAGATTCGTCACAGGAAGCAACGAACCCTAATGCGATCACAGAGGCACGGATTTGAGAAGAAGAGAGAACGAATTCGAAGATTTTGAACCAGAGAAGAAGAAAAAGAAGAATAATCACGGTTTATTTCCGGATCACCAGCAAGAATCAGCAAGAAACAGAGTCAAATCAAAGGTTTCTGAAGATTCAAACCAAATCTCCGAATAAATCCAGGTGAAGCTCAAAAAACTTACCTCTTCATACTCATGAACAACAACGAAAACCGAATCGATGTAAATCCGTAGGGAATTCGAAGAGTTTTGGTTCAAAAATCATGAAACCCTAAAAAATTTCCAAAAACAGTAAAAGATTCCATGGTTTACAACGAGTAACAACTGTTGTAAACCAACGAATCCGCAAGCAAAACCATTTAGAAAAAAATTTGAACCAAAAACAGAACCAAAACCGTTCGAACTCCGTGAACAAGAACTCAAGATCTACATCGTTTCAGTCAATGCATGCGAATTCCAATAATAGATTCATGTTTAGAATGATAAGATGAAGCTTTTGAGCCATGATTTGTGTGATTCTGGGTGGATTCGAACAAAGCTAGGGTTAGGGTTTAAGAGAGCCGAACGGAGAAGAAGAAAGGAAGAGAGAGAAGCGACTGAAAAAAATGAAAGAAAACCGGGTTGTAGGCTTTTATATAAGGCGCCGGACCGGGTGGGTTTTGACCCGATCCAGCCACTACAAAAAAGCGCGCCTAATTGCGGCGGTTTTTAGCATAATTTGTGGCGGTTTTTAACCTCCGCGAGTCATTTTGTGGGATTTTTCAAAACCCCCGCTTATACTAATCCCACAAATTATCTGCGGGGGTTTTTCTCAACCGCTGGTATTCTTAAAAAAAAACCTCCGCAATATAAGTGTTTAATTTGCGGGAGTTTTTAACCTCCTTAGATATATTGTTAGTAATTTTTTTTTATTTCGTTTTTGTTTGTTTTGTGGGGGTTTTTAACCTCCTCTAATACAGTGATGATATAAATTTAATTTATTTTATCATTTTTTCCTGTATCTAATCTAAGTTGTTTTTAATTGCAATTTAAAGGTATTGTAAGATTTAATTTTTTGATTTTATCAATACACTCAACTCAAAAATAAATATCATCAATAACTTAAATATTGTAGTCTAAAATACCCATATATAATCTAATATCAATTGTGGCAATACAAAACATAATTAATAATAGCATAAAATATGTCTTCCTCTAAAAGGGATATATATCATCATAACAAAACAGAGTCATTATCTCTTGTTTTACCATTATATATTAAAATATGTCTTCCTCTAAAAGGAATATATATCATCATAACAAAACATAGAGTCAGTTTCTCTTCATCTACCATTAGATATAATGTTAAAAACATCAGATGTTGCTTCCACCACATGATCCTCTTGTGTTCAAAGGCGAATTAGGCTCACTTGGAAGATCTGTCGACTGAAATTAAAAAAGAAAACACTACGTTAGTTAAAATATTTGACGAAGCTTCCACATAATCACGGAAAAAAAAATTAAAACAAATTAAACACCACACTAAACTGATTGTGCTTTAAACCAAACTAAGAAAAACACTAAGCTAGCATAACAATGGTTATTGGCCTACAATTGCATCCGAAGTTCATAACAAGCAAAACTGTAATGATTTATTTAAACTTAAAATGCTATTTTCATCTATCATTTTCGACAGGAACTTATTAACTCTCTTCTCTAGAATTATCATAAATTAAAAAATAAAATAACAAGAGTTTCTTTGAAACATCATTGTACAATACAACAATCAGCTCCATTTATACCATTACAATTAAACAATCATCTAAAAGAAGCTAGCTACTTCATCAGGAATCCTTCAATCAGTTCACCTGATGTATTATTTAGTCAAAGAAAGGAAAAAAAAAATCCTTCAATCAGTTCACATGATGTATTATTTAGTGATAGAACAGAACTTACATTTGGACCAAAGAAGCTAGCTACTTCATCAGGAATCCTTCCTTCTTTCATTATAATGTAAGCTTTAAATGCTGATTCCAAGCTTGTAAACTTTGCTTTCCAATCGGTATCAGATGATGTAGAAGTAGCAGCTGAAATATTAGTCAATTTTGAAAGTCGAACTCCTTTATTTCTAAATGTATTAGAAGGAACTGCTCCCATACCCATGGAGCGCACTCTTCCTGAGTGCTCAGGCCCAAACACTACTCCGATAACATCATCCGGAGAAATTTCAGATTCATCAACACTACTTTCAGTCAAACCCGTTTTAATTTGTTCCTGTTAGTATGCAAACGATCACCAACTCAAAAACATGCATAAACCAGATATACAACCATGCATAAACCAATAGTTTATTCCAATTTAACTTACAATAGTAGCCATTGCTGCATCGTTTGCAGAGGACTCTTTATCTGGTGGATGGATTTCAAGGTACACTTCTCCACGATTTGGTTTTCGTCCCATTTCCAAAAACTATAATAGAAAGATGTCAGAATAAATAGTAAATTGTAATAAATAGCAAAACATATGAAGTTAATTACTAAAACTACCATCTCATGTCTTTTTCTCGAAAGAGCTTTAGAACCACCCCTATGAGGAATCACTTGCTTGCGTCGATTTTCTTCATTTTTTTTACAACGTGCCTATTAAAAAACAAATACAAATTCATTTATTAATCATATAATCCACAGCAATCAATGTGTCAAAGTGATCCAATTTTACCTGTGTTTCTGGTTTCAAACGATAGTTCACAAAATGAGCCCATTGAATTCGGTCTACACCATCAGGAACGCTGCTTATAAGTTCAGCCCTGGTTTTGGATCTATCATATATTTCTTTCCACAAAGATTGTCTATGCGCAGCCCACTTCTTTGAAATGTTAAGATTGCAATATCTCTTTGCTAGGTCTTCAGTGGTCAAAAATTGGAATCGAGGCTTCAAAAAAGATATAACAATCACATTTTAAGCATTTGAATGATTATTTTAGATTAATATATAAATGAAAATCCATAAATGAATAGTAATACCTTTAAGTCTGTTGCAAAGCAATTATCCTTGTATGCTTTTGGCATGCCCGTTTCTCCATTCCACCTTTCAAAATTAATCGGAAATAATTGGTGATTTGTTGCTAAAATTCCACAATATCCTGCAAGCAAGGCTTGTGCTTCACCATATGGAGTATTTTGTTCATCAAATGGGACAATCACACGTTCTCCAATAGGTAAGTTAACGACATCCCAAATCTTGAGTTTTATCCTTTTAGTAGCTCCTTGTGGGTCTTTTGCAATAAATACAAACACAAAAAGCTTCAGCAAAGTTACAACAGACACACACACAACAACTCTAACATCTTTCATTTATATCTTTCAATTCATCAGATAAACAGGCCCATAATTTTGAAAATAATGTACTAAAAGACATCATAACTTAAAACAAAAATTTGATTACTTCAGAAGATGTTAATTAATCTGTGTATAAAAGCCTTATATGGATAGTAAAGAGAGGAGAAGCTACGCTTCTAAGGAAAAAATCAGATATTACTTTAAGCCTGCAATATGTACTTCTAGACAATGTATAAAATCTGATAGTATGATGATATCTAAAAAAATTTCATGCTAGAAGATCAGCAGCTTCATCCTTAAAATTAAATTTAAAAAAATGTAAGTGCATTGAAACCCCTTTAACTACCGGCGACAAAACGCATCCAGGTTCTCTATCCATTGTCTGACCTTGCATGACCCCTTTAAATTTGCATGACCTTGTATTATTAATAAAATACAATGCATATACCTATTGAATCAACAGTCCAATGTGACGGAGACTCGCGCCCAACATGTTGCCTAGGTCTTTGAGATTGTTGTGGAATTTCATCATGTGAGGACGAATCTACCGGTGATGAAACATTCGTTCTAGAATATGATGAGTCTTCAATTGGTGAAGAGTTAATTGGAGCTTGAGGTAAAGAATTGGATGAACTTGGAGCTTGAGTTAAAGAGTTGGCTGGAGTTGTATTTTGAGGTAATGCATGGGCTACAGTTGGAGCTTGAGTTAAAGAATTTGCTGAAGTTGGATCTTGAGGTAAAGAATTTGCTGAAGTTGGAGCTTGAGATGTTGATTCTGTTGGAATTGTGAAACGCTTTCTCTTTGCCATGTCTGCATATTCATAAAAATGAGAAAACATATAGGTGAAATACAAAATGAACTATATTATGGCAAAGTAATAAACTATATTTAACAACTATTTACCTCAAAATAAAAAACAAAAAATTATGAAAAAATTATCTACTATTATATGTGGGTATATTATTCTAAATCATCAACCACATCATCCATGGCCAATTCTACATACTCATCATCAATGTTATTGAAATGCTCAAGTACTTGCGCTTGATTTGGGACATTTTCATAAACTTCCTTGTCTATTTCTTCCCCCATTTCATACAAATCCCTTGGCTTTAAATGCACAGCAACACTCCATCCTTCATTAACCACATCTTGTACATAATATACCATTTGTGCTTGAGATGCCTCAATGTAGGGATCATGTTCTTCACGATCTCCAATATGAATCAATCTATCAAAATTTACACAGTTAAAATTCCAATTATCCTTTTTATAGCCTCTATCTCGTGTCGTATCTGCCCATTTGCATTTGAAAAGAGTAACCTTGAAATGACCATAGAAGTTAATCTCAATGATGTCTTCCAACTTTCCATAATAAGGCAAATCTGCTTGTCTTAAGTTCCCATCAACACTACTTGAAACACAAGATGTGTTGGATGTCAAAAAAACTCCATTGTTCTGTGTTTTCAATCCCTCTTCTCGAGCTAAAGTTCGAAATTTGAACCCATTAATGTTGTAACCAGTAAATCTCCTTGCTTTGTCCATAGGGCCACGTGCTAAAAATTGTAGATCAGACGACATTGTAGCGAGTGTTTCTGGATTCAAAAGCTAGATTAAACCAATTGTATCAGTCAACAAAATAATATGAAGTCCATGAAATGATCACAGTCAAACATGAAATATAGTAATATAAATATCCATTCATCACTTACCAATCTTTGAAACCAATGAACAAACTCTTTGGATACTCTTTTTTCTATCTCTGTAGCTGATGGCCTTCTTGACCTTGAACTTCGCTTGATAAATTGTCTAAATTCACTACATAAGTTAAGGACATTGTAATCAATACATGTGACTTCTATATTTAAAATAGTCCAACATAAACTTCATTTAAGTTACTCACTCAACATACGGTGTCACTATTGCACAATTTAGAAGAACATATCGATGGACTTGTTGTTTTTGCATTTGAGTTAATGTGAACATTGAGGAAGCTCCTACTGGTTTACCAAGTTGAGGGAAGATGGAGGATGCAAATGAAGGATCATTCTCATTTGACTCATCACAAACACGTCTCGGTCTATTGAATCGTGTCTCTATATCATCGTCCATGTATCTCGAACAAAACGTGAGAGCCTCTTCTGCACGGTAGCCTTCAGCAATAGAACCTTCTGGTTGGGCCTTGTTACGTACAAAGTGTTTAAAATGACCTAATTCCCTATAAATATTGTAAAGAATTAGCTTCTGCAAGATTGATACATAAAACTTGATACTTGAAATTGAAAATGTAATATGTTTACCTCTCTACAGGATACATGTGCCGATAATGCACTGGACCACCAAGTTTTGCCTCTTCTATTAAATGAACTGTTAGATGAACCATAACTGTGAAGAATGATGGAGGGAACAACATTTCCAAGTGACAGAGTGTAATGACAACACGATCTTGGAGATTTTGAAGGTCAGAAAGATTCAAAGTTTTCCCGCAAAGTTCTCTAAAAACCGAACAAAACTCCACCAAGACTGTTGTAACATGGTTTGGTAATAAATTGCGAATGGCTATAGGAAGAAATTGTTCCATAATAACATGATTATCATGACTTTTCAAACCAAATATCTTCTGTTGGTTCTCATCAACACATCTAGAAATGTTACTTGAGTAGCCATCTGGAACTTTAACATTTTTCAAAGTGTTGAGAAACAACCGTTTGGTATGACGTGTTAGTGAAAACACAGCAAGGCGGTATTTCCCCTTCTCGTCAGGCCAAAGATCGCGTCTTATACCCATTTTTTGCAAATCTTTTCGAGCATTGAGATTGTCTTTTGATTTAGACTTGTCATGGAGCAAAGTATACAAGACATTGTCACATACATTCTTTTCAATATGCATAAAATCTAGACTATGACGCAACAAATTAGTCTCCCAATACGGAAGTTCAAAGAATATACTTCTTTTATTCCATTGCCTAGGAGGCTCTTTTTTAGATCTCTTTCTTTTACGATTCACCATTTCTGCACTCCCAGATGCTTCAAATTGCTTTGCTATTTGAATTAAAATTTCAGATCCAGATTTTGTTGATGGTGGATCACGTTCCTCTGTCTTCCCATCAAAGCGAGCACGATTCAGTCTAAATCTATGATTCCTTGGCAGAAAACGACGATGACCCATAAAACAAAACTTGCTACTATCATGGAGACGACAAGATTTCGCATCCAAGTTACAAGTTGGGCAAGCCAAGCCTGTATGTGTGTTCCAACCAGACAAATTACCTAGACCAGGAAAGTCACTAATTGTCCACATAAGAGCTGCCCGCATTCTAAAACTTTCATTTGCTGATGCATCAAATGTTACCACACCATCAGTCCATAACTCCTTTAATTCATTCACAAGGGGTTGTAAGTAAACATCATTTTTATTTCCGGTCGCCGTCGGACCAGGAATGATCATAGATAAGATAAAGGAAGTGTGTTTCATACACATCCAAGGAGGAAGATTATATGGAACCAAAAACACTGGCCAAACGGTATATTTACTACTCATGGTCCCAAAAGGGTTAAAACCATCACTAGAGAGGCCCAACCGAACATTTCGATGATCAGAGGCAAATTCAGGATGCATCAAATCGAATGTCTTCCATGCCTCACCATCCCTCGGATGCCTCAATAGCCCATCCTTGTTAGTGTCTGAAGCATGCCATCTCATATGCTCTGCAGTTTTACAACCCATGAACAATCTCTGCAGCCTTGGCTTTAGTGGAAAGTAACGTAGCACCTTTGCAGCTTGCTTCTTCCTCTTCTTCTCGGGATTCCAACGAGATGTTCCACAATACTTGCATTCTTGCAAATTCTTTTCATCGTCTCCCAAATATAACATACAGTCATTTGGGCATGCGTCTATCTTGGTATAAGTAAGACCGAGTTTTTTGATGGTTTTCTTTGCCTCGTAAAATGAATGAGGTAACTTCGCTTGTTGAAATGCGTCTCTCAACAACTCTAATATCATAGTCATTGCTTTGTCACTTAATCGACACAAGACCTTTATATGATATAATTTGACTATGAATTCAAGTTTTGTGAAATTGCTTCCTTCTTGCAATATCTAATTTCCATCATTGAGAAACTCACGAAAATCACTACAATGACCCCTCGTCCCTTCATTTAATATTTCATCTGTGGCTACCGGGTCTGGTTCATCTAAACTACCAACATCTTGCCTATAGTTACCAAATGCATCATTGAGCATTGTTTCCATCGGATTTTCCGGATGAAATGTCTCTCGCACAGAGTCTTCATTTCTCGATGACTCTGGAACTTTTCTCTCCCCATGAAGGGTCCATATGAGATAGTTTTTAGGGAATGGTTTGCATAGTAAGTGATCCCTAACTACATCTCTAATCTGCGGTTTCGTAAACCTGCAGTTGGGGCATGGACATTGTATTCTATTTCCAACAGCCACATTCGTAAAAGCGAAATCTAGGAATTTTTCTAATCCAACTCTGTATTCAAGTGTATTATGTAGCTTAGCAATCCAAGATTTATCCATAGTCATAATGCCTAAACATGTTTGCAATGATAATTCATAAAATCAAACTTCATACATTCAAATACAAGTAACGTGGGTAAAACAAATATTTATTTACTGTAGCAGATAATGTATTGAACTGATACTGTATTGGGATTTGAACTGATTTTTGTGAGTTTAAAAAATGACCAAACCACATGTTCCTTTTATTATCACTACTCATTTATCTCTCTAAGAAAATCTGAGTTTTCTCTCCTCCCTCTATCTAACACACGGCTCTCACTCTCACTCACCCAAACTCCATTAAACCTCACTCAAATTACCATGAATTTAACATGCAAGCTCATTTTTAGATTACCCATGAAATTTTAGCCTAGAACCAAGTTCCAAATCCTTCTTTCCTTTCCATTTATGTCTAGGTTGAACCACTTCCATCCTTTTGTACTTGTACGTGTGGCTTTTTGGATGCTAGGAACAAGGAATTGAAGCGAGAAATCTAGGGGAGGATCGAAAGTTATGTTGGATGCAGAAGTTAGTGTTAGAAGCATGAGGTAGCAAGAAAGTTTGAAGTTAGAAGCTTGGGTGTGAAAAAGTGGGGGTTTAAGCTTGTGATTTTGGGTTTCTATTCATGAGTTTTGGCTGAGATTGATATGGAAGAAGCTGTTTGGTACATAAGCTGCTTTGCAGAAGTGCTTAACTGGAGAATAATCTGGTTTATAAAGCTGACAGAAACGTGTTTTTTGGATTTTTAGATTCTACATTCAATTCCCTTCAGTTTAGGCACAAACTTTGCACGATTCGGGTTAGAAACGGATTCGGAAAACGCATTTGAAGTTTGGTATTTTCTGCTGGATTTTGGTTACGGGTTTGGGACAGAGCTTCGCTAAAACGGTAAGAACTTTCTCTCTGAAGCTTGGAATCAAGTGATTTTAAATGCTATGGTTAGCTAACGAAATTCCGGACGTTTTGGTACCAGTTCCACTGTTTATGGTTCAGTATTGAATTTTGTTGACGATTTTGAAGTTGGAGACTGATGTAGCATTTTGTGTTGAACCATGAATACGAGTTGTTTTGTCGTGCCGAAGTTTGATTGCTCGGGAGTTCAAATGGAATTGTGTATAAGCTGCTCAAAGTGTTTGAGGTGAGTTCTTAGATAGAAAACCTACCCCTAATTGCTTAGTTTATAGCATGAAATTATGGTTTTGGTTTATTTATGAGTTAGGTGTTAAGCTTCCCCTTTTTGATTAAATCTGCCTATTTGTGTTGTTTAGTGCCATGAATCGAACTTACTATGTTTCCTATAATCTCTAATTAATATGCATGTGCTAAACTTTCTAGATACGTTTAGTATGGGTGTTACACTTATTATGGGAATTATAGGAAAAATGAAAACTTTGTTGATGGTTTGTAGAGTGGCGTTGTTTTCAGGTTCAATTTGACTAGCTAGAAACTGTGTCTGTCATTGATTTCCAGTTTAAAGTTCAATTTGATGCTAATACGTTTGTTTGCTTGGTTATCCAAATTGAAGTGCCGGGAAAAAACAAGGGACTTTTCTGCTGCTTGTAAGAAACCAAGAACTGGGAAGCCTTGCCAAATTAGGTTCTGCCACAAGTGCCTCTTGAACAGGTTTGGTTCACTTTTCTTATTTTTAATTTGTTTTTACTTTTAGAGCTAATGTATTTTATTTCAAGTACAAAGGTAGACTAATTTATTGTGTGTTCTTTATATGTCACCTTGATAATCATAATTTCGATTAAAAACATTAAAAGGAACGGCATGAAGGGGTGGGAATGCAATCCAGAATTTGAGGCAGTCAAACTCAAACTTTAAAAAAAACAAACATCTTAATACAATCATAGTTCTGGCTATTTAATCCTGACATTGAAATTTTCATGAAAACCTAATTTTTGTCAATCATAATTCCATACCCATCAATACTGAACTTCAAATTTAATTTCTATCTAAAAGGATTCAAGCCTAGAAGATAGAACTCACCTCTAGATTCCACTTGACAGCAAAGTTCCAAAATCTTCAAGATTAGTTTCAAGCTTCTAGTCTTCCTTCAATCCTGCAAATGCAGCAAAATAGGGAAAATTAAAAAGACCTCCCCTAAGATTTGGTTAAAAGACACACACCTCCCCTCTTGTTTTAAAAATACAGTAACCTGCTATTGTAGTGTATAGCAAGTATCTTGCTGCTAATAGGTAATGAGTTCATGGATGATGGAATTGAACATATTTTGTGCAAGAATTCTTGAACTAAAATAGTGGTTCTTGCTATAATATTAAATGGATTGAATTGGATAATTATATGGCATGTATTTAAATCTTTATTTGTTAAATTTAACAGCTTTGAATAATTGATGTTACACAGTTGTAGATATATATTATAGATGATTCATAAAACTGCAGACATACGCATAATCAACTATGCAGTGACCCAATTCTCAGATCTGTTAAAAATTAACATGGTAGAGATGATAGCTAGTTAAAAAGACTTAAATAGTGACCATATTCAGTGGTTGTAGCCAAATTAAACCAGAGTATCAGTATATATACATAATAACAAAGGTGCAGAAATTCTCTAAATATAAAATATACGGTAGATACTAATGACTAAACCGATGAATAGCAAAATTGATTTTGTTGCTAGGATACTAATGTCACCCACAAGCAATATTTTACTGGGAGATCATGGGGTTATGAATGTCGAAACTATTCAAAACACATATATACATAAGCTTTTCAAGTTCAGTGCTTGTCAGATAAAGGTACACATGTTCATACTTACTACATAAAACCAAGAACATATAAAAAAATTCCTATTTCAGACTCCATGAATTGTAAAAATGCCATACGAATTTTATGCTAAAAAGTATATCACCAAATTCGACAAATTCAGAAAATATAAATTTTCAGACCAGTTAACATGTAGTAACTAACAGTGCAGCTGCAGTAGAAGCGATAGCTAGTTAAAAAAGACTTCAATATTCAGAGGCCACAACCAAATCATGAACATAAATTGTAGTATATGAAACACAGACTCAAACATGGACACGACACGAACACGTTGACACTGATAATAATTTGAAAAAATGACATAAATCAATGTAATAATATGTGTCGGTGATGTGTCGGACACGATACGTATCCAACACCGGGACACGCCTAATCCGAGGAGTATATGTGCTTTATGTATCACCAATCCAAGATAAAATGCGTAAGGCAGCTGAAAATCATATGCAAATTGTAGTTTACTTAGTATCACCAATCATGAATAGCAGAAGTGACTTTGTTGGTAGGAAACTAATGTCACCACAATCAATATTTTACTAGGAGATGATGGAGTTATGAATGTAGAAATCATCTAAACACAGATTATACATAAGCTTTTCAAGTTCACAGCTGTTGAAATAAAAATACAAATTTCCCTACTTACTACATAAACCTATAATATATATAAAATCTTTCCTAATTAAGACCCTTTGAATTATAAAGTAATCATACAAATTTTATGCTTAAAAATGCAAACCCAAATTCTACAAAATTCAGAACATATAAATTCACCCTCCCTTAAGGTACAGACACAAATAAAAATAAAAGGGCAAATTACACTAACCTCCCTTAAGGTCTTCGTAAATAACACTAACACCCCCTCTAGTTTGTAATTAAACAATAACCTCCCATGTCGTCTAACTCTGTTAGCTCTCCGTTAAGATTAACCACCCTTTATCTACACTACATGCGGTAGTTACCTCGCTGCTAATTACAACACTGCAAATTTTTAGAGATTATCCTTATCGCCCACACTCATTTCATCGGTCATCACACCTTACTTCCTGACCAGAATTTAAGTAGTGCTAAAACGTTTCAATTCAGATCAATTTCTCACCTTCCTTCAATTCATATCAATTCCCACCTTCTTTCTTCTTCTTCTTCTAGGTTTTTCAATTAGCATATGTCTCTTAATTTTACATTATGTGACATTGATTTCAGCAATATATACTACTATTGAGTTAAGATTTTCAATCAATTTGCCTATATTTCTTCAATTACTGCACTGATTCCTCTTCCTCTTGAATTTGGCTATCCATTTTTTTTCTTCAAACATCACGCGTCAAAAGCTAATCCATTGATCACTGTTTTCAATCTATTTAGTTACATTAAGCAATCGATGACTCACTATTTAGGCATCAAACTTCACACCTCAAAAGCTAATATGTTTCTATTCATTCCATTAGTTAGCAGAGAATTAGATAACCATTGGTATGGCCATGATTTCTTGGTAGCTATATGCAAAGCAGAAAGGACGAATATAATTTTGTGTTAAATCAAATTGTAGGAAGTTAGTTAACAGAGCATTAACAGTGTTAAATGACAGCGAGGTGCTTGTAACTTTAAATAAAAATGAAGGGAGGTTAGTGTCTAGTTCAAAACTAGAGGGGGTGTTTGTGTTATTTATGAAGACTTTAAGGGAGGTGAATGTAATTTTGCCAAAATAAAACTTATCAAAATATACAAACATTTATCACTATAAACTCAACTTCAACTGTCTCTTTTTATCGTGTACAGATAAATTATTGTTAATGAAAACGACTATAATTCAATCTTACACTGAAATTATATGTATAACACTAATAATTTGTATGTATAACACTGAAATTAACACTTAATATCTAGCTCATAAACAAACAAATCTATAACACATTTAAGTTAACTCAAAAACAGAGGAACAATGAGACAAGCATGTGCAGCTGCTATAGCAGCAGATCGTGTGAACACAACAATCAACAAATCCAAAATTACAATCCAAATCCCTAAAATTACAATCCAAAATTACAATCAACAAATAGCTCAAAACCATAACCAACAATGAAACCCTAATCCCCAAAATCCCCAAAATTACAAGGCATGAGAATTGAAAAGGGAGAAAATACCTTTGAATAGAGATGAGCAGAAGACTTCGTGTGAGAGAGAAGGGTGAGTTCTTCGTGTGAGAGAGAAGGTTTTCGTGTGAGAGAGAGAAGGGGGGTGTGCGACTGCTAGACCGAGAGAGAAAGAAGGGAGTTCTGAGTGTGAGAGAGAAGAGGGTGTGAGCCTGAGAGAGCGAGAGAGCAAGAAGGGAGGTTGGAGTTTGTTTTTTGAGAGAGAAGAAGATTGTGAGACTGAGAGCGCGAGAGAGGAAGAAGGGAGCGTTCTGACTTTTGTGAAAAAATGCCAAATAAAATTAAGATGAAATAAATAGAGGGAAAAGGAAAAAAAATAAAATATTAGAAAATGAGGAGTGAAATTGGAAAAAGTGGCTTCAATTTGTGGGGGTTATTAAACTGCCATTGAATAAATGCCTCATATTGTCTCATATTCCCTATTTCACTAATTTGCGGGGGTTTTCTAAAACCTCCCTAAAATAACCGCCGCAATTGAGCGCGTTTTTTGTAGTGAGCGCCCCGTGTTCTAGGCCGTTTGATCTAGGTCCTGATGGATCTGGATCAATCCAACGCTCCTGAAGCGTTCTGGAGATCCGGATCCATCAACCGCGTGGGTTTGGACCGGTTAGATTGGGCTTTTGTGGTTTCTTTTCAGTTTTCTTGACTTTCTTGCTATGTGCACCCCTATTCTTGCTATTTGGACCCCTTGTGCATTCTATTCTTTTTTACAAAAACTCCAAAAAATTATTACGTGTTCTTGGTATGTTTGTGACTATTTTTGGGGTATTTTTACATGTTGAAGATTGATAAAAAATAATAGGAGCTAATTTCTCATTTGATCGATGTAATTTGTGGCCTTTTGTGAATTTTCTTGCATTGTTTTTAATTCAAATCCTTGACATAAAATTTTGGTGTTTGGCACTTAATTTTATGATGAGTTTACCTCTGATTTTGTGCTAATTCATTCAATTGTGTTAGTTGATTTTGCTTACAATTTTTGCAATATGTTTAATTGTGTTAGTTGATTGTTTTGGATATAATTTTTGCAATATGTTTAATTGTGTTAGTTGATTGTTTTGGATATAATTTTTGCAATATGTTTAATTGTGTTAGTTGATTGTTTTGGATATAATTTTTGCAATATGTTCAATTGTGTTAGTTGATTTTGTTTACAATTCTTGCAATATGTTCTATTTTTGTTAAGTTTGATCTTTGTTTACAATTTCGCAATATTTTCAATCTTGTTAGTCGGTTAGCTATTATCTTACGAGTTTGCATGCTAGTTTCTAATTTTGCAAAGTTTACTTTCTTAGTTTCTCGCTTTGTAAATAATAGTTTGCATGCATTTCTTTGTCCCATCTTTTCATACTTTATCATTATCTTTCTTTGCTTAATATTTTACCACCATTTCATATTACTTCACTAACCATTTTGTGTTTCATGCATATTGAAAGCTCCGTTTCATTTCCATTCTTTAAGTTTAGGCTTCATTCAATTTTCCGATTCTTAGATAGTTTCTCTATTCTATTTTCTTGCAAGACCATAGAATGTAAACTAGGGCCAATGTAAAGGACAAATGGACACTATAATGATGTACACCGACACAAGCACCGACACGCACACACGTTGTATGATCTAACGCTAGGTGTATGTTTAGGAAGCGCGAAACTTAGAGAAATCATTTTCCAAAAAGTGTTAACAATTCTATCACTTGAAAACCTTTTTTAATAAACCTTGGAGCCAAAACTCCATTGTATTTCCTTTCTTTTCTTAATCAAATTCAAAAGATGAAAATAATTCCTACTTAAACCATTTTGTAAATAATTGACCAACCTCACCGTTTTATTTTCTCAAGCCTTTACGGCCTCGTTCTCTTCTTCAAAACTCTTTTCAAAAAGTTAAAATCAATCAAAACTCACAAAGCTTTTCGAGAGAGAACTACATGGAGTTTGATCCCTTAAAAGGGTATGTAGGCAAGAGGTCAAAACCTCTCCAAGTCCAATAAAAAATAAATCCAAACACTTCTCTCCCCCCATTCTTAAAAACATTCTTTTCAAAAATAGCATTTAAAATAAAGCGTAAAAGATAAATCTAGAAAAACGGCTCCTATAGAGTACTATAGTCGTTGCGGGTGCCTAACACCTTCCCGTAGCGAAAATTGCCCCGAACTTAGAATTTCTAAGGGTTTTCTCAATTTTACCCTTCCCCAAAAAAATAGAGACATCAATGATTGAAAGGGTCAAGCCTAATTAATGACTTGACACCCGAAAATCGCGATGACAAAGACTATTTCTCATACTCCAAGTCGCAAACATTGCTCATCAACAACTTAGATAATTCTTACAAAAGTTATATCTTAGAATTTCTAAGTTTCTAGAGAAAAACAGAGTCTGTTCTGTTTCGTTTTGTTTTGTGAATACCTCTGATTGTATATCAAGTATTCAAAACTCTTTTCAATTCTCTGTAATTGTTTTGAAGTCTCTTGCTTGTGTGCTTGAGCATTTGGAAGTCTCTTTCTTGTGTGATTGAGCAAAGGAAGTCTCATACTTGTGTGTTTGAGCAACTTGTAATTTGATATTACATTTTAGTGGAACTCTCCTTGGAAGTGCAAGGGGGACAGGACTACTTCCGGATTGTGGAAGGAACCTGTATAAATTGCTTGTGTCTTCTTTCTTTCTTGCATTTGTTCTATATTCCGCTGCTAAGACTCTGAACTCTGATCAGACTCTGAACTCCATCAGACTCTGTATCCTGAGAACATTGTTATTTTTCGTAAGAAAGAAACGTTTTTGAAAACACAATTCAACCCCCCCCCCCCCCCCCTCCCCCCTTCTTGTGTTTTTCCACCTTCAATTCTAACCCACCAAAAACTAAGGATAAAAATAACAAAGGAGGAATGGGATAGGATTAGAAATAAGTTAAGCTTATCATTTTCTGTTGGTGCACCAAACAACGGATTAAGTCAAGATATGATAATCTAATCATATATGGTCTCCTTATCCTGCGCACCAAACAAGCAGTAACTTTCTATAAAAAAGAACTTAAGACTTTTCCCTCATCTTACCTTTTATCAAATATTTACCTTCACACTTCTCTATCATCCTTCTCTCATCTCTACTACACTCTACTTTCATCTCTAGAAATATTACAAAGTATCTTAGTCATATATCCATCTTTAGTTACGATCAAACAAAGAGCCAAAACAAGGTCGTTCTCCTTCTTGACATTTTAAGGTGTGCATTTTTTTCCTTTTCTTCTTGAAGATGGTCAACAGCCAAAGTTTTGTTAGCTTTACATATACGAAACTCATAATGAATTTTGTCTTGACTTTACCTTTTGAATAATTACTTATGCACACAAAATTTTGTGATATCGATTGTAGTTGTTGATCTACCATCCCTCGTTGAGTAGTTATGTTACTTAGATTGCTTCACTCTGTTATATTTCAGTGATCGTTCTAAAGGAAATTGTCTCGATCCATCGTTAGTTAGTGATTTTTCAGGTGTGTTGGATAAACACAATAAGTTAGTGAAAAAATTTAGGATGGTTCGCAATTTTTGCTTAACTAACGAGAATGTTGATGTTAGCTAGTGTTTGTTTCGTGATAGAATGCATGAATCTCATACATATAATGTACCTAAGATTGACGAGGTCACAACTCTTATTGCTGGTGATTTTGATAATTCTGAAAATGGTTGAGACATCGTTGTTGAAGAAAGGAATGGTTGTTTGCAACGTATACATGAAACCCACGCCACGTATATTCCTTTACAATATCCGTTGTTGTTTCTGTTTGGGGAGGACCAGTATAAGGAGCATATTGAGTGAACTGAATTGACGACGACTAGGACTGTCAGCAAATGTGTGCATGTTAGTGTTCGTTAGTTTGTTACGTTCAAGATCCAAGAAAGAGCATTTGAGGATTCTATTGTGTTCGCATGGCAGACAACTCTTCTAGTAATTTGTTGTCAATCTTTATTCCATGATAGGGTCCCAACGTCTATCATTCATCCGAACAAACCAGAGTAAGATACGTTCAGGATTTTTGTTGGGTGTTGAAGAGTTTGTTGGGTGTGGGGACTATGATGCTTCGTTGATTAGAAATCATATTGTTTTGCTTGCTTCCTTTACTGGAGGAAGGAGGTATATGTTCAACAACTGTCAAGATGCAATGACAATATGTAAAAAGTTTGGATATCCTGACTTGTTTCTCACATTCACCTGAAATCCCAAATGGGTTGAGATTCAACTTCATTTGTCGAAGCCTGGAAATCATGCAGTGTATCAACCAGATATTTGTTGCAGAGTTTTTCATGTTAAGTTGCAAGATATGATGGATGATTACAAAAATGGAAAGGTTTTTAAAAGAGTTATTGCAAGTTATAAATATAGACTAGATACATCATTTATACAATGAATCAAAAAAGTCAATTGTTTCTTATAATAAGGACCGGAGGGAGTGTAGTACATTGAAAAGATAACAATTAATTATGAACCATTTCCTATGTATCTCACCACCATACCATTAGATACAATTAATTTTAAAAAAAAATAATTAAGAAAATTAAAATATAAATAAGAAAATATTACCAATAATAGTTAATTTAAAAATAGCAAGCATTCTTAGAAAATAACAAATGATTGTTGTTAATGTTTAAACTCTTCAGTCAGAGACTTGATTTTCTTAATATTGAATGTTCAAATCATATTACTAGCCATGAGGAGTGGTTAGATAATTTTGATTAATCAAGAAAGAATAAGGTTCAATTGGCTTTAAAACCGAACAATAGTTATTGAAAAAGTGAAGTATATAGTGGTCGAAAGTAAATATGATAAAGCTGACATAATTGAATATATGTAATTTGTCATACAAATGACGTGGAATTTGATGAGTGATCAAAAGCCACATTGGTTTGTAACCATGTTCTAAACCATTTCCCTATTTGACTCACTTGCCGTCAAGCTAAAACTAGACTACAAGAACTATACATGCATGACTTCGGGGAGCACATAATTCATAGTAAAGAACTTTTTGGGTTCAAATACAAGTATGCCTTTGTAAGAGATTCCTTTTTGATATATCTACGCACACCTGTGAAAAATGAAGTGCCAATGAACTTCTTGTCTGATCCACAAAATGAAAGATTGACACTTTTATCAATAGATGTTATGATGTATGACTGGTAGGGAGGGAAACATAGATGTTTAGTGTAATGACTCGATTTTAGAATTTTATTTATTTAATTGCTTTTGTTATTATTTAATTGTTTTGTGTGTTATATTTGTTGGCTATTTGATTAACTTGGTGAAAATGCTTAATCGTCTTTAAATGTAAATTGTGCTAAATGAATGATTGTTGCTTTTTTATATGATAAATGATGGTGATGATTTTCGTGAAGATGATTTATTGATCGTAATAATTCAAGATGGTGTGTATATGCATATGTATAAATTGGTGATGAATATTGTTTATGGGAATTGGTGATGAAAATTGTTGATGATGTTGAATAGTGACGATCAATATATTTATATATAGAGTCTTGATGACAAGTGTTGATGATTGTTGATGACTTGTGTTATAGTGTATGGATATATGCAATGTTGAGTCATATGTTCATGCATACATGGTCAATCCAGTGTTGATTATAAGTGTTGATGATAAGTGTTGATGGCAGATCAATCGGTAAAATAACTCTGACATCCAAATGGTATCACATGCATATAGAGTTGTGTCTAGAACATTGCATGTATATAAGTCTATGTGAAATGTCTCATACTTTATTATGTGAATGTTTGTGAAGATGTGTACATGATTATGTTTATTTTGGTGATACTTGTACATTTGTGGTGATGGTGATTAAATGAGAATGATGTAAGAACATCTTGGTGATTTCATTTGGTGATGATTATTTTGGTGATGGTGATAAAGTGTAAATTATATGTACTTGACTTGGTGATTTCCTTTGATGATGATGACTTTCATGACTATACTTATAAGATGATAATTGTGTTTATTTGAAATAATTAGATGAGCATATACGTGAATATTGTATGTTGTGATGAGCTTACTTGGATCGATTGTGCTATTAAACAAGTTTTAATCGGTTCCACTGTTGAATGTCTAATTCGATCAGTTAATATGGGACCTAGTTATTCTGTTAAATTGTGTAGTTATAAGTGTTATTAATAATTATTTTTAAAATTTTGAATATAGACGTGATAAATTCAAGCCATCCAATTCAATAGAAACTAAGTTATACAATCAAATAATCCGACTGATTCAAACATGTAATTTAACCAATGACACAATAATTCGTCTAATAAAAAGCAATGATACAATACTTTAATCGAGTCAATCACCAATCCAATTTTTAAAACATCAGATTAATCAGTTAATCTGTTCATTGTAAAATAAACTCAACCAAACCTTTCCCTTATTATTAATTGATTTATAAATGTGATCGAAGACCCCAAACAAACCTCTTAAGACCATCCACAACATAGCACTTCAAATTGAGTGCTTAAATGGGTCCCTCGTGTCTACATCATTATTTTTACGGTAATACTTCCTTTTGGTCCTATTTATAAAAAACATTTGACTTTTTTGATTTATTGCATAAATGATGTATTTGATCTATATTCTAGACAAGATACATCAACTACTCAATAAATCTAAAAAGTCAGTTTTTTCAATTATAAATAGGACCGGAGGAAGTACTGAATAAGCATCAATTTTCTCCAACCCACCACCTCAAGAGAAATTATTAAATAGGTCACACAAATAATTTTATACATTTAAATAAAATTTAATTAATTTAATAAGATTTATTAAATAAGACCAAAAAATGAAGAGAGAGAGATAGAGGGTGCTTTCATAGTCTCCCTTCTCCATAGACACCCATATATTCTACTTCATCAACAACAACAACAACAACAACCAAGCTTTATCACACTAAGTGGGGTCGAATATATTCTACTTCACAATCTTTATATAATATTAAAGAATACATCTATAAGCTAAAGTACACTTGGCATCACATTTTACTTCTAACATTTATTACTCTTCACATTGGCATCACATTTTTCTTCTAACATTTATTGCTCTTTTCACAATAATAATTTTCAATGCATTTTACCTTAATTAAGAAAGAAGAAATTATAAGCTTTTTTTTTGGTTACGAAGAAATTATAAGCTGAATTATAAGATTATTATTATTATTATTATTATTATTATTATTATTATTATTATTATTATTATTATTATAATCGACGGTCTCATTTTGCCTTTGATTATATAATCGTATTGCCTTAAACTATAAGCTGAATTATTATTATTATTATTATTATTATTATTATTATTATTATTATTATTATTATTATTATTATTATATTATTATTATTATATTCATTCATTGTTTACCGACCACTGCTTTTACATATTAGTTAGCCGTTGTTTTTTTTTAATTACTCAGAGAATGAGTGCCTTTGATGCATTGGTTTTTTGTTTTTTATTTTTTAGGACTTGATGCATTGGTTAAAACACTAAGATC
Organism: Medicago lupulina; assembly: GCA_958299785.1. Lineage (NCBI taxonomy): Eukaryota > Viridiplantae > Streptophyta > Magnoliopsida > Fabales > Fabaceae > Medicago > Medicago lupulina. The sequence continues at coordinate 23,647,056 of OY283145.1, read as the reverse complement.
CAAAGAATTGTGTAATTATTGCTAAGACTAAAGTTTATTTTTTTAATGTTTTCCACTTTAAAATTGACTCTAATTGACTAATCACTATTATATATTATATATTAGTTAGAAATATCGACTCTAATTGACTGTAAAGTTTTTTTTTTCCACTTAAATATTTTAAGGTGTAAACCAAACCCAAAAAAATAAAATAGTTTCTTTTTTGACTAAATTTTTAATCAGGTAGGGATACCTATTTTTAATTAGAAAAAAATAACAATAAGTGGTACCATGTTTATCTATGATCAAACCAATGGTTGCAGTACCGTGTATAAAGGAATCAATATTTTTGATTTATTTTTGAACATATTTTTTTTTTAACAAAAGCAAATTTCTTTTTAACATATACAATCATTTCCATTAAAAAATTTTAGGGACAATATTAACATTAATGTTGTGCACATATCACGAATTATAACTGGCAATAATTTTGAAAGATATTGATTCTCACTAGTATGGACACCCGTGCCAAGCACGGGCTAGAATTTCGTCACACTTAATGGAGATAATATTGAGATGGAAAAAATGTCAGTTAAAGTCCAATATTAGATAAAAGAGTTCAGGTTGAACAACAAATAAAAAATAAAAAAAAACTCATACTTAAGCCTTTCGAATGAAAGTGTGGTATCATTCTCACTTATCTGGTTTCTGTTTTTTAAAATGTGTGGATCCACATCAGTGTTGGCTCGCTCAGAATGCACAACAGTTGCATTATATCCTGTTTCAACATTTCGGTGGAGGAGTGTTATCATTCTCACTTATTTTGGGGGAGTGGTATCATTCTCACTTATTTTGGTTGTAACACCCCGTTTCCCAAAATGATATAATAATATCCAAACATCAGAGTTAATCAACAATCAACGGAGTATCACATGCATATCTCAAAAATAATTTATTTAAATAGAAACATAAAACTATTTAAATAATCCTCCAAAACAACATCTTTATAAAATAGTCTGCAGCGGAATAATTATCATAAATTCATCTCAAAAATTCTTATACATCAACATGTCTGGCACAAAGGCCTCACCATAACAAAAATGTTCTCCAACATAAATGATACATAAAGGAATGAAATTGTAAAACATAAATCCCATCCCGTTACGTATCAGAGCCTACGACACAATGAGCCAACTCCTATCTATCCATCGCTACCTGCACTTGCCCACGAGGCGGCAATTCCAGCAGAAGGGGTGAGTTCACAAAACAAAAGCAATATATATACATATATAATTCATAAAGTTGTATTGAAAAGCAACAACAACAAGAGCATTCTTCACCACCATAATCATCAGCAATCTTTATTAACAATTCAACAATAATGTTTAGAATCCACCTTAAATAACAACACCGACAACAACACCATTTGTGGTGACACCTCACCAACGACAACTCACACCTTAAACTTCTAATGCAAGACTCCATTGTTGACTAATGCATTATGCAAATGTGGTACCAACTACGCGCGTTGAATGCTAAGCATTCCGGGGCATAAGCCCCCACCAAAATGGATGGTTAAAGCATCCCAGGGCATAAGCCCTCACCAAAGTGAATGACTAGCATTCCAGGGCATGAGCCCTCACCAGTTGAATGTATAAACATTCCGGGGCATGAGCCCCCACCAATGCAAATGAGTTATGGGACTCAAGGTGTATATCTACATACAACCCTACAACAGAATAGTGGTGCATTTTCACCATGCAACCAACAACAACACCAACTAGGACACCTCCCCAACTAGACTCAACCACACCACAACACCATGAACAATTGCAAACTTAGCAAAGTATAGTTCATTTCATTACATACAAGATTCATTCGTAAATGCATCAAAAACATCTCCATTCTATATTATTATCACTCCAAAAATTCTCTAAAAATCCAATAAACCATTTAGAAAGCTTAGGTTTGGGTTTAGGACACCTTAGAAAAATCACATTTTGGGTCGCACAGGACCCAGCTCGCTTAAGCGAGCAGCATCTCGCTTGAGCGAGGCAAATGACGAAGGTTAGAGTTTTGCTCGCTTACAGCTCGCTCCTGGTTCGCTTAAGCGAACAGGTCATTTTCAAAATTCTGGGCAAAATTCGCGTTGCTCGCTTAAGCGACGGGCAGCTCGCTTAAGCGACCAAAAAGCCGTAGCTTTAGGTTTTGCACGCTTGGAGTTCGCTTGACGCACGCTTGAGCGAACGGGCGCGAAACAGTTCTGGGTGAGGGAAAGTGCCGCTCGCTTAAGCGACGGCTAGCTCGCTTAAGCGAGTAATCATCTGGGCAGAATTTCTTCTTACGATTTCTAACCCTATTTCATCCAAAAATCCCATTTTTGATTTCCCAATCACCCAAAATGATTTAGAAACAATGTTTACGGTTCATGGCACAACAAAACAACAGAAACAACTTACATAAGCATCATCATCATCATATAATTCATTAATCATGGCATTTTCATATATTTAACCCTAACCCAACAAAACCACCATTTTTCAATTCAAATCATGAAGACATACATATATATACAGCAATTGAATCATAAAACCCACCCTTACCTCAAATAAGCAAATTCCTACAGCAAAAATGGCAGCTTCTCCCTTCCTAGTTCTTCCCCTTGGTTTCTCTCAAAAACTATGTTCTGGTTTTTTTTTGTTTTTCTCTGATACGTGAAAATGTTTCTTTCTTTCCTTACTGGCTCTTCCTATCCTTACCAACCAAAACCTTTCTTTCTTTCCCTTAACTCCCTCTTAACTCTCCCAATTAAAATGTAACCCCCCCTCCTTAATTCTAATAATATCAACTAACTCCTTTAATTCAAATATTATAAATATTATTTCTCCTATTTCCATAAAATATTACAAATAATTATAATAAATAATAACACACCAAATATCTCATATATCATTTATAAATTCAAGTAAAACACACCAAGCACACCAAAATCAATTAAATCACCACAAATCACAAAATAAAAATTTAGAGTGTTACATTGGTGGTCGATCACGGGCATAGAGAGTCTGACACTTAATGGAGAGATGTTAATGTGTCAAATTTGAATTAAAGTTTCACATTTTATGTAAGAGTAGATGTTGAGAGAGATGTTAATGTGTCATGTGTGAGTGAAACTTCTACTTTTGATATTAAACAACATATATGTGAGATGACCAATATACCTAATGTCTTTAGGTTTTGGATGGAAATTGGTTTTCATCTTACATATGAGGTTTCTCTTATTCAAATATGGTAATCCAATCCATTGCAGGATTTATCTGAAATACAAACACTATAATGGTATTTTTATTTTGTTTTGGGATGTCATTTGCTTAATTTTATTATATTAAATTTAAGTCTTTTTATGTCATTCACCTTAATGCAATATCTTTGTCTAACTTTAATTATTTTAAATTCTTTCATTTTGGTCTTTGGTGGGTCACACTATAAACAATTGTAGAAGCATTATGTTGAGTTGACAAAATACATACTTATTAGACAATTTAAGTGAACATGCGGTGTCAATATCACCTGTGTGGTTGCTCTTAGCCTAATACGGTGATCCAACCTAATTTAGGCTCCATATATCGTTCTAACATTAAGATGAATTACTTTGCTAGTGTTTGAATGTCATTTATTAATTATTTTATCTAAAAAATTAGTATTTAGATGTCATTCGCTTTCATGTTATTTTTATTCAACCTCTATCATTTCAAACTCATTTACGTCTGGTCTTTTGAATGATTTGACAATAGAAAAATCCTTATAACGTTTGTGATTTGACAAAATACATGTTTACTAAACTCATTTTAAAATGCTAATTTTTTGATAAAATAATTACCCAAAAACCTTCAACTCCTTCAAGAAACGGCCACGTTTTTGAACACGTTGTGTTTATGTTTGACTTTATTTGACTATGTCACATAATTACATGCACGGATGGTCGCACACTTGATTAAGATATGTTAATACGTCAAGTGTGACTGTACATTTTACATTGGATGAAAGAGTTAATTTTCAACAACATATAAGTGAGATGTTCCATGTACCTAATGCCTTATGGTTTTGTGTTAAAATGCGGTATCAATCCCGCTTGTATGATTGATATTGAGCTAATATAAATATTCATCTCAGTGTAGGCTTACCAGGAATCTCAATATTATCCCAACATTATGATAAATATTTTTGTTAGTTTTTGGATGTCATTTGCTTGATTTTTTTTATCTCAAATTTTATTTATTGGAAGTCATTCGCTTTCAGGTTATATTTTTTATTCAACTTCTATTATTTTAAAATCCTTCACTTTTGGTCTTTGGTGAGATTTGACAATGAAAAACTGGATTTTGTTCTGCTGAGTTGGCAAAATACACGCTTGTTAGAGTTTTTAAAATAATGTGATTTTTTTATTTTAATTTTTTGTTAAAAAATTTGTCCAAAAATCTACAACTCCTTCAACAAACACGTCCAGCAACTACTTTATTCTCTATATTCAATGACAATGCATAAACCCTTTTTTTCTTATTATTTCTTTCATTTCAAATTTCTTTTATGTCTTCTCTGTTTTTCTAGTTTATTTTTTCTCTTCTTTTCTCCATTTTCAAGAAAGGAACAAAAATCTTCCTTCATTAAATCACCACCAACCCAGTTTTTTTTTACCATGTTACACCTTCTCTAGTCTTATTTAGCTGTGCTACCAGATCATAGATGCAGAGAGTCTCAAACTTAAGGGATAATTATTATTTTTTGAATAAGCTAAATTAGCCCACTCAATTTAGCATTGGGTCCCAAGTCAATACCACCAGACTAACCCAAGTTGGTTAAATGATAGATATTAATATGTCATATATGAGTTAAAGTTGCACATTAGATGGAATAGCATAAGGTGATGAACATATAAGTAAGATGACCCCGTATACTTAATACCTTGAGAATTTGGAAGTGGTGTCAATCTCACTTTTGTGGTTGCTCTTAGCATAATGTGATTATCCTACCCTCTTTAGGCCCATCCATAAGTCCCAACATTATGATGATCTTTTTTTTTGTCATTTTTCTTATTCTTTTATTTTAATATTTAGTTTTTTTTATGTCATTTGCTTTAATTCTATTTTTTTAATCCAACCTTCATTATTTCAATTTCCTTCACTTATGGTCTTTGATGAGATCTGACAATAGCAAAATATAGATGTGTTATGTGAAGTTAACAAAATACATGTTTATTAGACATTTTAAGTAAAGATGTGATATCAACCTTACTTGTGCGGTTGCTCTTATACTAATTTAATGATTAAATCCAGTATAGACTCCTCCATGGAGTATCAACATTATGATGAACTATTTTGAAAGTATTGGATGTCATTTTTTTTTTTTTTAAAAATTATCTTAAAATTTAGTTTTTTGATTTCATTCGCTTTCATGATATTTTTTATTCAACCTTTATCATTTCAAAATCCTACATATTTGGTCTTTGGTTGAAATGCAAATGTGTTATTCTAACTTGACAAAATACATTATTATGAGACATTTTTAAAAAGATTGTTTTTTTATTAAGTCTAATTTTTTGGTAAAATAATTACTCAAAAAACTCAAACTCATGAAATTATCGGTCACTCACTTTATTCACTTTACTGTCATAGACAAACTGCACACTCCTTATTTTTTGCTTATCATTTATATCAACTTCAAATTTCATCTTAACCTTTACTTTTTTCTAATTTCATTTATCTCTTTGCACGAAACCACTACCAACACATCAATTTTAGCATGTTGTGCCTCTGTCTAATATTATTTGGATATGTATCTATATACCATAGATGCATATGACTCACACTTAAGGAAAATATGTTATCGTCTTAAGCTTGTTGATCTCACTTGTGTGACTGCTCTCGCTTATGTGATTGCTCTTAGCCTAATATAATGATATAACCTTTGTAGGTTTTCTCAAAAATCTGAACAACATTATGAATTATTTTCTTAGTTTTTTTCAAGTCGTTTGTTTAATTTATTTTATATTAAATTTAAGTTTTTCTACGTTGTTCGCATTAATGCCATTTTTTATTCAACTTGTATTGTTTCAGATTCGTTCAATTTTTTGTTTTTGGTGGAACTTAACGACGAAAAAATGTCGATGTGTTATAATGAATGAAAAATTATATGCTTATTCGATATATTTAAATGATATGACATTTTTTATTTGAGTATAATTTTTTGGTAAATTAATTATCTAAAATTTTCAATTTCTTCAACAAACCCATAAGCAAGAACAATTGAACAAATAAGTGTTTTTAATAAAAAAAAAAATCAAGAAGATAATTCCTTATTTATTAGAAGATCATTGTTTATTTATTATCATGATATTCTGCCACTTTTAAAATGTTGTCATTTTTAAAATAATTATATATATATATATATATATATATATATATTCATTACTATAATTATATTCATGTCAGTTTTACAATATTTAATTAATTATGATATTATTTTTTTCATATAATTATAATGATATTTTGTTATCATGTACGCATCAAACACATGATAAGATTAATGTTTATCATGTCTCTATCGAATTTCATATCTTATCATGTTTCTATCCTATACCGACCATCAAATAGGGTTTAGTCTAGCAGTGTAAAGACATACTTTAAATTTAAAGATTACGGGTTTTGAGCCCTTCTAGTATCTTTGGAGGTAGGCAAATGTAAATAATTTAGTGAGTGTTTTTTTATCTCTAAGATTTTTCCTACCTTATACAAAATTAACATTCATTCACCATAAAAAAATTTTACCAACAAAAAATTCACTATGATTTTTATTTTTTTAATAATGACATTAAATGTCATACCCAAGAATCATTATGGTCCATTGATCATTAAGAAGTTTTTTTGTGTTAAAAGACATTTATGATCATTATTATACAATTAAAAGACATTCTTATGTCAAGCACGTGAAAATTTTCTTCTTTTTAATTATTATTTATATGTTTATTTTTTATTAGTGAATGAAATGTTTTTTTGGAAATTATGAGATTAAATGATATGCACTATCGATGTTTGTTTTACACTAACATCTAATCACACAATCAATTATCAGACACAATAAAAATAAATTTAATATAATTTTCGTTATAGACTTAAAATTATTAGCCTTAAAGTTTTTTATTTTTCAAATTATTCATTTTATTAATTAGTTTGATTTTATTGGAGTATATTTTAGGCTATCATGAAATATATATGTTGTTTTTATTGTAATTGATTTTTTTAAAAACCCGTTTTAAAATACTAAAATTTTTCCGTAAAAAAATACTAAAAATTTACTGAAAAGGAATTTAATAATGTTAAAAGTAATGCGGTAATTTATGGAGTTGTGATTCAATTTGACCGTCTCTAAGAATAAAAAGACTCATCATTTGATCGGATTAATTATCCATTCTATGGTCAATTTGACTTCACCAAAATAAAGGGAGGTTAATAATGATTAAAATAATCTTATGGGCATGGTTTGATTTGATGAAGGATAGAAAAACGGTTATATAATTTTTTATTTAAAAAAGGGATGAATTGCTTCGTATAATAAGGGTTGGAGTACTTATTGTAGTCTCTAATTATATACCATTTTTCTTATTGAAATTCAAACATTTAAATGTCTAATTGTCATTCCTTTTTATTTTGATAAAATATATTCTTTACTTTTGATTTAATGCAATGCATGATTATAAAAATCGATTAAATTTTTTAGATGATCTCCTTAATAAAAAAATCCATGATAAAAATACCAAAAATAGAATTTCATACAAATAAAAATATATAATAATCATTTCTAAAAATGATAATACACCAAAAATGGAAATTCTTGTAAATAAAAGTATGTTATAATAATTTATAATAATAGAAATTCCCATAACAATTCTTTAGAAAAAAGAAATTTTCACGACGATCAGTTTGTCTTTAATTTCCACTTATAATTGGAGGTTGACCATAAATTTTATTTATTTTTCGTTCAATTTTAAATTAGTAACCACATAACATAAAAAAGTGGAAATTACCTTTAATTCCAAAATTTTCTATAAAGATGAAGTCCATACTTTGATTGATTCTCTTCTAAAATTTTTGGTTGGCATACTTTGTTGAGTTTTGCTAAAAAGAATAACAATGAAATTAGGTCATGTTTCGACATCTTATTGGATAAAGACAATCCAAAATCAAAACTTTAAAAAATCATGAAAGAAACATGAGTAGAAGTACAATGAATTGATATATCAAACATAATAGAAAGTCAATCCCATGATTTTTATCAAGGATTAATTCCCTATGAAGTTAAAAACCGCTAATTTAGTGTTGGTATTTTCAAAAGTTTAATGCATTTCTTTTTGACTAAGGGTGTGTACGCTTGTGTGAAGTTTTACGTTATGCTAACAATTTTTTTCTAGAGATATCATCTATCAGTTGTGTGCTTGACGATACTTATTTTGACAAACATCCACAAATATATTTTTTAAACCTTTGTTGCACTAAATATCTATAACTTTCTTATTTTGACACAGATGCAGAAAGTCATTGAAGAAATATGAAACAATGTTACAAATAATGCGAGAACTAACTGAACACAAATAATTGGGTTATTCAATATCATAAAATATACTCCCTTCATTTACTATTATAAGAGGAAGACGAAAACCAAAGGATCGTATCATATAAGAAAAGAAAAAGAACAAAAATAGTGGCTCGTCATTCTGGGGTTTGCCATGCGGTTTCTATCAATTTGAGGTAAAAAAAAAATCGAATAATCAAATCAAAATATGATCTAATCTGAGAGGTTTTCACAAAAGACATTCAAACATATGCAATGATATTAGATTTTATGATTTTCAGTTTTTTGTACCAATTTGTGATTAGTTAGACACTTGCAACAATATCAATATTCCTGCTAGCATTTTTACAATCTCAATGCAAATAAAACTACTTGAAATTCATATAACATCAGACACTTTAATCAAATTTGTAGTATATACAACTCTTAAAATATAAAGCTTGATTAAAATATTCAACTCTCCAAATCCTTTCTTTTGTTGAGAGGAACTCTACAAATCCATGTAGTCAAACTTCAATTATTGCAGCCTTGTGCTTCATCTTTAATTGAATCCACATAACTGAAAAAATATAACAAATCAATAAAATCCCGTTAAAACCAAAGAACAATTGGTCGGATAGGTAAAGAAGAAAAGTTGAACAAAAAATTAGGGAAAAAGACTATAAAAATATAGAGATAGAAAGAGGATTAAAATATAAAATAATGGATTTAAATAAATTGCAAACCCAGAGTAGTCAAGAACCAAAAACAAATATGTAATACTTAGAGAATAAGGATGAAACACTATTTATGGGCACTATGAAGAAAAATAATACAAATATTTTTATTTTATTTTTTATTTTTTATAAAAAAATGGATACAAACTATAAATGAACAAACATGATTTTGAAATAATTTTGAATTCTATAACTGAATGTTGAAATGATGTGAGGAATAGTGCTAGTTGAAGTAATATTTATAAGAAAAAATTCAAAGAACCGAGAAGTAATGTTGAAATTATAAACAAATCTCTATTAAATAGTGGTTAAAACGATTAGCACACATCTATGAACATTACACAAATACAGGTATCAAACCAACACTAACATGTCGACATCGTCAATAATCTAAGAAAATAAAATATTTGAATCCACTTACCTTGTTACACTTGAGACTATGATTTTCATCTAATTGATTTTTACTATATCATATCTCCGTGATTGAAAATATGATCGTGATTTAAAATATGCTACCTAACAACCGAAAGAGAAAAAAAATGGTGTTAAAGCTTGGAAGAAACGTATGGAAAAGAAGAAGGATAAAAAAATATGTTCATTTTTTCAGGTTTGACTATGAAACAAATTAAAAAATATAATGAAAGTTAATAGCATTTACACGCCATTAAACCATCCATTTTTTAGTCATCATTTACGTTTTAATCACATAAAAATAAAAAGGAATGTTCTTTGATGAGAGAGATGAAAAATGCTAGATGAATAACATTAAATGCTAAATGAAAAATATGATGCCAAGTGTACTATGGCTCATAGATGTATCCTTTTGTATTATATAAAGATAAAGATAAAGATATCTCTCCCTTGATTTCGACATAGTATGAATAATACACTCTATCATGATCAATATTCAAAGCAATTACGTGTCTTTCTAAAATATCATTTTTTGTTCAGACCTTACTTACAACTAACCGAACTACGGATTATTAAGCCTTTTTATCCTACAAACTGGATACGAAGGTTTAATACATATTAAAAGTTTTTCTTTAAAAAAATATAAACAATCATTTCATAATGAATTTTTGCTTGAGCAAAACAAAATGAATTCAAATTCCATTTATTTCGGCCACCTGATTTGTAAATTCCTATAAATAGTTATATATTATTCTAAAATTTAAATGATAATCAATATTGTTAATTAGCCTATAATCATACCTATTAGTTTGCTCGGTCATTTTTTCACACATGCTCGGTCATTATACAGTAGCATCATTGTTTGTTGTTTAAACCAATCGAATTGAGTCATTTGTCATTTGTTTTATTTTCTACCAATTAGAGTTAATTATGTCATGATTATTTGATAATTTTGATTAATCAAGAAAGAATAAGGTTCAATTGGCTTTAAAACCGAACAATAGTTATTGAAAAAGTGAAGTATATAGTGGTCGAAAGTAAATATGATAAAGCTGACATAATTGAATATATGTAATTTGTCATACAAATGACGTGGAATTTGATGAGTGATCAAAAGCCACATTGGTTTGTAACCATGTTCTAAACCATTTCCCTATTTGACTCACTTGCCGTCAAGCTAAAACTAGACTACAAGAACTATACATGCATGACTTCGGGGAGCACATAATTCATAGTAAAGAACTTTTTGGGTTCAAATACAAGTATGCCTTTGTAAGAGATTCCTTTTTGATATATCTACGCACACCTGTGAAAAATGAAGTGCCAAGGAACTTCTTGTCTGATCCACAAAATGAAAGATTGACACTTTTATCAATAGATGTTATGATGTATGACTGGTAGGGTGGAAAACATAGATGTTTAGTGTAATGACTCGATTTTAGAATTTTATTTATTTAATTGCTTTTGTTATTATTTAATTGTTTTGTGTGTTATATTTGTTGGCTATTTGATTAACTTGGTGAAAATGCTTAATCGTCTTTAAATGTAAATTGTGCTAAATGAATGATTGTTGCTTTTTTATATGATAAATGATGGTGATGATTTTCGTGAAGATGATTTATTGATCGTAATAATTCAAGATGGTGTGTATATGCATATGTATAAATTGGTGATGAATATTGTTTATGGGAATTGGTGATGAAAATTGTTGATGATGTTGAATAGTGACGATCAATATATTTATATATAGAGTCTTGATGACAAGTGTTGATGATTGTTGATGACTTGTGTTATAGTGTATGGATATATGCAATGTTGAGTCATATGTTCATGCATACATGGTCAATCCAGTGTTGATTATAAGTGTTGATGATAAGTGTTGATGGCAGATCAATCGGTAAAATAACTCTGACATCCAAATGGTATCACATGCATATAGAGTTGTGTCTAGAACATTGCATGTATATAAGTCTATGTGAAATGTCTCATACTTTATTATGTGAATGTTTGTGAAGATGTGTACATGATTATGTTTATTTTGGTGATACTTGTACATTTGTGGTGATGGTGATTAAATGAGAATGATGTAAGAACATCTTGGTGATTTCATTTGGTGATGATTATTTTGGTGATGGTGATAAAGTGTAAATTATATGTACTTGACTTGGTGATTTCCTTTGATGATGATGACTTTCATGACTATACTTATAAGATGATAATTGTGTTTATTTGAAATAATTAGATGAGCATATACGTGAATATTGTATGTTGTGACGAGCTTACTTGGATCGATTGTGCTATTAAACAAGTTTTAATCGGTTCCACTGTTGAATGTCTAATTCGATCGGTTAATATGGGACCTAGTTATTCTGTTAAATTGTGTAGTTATAAGTGTTATTAATAATTATTTTTAAAATTTTGAATATAGACGTGATAAATTCAAGCCATCCAATTCAATAGAAACTAAGTTATACAATCAAATAATCCGACTGATTCAAACATGTAATTTAACCAATGACACAATAATTCGTCTAATAAAAAGCAATGATACAATACTTTAATCGAGTCAATCACCAATCCAATTTTTAAAACATCAGATTAATCAGTTAATCTGTTCATTGTAAAATAAACTCAACCAAACCTTTCCCTTATTATTAATTGATTTATAAATGTGATCGAAGACCCCAAACAAACCTCTTAAGACCATCCACAACATAGCACTTCAAATTGAGTGCTTAAATGGGTCCCTCGTGTCTACATCATTATTTTTACGGTAATACTTCCTTTTGGTCCTATTTATAAAAAACATTTGACTTTTTTGATTTATTGCATAAATGATGTATTTGATCTATATTCTAGACAAGATACATCAACTACTCAATAAATCTAAAAAGTCAGTTTTTTCAATTATAAATAGGACCGGAGGAAGTACTGAATAAGCATCAATTTTCTCCAACCCACCACCTCAAGAGAAATTATTAAATAGGTCACACAAATAATTTTATACATTTAAATAAAATTTAATTAATTTAATAAGATTTATTAAATAAGACCAAAAATGAAGAGAGAGAGAGATAGAGGGTGCTTTCATAGTCTCCCTTCTCCATAGACACCCATATATTCTACTTCATCAACAACAACAACAACAACAACAACCAATCTTTATCACACTAAGTGGGGTCGAATATATTCTACTTCACAATCTTTATATAATATTAAAGAATACATCTATAAGCTAAAGTACACTTGGCATCACATTTTACTTCTAACATTTATTACTCTTAACATTGGCATCACATTTTTCTTCTAACATTTATTGCTCTTTTCACAATAATAATTTTCAATGCATTTTACCTTAATTAAGAAAGAAGAAATTATAAGCTTTTTTTTTTGTTACGAAGAAATTATAAGCTGAATTATAAGATTATTATTATTATTATTATTATTATTATTATTATTATTATTATTATTATTATTATTATTATTATTATTATTATTATTATTATTATAATCGACGGTCTCATTTTGCCTTTGATTATATAATCATATTGCCTTAAACTATAAGCTGAATTATTATTATTATTATTATTATTATTATTATTATTATTATTATTATTATTATATTCATTCATTGTTTACCGACCACTTTTACATATTAGTTAGCCGTTGTTTTTTTTTAATTACTCAGAGAATGAGTGCCTTTGATGCATTGGTTTTTTGTTTTTTATTTTTTAGGACTTGATGCATTGGTTAAAACATTAAGATCCAAAGAATTGTGTAATTATTGCTAAGACTAAAGTTTATTTTTTTAATGTTTTCCACTTTAAAATTGACTCTAATTGACTAATCACTATTATATATTATATATTAGTTAGAAATATCGACTCTAATTGACTGTAAAGTTTTTTTTTTCCACTTAAATATTTTAAGGTGTAAACCAAACCCAAAAAATAAAATAGTTTCTTTTTTGACTAAATTTTTAATCAGGTAGGGATACCTATTTTTAATTAGAAAAAAATAACAATAAGTGGTACCATGTTTATCTATGATCAAACCAATGGTTGCAGTACCGTGTATAAAGGAATCAATATTTTTGATTTATTTTTGAACATATTTTTTTTTAACAAAAGCAAATTTCTTTTTAACATATACAATCATTTCCATTAAAAAATTTTAGGGACAATATTAACATTAATGTTGTGCACATATCACGAATTATAACTGGCAATAATTTTGAAAGATATTGATTCTCACTAGTATGGACACCCGTGCCAAGCACGGGCTAGAATTTCGTCACACTTAATGGAGATAATATTGAGATGGAAAAAATGTCAGTTAAAGTCCAATATTAGATAAAAGAGTTCAGGTTGAACAACAAATAAAAAATAAAAAAAACTCATACTTAAGCCTTTCGAATGAAAGTGTGGTATCATTCTCACTTATCTGGTTTCTGTTTTTTAAAATGTGTGGATCCACATCAGTGTTGGCTCGCTCAGAATGCACAACAGTTGCATTATATCCTGTTTCAACATTTCGGTGGAGGAGTGTTATCATTCTCACTTATTTTGGGGGAGTGGTATCATTCTCACTTATTTTGGTGGTCGATCACGGGCATAGATGTTATACCCTCATTTTGGACCTAAAAATACTCATTCAAATTCCTCTGCTATTTTCTAATACTTTCAAATTCACCGTGTTTTCTACTGTGCTTCAACTGCATACATCACTGCTTCAGTCTTTGAAATTTTTGCATGAAATCATACAAAAGGGTATTTTGGTCATTTCCCGCAATGGAACCCATTTTAGTCCCTACAATTCGTCCCTGAGTCTTTTCAATCTGTTTGCATGAATCATTTGTCAAAATTCTGTTTAAAAATCATCTTAGTCTGCATCTGAGTCAGTTTGGATCAGTCTGAGGCGTTTTGGCCCCAGGGGCATTTTGGTCTTTTCACATTATTTGAATTTTGGGCAGAGAGGTATTTTAAAATACCTCATTTTTGGTAGTTTGTTCATTTTAGTCCGTTGTGTCAATTTTAACTGTTTCGCTTTACGTTGCATTTCAGATTACATTTTTTTAACCAATTTTATTATTTTTTGCATTTTAGTCCAAACATTTTTAGAAATTGCAATTCAGTCCAAATATTATGTTTTTTTTTTTGCAAATTAGTCCCAATTCTTTTAAAAACAGTCAAATTCTTTAATTCTTTTAAAAACAGTCCATTTTTTTTATTGCAAAAAGGTCCTATTCTTTTCAAATTTGCATTTTAGTCCTTTTTTTTCAGATTCAGTCCACAGGTGCCACGCAGGTGTTCAATTCCACGTGTCACATTCCCATTGGGTCGGAGTCCACATGGCAGCCTATATAAGGCCACGCGTGTCAGAAGAATCAAGGGATCAGCGCCACATCAACAACAAACAGAATCCATTTTCTCTCTCTTGACAGTTACGGATCAAAGCTCACAAATTCACCAAAAGCTTCAAGAACATTCATGAAACCCTAACTCACATTCAACCCTAATCCAGATCAATTTTGTACCAAAAACCACAAATTCACCATGAAGTTCAACCCACAGAATCAAACAGAAACGAAATTCGCACAGAAACAGCACAAATTGGAGCAATTCTCAGAGATTCTTGCGAATTCTCATCACTGAATCGTGGCACCTGCAATCCAACACGAGCACGCTACTGGGAGCAGCGCACTACGAGCGTGATCACATGCCATAGATCGGAGAAGAAGAAGGAGGAGAAGAGGCAAAGGATTTCACAGGATCCGAACCAGAAGAAGAGAGAAAGAAAGAAAACCGGTTTTACCTGCGAAGATTTGAAGCCAGGGATCAAAGAAACGGCCTATAATCTCCAAACAAAACTCAGGTAACATCTAAATCCCATCTCCTCACTGAAAACCATCACAGAGTCCAGAACCATGTGAATCAGTTGCAAGTTCGAACTGTTCGATCCAAAACCCTAACCCTAACACAAAAATCATTTGAAAAATCAAAGAAACGTTTCAAGATCCACAACGAGTGTGAATCGAAGCGAATCCTTGCGGTTTACAACGATTTCATCCCAAAAACATGAAGAATCTGAACAGTTCGAACTTACAGTGACGAAAACGAAAGATTCACATTGTTCCAACGGTGAAAAACAATTTCTTTTGAATGATTCATGATTAGAATGATAAAGCGAACGAATTAAGCCATGAATAAGCAACTTCTGGGTAGATTTGAGAAATTAGGGTTAGGGTTTGTGAAGAGAAGAGAGAACGGCGGAGAAGAAGAGAGGAAGAAAGAGAAAGGTTTTGAAAAATGAAGGGGAACGGGTTTGAAACCCTTTTATATATGTGCTTGGGTCGGGAAGACCCAAACCCGACCCACTCTCTCCTATTCCTGGCCGTTTGATCCGGATCCATCAGATCCGTGGGTTTGGGCTTTTTACCCGCAGGCTTTTGGTTTTCTTTCAATTTCTTGAGTTTTTCTTGTTATGTGCACCCCTGTGTTTGCTATTTGGACCTCTTGTGCGTCTTGACTTCTTCACAAAATTCCAAAAAAATTGCTATGCGTTCTTGATATATTTGTGACTGTTTTGTGATATTTTACATGTGAAAATTGATGAAAATTTGGCAAGTGCTAATTTCTCATTTGATTGGGATATCTTGTGTTTTTTTTATAAATTTTCTCGCATGTTTGCTCATCCAAATTCTTGTCCCATGATTTTGGTGGTTAGCACTTGATTCCATGGTGATTTACCCCTGTTCTCATAATAGCTCATTGAATTGTGTTAAGTTTGATGCTTTTGTAACATTCTCAATGTTGTTAAACTTAGATTTTTTTTGATATTTTGCAACTTTGTTAATTTGATTCTTGATACCAACTTTGAGATATTTTGCCACTTTGTTAAACTTGATTCTTGATACCAATCGTGTGATATTTTGCAATTTTGTTAAATTTGATTCTTGATTACTATTTTGTGATATTTCCACTTTCTTGTTAAATTTGATTCTTGATTACCATTTTGTGATGTTTTGCAATTATGTTTAGTTGGATCTTTGATGCCAATTTTGTGATATTTTGCAATGTTGTTTAGTGTGATTTCATGCCAATCTTTGTGATAGTTACCATTTGGTTTAGGATTAGTATTTCATTACTATTTCATCTTGTTTTACTAACCACTCTACTCTATGTCTCATGCATACTAAGCATCTCATCTCATTCCTATTTCTTCCTTTAACCCCTTTCATGGAGCATTCAACTGATTCTTATGTAATGTTTAGGTAGTTTTAGTTTTCTTTAATTTCATGCAAGACTATAGAATGTAAAATAGGACCCGATGTAAAGGACTATGAACTATAATGATGTACACCGACACACGCACCGACACGCACACACGTTGCATGAGCTAACGCTAGGTGTATGCTTAGGATGCGCGATACTTAGAGAAAATAAATCTTTTTAAAAAAGCGAATAACTTCCATCACTTCAAATATTTTCCAAATAAACCTTGGAGTCAAAATTCCAAAGGATTTTCCCTTTATTTTCTTAATCAAATCAAAATGCAATTAATTTCCAAACTTTAACCGTTTTCATTAACAATTGAACCAACCAAATGCTTTCTTTTTCTTTTCAATTCTAATGCCTACACGGCCTCCTTCCCTTCTTCAAAATCTTTTTTCAAACTTAAAAAACAAACAAAACTCACAAAAACATTTTGGAAGAGAACTACATGGAATTTTGATCCCTTAAAAGGGTATGTAGGCAAGAGACTCAAAATCTCTCCAAGTCCAATAAAATAAAATCCAATCTTCTCCCTCTCATTCTTAAAATCAATCCTTTTTTTACAAATAGCAATAAAAGCAAAGCGTATACGTAAAGCATAGTAAAACGGTTCCTATAGGATACTATAGTCATTACGGGTGCCTAACACCTTCCCGTAATGAAATCAGCCCCGAACTTAGAATTTCTAAGGTTTTTCTCGATTTTACCTTCCCCAAAAAAAATAGAGACATCAATGATTAAAAGGTTCAAATCTAATCAATGATTTGACACCCGAAAATCGCGATGACAATAGAGAGTCTGACACTTAATGGAGAGATGTTAATGTGTCAAATTTGAATTAAAGTTTCACATTTTATGTAAGAGTAGATGTTGAGAGAGATGTTAATGTGTCATGTGTGAGTGAAACTTCTACTTTTGATATTAAACAACATATATGTGAGATGACCAATATACCTAATGTCTTTAGGTTTCGGATGGAAATTGGTTTTCATCTTACGTATGAGGTTTCTCTTATTCAAATGTGGTAATCCAATCCATTGCAGGATTTATCTGAAATACAAACACTATAATGGTATTTTTATTTTGTTTTGGGATGTCATTTGCTTAATTTTATTATATTAAATTTAAGTCTTTTTATGTCATTCACCTTAATGCAATATCTTTGTCTAACTTTAATTATTTTAAATTCTTTCATTTTGGTCTTTGGTGGGTCACACTATAAACAATTGTAGAAGCATTATGTTGAGTTGACAAAATACATACTTATTAGACAATTTAAGTGAACATGCGGTGTCAATATCACCTGTGTGGTTGCTCTTAGCCTAATACGGTGATCCAACCTAATTTAGGCTCCATATATCGTTCTAACATTAAGATGAATTACTTTGCTAGTGTTTGAATGTCATTTATTAATTATTTTATCTAAAAAATTAGTATTTAGATGTCATTCGCTTTCATGTTATTTTTATTCAACCTCTATCATTTCAAACTCATTTACGTCTGGTCTTTTGAATGATTTGACAATAGAAAAATCCTTATAACGTTTGTGATTTGACAAAATACATGTTTACTAAACTCATTTTAAAATGCTAATTTTTTGATAAAATAATTACCCAAAAACCTTCAACTCCTTCAAGAAACGGCCACGTTTTTGAACACGTTGTGTTTATGTTTGACTTTATTTGACTATGTCACATAATTACATGCACGGATGGTCGCACACTTGATTAAGATATGTTAATACGTCAAGTGTGACTGTACATTTTACATTGGATGAAAGAGTTAATTTTCAACAACATATAAGTGAGATGTTCCATGTACCTAATGCCTTATGGTTTTGTGTTAAAATGCGGTATCAATCCCGCTTGTATGATTGATATTGAGCTAATATAAATATTCATCTCAGTGTAGGCTTACCAGGAATCTCAATATTATCCCAACATTATGATAAATATTTTTGTTAGTTTTTGGATGTCATTTGCTTGATTTTTTTTATCTCAAATTTTATTTATTGGAAGTCATTCGCTTTCAGGTTATATTTTTTATTCAACTTCTATTATTTTAAAATCCTTCACTTTTGGTCTTTGGTGAGATTTGACAATGAAAAACTGGATTTTGTTCTGCTGAGTTGGCAAAATACACGCTTGTTAGAGTTTTTAAAATAATGTGATTTTTTTATTTTAATTTTTTGTTAAAAAATTTGTCCAAAAATCTACAACTCCTTCAACAAACACGTCCAGCAACTACTTTATTCTCTATATTCAATGACAATGCATAAACCCTTTTTTTCTTATTATTTCTTTCATTTCAAATTTCTTTTATGTCTTCTCTGTTTTTCTAGTTTATTTTTTCTCTTCTTTTCTCCATTTTCAAGAAAGGAACAAAAATCTTCCTTCATTAAATCACCACCAACCCAGTTTTTTTTTACCATGTTACACCTTCTCTAGTCTTATTTAGCTGTGCTACCAGATCATAGATGCAGAGAGTCTCAAACTTAAGGGATAATTATTATTTTTTGAATAAGCTAAATTAGCCCACTCAATTTAGCATTGGGTCCCAAGTCAATACCACCAGACTAACCCAAGTTGGTTAAATGATAGATATTAATATGTCATATATGAGTTAAAGTTGCACATTAGATGGAATAGCATAAGGTGATGAACATATAAGTAAGATGACCCCGTATACTTAATACCTTGAGAATTTGGAAGTGGTGTCAATCTCACTTTTGTGGTTGCTCTTAGCATAATGTGATTATCCTACCCTCTTTAGGCCCATCCATAAGTCCCAACATTATGATGATCTTTTTTTTTGTCATTTTTCTTATTCTTTTATTTTAATATTTAGTTTTTTTTATGTCATTTGCTTTAATTCTATTTTTTTAATCCAACCTTCATTATTTCAATTTCCTTCACTTATGGTCTTTGATGAGATCTGACAATAGCAAAATATAGATGTGTTATGTGAAGTTAACAAAATACATGTTTATTAGACATTTTAAGTAAAGATGTGATATCAACCTTACTTGTGCGGTTGCTCTTATACTAATTTAATGATTAAATCCAGTATAGACTCCTCCATGGAGTATCAACATTATGATGAACTATTTTGAAAGTATTGGATGTCATTTTTTTTTTAAAAAAAAATTATCTTAAAATTTAGTTTTTTGATTTCATTCGCTTTCATGATATTTTTTATTCAACCTTTATCATTTCAAAATCCTACATATTTGGTCTTTGGTTGAAATGCAAATGTGTTATTCTAACTTGACAAAATACATTATTATGAGACATTTTTAAAAAGATTGTTTTTTTATTAAGTCTAATTTTTTGGTAAAATAATTACTCAAAAAACTCAAACTCATGAAATTATCGGTCACTCACTTTATTCACTTTACTGTCATAGACAAACTGCACACTCCTTATTTTTTGCTTATCATTTATATCAACTTCAAATTTCATCTTAACCTTTACTTTTTTCTAATTTCATTTATCTCTTTGCACGAAACCACTACCAACACATCAATTTTAGCATGTTGTGCCTCTGTCTAATATTATTTGGATATGTATCTATATACCATAGATGCATATGACTC
Source organism: Medicago lupulina (assembly GCA_958299785.1). Classification (NCBI taxonomy): domain Eukaryota; kingdom Viridiplantae; phylum Streptophyta; class Magnoliopsida; order Fabales; family Fabaceae; genus Medicago; species Medicago lupulina. Next base: position 23,626,456 of record OY283145.1, on the reverse strand, counting down.
ACACTTAAGGAAAATATGTTATCGTCTTAAGCTTGTTGATCTCACTTGTGTGACTGCTCTCGCTTATGTGATTGCTCTTAGCCTAATATAATGATATAACCTTTGTAGGTTTTCTCAAAAATCTGAACAACATTATGAATTATTTTCTTAGTTTTTTTCAAGTCGTTTGTTTAATTTATTTTATATTAAATTTAAGTTTTTCTACGTTGTTCGCATTAATGCCATTTTTTATTCAACTTGTATTGTTTCAGATTCGTTCAATTTTTTGTTTTTGGTGGAACTTAACGACGAAAAAATGTCGATGTGTTATAATGAATGAAAAATTATATGCTTATTCGATATATTTAAATGATATGACATTTTTTATTTGAGTATAATTTTTTGGTAAATTAATTATCTAAAATTTTCAATTTCTTCAACAAACCCATAAGCAAGAACAATTGAACAAATAAGTGTTTTTAATAAAAAAAAAAATCAAGAAGATAATTCCTTATTTATTAGAAGATCATTGTTTATTTATTATCATGATATTCTGCCACTTTTAAAATGTTGTCATTTTTAAAATAATTATATATATATATATATATATATATATTCATTACTATAATTATATTCATGTCAGTTTTACAATATTTAATTAATTATGATATTATTTTTTTCATATAATTATAATGATATTTTGTTATCATGTACGCATCAAACACATGATAAGATTAATGTTTATCATGTCTCTATCGAATTTCATATCTTATCATGTTTCTATCCTATACCGACCATCAAATAGGGTTTAGTCTAGCAGTGTAAAGACATACTTTAAATTTAAAGATTACGGGTTTTGAGCCCTTCTAGTATCTTTGGAGGCAGGCAAATGTAAATAATTTAGTGAGTGTTTTTTTATCTCTAAGATTTTTCCTACCTTATACAAAATTAACATTCATTCACCATAAAAAAATTTTACCAACAAAAAATTCACTATGATTTTTATTTTTTTAATAATGACATTAAATGTCATACCCAAGAATCATTATGGTCCATTGATCATTAAGAAGTTTTTTGTGTTAAAAGACATTTATGATCATTATTATACAATTAAAAGACATTCTTATGTCAAGCACGTGAAAATTTTCTTCTTTTTAATTATTATTTATATGTTTATTTTTTATTAGTGAATGAAATGTTTTTTTGGAAATTATGAGATTAAATGATATGCACTATCGATGTTTGTTTTACACTAAAATCTAATCACACAATCAATTATCAGACACAATAAAAATAAATTTAATATAATTTTCGTTATAGACTTAAAATTATTAGCCTTAAAGTTTTTTATTTTTCAAATTATTCATTTTATTAATTAGTTTGATTTTATTGGAGTATATTTTAGGCTATCATGAAATATATATGTTGTTTTTATTGTAATTGATTTTTTTAAAAACCCGTTTTAAAATACTAAAATTTTTCCTTAAAAAAATACTAAAAATTTACTGAAAAGGAATTTAATAATGTTAAAAGTAATGCGGTAATTTATGGAGTTGTGATTCAATTTGACCGTCTCTAAGAATAAAAAGACTCATCATTTGATCGGATTAATTATCCATTCTATGGTCAATTTGACTTCACCAAAATAAAGGGAGGTTAATAATGATTAAAATAATCTTATGGGCATGGTTTGATTTGATGAAGGATAGAAAAACGGTTATATAATTTTTTATTTAAAAAAGGGATGAATTGCTTCGTATAATAAGGGTTGGAGTACTTATTGTAGTCTCTAATTATATACCATTTTTCTTATTGAAATTCAAACATTTAAATGTCTAATTGTCATTCCTTTTTATTTTGATAAAATATATTCTTTACTTTTGATTTAATGCAATGCATGATTATAAAAATCGATTAAATTTTTTAGATGATCTCCTTAATAAAAAAATCCATGATAAAAATACCAAAAATAGAATTTCATACAAATAAAAATATATAATAATCATTTCTAAAAATGATAATACACCAAAAATGGAAATTCTTGTAAATAAAAGTATGTTATAATAATTTATAATAATAGAAATTCCCATAACAATTCTTTAGAAAAAAGAAATTTTCACGACGATTAGTTTGTCTTTAATTTCCACTTATAATTGGAGGTTGACCATAAATTTTATTTATTTTTCGTTCAATTTTAAATTAGTAACCACATAACATAAAAAAGTGGAAATTACCTTTAATTCCCAAATTTTCTATAAAGATGAAGTCCATACTTTGATTGATTCTCTTCTAAAATTTTTGGTTGGCATACTTTGTTGAGTTTTGCTAAAAAGAATAACAATGAAATTAGGTCATGTTTCGACATCTTATTGGATAAAGACAATCCAAAATCAAAACTTTAAAAAATCATGAAAGAAACATGAGTAGAAGTACAATGAATTGATATATCAAACATAATAGAAAGTCAATCCCATGATTTTTATCAAGGATTAATTCCCTATGAAGTTAAAAACCGCTAATTTAGTGTTGGTATTTTCAAAAGTTTAATGCATTTCTTTTTGACTAAGGGTGTGTACGCTTGTGTGAAGTTTTACGTTATGCTAACAATTTTTTTCTAGAGATATCATCTATCAGTTGTGTGCTTGACGATACTTATTTTGACAAACATCCACAAATATATTTTTTAAACCTTTGTTGCACTAAATATCTATAACTTTCTTATTTTGACACAGATGCAGAAAGTCATTGAAGAAATATGAAACAATGTTACAAATAATGCGAGAACTAACTGAACACAAATAATTGGGTTATTCAATATCATAAAATATACTCCCTTCATTTACTATTATAAGAGGAAGACGAAAACCAAAGGATCGTATCATATAAGAAAAGAAAAAGAACAAAAATAGTGGCTCGTTATTCTGGGGTTTGCCATGCGGTTTCTATCAATTTGAGGTAAAAAAAAAATCGAATAATCAAATCAAAATATGATCTAATCCGAGAGGTTTTCACAAAAGACATTCAAACATATGCAATGATATTAGATTTTATGATTTTCAGTTTTTTGTACCAATTTGTGATTTTCTTTTGAATCGGTTTATATTCAAACACTCATAACTCGTCATTAGTGTGATTAGTTAGACACTTGCAACAATATCAATATTCCTGCTAGCATTTTTACAATCTCAATGCAAATAAAACTACTTGAAATTCATATAACATCAGACACTTTAATCAAATTTGTAGTATATACAACTCTTAAAATATAAAGCTTGATTAAAATATTCAACTCTCCAAATCCTTTCTTTTGTTGAGAGGAACTCTACAAATCCATGTAGTCAAACTTCAATTATTGCAGCCTTGTGCTTCATCTTTAATTGAATCCACATAACTGAAAAAATATAACAAATCAATAAAATCCCGTTAAAACCAAAGAACAATTGGTCGGATAGGTAAAGAAGAAAAGTTGAACAAAAAATTAGGGAAAAAGACTATAAAAATATAGAGAGATAGAAAGAGGATTAAAATATAAAATAATGGATTTAAATAAATTGCAAACCCAGAGTAGTCAAGAACCAAAAACAAATATGTAATACTTAGAGAATAAGGATGAAACACTATTTATAGGCACTATGAAGAAAAATAATACAAATATTTTTATTTTATTTTTTATTTTTTATAAAAAAATGGATACAAACTATAAATGAACAAACATGATTTTGAAATAATTTTGAATTCTATAACTGAATGTTGAAATGATGTGAGGAATAGTGCTAGTTGAAGTAATATTTATAAGAAAAAATTCAAAGAACCGAGAAGTAATGTTGAAATTATAAACAAATCTCTATTAAATAGTGGTTAAAACGATTAGCACACATCTATGAACATTACACAAATACAGGTATCAAACCAACACTAACATGTCGACATCGTCAATAATCTAAGAAAATAAAATATTTGAATCCACTTACCTTGTTACACTTGAGACTATGATTTTCATCTAATTGATTTTTACTATATCATATCTCCGTGATTGAAAATATGATCGTGATTTAAAATATGCTACCTAACAACCGAAAGAGAAAAAAAATGGTGTTAAAGCTTGGAAGAAACGTATGGAAAAGAAGAAGGATAAAAAAATATGTTCATTTTTTCAGGTTTGACTATGAAACAAATTAAAAAATATAATGAAAGTTAATAGCATTTACACGCCATTAAACCATCCATTTTTTAGTCATCATTTACGTTTTAATCACATAAAAATAAAAAGGAATGTTCTTTGATGAGAGAGATGAAAAATGCTAGATGAATAACATTAAATGCTAAATGAAAAATATGATGCCAAGTGTACTATGGCTCATAGATGTATCCTTTTGTATTATATAAAGATAAAGATAAAGATATCTCTCCCTTGATTTCGACATAGTATGAATAATACACTCTATCATGATCAATATTCAAAGCAATTACGTGTCTTTCTAAAATATCATTTTTTGTTCAGACCTTACTTACAACTAACCGAACTACGGATTATTAAGCCTTTTTATCCTACAAACTGGATACGAAGGTTTAATACATATTAAAAGTTTTTCTTTAAAAAAATATAAACAATCATTTCATAATGAATTTTTGCTTGAGCAAAACAAAATGAATTCAAATTCCATTTATTTCGGCCACCTGATTTGTAAATTCCTATAAATAGTTATATATTATTCTAAAATTTAAATGATAATCAATATTGTTAATTAGCCTATAATCATACCTATTAGTTTGCTCGGTCATTTTTTGACACATGCTCGGTCATTATACAGTAGCATCATTGTTTGTTGTTTAAACCAATCGAATTGAGTCATTTGTCATTTGTTTTATTTTCTACCAATTAGAGTTAATTATGTCATGATTATTTGATTTCTTTGACTATAAATAATCCTATTGAGACTCATACTTTTCACACCACTTTCAAAATACAACAAATATTTGAGAGACTGCACTAAACCAATATTTTTTGGTTTGTTAAATTGTTTTGTTTTCTTATTCTTCTATTGTTTTTCATGCCCATTTGAAAAAAGGTTTAATTTCTAAAATTAATCATGTGATAGAATCAAGGTGATTGATCGTTCCTATTGTTCAAAGTGACAATCTCTCATTCTTATTTATTTTTTTGTTGGTACAACACAGTCTGTCATTCTTACTCCATATTAATCGTTTTTAAAAATTATAATTTACATTGATTTCGTTTTAATTCTAATGGATGAATTTGTAAACTTCTTATTAATCATTTTTTTAATTGTTATATTAGGGGTGTATCATTGTTGCTATTGTTTGCTGAAATTTGGTTAACAATTTTGCCAAACTTTGATCTGCAAGGTCGAATCCAACATTAGCAGCGCTGCCATGTTTGAGAAATCGTTTAGAGTTCGTAAACGGTTAAAACAAATATGAGTTGATTTTGAAGTTTAAGGCAACACAAACTGAATTTGATGTAAACATATTGTGTATTAAGAGTATGATGCAAATCTTATTTAGGGAAAAATGTATTCTATGAGTAACGTTGGTGGTGATTCAAATCTTGGGTTGTATTTAACAATAGAGCACAAATACATACTCAATCGTATAAGTCTCACAAGTTTTTTTTTTTTCATTTTCATATTAGTTTCAATTTGGATCATTGTAATTTTTTTTTTTTTTTTTTTTTTTAGGATTTGGATCATTGTAATTATATGGCGATTGACAAGTTATGTATTTTGCAATCATTTTAATAATATTATTATTCATATTTCATTTTTTTTTCTCTTAGCTCATTTTAATACTTTTTTTGGTACAAAGCTCATTTAATGATACGTACAATATACGACAAATTAATTTAAATGATAGGCATCTTATTTTAATATATAATCCACTCATATTCATATGTATTTACTTACCTGGACGGGGTCAATGAATGATTAAGAAGGTTCATGGTCGCAGGTGACCTCTATTGCACTTTGGAGGGGTGTACACCTAAGGTGTTCTCAAATAAAATAAAATAAAATCATATGTATTTAAACATATTAAATGGTATTGACCAAAAATAAAAATAATATCATATGATTAAATGTTTGGGATTTGAGTGATACTTCATCCCTCTTTAATTATAAGTCCTACTTGAATAAAAAACCGGTGCATTAAATGGTATTGACCAAAAACAAAATTTTCCACTCATCTATCGAACATTCAAACTGAGGGTGGAGTAAATCTTTAAACATGAAATACTAACTAAATTGAGATGAACCCTGTACAAAAAAATCCCACTAATTTATCAATCATTCAAACTATGGGTGAGTAAATCTTTAAACATGAAATACTAATTGTATTATCTCCGAGAATCAAAATGAATCATGAAAATTGTCATTAAACGCACGTATTTTAAAAAAATTAAAATAATTTGATAAATGACTAATTCTATTAGAATTTAAATCAAAATATTCACATAAAAATTCAAATAGTTATATGTTTTAGATATTGTTGTACATTATTTTGAATTCATAACCATTATTTTCTCTATTTGCATTCCCACGTATTTCATTTATTGTAGTCCAATTTTACTTTTTTTTTTTGCATACATATATAACTCTTTTATCACCCATCAAATTATTCTCCTAATTTATCATCATAAAAATGTATAATAAGTCTGCATTTTGTCAAATCAGCATAACAAATAGTGTGTTTTTATTGTTAGATCCTAACAAAGACCAAATGTGAATTTTTTCTGAAATAATATAAAAAAATTAAAATAGTTTTTTTTTATATTTAATAACAATTAAGAAAATAGAATAAAAACAAAACTAACAAACCAGTCCATCATAAAGTTTACCTTTCGAGGGGAGGAGAAAAAAATTACGAAAATGGAATAAAAAAACTAACAAACCAGTTCATCATAAAGTTTAGAGTTGTGAGGAAGATTACAATGGGTTATATCATTATATTTGGCTAAGAGAAACCGCACAAATGAGATTGACACGAATTCTTCATAAAAAAACTTAAATATTAGATATATTGGTCATCACACTTATATGTAGCTCAATATCTACATTTGCATCTAATATATAAGTCTAACTCACACATGACACATTAATATATTTCCCTTAAATGTGAGACTTTGTGTGTCTATAATCTGGTGAAATAGCTGAATAAGGTGTCAGAGGTACAACATGGTAAAAAAATTGTGTTGGTGACAATTTCATACAGGGATTTTTTGCTCCCTTCTTTCATGAGAAATTAGAAAAAGAAAGAAGATGAAAGAAATGATAAGGGAAAATAGTGAGTTACTGACAAGTTTATGAGTTTGTTGAATGAGTTGAAAATTATTGGCTAATTATGCTCCAAAAAATTAGATTAATTAAAAAAAATGTCACATCAATTTAAATTTTTTAATAAACATGTATTTTTTCGACTCTGCATAACACATATTTTGTCAATTTTCATATTGACACCACATTTTCAGTTAAATTCTTCAAGTACATACATATGGATATCTTACTTATATGTTATTCAACATCTATTCTTCCTTCTATTGTAGAACTTTAACTCAAATTTGACACATTAACATCTCTCCCTCAAGTGTTCGACTGTTTGCACCTGTAATTATGCGACATAGCCAAATAAGGTCAAATGAAGACACAACATAGCCAAAAAGGTGATTTGATTCTAGTTGAATGGAGAGAAGTTTATGTTTTTTTCTTTCATGAGCAAAGAAAATGAAAACTAGAAAAAGAAATTTGAGATTGAAAAATATGTCCAATGAAGAAAAAAAAAACTTTAGAATGAGAGATTGGGTGAGTTGTTGGTAATTTTATGGGTTTGTTGAAGGAGTTAAAAAATTTGGGTGAAAAGTTTACCAAAAAATTAGACACAATTAAAAAAAACACTACAGTATTTAAAAATGTATAATAAGCACATATTTAGTCAACTAAGCATAACACATAAGCGTTTTTATTTGGTCAAATTCTATCAAACTGGAAGAGAAGGAATTTGAAATAATAGAGATTAATTAAAAAAATGTTGCATGAAAACGATTGACACCCAACAAATTAAATTGAATTTAAAAAATTAAGCAAATGACATCTAAAAACATATCAAACAGTTCATCGTAATGTTCAGAGTTCTAAGAGAGTCTATAATGGAATGTATCATCACATTAAGTTAAGAGCAACGACGCAAGTGAGATCGACAATGCATCAACACCCAAATGCTTCTCAACACGACGCAAGTTAAGAGTCTATAATGGAATGTATCATATCACTTAAATGCTTCTCAACATTTACTCTTGCATCCAATGTGAAACTATAAATCACAATTGACACATTGACATATCTCTCATAAATGTGTAACTCTCTACGTCCGTGATCTGGTGACATCACCAAATAAAGTCATATGGACGCACAACACAGTAAAAAAGGTGGGTTGGTAACAATTTCATATACGGATGTTTCTATTCATTTATTTCATGAAAAAGGAGAAAGTAAGTTAGAAAAAAAAAAAAAAGAACAAGAAAACGAAATTTGAACATGAGAAACGATAAGGAAAAAAACTAAGGAATGTTAGTTTTATCCGTAAAAATACAAGGAATATAGCGAGTTGCTGGTAATTTTATGAATTTGTTAAAGGAGTTAGAGATTATTGATAATTATGCTACCAAAATATTAGACTCCATAAAAAAAACGCCACACCAATTCAAATTGTATAATAAACATGTATTTTATCAAGGAAAAAACTTAGGTACAATTCCTTGGGTGCTTTTCATATGGTTCTTAATTAAATTCACCATGATTTTCTCAAATCCATAGTTTTCTCATAGTTTGTGATATCCAAAAAAAGGTGTATTTTTAGTTAAGAACCATACGAAAAGTAAATAAACAATTGTACCTAAGTTTTGTCCTTTTATCAACCAAGTAGAGCACATTTACATTTTTTTTTTTGTCAAATCCTACCAAAGACCAAAAGTGAAGCAATTTGAAATAATAGATGTTGAATAATTTTTTTGCACGAAAGCATATGACATTTAAAAACTAAAATTTAAGATAAAAAATTAAACTAATGAGACTCAGAAACTAACAAAATAAATTATCATAATGTTGGGACTTCCATTGGAGACTACATTGGGTTGCATAATCATATTAGGCTAAGAGCAACCACACAATTGAGACCGACATCACAACTTCACCAAAACCTGAAGATATTAGGTATATGAGTAATCTTACCTATGTGTCTGTGAACATCTACTCTTACATACACTGAAATTTTAACTCACTTTACACATTAACATCTATCTGTTAAGGGTCAGACTCTATGTTACAATCCACCACCAAGAACCACTCTCACTTTCCCACAATGTTAAACTGGGATATCACACACATGTTGGGCCTTTTGAGGAAGCCAACACTGGTGTGTATTGATACATTTGAGAAAAAGCAACGACACAAGTTAGAATGATTCCACATCTTCATCTGAAACATTAAAACTTAAGTATGAGTATTTTCACTTATTTGTTGTGTAACTTGAAATGACATTTAATACATCACAATATCATCCATCTTAAATATGACGAAATTCTTGCCCGTGTTTGACACGGATGTCCATACTAATAATATATATTTTACTCCACAACGAGGGTGTCCATTTAATATGATGTTGAATACGTTAAGCACCCACCATCGTTGAAAGATCTAACAAACCAAAACTTTCCTCTTTTTCATTTCAAAAAACGCAACCAAATCTCAACCATCCAATTAAAAACACGTGTCAACCATCCATTCTCGACCCAAAAACACTGCTTAAATTTTACAACGCTTCATCGCTCTCTCCCCTATTATATAAACCTAAAAACCCTATTAACCCCTCCGCATTCACTCTCTCTCTACAAATCCTTTATCACTTTCTCTCTCTAAAAAAATGTCTACAAGCACCGATCATCACGAAGAGGAAGATGTTCCCGCCGGCGATGAAGAAGACACCGGCGCTCAAATCGCTCCGATCATCCAACTTCACGAAGTCGCTGTTTCCACTGGTGAAGAAGATGAAGAAGCTATTCTCGACCTGTATACTCTCTCTCTCTATCAATTGTTTTTTGTTGTAATTTTTTTATTTTTTGTTACTTTATGAAATTTTTTGTGATTTTGTGTATTCTATGATGTTTTTGTTGTGATTTTTATGTTTTTGTTTTGAATTTTGGTAAAGTTTATGTGATTTTTGTTGTGAATTTTGGTAAAGTTTATGTGATTTTGTTGTGAATTTTGGCAATGTTTAGGATTTTGTTGTGATTTTGTGATGTTTTCTGTGGTTTTTGCCGTTTTTTTTGTCATTTTTGATGAATTGATTATTTTGTGATTTTTGTGTGATGTTTTTGTGATTTTGGTGTGATGTTTTTATTTATTTATTATTTATTTATCATTCTGTGTAGTTTCCTGATGTTTCTTTGATTTTTGTTTATTTTTTTGCGATGTTTTTGTGATTTTTGTGTGATGTTTATGTGATTTGTGTGTAGAAAAGCAAAACTGTACCGATTTGACAAGGAAGGGAATCAATGGAAGGAACGAGGGGCAGGAACTGTGAAGTTTTTGAAGCATAAGGTTACCGGAAAAGTTAGGCTTGTTATGAGACAATCGAAGACTCTTAAGATCTGCGCCAATCATCTCAGTGAGTATTGATATTGTTTCTATGAATCATTGACACATCGGCATTGGTAGTAATTTGAGCAAATGACAAAATTGACGTAAACACATGTGTTGGTGTTGTAGATACCGGATTCTCACCTTTGATTGTTTATTGATCTTGTTTCTATGAATGACGAACCTGACACAACAATGAAACTGACATGTTAACACCCGTGATAATTTGAGAAAATGATACAATTGAGTGTAAACACGTGTCGGTGTTGCAACGGTGTCAGACGTTAACATGTGTCAGGCACAAGACACGAATACCATAAACATCTTTAATTAGAATTTAGAAGTGTCAGTTCTACCGAATTTTTATTTGATTTTTGATTGGTTTTTGACGGTATTTTTTGTGTTTGATTGTTTTGTTTTGGTTAGTTTTGCCTAAAATGACTGTGCAAGAGCATGCTGGGAATGAGAAATCTTGTGTTTGGCACGCGAAGGACTTTGCTGATGGTGAATTGAAAGACGAGTTTTTCTGCATTCGATTTGCGTCAATTGAAAGTAAACATTCTTCTAATCCTTTTTCTTTTTTCTTATTCAAATTGCATTATTTGTAAACTATGTTCAGACTTGGTGCTTATTTGGATCAACTTGTCATATTCACTTGTGAGATTGAGAGAACATATGAAAACAACAATCAACATATTCACTAGTTGTTTTCGGTTTATTTTTATAAGCACTCCAGGATAGTACGTGAAAACAGCTTAATATGTTATACATAAATATTTTGACTCTATTTTATCTTGTTAAAGAAATAGTTTATTCATAAGCACTTATATGATAAGCGCTTATGCCATAAGTTGTTTATTCAAATAAGGTTGTTTTATGAGTGATTTTTATTTGACATTCCTTGGTGTTGCACTGATTAATCTAAGTTAAATTGGCTTAACTCACTGAATTTGTCGCTGTATTAGTATTTGTTATTTTAAGTGTTAGTAATTAGCCAACTAAGCAAATCATTTGTTCTGACCCACTAGCAAGCTGCAACCTAGGTATTTGTTTGGGTGTAACATTTGATTTACTTTTAGGTGTTTTGGATATGGAAATTGGAACTATGTTTTCGAAATGTTCAGAGTTAACTGCTCTGAGCTCAATTTTAAGATGAACAACTTGTGGTTTTGTATCTTTATGCTATTTCATGAAAATCTTGTTGGGACCGTTTGCTTAGGGGTTGATGCTTAGATGGGTTATTAGAGTAGCCTTTACATGTATTCCTTTGTTTATGTCTGTTAATGTGATTAATTTGTTCATTTGGATTTTTGCGATCTTGTGCGGTAGGTGTCGGTGTTGTGCCATTGTGTTTACGATGTTTGGTGATAGACTTTTCTTTATTGGTGTTTTCTATTTCTATGTTTTGTATAAAAAATGGCAGTGGTATTTAGGTTCGCTTCTTCTCGAGTTTGACTGTAAAATAATTCTTGTTTAATGAAGACGAAGTTATGTTGAAAGAATACATTTAGATACTCATGGTGATTGTTTGGATTGATATCAATTGTATTTCTTTTCTTCTTGATTTTATGTTATGGAATTCAAACATCTGCTACAAGTACTTATTTCATACAATCAGTAGGCGTTACTTATGCCGTTGTGTGTTTTTGGTTAACCAACTATATATACAAGTTACAACAAGAAACACTAGTTCAGTTCCTATTTTGAGATGATTGTTTATGAAACATACCTGTCTTTATTGTAGGTTTCTTATGTTCTTTTATATTAACGGCAGGACCTGTAGGTTAGGATCCTCTTAAGTTTTATTGTAAAATAACTCTTGTTAAATGAAATTATGTTGAAATAGTTTATGGATATCTCTTAATAGTTTATGGATATCTCTTAAGTTTGATTGTAAAATAACTGTTGATGGATATCTGTTTTTTTCTTCCTTTTACTTGATCCTATGGTATGGAATCAAACTTAATACTACAAGTAACTTATTTATTCCATACGATCATGTACAAATTATTTAAACATCCAAACATGAAAATGTGAGTGAGATGAACTTGTTTGCTATAAGTGTGTGACATTACCGAAGGGTGTTGTGCATGCGGCTTAGATGCCACCTGTGTGAGGGCACAATGGCGCTAATGATCCTAATTTACCTAACAAAATTAGTGTACAGGTGTTTTAAATGTTTGTCCTTGGTCGAATTATGTGCATCTTTTCTTTACAATGCTTTTCCCTGCATACAATGGGCAGGGTTAAGTAGTATTTTGTGGATGGGTGTGACAGTTTTTTACCTAACATGATCCTGGCACTTCTAACGTAACATGATCCTATGGCGCTTATAATAATGATATTATTTTATATACTAGCTTTATCCTGTATAATGATCTAGTTCATTGCTGCCGTCTTTCCATTGGATTCATTTCACTTTTTCAGGCTTATATTATTCTGCTAGCCTATTAATTGCCGAGTGTAAATTTATGGCATATACTAACTGTTACTTCATCGTACTGTTAGATTGCAGAAAGTTCATAGAGACATTTCAAGAAATTGCTGAATCCCTGAATAAAGAGGAAAGCAAGGATGCATCCACTGCAGCTGATCTCCTTGAGAATTTGAGCGTTGAAGGGAAAGCAGATGCAGAAAAGAAAGACGAAGTGAAATCTGAGGAGAAAACCGAGGAGAAAACTAAGGAGAAAGAGACACCAGTAAAAGACAGCAAGGGAGATTCAAAAAAGAAAGTCGAAGAGCCTGGTTCATCGGCGTGATTATGATATGTTCATATTTTCGACAAGGCAATATGGCAAAGTTTGGTGGTTGACCTTCGTGCCACTCTTATCAATACTCTCTCATAGTCCTAGTCTTCAGGTTGTTTTGTTGCTACGTTATTGAGTGGTCGATATCCTTTGTTGAATTATTGTCAGCAAGGTTGCTTTTTGAGTCGGGTTTGAATCATTGAGATTGGCGCTTTTGGTCTATGGGAGTTGTTATTTTCATTCTATTCATGTATTTAGTCGAAATTTAAATGGGTCATGTTGGTTTGGTGTCGGGGATGGGGAGGGTGCAGTCGGGAAAAAGCAGAAGTAAGTACAAACAAAGGTTTTGAATGCATATTATTGAGTATAACATTTTATAGACTCAAATCACTGGTACATAATTTGCTCTTTTAATGTATTTTCGTTCTATTCTCGCTCTAGTTTTAGTTATCACTGATTTTGATGACGATGCCTCAGATTCATAACTTGAAATTTGCTGGATTAGAGATATGATGTGACTGAACAAAATGGAAGCTCAGATTAGCCGAGCTCAGATGAATTTTTCAACTGTGAATTCCTATGCTTTATGTGTTTGACATCGAGGGAGAAACTATATCCCATAGTCGTGGATTTTCTAACATCTCACGTATAGCATTAGGTGCAATTGATTGAGTTTATTTTGGTAGAATGTTTTTGGGTTTTTTGAGGTAAACGAATAAAAATCAGTATATGATTTGAGCATGACCTATAGTGACGAACCTATGGTCGGCTAATTTTGTAGGTTATGCAACTCCCTTGGTAATGGGATTATGGTACCCTACTTTCAGCTTTAATCTCCTCTTTTTGACGTGATCCATTAACAAGGTCCTAGTGCGTAACCCCAGTAAGATATCATGGTTTCTCCTTCATTCCATTAAATGGTTAGCGATGCTAAAGAGAGAGAACATGGGTTTCTTCTGTCATTGTTTAGTCCACCATGTTTTAACTCAATTTTTGAGGATTTGATGACCCACATACTAAGTATCCTTGAGAAAGAATCATTACCCTCACTCAAATGTTCTGGCCTAACCTAACTTTCGCTCGACTCGATGGCTTCATCGCCTAATAGTCTAATCACATATCTACCAAGGCAGGCTAACACAATGATTAATTTTAGGTGTAAACCGAAATTTATGCATTACGGAAATCAATTAAAGGAGTTATAAAAACACAATTTTGAATACTAGATAAATCAAACGTAATTGATTTATCCTTATTCTCATGAATTAAATTCGATTCTTAGAGTCATTGATTTCACTCACAAAGAGCACCACCAACTACATCCCTCATTCTTCTTGAGTTATTAAATATTAGTCTTAGAGTCATGTAGGTCATGTGAGAATGAATATTATGTAAGTTCAGATTGTAACCTAAGAGCGGGGTGAATTAGGTTTCTAGGAATATTGTTTAATTTTCGTGAGTTTAGCGTTCTTGATAATTTTTCCGGAAACTTAATGTGAAGGTATGAATGCGGAAAAATAAAAGAGTAAGGGAAGAAGAAAAGACACAACAAAATTTATAGTGGTTCCCCTCTAAACCTTAGGGTCGGTCCACTCCCTTCACACCCCACGAAGGAATTCACTATGTTAGAACAAGAAAGAAACCCTCTCTCTTGATTACAACACAAACACCAAACACTTTTGGTGGACTTTGAATCTTCTCGAATCAAAGAACCTTTTACAACAATCACAAGATAGCACCCCCACATCTTAACCAATAATTTTCACCAACAATGGCAAGAAACTTTACAACAAAGTAATTGAAGAATATCAAATGTATGGTTGAATATCTTTATCAATATCACTCTAACAAATGGACTTAGTGCTCAGAAAACTTTTTATTGAATGTTAAAGTGCGGGCAAAGTTTTCCAAACAACTTGTATGAAAGTTTGAAAGCAAGTGATATTGAAAATGTCAATTGAGATAATTAAAGTTGTTGTCTATAAATTGTTTTGATTCTCAATTGAATTTATAGAGGCTAAAAAGTTGTTTATGAAGCATTGCTACTTTTCAAAAAGTTTTACCAATGAATAGACACATTTAAAATGACACATATTCATAAAAAGAGTTTGAAATATATTTGAACCAAATATGGACGTTGGAACATATAAAAATGTTGATTGAAAAATCCTCTTAAATAATAGCGGTTGTAAAATTTAAAAGGTGGCTGTTGTAAAATTCAAAGTGCTAGAATATTCTTTCTTTTATAAAACCAACGTTCACAAAAATAAATGCACGCCAATGTATAAATTCTTTCTCTAAAATATTTTTAGAAAATATTGATTCCCCATAATCAGTTATGCAACAGAAAATAATGCATAATTGATTTATATTCATTTCTTAAAGAATTATGAATGCATGCTAAAAATATTTTATTAAATATGCAATTATCAAAATCAAGTCTTGTTTTTCATATAAAAATATTTTAATGCAAAATCTTATTTAAATGAAAAATAATGTGAGTGTGTGATTTATTTTCATAAGAGTTTTAAGCATGCATTGCTTTATATGGGGATTTAGAAAAATGTTAGTAATTATTTTCTGAGCATTATAAGTTGTACCATAAGTTAAGAATGATAAATCAGAAGACAAGTGTCATACTTACAAAGAGTATAACCAAGAAGCTTATGCACTAATCTTTATTCTTCATTTTCATTTTGTGCCTCCATAATTTTTCTTCTTTTGTGATGTGAGTTTGTTATCATCAAAACCCAGCCAAGTCTAAGAAGAAAATCTTCTTCACATATTATATACGTAAGTAATACAAAGTGATTGTAAATTTAAGACACTTTTAGGAATTCACATGTATCAATCAATATTTATAATTCCTAGATTATTTTTTTTTTTAGGAAAATTCCTAGATCTATTAACATATCTGTGCTCCTCTAAATGTTTATACATATTATGTTCCCGTTTTTTATATTTTTTAAAAAAATTATTTTTACAGGGTTTCATCTTTTTGATATTACTTTTCTAACAGATTTTTTAAAGAAATTTCAAATGATAAATCGATTTACATAGCTTCTCTTAAAATAAAAGTCATTTTAAATATTTCATCATTTTCGTACAACTTTTTTCTGGATAATAAAACTTTGAATAGATTCACATAAAAATCATGTTTGAGAGATATCCTTTTGAAAAAATGTCATTTTAATTATATTAAATCTTTAACAATGAAAATAAAAATTACTCTTTTAATTTACAATATGAGTTGAAAATAGCTTATACTATTTTTGAGTAAGTTTTCATAAAAAATATTTTTATAAATACAAACAAAATAACTTTCTTAAATCTAATACAAACAAAATATTTTTATATATATAATTTTAAAAATTGGTGCCCATTTGAGTATACGGTATTGGACGGTCGTCCATCCCAGATCGTGATAAAGGTCACACATTAATATATTATCAATGTATTAAAACTAAATTCAGTAAAAACGTACCAATAGGTGTAACGTGTTTACGTCAGTGCACATAAGCGCAATTCACATATTCCCCTACCCTATACAAGAAAGGAACGCGTAAAATCTTATTTATAAAAGTTTTTAAGTCTCTTAGACATCTTTTTAGAGACAAAAAAGTTGTTGCACATTTCCTTCATAATTTTTTACTGTTTCTTTATATTTTTTTTGAAAATGATCGCGTATCTTATTTATTAAAGTTCTCAAGTCTCTTGGACAACTTTTGGGAGCAAAAAATGTTGATGCACATTTCCTTTCTAATTTTTTGCCGTTTCTCTATTTTTTTAAAAAATGGTCGCGTATCTATATATCTTATTTGTAAAAGTTCTTAAGTCTCTTATACAACTTTTTGTAACCAAAAATGTTGTTGAAGTCTAAATTACATCGGGGGATTAGTTATTTGTCTTTTGGAAGCATTGTCAGTGGTTTTTTCATAACAAGGATTGGACCAAGGGTCAACCCTAATCCATATGAATGATTTTTTCATAACAAGGTTTGGACCAAGGGTCAACCCTAATCCTATATTTTTTTACATTAGTTTATGATGTACTTACAAAACATATTCAATAGCTTGCACCAAGATGTATGGATTTTGTACATGATGTAGTCTTAATTGGAGAGTCAAGGGAAGGATTGAATGGGATGTTGGAGACTTGGAGACAAGTTTTAGAAGCGTAAGAATTTCATTTGAGTAGAAGTAAGACATAGTATATGTAATGTAATTTTAGCAAAAGACGAAGTAGTTTGACCTTAGAGGTGAGAGTTAAAGATCATATCATTCAAGTTACACAATTTAAATATCTTTGATTCATTCTTTCAAAAAAATAATAATTGGTTCATAGTACAAAATGACGGAGAAATAAAAGCAACTGTAAATTGTTGTATTCAAGTTGGGTGGTTGAAATGGAGAAGAGCATCATGTGTTTTTTGTGATACAAACGTGCCGTTTAAGTTGAAGTGCAAAAATACCAGAAAGTTGTTAGAACAACAATGTTTTATGGAACAGAGTATGTGCGGTTAAGAACCAACACGAGAATAAAGCAAGTGTGCGGAGATGCGAATGTTGTGTTGGATAGCACCTATAGTATAAATATTGTGGAAAATAAGTTTAGGTGGTTTGGACAAGTAGAGAGAAATCCTGCAGATTCTATAGTAAGAAGATTAGATCAAATAGAGGATAGTCATATTACAAGAGGTATAGGAAGACCTAGAAGAACCATAAGGGGGTGTTTGTTTCAAGGTTAAGGATGATATTCTCGGGAAAACATGGCTAGGGAATGATTATACCCATGTTTGTTATAAGGCTGAGAAAAAAATATTCCTGGGTATAAAGGTTCTTGGGAATGAAGTAACTTCCCATGACTTCCATTATTCCCATGTAAAGACATGTGAATGTGCATTTCCATGATATTCTGCATTGATTTGAAATTTTTTTTTGTAACTTCCAATTTTCTCAGGAATGTCAAGTTATTTGCCAAAACACTTTTTTTTTTTTAACAAATACCCAGGAATCAAATTTTCATATTTTCATTCCCGGGTATGTTATTCCTGGGAATAATTTGTGTTTCCAAACGCCCCCTAAGAAAAACTATTTGGAAAGATTTATAGATTAATGAGTTGGATCTAAATATTGTTTATGATAAAACAATATGACATATTTCGATCCATGTAGTCAACCCCATTTAGTGGGATAATGTTTGGTTGTTGTTGTCGTCGTCTTTTGGAAGTATTAACTCATGCTCAACAACAAGTATTATTTCTCCCTTAAAAAAAAACAACTATTATTTCATTTCATGATCAACTACCACATTTATTAGTCAATGAGATAATCAACTTCTCGTACATCGTACAGGTCCAAATACTAGTTTGTATAAAAATGTAACAAAAAATAGGCATAAACAAATATGTTCAAATTCGAATAAGAGAAAGAGGAGGAAGATATAAGAGATAAGAGAAATATGATAAAAAAAATTAGAAAATGATATTGCAAATTTGAATATATTACTTTTCTAAGAAAGGTGTAGTTGAAAATTCAATTGTGGTGTAACTAGAAAAATATTTAACCTCGTATGAATTCTCAACGCATGTAATTTTTTATTTCCTATTCCTTTCAAATTAGCTTCTCTAGCATCATCTTCGTTCGACACATTCTCAAGACCTTTGATGTATGGCTTGCCTCATAATTGTAAGTTGTGTAGCTCCACTAAACCAAACTCAGTTTTTGAAGCAACTATAAAATTGGTCAATGTTTTCAGACAAGTTAACTCCCCAATTTTAAAAGGAGTTGATATCAATGATGGGCAATTTTTAATCATGAGATGTCGAAGGTCCTTCAATTTTGTCAATTGTTTGGGAAAATTAAATAAAAAAAACACAATCTTCAAGTTTTAGTATTTGTAATTTTTGCAGTCTACAAACTGAACCAGGCAAGGTTGTGATATCACAAGAGGAAAGTTTCAAGTACCTCAAATGCATTAAACTCTTCAATGACGAGAGTTGATGAGAACTTGTATGTAAAGATCGAAGAGGAGTTCCTGATAGTAACACATTTAAATTCTTGGAGGTGGTTTATACTTCAGAAAGGTTCGCAAGGAATCAACTTTTTGGTAGGGAATAATACTCTTTGGGTTTCAAAACCTCCGTCCTCTCTCTAAATCCACGTCGCAACTTCCTCTTTCCCCCATATCCAACCTTATTCTTCAAGATGTAGATACATATGACGGTGGTGCGACGAGGCGCGGCCTCCGCATCACCTCACCTCCGCCAGTACGGTGAATGTTGCGCCGGTGGCTTTAAGAGGTTGTATCAACTCAGCTCACGGTGGTGTGACTGGTTTTCTGGTGGTGATGGTTTACGATTCGTGGTTGTTTTCAAGGAGGGTTTGTGGGTGATGGTGTTGGCTTTTGTGGAGGTGCTAGTGGTGGTTTGTGGTGGGGGATTCGAATTCGGATCAGAATCTGAAACCAGAACCAGATCTAGAGCTTCATTGTTTTTTGTTTTGGTGACCAAGGACAAGCTCTTTCCCTCTTGTTTTCGACTCTCTAACATATCTTCTCTGCCCCTCTCCCTAAGTGGTGGTCAGGCGGCAGTTCCCTGCTGTTTTTTTTTTCTGTTTGTGTGGAGGTGACGTGATGGTGGAGTTATGCGGTGGTGGTTGTGGTGAATGGGTGGTGGCTGGTGGTGGAGTGGCAGTAGTGGTCCGTGGAGACTTGGTGGTGGTGGTGGTGTTCGGCGGGGAGGCTGAGGTGGCACAAATCCGGTTCAAGGTGGTGAGGCTGAGGTAGTGGTGGTAAGGTGGTGATGGTGTTGTGTGGTGGTGGTGACGGACGTGTGGTGCGGAGGGGGCGATGTGCGGTGTCGATATGTGTGATCTGTTTCTGACGGTTGTTTGTGTGGCGGCATCTTTCTCATTCACGATTAATCCTCCTTTAACGAACTTCCGGATCGTTTGTTGTCATAAGGATCATGGAGGTAGTGGTGGTTTCACGCCGGTGGCCATGATGCTTCAGATTTTAATTGTTTTGGTGGCAGACCCCTCGAGGTCACTGTGTGTTCGTGTATTTTATCTTGGTTGTTTTGGACTTGGATTTGGTTTCAGAACGATTGGTAGACGGGAGCTTTATAAGGGGTAGGCTGGTGTTGTTTATGTCAGGAGGCAGGTGTTTTGTTGAGGGTGTTTTCTTTTGGAGGCAGATTCTGTTACTCGGGTCCATGGTCGTCGTCGCTAGCTCTTGTTTGCTCTTTTGGGTTGTTTAGGGTATTTGGAGGGTGCGTGGCCGTTGCGAGGAGCCTTTTCCTTTTGATTTGCTTGTTGTTTGCACCAATCGCATATCATGTCTATCGTCTTTCATATTGTGTGCTAGTGTCCGGTGGGCCGGTTAATTTTGCTTCAAGATCGGGAGTTGGTGTCTAACTGCAATCATGTTTGACTTTTTGATAGGGAATTATGTAGTCATGTTTAATTTTGATTTTTTTTTATCAAAGAGACTTATATGATGAACTTTAATCGACAAATTAGTGAACTTCGAAACATCATAAGAAATACATTCTTCTCCCTTTATAGACTGAGCTAAATCATGGATAAAACAATGCATTTTGAATGTAATGTTACCAACTAAATCAGATTTAACTTCTTGAATAAATGATATTTGCCATAATTGATTTCATACCTCATCACCAACATGATCCATATGTAAATTTCCTCTAGATGTAACAAGTCCATTAGCCATCCAAAGATGACTAAGGTTTTCCTTCACCATTTCAAAACCCTTACGAAAAACAGCACATAAGGTAAAACATGGCTTAATGACAATTTCAAGTTAAAGTAGCTTAGTTTCAAAGCGGACATGATAGGATCATCCTCATATAAATTCCAAAACTCACTCTCCAATACATAAATCCATTGATGTTCGTCAGTTTCACATTGCAAACTGCTTCCCAATACTTAAGCGGCAAGAGGTGAACCCACACATTTTCTCAGTAACTTCTTAGCTATTGCCACAAGCTCTGCATGCTCTTCTCCATTTTCTCCGACAGCTTGTTGTTTGAACAAAGACCAAATGTGATCATCAGATAAGCCGACCAAAGGATGAGCAGGATATGTAACTATAAGATGGAATTCAGAACAATAACAGGGAAATATCTTTTTACATATTTTGAAAGTCAACTTTAGCGATATAATTTAGATTATGCAACATTTATCATCAATCTCATATTTCATATTAGTCAACAAAACCAATTAATAAAAAAAATAGAGATAAGTAAACAAGTAGTTTTAATCAACTAAATAATACTTAATGAAAGTTGAGACTTTATGATCATATTGTTGGAGTAAGCCCTAATAGCCAATCTATATTGATTGAGTTTGGCTTTGTATCATGATATTGATATAAATATATATTGTGAATATATAAATAATAAGGCATTTCTTTATTGATTTTGTTTTGTTTCAAAATAATAAAGTCCCTAGAATAGTTAGTCTGTTTAATGGAACATTAAGTATAACTTAATTGTGAGACCCCATTAAACATAACGACGCTATTCTTAAAGTATCCGTAGTCAAGCTTTATTGAGAAGTGGGATATCATTAAAGCATAGAGACTATTATGTGGATAGACTGATGATCTCATCTCACAGATCATGGATAAAAGGTTATCAAGTCTACACATAGATATAAATATTAAGAGTAATATTTATATTGGATTGACCCACCGTGAGAATACTACATAGTAAAAGTTATGAAAAGTGTCATAAGATATTCTCATAGTGATAGTGGTGTATTCCACCCTTTGACCTGAAACCACTATGTACCCTAGATGTTGAAGTTGAGTGCTTTGTCACCATTCAAACGTTGTCCGTAACAGGATGACTATAAAGTTGGTTGGTGGGTACTCCACGAATCATGCTGAGGGACATGAGTGACCTAGATGGAATTTGCCCCTCCTACATAACAGGAGAAATGTCTACGGGCCCAATATTGAACTGGACAAGGATGACATACTATGCCTTGTGTTCAATATAGACATGAGGGCAAAAGGGTAATTATACACATAAATATTATCACGGAAAGGTTTCGTCAGATCACATGACATTCTCGTCACTTGGGTAGCAGTGATGTGTTGCTAGATACCGCTCACTGTTTATAATATTAAATATGTGATTTAATATTATTGCCAACGTTATGAGAACCTATAGGGTCACACACAAAGGACAGATAGATGAGAGAAATAAATAAGTAAGACTTATTTATAAAATAAATAAGTGAGACTTATTTATAAAATAATAAGTAAGACTTATTAGTAATTAAATAATTAAATATGACTTTATTATTTAATTTACGAAAAATAGAGAAACGCGGTCCACCGTAAGGTACGGTGTATTTAAGTGATTGGCTTGATGACCACACAAGTGGTTCTATAAATAGAACCCTTGTGTTGAAGCATTACTAACTTTTTTTGGTTGAAACACTTAACCTAATTCTAAAAGTTAGAAACCCTAGCCGCCGCTCTCTAAACCTAGTCTCTCTGAATCTCCGTTGAAATTGGCTAGCACCGGTCATCGGAGAAGTTCTGTTCGTGTGGACTGAGTAGAGGCATCGCTGCTTTGCTTTGCTCGTGATCAGAAATATTTCTTCTACAAAGGTTCTGC
The DNA here is from genome assembly GCA_958299785.1 of Medicago lupulina. Taxonomy (NCBI): domain Eukaryota; kingdom Viridiplantae; phylum Streptophyta; class Magnoliopsida; order Fabales; family Fabaceae; genus Medicago; species Medicago lupulina. Next base: position 23,603,435 of record OY283145.1, on the reverse strand, counting down.
TTTTTGCTCTTCAAGAGGTAAACACATGAATCTTAAAGTGTTTAAGTTTCTGTTTGATTTGTGATTAATGATTTAATCAAGATCCGTTTCAATGGGATTTCTTCCGCAAAGAGGATTAAAATTTTGAAAAACCCCTCTTAAATCCCTACAGTGGTATCAGAGCATCGGTTGTGATTAAATCATTTGATTCAAATCAGAATTATACATCCGAATAATAGTTATATGATGATATAATTATATATGCTTGCATCTATATGATCGAAAGCATGCTTGTGTTCTCAATTTTGTTTTGATCGTGCGATTCGGTAACCGTATATGTATCGTTTTGTTCTTCATGGATACACATCTATCACTTTGAAATATGTGTGTAATATATATCAATTAACGGTGCATCACCCATTTAGTTTGGAACTATGAATCATGAGTAATAGTGCATAATCAAATAATATAAAATAAAATCCAAGAGTTGAATTTTCTATTACTTTTAAAAGGTGAATTTGACTTACGGTAATACTTGTTCAATGTGATGCAATCAAAAGGAAATTTGATTTCCTTTATTTAATAAGTTTTTGAATGCAAATCCGATAACTGATAACAATATTAAGTGTTAATATTTTATTATTTAAATAATAAGAATTAATTAAATTTGATATCATATATGTGATATATGATTCTAATACGACATCATTATATGTGATATATTGATGATGTCAATCGTTCAATAGGTTTTATGAAATTGATTGTGAATTTGTAGTCAATTCGTGAGATTGAGCTTCGATATCCGAATATCCGATTCTGGTGAAGCATCAAAGATCCGGTTGTCCATACTGAACAAACAATTGTTAAAACTATTGATGTTTGATTGTCGTATCAGGATACATAACTATACAAGAGTTGTATTATTGTAGTTGATCAATTGTTTTCAAAGAGATTGATGTGAATTTGAACAATTCGTGAGATTGAGCTTCGATATCCGAATCTGGTGAAGCATCAAAGATCTGGTTGTTCATGCTAAGCAAACAATCCTTGAAATTATTAATGTTTAATTAATTTATTCAATTGGAGAAAGGTAGTAAATTTAAAAGATCATGATTTTAAAAAGGTTTTAATATTAGATATGATTTTTTTAAATTTGGAAATAAAATATTTGCATAATTTTAGCACCACAATTTGTTTTGGAGACAAATTGAGCCTAAATAAAGCACATTTAATTATAATAATTATTGAGTGTCAATATTACTATAATTAATTAAATAAAAAAAAAATCCACCTTTTGGATTGTTTTTCAAAAGTTGTTTGAAAAGGTAATAAACGATCTTAATTTGTTTTAAATTTAAAATGATCATGATTTTGAAAGAGTTTCAATATCATATATGATCTTTTGGATTTGGTCCTAATATTTGCATATTTCAATTTTATTTGTTATGCCACGTTTGATTTTGAAAATAGTTTCAAAAGGAATATATATACATATATATGAATCAATTTTATGACATATATCTCGGTCAAAATATTATTTCCAAATCTTGATTGATTCTAAAATTGTTTAAAATAATTATAAATAGTTATTATTATTTATATCATGGTATATGGTTATGACCTTAGTTTATTTTGGCGTATGTTTATTTATTTAAATATGACCTGCGTGTCATAGTTTATTTTATTTAAATACGGCCTGCGTGTCGTGATTTATTTAAATACGACCTGCGTGTCGTGGTTTGCTTTTATTTTATTTAAGTGTTAAATAATGTAAATGTTCAAGTTGAAGAGAAGACGACGCCAATAGATGATTCTGATGGAGAAACTTTTGAAGCTTGCTCGTGGGTCAAAGAATTGTAATAAAATAGTTTATTTAATTCTTACGCGTTAGGAGGTCATAACCATACTACCTAATTTATTATTTTATGTACGTGATGCATGAAATGTATGTTTAGTTAGCGCATGTATGAGATGTATGCTTAACATGTTTTAGATGTATGTTAGCATGTATGTTTTAAATGTTTTATATACTTGCTTTCTATGAGCATGAATGTCATGCATCTTTAAAGACGCGTGTATGAGATACACATGTCAATGAGATTAAACTAAATAAGAATCCTTCGAATAGAATATGAAGTAAATTGTTTTCAAAAGTATAACACACTTCAAGACTAATATCGAAATGTGTAGGTTTCGCCTTCGCGAGGTGCACTTTCTATACTAGTAAGTTGTGGTGCGGTAATTCTATTTACCGATTGTTATTTTTGGATCTAACTTAACTAGATTATTTTAATAAGATTAAGATATATATATTTACTTCAAATGAAATATTAAGTTTAATGCTTTCCAAAAGTTTAACACCCTTCAAGACTAATATCGAATATGTGGGTTTTGCCTCCGTGAAACGCATATTTTATACTAGTAAGTTGCGGTGCGGTAATCTAATTTACCCAAGTGTTATTCTTTTGGGTTTAACTTAACTAAATTAATTTTAATAAGATTAGAATAAATTTAGAAGCTATAATTGGGAAATGTCTATATGATAGACTTGAGTAAGAGTTATTCACCCAATTGATTTGAAAGTTGTATATGATACAATTGAAAATGTTCCTACCTAAATAACTGAGTTTTGAGTACAGCCCCCGTTGACTCAAAACGAAGTGAAATATGGATTTCAACCCACTAGAAAATCTTCCAATAAGATTTTCCGAATCAAATGTTGAAGGTCATTTGTTTTGAATAAAATAGTGGGAGCATATTTAATTAAAGACCTGATTAAATTATGTTTTTTAAATCATGATACATTTATTTTATTTATTTTCTGTATTTAGAATTTCTTCAGCATATACATTTTATTATACTGTTAAATGTTCTTATGAAGAACAAAATCTTCATAAAGGAGTTTCTGAATTGGTACAAAATTAAGAGTGGTTCTTAAGAATGAGAAAAATTGTTAAAGAGTTAAAATAGAAGTAAGACTTCTTATTTGTTCATATAGTTATAGAAAGTTAAATTTCTTCTGCATTATAAGTATATGATACTTGATGATTAATCTCATATTTGTTGAAATATAGAGTTTTAAAGAAGCGGGACATTAACTATAAGTGAAGTCCACTTACGTCTAGAATGAAACAAATTGTTTCATTGACATAGGAGCTAATGCTTGGACTTAAATTTATCTTGATATGTAACCAAATCATTGTTATTAAATTCCATATAATATAGAAGCATTATGTCATAAATCTTGTATTGACAAGAGAAGGATTGTGTAGTTGAATAAAAGACAAATGTTGTCATATTATCCAAATAATGTTTTCTATAAAAGTGTGCTAATCAAGTAACGGAATTGAGTTCCATGATCTTGATAAGATGATCTATAACATATGAAAAAGGATCAAATGAGATTTGAACCTTTTGTATATCATTGGCATTATTGTTTAGTACAAACAGGTGTGATTCACATTTTCAAAATTCGTGGATATGGACTATTGGACTCATTTGATTTTATATCATTTGAAGGATGCGAGTCCCACATTTCAAAATAGATTAGTATACCAGTCACCAACAAAGGTGAAAGGGCAAGTAATTTATTTGAGTTTATATACATATGAGATGTATATGGAAAACTAAACATATTTGCTAGATATTGTTTCTATTACTTCATCTAACATTACTAAATCATTTAGTAGATAAGCAAAGTGTATTTGACACGATTCAAGGAAACTTTGAAATTGTTCAAAGATTTTAACAATGAAGTAAAAGGAATAAGTTTGAAAAGTATAAAGACTATACGATTAAGTCGTGATGGTAAATGCTTGATTAATGAGTATAATGATTATTTATATCGCTTCATGTTTGACATGACTCGATCTAAAATAGTTTAATTATAACTCAAAGACTCTTGAAATTAATGAAATTACAGTTATTCTTCACCCACAACAAGTTCTAATTGAATATTCATAAAGGCACCATATTAGATATGAAGGTAAGAGTACCTATTTTTTACTTTATGATAATTTGAGGTTATATGGTTTACTAGATAAACTAAACTTCAAATTAAATGAACATATACTTGTGGAGGTTCCCTTAGGAAACTAGAGGATACTATTTCTACATTTTCTTCCTTGACAAAAGTTGTTTGTCGCTAGAACTAGAGTATTCCTTTTCAAGGAGTATAGCTCTGAAAAAATCTAGTGGGAGTGATGTATAACTTGAATTAAGTCAAGTACCACAAAATACATATTTCTCTAAGAATGGAACATGAACTGATTCAACAAAGGGTTGTTGGTAAATCACTAGTTCAAGTAGCACATGATCTAGATGAGTTTTATATGTCATAACACTATGATGAGAAACATGATTTTGTCATGACTCAACAAGGTGATATGATGCTCATGGAAGATGAGCACCTGACTTACTAGAAGGTCGCAAATGGCCTGATTTTGAGAAGTGGCTAGATGATCTTATAAAGAATCCATGTACACAAACCATATATGGATATTGGTTATATCATCCAAATGAGTATGACTCATAAGATGAAGAATGTGAGTTTTCTAGAAAACTGACATGGATGGTATTATAAGTACCTTTAAGATGTGATTGATTGTAGAAGGTTTCATGCAATTCATGATGCATATCATGACGAAACCATTCCATCATCGTAATGCTTAAATCTAACGATCCCAATTCTCATTGTTTTATAATACATGTTCTAGAAGATGGATAACGAGGTTGTATTCCTTAATTGGAATAACTTTATATATGTATTTGATATATGTAGGATTTCGTTAATCCAAAGGATACTAGAAAGATAGATGTATTATAAAATTCATTTATGAATTAGAGAAAAACTTCTCAAAGTTAAATTTTTTATTAATGAAGTTTTATGAAAAACTTTTATTAATATTGTGCACATAAGGAGATTAGTGGGAGCATTGATATTAGTTTGGTGGAGTATGTGGATGACATACTAGTCACCAAAATAATTTATCTACACATGTAAGACATGGTTAGAAAATTATTTTCAATATGTACCAAAATTGATTATAGTGCTCGACACTAGAATACCTTCAAGAACATCCTTGGATGTCTTAAAGGACTATGGATTGTTTCTTGAACACGACTGAAAGAAACATTGTAAATGAATTACAATGATTTTGACTTTCATATCAGTGTACAGTATATCCAGATCGTAATTTGGAATAAATGCTATGCTTGGATATAACCTATGAAATTTGTAAAAGTACAAGCTTCAGATAGTTGTTGTTTCTATTACAGATGTCAAATATACATGATTTGGATTGTTTAGCTCATAACTGAGTGAAAACATGTGTTTCTTGCGTTGCAGATTCCATTGATCTCGTCTGAGGTAAAATTGGTTTAAATCTTGCGAGCAATGAAAACTTGATCTCACCAATGATCCAAATGTATACTTTGACACTTCAATTTCTTTTCGATAGAAGATCGAAAGTGGAAATTGAAAGAAGTATAACCTTCCAACATAGGAAAGAGTTCCTTATCTTCTAGTAGAGTATCTTGCCCATAGTGTGCTTGATGCTAACACTTGACCAATAATTATTGAGTTAATATTTGATTGGCTTTTAGTGCTAGTGGGAGATTGTTGGAGTAAGCCCTAATAGCCAATCTATATTGATTGAGTTTGGCTTTGTATCATGATATTGATATAAATATATATTGTGAATATATAAATAATAAGGCATTTCTTTATTGATTTTGTTTTGTTTCAAAATAATAAAGTCCCTAGAATAGTTAGTCTGTTTAATGGAACATTAAGTATAACTTAATTGTGAGACCCCATTAAACATAACGACGCTATTCTTAAAGTATCCGTAGTCAAGCTTTATTGAGAAGTGGGATATCATTAAAGCATAGAGACTATTATGTGGATAGACTGATGATCTCATCTCACAGATCATGGATAAAAGGTTATCAAGTCTACACATAGATATAAATATTAAGAGTAATATTTATATTGGATTGACCCACCGTGAGAATACTACATAGTAAAAGTTATGAAAAGTGTCATAAGATATTCTCATAGTGATAGTGGTGTATTCCACCCTTTGACCTGAAACCACTATGTACCCTAGATGTTGAAGTTGAGTGCTTTGTCACCATTCAAACGTTGTCCGTAACAGGATGACTATAAAGTTGGTTGGTGGGTACTCCACGAATCATGCTGAGGGACATGAGTGACCTAGATGGAATTTGCCCCTCCTACATAACAGGAGAAATGTCTACGGGCCCAATATTGAACTGGACAAGGATGACATACTATGCCTTGTGTTCAATATAGACATGAGGGCAAAAGGGTAATTATACACATAAATATTATCACGGAAAGGTTTCGTCAGATCACATGACATTCTCGTCACTTGGGTAGCAGTGATGTGTTGCTAGATACCGCTCACTGTTTATAATATTAAATATGTGATTTAATATTATTGCCAACGTTATGAGAACCTATAGGGTCACACACAAAGGACAGATAGATGAGAGAAATAAATAAGTAAGACTTATTTATAAAATAAATAAGTGAGACTTATTTATAAAATAATAAGTAAGACTTATTAGTAATTAAATAATTAAATATGATTTTATTATTTAATTTACGAAAAATAGAGAAACGCGGTCCACCGTAAGGTACGGTGTATTTAAGTGATTGGCTTGATGACCACACAAGTGGTTCTATAAATAGAACCCTTGTGTTGAAGCATTACTAACTTTTTTTGGTTGAAACACTTAACCTAATTCTAAAAGTTAGAAACCCTAGCCGCCGCTCTCTAAACCTAGTCTCTCTGAATCTCCGTTGAAATTGGCTAGCACCGGTCATCGGAGAAGTTCTGTTCGTGTGGACTGAGTAGAGGCATCGCTGCTTTGCTTTGCTCGTGATCAGAAATATTTCTTCTACAAAGGTTCTGCTTTTTGCTCTTCAAGAGGTAAACACATGAATCTTAAAGTGTTTAAGTTTCTGTTTGATTTGTGATTAATGATTTAATCAAGATCCGTTTCAATGGGATTTCTTCCGCAAAGAGGATTAAAATTTTGAAAAACCCCTCTTAAATCCCTACACATATTAAAGATGGAAATACAAATATGCATCAATACACTGAAATCTATTGGTTTTATACATGTAAACCACAAAGTTCAGACTCTGTTTCAAGAGACTGCGGTGGTTTGCATTTTTTCTCTTCGACCAATCATATTGGTGATGCATTGATGAATTTTGGTCCTCAAAGAAAACCCAGAAGCAACCGTGTATAATTAGTGTAGTAGATGCATTCTATTCACTCCTATGTAAATCTGATGAAGATTAGCAAGCACAATGTTGATAGTAGATGTATTCTAAATGTTGTGGCATAGCTCCAACTTTTTTATCAAGACAATAGAAAATTTTATCTTCACATTGTTAATTTTCTTTACCTTATCTTGAAACTATTGTTCATTCTAGAAGTCGACTAGTTCCAAACGTTCATCCCATCACTTATCTTTCCCGGGTTTACTAAACATTCTAAAAAAAGATTTCCAATGATGACAATTTGTCTCTCAAAATTAAATGGAAGTTGAAAGTTACCATTGTAGTTCCCACTATTCTCCATAGTCTATACCAAGATACATCATTATGAACCCTCATTCTAAACCTCTATTGATTAGGTACGATCATAAGATAAATAAGAAAGTAAAAATATTAGTCTTAATTGATCTGTCAGTCCCTTAACTTATTTCTTTTATTCAATTTAGCCCCATAAGTCTCAACTTTCTGAAACATGTCTCTTAACTTATTTCTTTTATTCAATTTGATTCAATTTTGATAATTTTAATCTCCTAAAAAAAGAGATCGTTGGATTACGGAGGTCTATCAGATTTTATAGTGTATCACCAATGCCTAATTTATTTACTTTATTCTTCTTCCCTCATCTTCATCTACATTCATCCTTCATCATCTTCATAATTTTTTTTTCATCATCTTCATAAAACCCAAAAATAAAATTCTTTCAAAAATTCATCATCACACACACAGATTTTCGTGCTTCTTATTTTTTTCAATATCATCTTTATCAATCTTCATACAAAAACTCAATCAAAACTAAAATAAAAAACACAACTTAAATTCAACATCAAATTATGCTTTTAAAACCCCATTCTTCATGTCTTCTTCTCTCAAAAACCCATTAATTCGATGGTAATTCTATTATCCCTCACCAAAACCATAGTCCAGCAACATGATATCATTCCAATTCTATTATCCAAACTCTTCTTCCTCTTCCATTCTTCAATTCCAGATTCGAATGTCAAAATATAAAACAAAGGAAGAAAGAATTCAATGAAGAAAAAAGATGAAGGATGTTGAGAAGAAACACAGAACCCAGATCTACTCCTCCTAATTCTAATTCCAATTCCAAACTACTTGCTATAGTAACTTGCAAATCACCATTCTGCACTCATCTATCTTGTCGCTAGTTCGTTTTCTCCTCGCTATTCAGTGTTCTGCGGTTTGAATTTTTAACTTTCAGCTATTTTCATCTCTTCTGTTTCATAATTTTTTCTTCCTTTATCACAGCAATTTTCACACTTTCTTAACTTCAAAATTTGAATTTTTATCTCATTTCAGATATGGGTTTTGCAAGAAATGACGATTTCACTCCATAATCTCATCTGGGTCGTGATTATTTTCACCTTCTGATCATTTTTTCTCATCTGGGTCGTTTGGTTTTTTCATGAAAATTGAAATATCCCAATTCAACATTCTTGGTGTCATTGATTCTGTTTCAAAGTTTGGTTTTTTACTGATAATGATTACTCTTTTAGTGGTTAATTCTCGAAGGTTTTGTGTTTCAACAATGGAAGAAGATGAAGAAATGATGAAACATGTGTGCAAATTCTGCAGAAAAAGAAGTGTGAAAGTTGAGTTATATTGATTTATCATCATATATTGCTAAGATTGAATCATCTCTCTTAATCTGGATTGTTTGTACCGTATAATTTGAAAGTTTATGCAGAATTTTAATTCAATTTTATGTGTTGTTGGTTGAAGATTTATGTGTGTGATGATATTAGGTGTTATTGGTTGAAGATTTATGTGTGTGATGATATTATGTGTTGTTGATTGAAGATTGATGAAAGATGAATGTAGATGAAGAAGAGGGAAGAAGAAGAAGAAAGTAAATAAATTAGGTGTTGGTGATACATTATAAATTCTGATAGACCTGTGTAATCCAACGGTCTATTTTTTTAGGGGATTAAAATTATTAAAATTGGACCAAATTGAATAAAAGAAATAAGTTAAAGGACGTGTTTGAGAAAGTTAAGACTTATGAGACCAAATTGAATAAAAGAAATAAGTTAAGGGACCGGCAGATCAATTAAGCCAAAATATTACTACATGATTAATAGATTTATTTATACTGATTTTGATACTTTCGGTCTCAATAACAATTATAGAGAAACTACAGATTAAATTTGTTTTTATTCTCTACAATACTTACGATTTTTAAGTCAAGTTCATACGATTTTGTTTAATTTTAGTCCTTAATCGTTTGTTACTGAAATTCAATGCAAGACCAAAAACAAATTATTTTTTGTGAAATTTTAAAAAATCGAGACAAAAATTGCATAAAATGTCAGATTAAATTAAAAATTCGCATATCAGCGTATCCGTATCGTACCCGCACCCGTATCCGTATCAGGGCTTCATACTGATCTCTAGCCACTAGGCTACTTGACCATAAAAAAAGTGTAAATCTTGATGATTATTTTATGATTGTTTTATATGAAATTTGAACTTTCCTAAAAAATAAAATGAAATTTGAACTTTATTTTTTGAGATTATAAAATGAAACATAAACTAAATTGGTGTAATGATAAAATCTATTTGAATTTATATATTATTGTCATTTTTTTTTGTTAACACTTGAGTTCTTAAGAGGGAGATTAGTAATCTAGAGTTCTACCAAAAGTAGGTAAAATCTGACAAAAAATTATATCATTATTATTATTATGCCTCGATTCTCTTGAATGATTTGTTCTTATGTAAACACTTAGCTATGTTATTACCTACTATATTTTTTTTTAAATTTTTTTTTGACAAATATTACCTACTATATTTGGATGTCAAACATTTACATATTACAACAATTATTAAATTATAAATTAATAGCAATGAATTATCTATTTATACTTCATTGTTTGAAAAATTATCGATTTATACTACCGTCCCTGTGCAAACTAAAACATACATTACCTAGGGGGCTCTGGGGACGGAGTACGCCGCTTTAGGTGGATCCCCTCAAAGAATAGAATATACAATTCAGAAAGTGAAACAAGATGTCGATAAGCAGCCACAAAGTTTCGAAACAAATAGAAGAACATCAAACATTTCGCTTTGTTCTAAGGCTCGTGCATGGGGCTGTGGACCGTCATAATATTCCTAAGGACCTGAAGGACCTCTAAAAGGGACCCTGGATCCTTCAAGGGGGCCTTTACGCCCTCCAAAAGGGCTCTAAGGCCTAGGGTGCGCCTCAGTCAGGGCGCCGCCTCAATAGCTTCTAGAATTATCTAGAAATCGCCTAAAGTACCTAAATATCCCTATTACTTGGAGGCTAAGTAAACTTAACCCAAGCCTATAGGAGGCTATAAATACCATCCTTGGGAGCATTCTCAGATGATCCAATAATCAGTCTAAACCCTAAAATACGATGCTTAACCTAGTATCCATTGCTCGTATTTTTTTTTGCATCCATTACTCGTACTTTTTTGCAAGTACAAAAAGTTTCTAAACTTAGGCTTTTCGCAAACACATAGTTTGAGAAGAAGTTATTCACGTTCCTCCGTCCCATCCAGCTTCCTTGTTTAATCTTCATATAGACCAATAGGTAAAACAAACACATCCTACACTATCCATGATTTTCTGAAAATTCAATTTAACAAAAAGAAAAAAATTAGTGAAGAACCATATGAAAGGTACGTAAGGAAACACAACTAAGTTTTGTCTTTTTGTAATCTAGTGTTTATTTAAAAGATAATGAAAGTTTGATAAAAAAATGTGTCACTCCTGTAATATAAGTCACTTTTTAAATTCTCTAAAACAATTCATACTCAGATGGAGCTCATTAACCATTTGAATAAAATCATTTAATTTGGTTCGTTGGAGTTGGTACGTGGCATACAGCCGGTGTTTTTTTTTTCTTTTCTGGTAGGTAATTTCGGTTTTGGAGTTTGTATTAGCAAGGGGCTCTCTTTTGTATTTCACTATTGTTGTTGTTTATCCATTCTTTGTTTGAATGATTTTCGTGTTCCTCTCGTGCTTTGAGTTTTCCTATAACACCTTTTGTATAGTACTTTTTGTGTATTTAGGTTTATGCTTTCTTGTACGTCTTGTATATGTAGAAGCGTGTATCGGTATAATTTAGCCATTTCAAAAAAAAAAAAATAACTAAGAATTTATTTACATTATTACCTTCTTGTAGGGAGATTATTAAGTATTTTGATGACAAACTTATACATATTACAACCGTTTGTAAGGAGTACATATTACAACCCTATTATATTATTTAGGTTAATAGGTTTTTACACCCGTGTAATATATGTCACTTTTGATTTTTTTCTTGTGAAATTTTTTTATCAGATTTTGTCCTTGTAATTTTTTTTTTTAGAATATCCCTCAGGCCAGCTGACTGTGCATTTTCGCAGACGTGCCACGATGACTCACCTTTCTCTGATAACGTGGCGCGTTGATTGTATAATTAATATTATTTTTTTATTTTTTTATGGGGTACACATGGCATTTGTGATTTTTTTTAAATAAAGGCTAAAATATCTTTTTGGTGCCTTAACTATTTAATTAGTATCGGTTTGGTTCCCTAACTAAAATTTGATTTATTTTGGTCCCTTAACTTCTCTCCATTATATATATTGGTCCTTTTCGTTAGTTTTAATTCAAAAACGTTAGGTTTTCTTCATTTTCTTCTGGAAATTTTCTGTGATTCTTGTTGTTGAATGTTGATGGAGATAATATGAAGATGAAAAAGAGGAGAAGAAGATGAAGAAATCTAACGTTTTTGAATTAAAACTAACGTAAAGGACCAAAATGTGTAACGGAGAGAAGTTAAGGGACCAAAATAAATCAAATTTTAGTTAGGGGACCAAACCGATACTACCTAAATAGTTAAGGACCAAAAATGCAATTTAGCATTAAATAAAAATAAAAAAATCTTAAAAAAATATGAAAAAATGAATTAAATTCTAGAAAAATTAATAAAAATTAAAAAACGAAAACAATTCTGGAAAAACTAATAAAAATAAAAAAATTTGGAAATTTTTTTAAAAAATTAATATATATCAAAATTTTCGAAAAATTTATAAAAAAATATCTGAATTAAATTAAAATTATAAAAAAATGAAAATATTATCTAATTATTTGGATTTGTAAATTAATTTCCAAAATTTGATTTTATTCGAAAATATAGTCTAGATGAATAACAGGATACAAAAGATATTGATTTACACTCGTATGTGTGTTATGGAATATTAAATTTTTGAATAAAATAAAATTCTAGAAATTAATTTTTAAAATCAAAATAATTAGATAATATTATATTTTCAAATTTTTTATAATTTTTATTTAATTCAGTTATTTTTATAATTTTATTGAAAATTTCGTTATATATATTTTTTTTAAAAATTCCAGATTTTTTTAATTTTTATTAGTTTTTCCAAAAAAAAAATCTTTTTTATTAATTTTTCCAAATTGTTTTCATTTTTTAATCATTTTTATTAATTTTCCAATTTTTTTTTATTTTTCGGTACTTATTTTTCATTTTTTTTAATTTTTCTAAAATTTAATTCATTTTTTTTAATGTTTTTTGAATTTTCAAAGAATTTTTTTTTAAACAAAAAATCATAAATGCCACGTGTCCCCCACAAAAAAAAATAAAATAAAAATAATTATACAGTCAACGCGCCACATCATCAGAAAAAGGTGAATCAGCGTGCCACGTCAGCGAAAATGCACAGTCAGCTAGGCTAGGGGTGTATTCTAAAAAAAATAAAATTACAAGTACGAAATCTGACAAAAAAATTTCACAAGGGGGAAACAAAAAATGACTTTTATTACAGGGGAGTAAAAGCCTATTAACTCAATTATTTATTAGCAATAAGACCATCTACAATAACACTTGATTGCTTGTAGAGAATGGTGGTTATGGAAGCACTATCTCCTCACTTTTATGGTCCCTTTAAATAAATTAGTAGTTTTTTGTGATGTACTGAGTTGATACTAATATTAAAAATTTACAAAGTTGATGACGGGTACGTATTGGACCTTCTTAAACATAAAAAATGGGTGATATGTTGTAAATGGTCTAATATAATTTCAATTTATAGCTTATTTTATTGGAAAAAGTAAATATACATTAACATGTACATTTAAAATATTTTTAGCTTCCGGCTGAATATTCAACCTAATTTATTTATTTTATTCTTAAAATTACATGATATGTCAAAAGATAAATGAAAAAAGATAAAATAAACAGAGCTAGATTTATCTAGATGTTTCTACGTGTCCGCGTTGTTCATGTAAACCTACCTTAGTCACTCCCTCACTTGTCTCTCTCCACTCCTATATACTAGGTATTTGCGTTTTATGTTAAATATTATTGTTTTTTATTACACTATTTTTATTGTTTGATTTTGTCATAGAGAATATGATAAATCTCAAATATTATTTCTTTATGAAATTGAAGAAAATTAACTTTTACATGCATCAACTTCTAACTTTTAATCTCTTATATCTTACTTAAGTTCTTTTATATTCATTGAAAATTTAATTTTTGTGGAAATAAATTTTCTTTTACGTTCCCTAATCATGTTCCTAAATAGTTGAAGCTATTTTCTTAATGAATTATATTTAGAGATGATTGGTATAATTAAACATACTATTATTATATTTTGGTTAATTAAAAATAATAATATTATTGAAGACATTTTCAATGAATTATCATGACATTATTTAGTTGTAATATACTATAAAATTAGTTTTAGGATTTGAATAGTGGCTTTACATAAGGTACTTAACAAAATTTCAATTAAAATATTTAGATTTAATTGTAGTTTTATTCCCTTATTTGTACTTAGTTTTAGTCCCTTAGTTTTAAAATCATTCAATTTGTTCTTACCTTCAGATTATTGGATTTAAGTCTGCGATATAGAATTGTTACCTTAAAAATATTGGATTTAAGTCCGCGATATAGAAAAATCATTGGCCAAACCTTCTGCAACTTAAATATTATAGACAATCATACACACAACATTGAGCCACGACATTCGATCATAGAATCAGTCCCAGTTAACGACGGTAGCATACATCCTATTAGGAGTATTATTGATCGTGAACAAAATAACGTCACCAACTTTTAGGCCCTTTTCAAGAATAAAGTCGTACCATCCTCTCCATATGTATTTCTGATACATGGTTCTTGACGCAGTGTGAACATCACAGTCATAAGATTTACCAGTTTCTTCATCAAAAAGGATAATTTTAGATTGATTGATATACAGACTATTCACGTCGAGGAAAATGCTAAAATAGATTTGTCAAGAAATCATACAAATTATAATTAATCAACAACAACTCAACAACATGAAAACAACAAAAAATTCTTTGTAAATGCCACTGACCAAAACATTGTTTCCATCCAAAATAGAAGCATTAATATTATACTTTCAATAATGAACATCGACATTTTAAACATTCTCTAATTCATATTTATGAAATAGAAGAAAATGTACCTTTACAACTACATGTTACTTTGTCATACCCCAAATTTGAACCAGGGTCCCCGCTTTTTGTTCATTTTATTCTCATTTTTGTTGCGTATTTTACCTGCATTTGATCTGCATTTTACCTTTCATTTTGTTCATATTTTCAAATTTTCTTTTTTACTCTTTGTAATTTTCATTTTATTACTTTTATCCGTTTTTAAAAGAGCCGAGAAGTTTCGTCGTTTCAGACGAAATTTCGGCAAAGAGGTATTTTAAAATACCTCATTTTGGTTCCGAAGGGACAGTTTTATTTTTTTTTTCTTATTTTACTTTCATTTTTATTTATCTTTAAGTTTTCTTTTTCATTTATTTATTAATTTTCGTTTCTATTTTCTTTTTATTTATTTATTGTTATTATTTTATTTTTTTCTAAGTATGTGTTGTTTAATATTTATTTTAATGTTATTTTAAGTTGTTCTTATCACTTTGTCCATGTGTCCTTTGCTCATTGGTCCTTTGTCCAACTTTCTCTCCAAGTTTCTATGCCTTGCTGTCCTCTTTGGTATCAGAGACCCTTAGGGGTATTTTGGTCTTTGGTCCGTATCAGAGAAACCTTGATTTGACAGTCTATAAATAGACTGTCATTTATTGCACTGTAGAGCCAATGATTACTATTCATTCATCTGACACAGCCGCATAGTTCTTTTTTTTTCATAAACCCTAATTTCCTTCTAATTTCCTTCTTTCCAGAATAAAAACACAATCAAAACCAAAAAAGATGAACAATATGAACAAGTAAAATTCCAGCAAGCCTTTTCATATCAAAATCGAACCATCCCTTCATTTTTCCCGTTCGGATTCAAAGCATAACATCACAAACAGCTCAGATTCGAACTCACAAACATCATTTCCAAACCATTCCAGCAAAACCGAATCAAATGGAAAGAAATACGTAGATTCGAACTCATAAGAAGAGGTAGCATAACAAAATCGGACCATAAACAGAGACAAGTGTTCAAATCGGTACTAGGTTGGCTCTTTATTGAAGTTTTCCCTCTCACGTGACTCTTATCTCCGTTTGTAGTGAGGTAATCGCCGTTTCACACTTGATACCTTTATCTTAGGTTCGGTTGTGTTTGTTTGGTAAAGAAATATTTGAAAATTTTTTCTTAGATCTAGCCGTAACTCTCCTTTTTTTGTGAAAAATTTTGACGGATCTGTAAAGAGGAAGAAGAGAGGAAGATTTTGACATAAATTTTTTATTAAAAAAAATAGTTAAAAGTTTCCGGTGCGGCGGCGCCACCGTGGTGGCTCACCGGCCACCGCGCCGGAAACTTCATAACTCGCCGGAGAAGATGAATATTCATCTTCTCCGGCCGCCTCTGTTCTTCACCATTTCCAGAAAAGTTAGAGAGAGGGGAGAGCATATTTGTGTTGTTGTGTTTTTAGAGAGAGAAATGCAAGAGGATTATGAGTAAATGAACCGGTTTCATTTATTTATAAACACTCTTGAACCGGGTTTTTTTTAAATGAACTGGACTTTCTCTTTCTCTAAACCGCAGCCTTCATCATAGCCGTTAGATCTCATGATCTAACGGCTCCTGTGCATTCCTGCTTATTTTATGTTCAAATGCTTTTATTTTTTTGTTATGTTATTACACACCTGTGTTATTTAACCGTTTGATCTATGATCTGATGGACTTTTTTTTTTTGCAATTAAGTTTTATTTTTATTCCTATATTTGTAAGGCCATGATATGTTGCTGTAAGATCAAATCTGAACATGTTGATCAATCAAATGGTTCAGTTTTTAATCTGAGTTTTGGGAGCATATTTTATTGTGTTTTTTTACCATCTTATCTTTATTTACACTACTTTTTTTACCATTTGTGTTTCTTTTATCCAAACTTTTTCCTCTAAAAATTCATAAAAATATTTTCTTACCTTTTGCTATTTATTTATGTGATTTTATTTTATTGTTTTATTTCTTTCTATTCATCCTTTTTTATATATTTCTTGTCATATTTCATTTTTTTTTTATCATTTTTAGTGTGTGATTAGGTTTTGATGTAATTTATTTTTTCTATGCTTTTTATTTCTTGTCATTTACCTTTTGCAAGACCTTAGAATGTATGTAGGGAACTATGTAAATATCAAAATAATGAGAATATGCACCGACACCACACTTTATTTACCGCAACCGCAACCGAGACGATAATTGAATTAGTGACAAACTAGGACTAAAAACTTGACATATAATTGCCTTAAAATTGAACAACTAGTAATTTTAGGTTTTGAGTTTTTTTTATCTTTTTACGCTTTCCGTTACGCTTAGTTTTTTTTTTTTTTTACCGTTAGTTAAAAAATCATTTTCTCAAAAAAATCAAAAAAGTCAAAAACACCAAAAATATTTTCTTAATAAACCTTGGATTTTAACCCAAGAGATTTTTCTTTTATTTTCTTAATCAAATTTTCAATCAATTTTAATCTACACTTTGACTTATCTTTTTGTATTTAAAATCAACCAACTTCACATTTTTATTCTTCTATGCCTTTCGGCCTCTTATCCTCTCAAAATATTTTTCAAAACTTTAAAATCAACCCAACTCACCAAATAAATTTTTGAGGTGAACTACATGCTTTCACTTAGACTTTAGACAATATTTTACAAATAAGTAAGCAATTAATTAGCACAAGATAAGTTAGGTAAGAGGCTCCTTCGGAGTACCGAAGTCGTTTAGGGTGCTTAACACCTTCCTTAATCGAAACCAACCCCCGGACCTTGATCTCATAAGGGTTTTTACTCATTTTTTCCCTTCCCACGAATAAAAATTGAGAGTTCAAAGATTGAAGGTTCAAAACCAATTAATGGATTGATACCCGAAAATCACGAGCACATACTTCATTAAAAAAAAAACTACATGTTATACTTAAAAAACTATATAGATTGGATTTCAATAATAAAAAATTATTCGATTGATTAAACAACTGTGATCTTAATACAATCCACTCATAATTTTTTTTTTCATTTAAGCACACTCAGTTCTGGTTTAAAACATTTTGCTTAAATACCGTTCTCTCTTTAATCAAGTAAACCAATTTGTTTTTGCCAAAATGTTTAACGTTTTTTTTTCTTTCTTTATGATCTGGTTACTTAATTAGATTTTGCATCACTGTTCTTTCCTTAATCATGTGATTTTAATTTACCATCAAATTGCTGCAACATGTATAATACAGATCTAGCATTTGAAGCAATTCAAAAGTCCTTGATTTTATTTTACCCTTGCATTTGTGAATATGAAAACTGAGAGAATTTGTGTTGCTGAAACTCATGCTGACGATATCAAGTATCAGCGTGGAGGATTGATGAGGCAGACCACAATTGGTGAGCCATTGTTTGTTTCATTTCTAATTCCTTACATTCATTCATTATTTCTTAATTTCGATGCTGCTTTAGGAAAGTACATGTCAACTCTTTCTTTTGCACACAAGCTATAGATGCAGCAAATCAAAATATATCATTAAAACCATTTCAGCAAGGGTTTTTTTTTTTAATTTTTTTTATTCTATTGTCATTTGATGTATCTTGATTTTTTGATTGATTGTTCTCTTGATAAAATTAGACATTTTAAATTGTAGAAATAAATATAAATCAAAATATAGCAACAATATTAACTAACAATGTTATTAATATCAAAGACAATCTTAGTTGAAAAGATAATATCCTTCTAAAAGACAACTCCCAAAAAAACATAAACTGAAATCTCTTTTATGAAAGCAAAATAAACCAAACCAACAATGGAAAATACTTGAAATGAAAATTTCGTTCATTTTATTGAGCCTAAATTAGTCGTTCGTCTAAGACATCCGCAACTTCCTAATCCACCACTTCTTTTTGGTCCTTATCAGTTCCCAAATTTAACCCAATATCTTTTTCCTCCATATCATCCAACTCCTCTTCAAACTGCAACCTAGAAAAGGAGATTCACGTCTTTAGCGTACTTTACTTTTTGTCACAATCTAATAAATAATCAAAATATATGTATCATATTACCTCAACCTTCTCTTCTTTTGTGGCAAACATGGTGTATTTATTTTATTTTTTCAGAATGAATCTGCAATTTTCTTGGGTACAGTAGCATGGATGTAATTGGACTGCAGGAGAAAATAATTAATGTAAGAAATTTTATTGAGTATTAGATTTTGCGTGAATATAATACACACATGCTACCTCATCATCAATCAACACCGTATCTAAACTAATCAATTCAGTTCTCTTATAGATATGGAAATTGTCTCATAATCTAGCAATGCACACTTTTAGACTACTTTCCTATGTGGTGTTGGTGAGGTTGTTCAAAAACCTATGTGTGGTGTCCATACCCCGTAAGAATAAAGAACAAACATTTCAAACACAAATAATAATAATAGGCTAACAAAGTTTTACACATTATCGTGAGCAATGTAATTATAGAGGATGTTATCTACTTACTCGTTGGTATTTCTTTGAACAACATACAAGATTGCCTACAAAGGATTTAGCAATCCAAGGATGAGTAAATAAAAGGAGTGCAAATGTGAAAGGTGAAGAAGTGCATTTGATGTGTTGCATATTTATATAGAATGCTCTCTACAATTATGTGTTGATCAATTTTTTTTTTGTGTGTGTGTTTAATTGTAGGCAGTGAATTCAAAATGGAAATAGATGATATTTGAATGGTTGTATACATTGAAGCCAAATTAAAGAGAGAAAGAGGTCTTTATTTTTATTTTTTATCAGAGTATACATAGTTCTATTAGACTGACTTTTCATAATCGCTTTTAATAAAATTAATTAATGAGTGCTTTCTTTTTTTATCTGGACATGAATATGGGATTTAATCCTTAAGTATGTCATACCAAATATTGTACTAAATAGCATCTTTTCTAAATTTAAGTTAGAGTATATATGTAGACCGTTTAAGCTCCTCTTGGATAATCTTAAAAATATTAAAAAATACAAAATTATTAAAGAAGTTGTTTATTTGTTTAAGTGTGCCACTGACTTTTAGTTACATATTCTTGACGGTTACCTACCTATACAATTTCATTATATTTTTTTGAATTTTAAAAGAACACTAGTTGCAACATATGAGAATTTTAACGGAAAATAACATGGATAAAGAGCACCAAAAGCTTAAGCATGAACGTTTATTATTTCTAATCTATCTATCTATCTATTACAACTATTAGATAGATAATTATTATTAGATAGAATAAGAGAGTAGAAACCAAGCTTCTTTAGAGGTGTCACATAGGCACAATTCAAGCATTGAAATGAAGCAAGTTTCAAATTCAAAGATAGATAGATAGATAAATAGATACTCTTTTTTCTCACAAAGGGTTACCAACTGCAAACACTTTCGTTAGCAGTTTCTTCTTCTTTTCCATTTTCAACAACTACCCTTGTGTACCCTCTGTGACCTAATTCAGTCCAATCCTTTCAAGTTCCTTTCAATTTAACTAATCATATTTCTCTGTAATTTTAGTGAAGTGATTTAATTTAATTTCATTAGATCTGATCTACTCATTTTCAATAAAGATCTTTCATATCTGATCTACTCATTTTCAACAAATATCTTTCATGTACCTTTTTTTCTGCTTGAAACAATGAACCAGGCAGCAACTCGGCTCACCATCATTGCATCCGATATAGATCTGATTCTACACATATTGTTGACATTCTGTTTAATTTCATTATCATCTCCTATAGACTTTAGTAAATTTATTCGGAAATTATATCACAAGATCTATGTTATAATGGTAACATAGTTAAATATTATCTTGTGAAGCTTTCTACTTTTCTTTGTCTTGAAAGCTTGTAGATCAATTTTAATTTGTTGAAAGCTTGAGATCTTTGAGATCTTCTGTCACAACCTTGCACGAGTGAGGTTTTTAATTCAGTTATTTGAGAAACATTTAGAGTGGAAAAATGGTAAAGAGTTGTGCAACTAACTAATGAACAAGACTTGTTTGAAAGAATGAATGTGATAGATAAATTCGATGATCGTCGTTAACTCATAACAAGCTTTTAAATGTGTCAAATAAAAACTTTTCTAATAATACAAAAATAGAATTCTTCTACATGATTTAATTAGGGTATCATTGACTCATAACAAACATAATTCAACCGTCACTTCATTGAAAATTATAATAATATGAATATTGAATCTTTTGCTTTTGAAAATACTTTCTTTTACATCATAGACAATGGTTTTCTTGTACACAACTAAATAAGTAATCATATCCCTTTTCCCGTGTCACTATCAGAGCGGTGTTTTTCCTCGAAATAATAGACGACACAATAAAAGTCTTCATGGAAGGCACTTACTTGACTCCAAGACACATAACCTATAGAACTACATCATAAGAACCAAAATCTTCACAAACACAATGTCACAATTCAATTCCAAAATAATCACAACACATATTGTCACCAATAACCATCTTAATAAGAACGTCAACAGATAATCACCTTCATCGTCTAACACATTTACACTTATTCACCAAATACAAATCATCATCAACTTTTATGCTTATGGACTCAGTCCCAAGACCTATATTAATGTGGTACCACAACTACTCGTCATTTTGTTAGGGTTATGTTATTGAGCTTTTCCCGTCATAATTTGCCAGAGATATGTTACTGGACTTTCGTCGTCATTTCGTCATCATTTTCCTAGACACGACTCTATGCATGCATGGTGACAAACTCATCTGGTAGTACACATCATCACCTCATCAGAAACTTGCAATTATAAATGCAAACTCTTCCTATTATGCACATCATCAAGACAAAACATATCGTTGTCATTCACATCGTCATCATAAGAAAACATAGTCATCATCGTCAATATAGAGTAAATATCGTCATACTCATTGTCATTATAAATAAAGTAAACATCATCATTCTCATCATCATTATAAAGTAAACATCGCCATGCTCATCATCAATATAAATACATCATTATATTATAAACACCATCAATTTTCATCATACAAATTTTTATATATATATATATATATATATATACTCATCATCTCTCTTCAATACAGTCATAAGGTTCCTCACCATTACTCCCAGTCACGATGTTCATATCAACACCTTATACTTATATTTAATACGATTCACAAAACACAACTCATTTCTACGTCATCATCTATCTACTTTATTTTAATATTCAACTTACGGACATGCTATATTCCCTCCGTAACACCCCAAATTTGTTATTAGTATCTTTTTATAATATCATGATAAATTATTATTATTATTATTATTATTATTATTATTATTATTGTTCACTAAACATGGACTATGTCTTGACTGAACTCCAGAGATCATGTCTTGATGCTCAGGACTCTGCTCAAAGAAATCTTTAAGAGTGGCTGAAAGGGGTTGATAGCAATCTTCAAGAAGTGCAAGTGCTGAGAACTTGGGTGCGTACTCCTCTTAGCTTAAGAGCAAGGAATGCTACAGACTTTATTCCAACTGGAATACACCCAAGAGAGCTGAACATCAACTGGTTGACAAAGGTTAATGTCAAACAAGTGTCTACAAAACTAGCCTTGCTGCAAAAGAATGCTGAATTGGAAAAGGAAAATAAGCAACTTAGAAAAGAAGTTCTTGAACAGAAGCTACTGCTGCTTGAATACAAGTACTCAACAGAAGCAAAATTAGAAGAAGCCAGAGTTAGAGAGGAGAAGCTTATCAAAAGCAATGAAGAATTCAAGCAAGAATTGAAGCAACAAGTTGAAGAAACACAAAGGATGATGAAACAAATGATGGAGATGTTTCAAAAACAAGCCCAACCTTAGTTGCACAACCCTAGCTTGTTTATTTCTGTTATTTGTATCTTTACATGTTTCTGCTTACATATTTGTGCTTATGAATTACTGCTTATGGCTAACACTTACTGCTTCTGAACAATGTTTATGCTTCTAAACTGCATTTACGTTATGATATATGACTTGTATCTACAGAATTTCTCACTAAGTTTTTCTCATCTCTTCTTTTTTGTCTTTATTTTATATATTTTTGTTGATAACAAAAGGGGGAGTAGATGTATAGTATTTAAAGCTTCTGAGCCCCATTAATTTAATTTCAAACAATTTAAATTAATATGACCATCTTCTTATCTCTTAGTCTTTTAATGTGAGCTCATTCTGAGTGTTATTACGTTTTTAATGATGAATTTAATTAACAAGAATAGAACTCAGAGGGAGCTTACAAACCTCACCTTATAGTACTATTGGACTCAGGGGGAGCTTACAAACCTCATACCCTAATAGTCAACTTGTTAATTAGATTAACAACAATTGAACATTTTAAATACTAATGTTTGTCATCATCAAAAAGGGGGAGATTGTTGGAACAAAATGTGTTTAACACTACCTCTTGAGAGTTTTGATGATAGTAAGGTATTAAAAATTGTCAATTGGATATCCTAATATTTGTTCAAGTGTACAGGACCATAGACAAAAATTCGAGATCATCATTAGGTTCTGGAGGAACAAAAAGGAAGCTTAAAGCGTCTGAAGAGAACTGCTCATGAAGTCAAAAGTGCTCCTAAAGACAAAGTGCTCCTGAAGTGATGACGTCATCAAAAGCAAGTTCATCAGAAGCTGTAGTTCATCAGAAGATGCAAGACTTAAAGCTTCAAAATGTTGTTCAATGGATTTAATCTCGTCTAAGCATTGCAGAAGATTATAAGAGTGAAGCAACGGCTAATTCAAATGAATTTGAAGGCATTGGATGCTTGTTCTTTGAAGAGCATTGACAAAGTACAATTGTACGAAGTGTACAACCACTACCTCCACTACTAAGTCTTTGTCTCTGCTACAAGACAAGAATAAAAACTCTGCCTGCAACGATGTTCCTACAGACTTGGAAATTGATCCTTCATAGGATAACAACCATATCAAGCAAAAGATCATTGGTGATTGATCAAAGCTTCAAACGACTCTTATCTTGATGCGCTGACAATTCACAACGTCTCTTTCACACCTCTATATAAAGGAGTGAAGACTTGAAGAATTGTGAGAGACTCTACAACAATATAAAAGAGCCAAACCTCTGCTGAAATTGTTCTGCATCAAAAAGTTCACTTAGAATTTCTTATCAAAGTTCATATCTTAGAAATTCTAGAGTCTTAAGAATCTGTATCTGATTTGTATTGTGAACACCACTGATTGTATATCAAGTGTTCAACGTCAAACTTTTTTCTTTGTAATTCTGTTTGATTAGCAGTCTCTTGCAGTTGTGCTTGAGCATATAAGTCTCTTGATTGTGTTCAGGAGCATAGGAAGTCTCTTGCAGTTGTGCTTGAGCATTTGAAGTCTCTTGCTAAGTTTAGCAGTGAGCATTTGTAATCATATATTACATTTTTACTGAACTCTCCTTGGAAGTGCACTTTAGAATCTGAACATCACTTTAGAAGCTGTACTCTAACTGCTTTTGATCAGTGACTTCAGTAGGAGAAAACGAAGAAAAAACTAACACAATTCAACCTCCCCTTCTTGTGTTTTTCTCACCTTCAAAAATAAATTTCAATATTAAAATAAAAATATAACAAAAACAAATGTCAGGTTTTTTCTTTTATCATTTAAAAAGTGTAACAAACTAGGTGAATGTATCTATACTTACTTTTTATTATCCCTATTATACCCTTTTTTTTAGGCCAAAATGGAAACTAAATTAAAAAAAAAAACCCAGGTAGTACAAGACTGGGGGGACATGTACCTGACCCAGTAAACCACAAAAATAACCCGTAACGGGTGATACAACAAATAAGCAAAAAAGTGGTGTAAAAAAGGCACAACCTTAAACAATCACTACCCCCGACAATCCAACGAACCACGTGTGGGCACGAAACTGAATTGCAAAATAACTGCAGAGTGAGCATCCAGAGCTTTGAATAGGCGTCTGAATCGACTACGAACACAGTAACGATTCAAGTTCCAACAACTCTCTTATAAACGAAGCAAGCTAAGAGCCCTTTCAGGCTAAACTAACCAATTACGAACCGAAGAACGCATAGGTCTTGTTATCACAATCCACCAACGATTCAAGAAGAAACCACGACAGATAAAGTCCTTAAGGCACGATAAACAACAACTACCGTCAGCACGGAGTGTGTACGCACCTAACCGTTTTGAGCATATCGGGACAAAACCCATCTCAAACCCAGAAAAAACCAGGCTCAAGATCTACGAACCAAACAAGTCGATACATCCCGCCACTCATCTTCATCTTCTTATAGCAAAAATAAAAAAAAAAACAAAGCAAAAACAACAACAACCAAAAAACCGTCGGATTCCCACGTTAGCAAACAGCCCGCCGGCGGAAAGATCCGACGAACAAGATCTACCCCAGCGAACAAACACGACGGAAAGGAAACATCAACAAAGCACAACCAACCATAAAGGGAAACCACCACCCACCACCAATGAGAACCATCCAAAAACCACGAGATCAGAGGCACGCTCCCAAACGGCGACGCACCAGACAAAACAACGTAGGTAGAGGAACAAAGAACCCATCAGCTACGGTGGCGGAAAACCCAAGGTGCGGTTGGAAGGTGAGGCGGAGGTTGGAGAAGAGTCCAAACACCTCATCGCCTCACCAGCGGAAGGATCTACATGGTGTGGGTCAAAATTTAGATTTGGGAGAGATGGAAGAGCAGGTGGGTTTGAGTCGGTTTGTGGAGAGAAGTGAGAGGATTTTCTGAAGAGAGAGAAAGTCTTGAGCAACACTATAGAGCGTCAAATTATTATCCTATTATACCCTTAAACAAAAACTTTTTATATAATAAAAATTGTTGTTGGTGTCATTAAAAAAAAAGAATTTAGATTATATTTCTTTGTTATATTGTTGTTTTTATTGAAATAGATAGTCGTGGTTAGTTTGATTTGTTATAATTTGAAAACAAAAAACATTTATATTTTTACTTTTAACCAAAATTAAAATTTCATAAAAAAACATCGTTGATAATTTTCAATCATTAACGAAATTAAAAGAGTGGAAAAACGTACACACGTGAATGCCTATCTTTTCGATAGTATATATAATCATAATAATTGTGACTAATTATTTAAATAAAAGAAGATAATTTTCACTAATTCATGCGCAATTTTCCTTGAATTTCTCTAGTATGGCTACTAATTCATGATATAATTTTATTAATAAATGGCACAAACTATGCCACAAAAAGTCATTTACAACTCTGTGCCCCACAAAACACTCCGCACCAAATATACCAAACAAATTAAAAATAACAGCACAAAGACAGCAACGAAACCCCAGAAACACCAGACTCAATGGGAGATTAATTCTCCCATTGGATATAGCCATTTCTATGACAGCATCTTTATTTCTTCTGGAAAAGTTTCACGGATCAAATTTTGTATATAAATGTTTTCTCATTACATCGTTTGCAAGTAATTGATAAACAACTTTGTTTGATATCAAACTCTTCATTCTTGGATAGATGTCAGAAGGGAAAAACAAACAAGATTTCATACAATGCCTTGGACGTGACATGTCCATTGATGTTTTTAACCATTTGAATTTGAATGACCCATGTGACCTTGTTCGTGCATCTGCTGTTTCTAAATCTTGGTACCAATTTGGTAAGCCATTTGATTTTCTATCTTGCTTCAACTGCTTATTAATTGAGAATGTTTTTATGTATGTTATATTAAATTGGTCAATTGTGATATCTTGCTTCAACAGGTTGAACTTATTTAATGTTATATTTTGCTACAAATCACACAATCAAAGAGACAAACATTCATTTTCAAGTTTGAAGGAAAGGAATGTTCCTTAGAGTTCATATTAAAGGAATACATGAGATGCTCTACGTTTAGCTTGTAGAAAATCAAAAAAATAATTACTTACATTTCGACCTAATTTCGATATTAAAAAAAAGAGCATTCCTATTTATCTAGAGAATTTTATCAAGAATTTATCAAGAAAATGCCTCAGCCAATTAAATTTGTTATTTGCCGGAAATCAAGGGAGGTAATGTGCGTAATTAAGGAAATGTGTTAGCAAATACACTGTCTTGACATTTTTTTGATACAGTTTGTCCCTGTATCTATCATTTCCCTAAAAACATTACCCATCAACAAACCAACTACCACTAACATTTCAATATGATTTATATATTTCTATTAGGTTATTCCTTCCAAGGTTGATATATACATTGCCTTCTTTTAAATTGGATCCAATTTGGTGTATTGAGAAGTTTAATGCTCTTTGGCTTTAGTTTCGTGTTCAAATGGTATTAATTTGCACTCTGAATATTTTGCAGTTGTTAAAAATGGCCTCTGCAAGAAACGTTGCTTCAAAATGTTACCTGAAATAACTAATATTGTTGATAGCATTGAGGTGGACAACATAATTGAACCTGTAAGCGACATGGTTGGCGTTTGTGCAGATTGGGAGTGTCTCAAGAGAAATCATAAAGTCTATTCTGCACTAGCTTTTCATCTCGCTCGATATGCGAAAAACGGCATCACAAGTAAAATTGAGGCTTCATATTCGTTAAATGAACTCGGGGATGTGCTTGAGTCTTTAACTTATAAGCTATGTTCCAACATATGTCTTATCACAAAGATTCGTGTTCAACCATACCAAGGTTAGCCCATAGATAAATCAATGAATTGTGTATATTGAGGATCCTAAACTTTTTGCTTTAGCTGACAAGGAATCTACATTTTATTGTCAGCATATTGTGACGATGGCTCCCCTATGTATACATATTCAACTGTCCGATTTAAAATTGGCCATGTTAAGACTCCATCCGTATGGACATATACTTCACCTCATTATTCAATTTTACAGGTTGGTTACACGATGAAAATACAGTTTTTGCATATTCTCTTCCATCCTTTTAAATTATTCAACAAAAAAAATCTTGAGATTCAGCTTTTGTTTTTATTTATGTTTATCATTCGTTTGTTAAGAATAATGACTTCGCTTAAATAGCAAAACATAGCTTGGATAAAAAAAATCAAGGAGCCAACCATTGCTCCAGTACATTATAACGATATTTTCAAGAGATAAATATTTGGCAAAGGATGTGGGCACAATCAGATCACGGTTCTTTAACTTCAACCTTGCACACATGATTTAAAATGGTTAAAATTGTTATGAGTAGGGACTTCACTTTTGTTAATTAAAGTGACACTATTATTTTCCAACCGTCTCCAAGGGGATTTGAACTCCGATCTATGAGGTTATTCCTCTTGCACAACATGAATTTAGCTCAATTCATTGCATAATGGTAAAGAGAACAGTGATACATTTGTAAAAGAAGAAATTTTGAAGGGGGGATATATCATCCATGGTAATAGAATAATGTCCTTTTCTTTTGTTTTATTTGTGATTTGATAAACTTTATTGGTATATACTCTTTCTTCCTTAGATTTTTTAGTTCTTTCTCTTTCGGGTACATGTTTTTTATTTCTTAGTTATTTCTTTTGAAATATAAGACTGGAGAAAGTGACAATGTTAATGTTAGTGTTGCATGGCATGAATGCTTGATTACTTATCACTTAAGGTGTGGCAAACTTCATGTTTTAGAACACAATAGTCTGTTCATATTCATATGTATGAAAATTGAAATTTGATGGTTTAGTACTGTACAGGAAAATCCGTGGCAAGAATTGACACTGCCTGAACCTGCTCTGTGCAATGGAGGTGTGATGCTAGTGGAACTGGTTGGTAGAGTTAAAAAAAAAGGATCGACGTTTGAAATAGGGTTTGTTTCTCACACATATTCTATCAAGCTCTCTCACTAAATGAATGTTGTATGGACATTACTGTCAAATTCCTTTTCATTTGTCCACTCTTAAATTTTGTTTATGCTCTCCGATAGGTACTTGGGTATTATGGGGTGTCGATGTTCCACATCGAGTAGTATGGGATATGCTCAGTTGAGTATTTAAGTGGCTTAGTACTTTTTAGCGTGGGTTCTTGATACACCCATTAAGAGAAAACCCCAAATTGTGAGATAGGTGTTGAACTAGAAAGTGAGTTAGAGAGAGGGAAACAAATAACCTTTGAGATGAGGTATATAAAGTGTGTGATAGGGAGTTAGTGAGTCTTTAGGGTTTATTTTTCGGCTACGAGTTAGCGAGTCTTTGTTTTTCAATGAATAATAGGATTTTATTATTTTCAATTCAATTTCTTATCAATTTTTCATTTGCTTGAATAATTATTAATCTCATGACAACTATGGCCATTCAATAGTTTTGTCAAGGGTTTTGGTGGAAATTCAACATATAATAAAAGATAATATTTTATCAAACTGTCATACTTGTACTTTGATTGATTATAATAGCTTCACAAAATTGTTATCTGTTTTCCAACAATGATAAATTTAATTACTATGGTGCAGTATCTCCCAAGTTCTAATTGAAGGACTACCGACTTCAGCGGCGTTCAATGTTAAAATTAATCATGGATCAGGAAAGTATACCTTGAAATACAACCATATAACTTATAATCTTATAACTTCAGCAACATCAAGAATTTCTTCGTGCATATCTTCAGCATCATCAAGAATGCCGTCATTTACCGACACGTTGTTGATTGTGCTATTTGTTAGCTTAGCAGTGATTGTTTTCACTGCAAGCTTTAGATTTGCTGATAGGATTATGCAGATGTAATTCTTATTAGCAATGAAGAACTGAGTTTACATGATATTTATATACACTCTATGTACTTTATTTGCTATGCATGTATTCAACCAAAGACTAACTAATGTACACTATGTAATTTGAAATTCCTTCGTCTTAGTTTAATGAGATGCTTTGAGGCGTGTACACTATGGTGTTTCTATATTGATTTTTTGCTGATTTTGTAATTCTATCTTCTGATTCGGCTTACTAGCTTTGTAGGAAGACACTTCTGATTGAATGTGCGTCTGAGTAACATGTGTTGGGGTTCAATATCAAAATCATTTAAAAAATATCCCTTTGTATTGCTTTTAAATTCTCAATTAATATAACAAGTAATTGTGCAAAGTAACAAGTAATTGTTGGGTATTTGTGTTGGCTGCATTATTGCTAAAACAAATATCCTTGTTCTGTAAGTTGGAACCAAAGTTCCAACATGTGTTTAGGCATCTCTGTAAGATGTTGGTCAAAATGTTCCAACATCCTGACACGGTTCAGTGTGCCTGGGTTCATGCCTACTTGTACGCGTGCGCTTTATTGTTTAAGGAAACAATATTTCCTTGCCTTGTGGACCAAGTAACGCACATATATTTACAAGATCAGCTCTAGAATATTCCTGAAGTAGATATTATATTTTTAGGAAATATTTGTTATAGATTTGGTTGATCCTAAAGATGTTCCAACATTTTAGGATTTCTAGATTTGTTACTGACTTTGTTTTGCAGATTAGCTGAATCGATTTGTTTTGTTCTGAAGCCCAACTAAGTATTTAGCCCAAGCTGCTTCATTATAAATACAAGACTCCAAGACCTAGTTGCTCATTCAAGCCGTTATACTAAAAAGTTTAGATTTTTAGGGTATGAGTCTTTTTGTGTTCTACTCTTGTATCGATTGATGCTAGTTTTGTTATGATTATTTGTGAGCCTTTCTTGTATAGTTTGTGATACATGTTAAGGACATAGATCGAGTTGTATACTCATATTTGTACTACACCGAAGTTGTGAAACAAGGTGCTTGTTGTTTGTGTTTGAAAGTAACTTCATCTTTGAGTTTGTGAAAAGGTCTGATAGGCTGCAGGGGTTGTAACTGACCATTAGGATAGTGAGATGAGATCTTAGATCTAGGAGTTTCTAGGTTGAAGTCTATACGGGTAGGTCCTAGGTCTTTAGTGTAAACGAGGAATTTGCTGAGAGTTATAAAATAAAGACTACACTAGTGGATTTCCTTCCTGCTTGGTAGCCTCCAGAGTAGGTGTGTTTGTCACCGAACTGGGTCAACAAACTCACTGTGTTCTTTACTTTCTTGTCGTTTGTTTTTCTTGTTTTTATTTCTGTTTATCGCTCGATGTTGAAACATTAACTGGAACATCGCAAACGTTCAAAACATCGCACAGATCATATTAAAACAAGTTACGCTAGAATTTCAATATTCCCTCTCGGAGGTTGTAATGTCGGTCGCTATGCATCAAATGTAATAGGGCAATTTGCTTTAGGAGTTGTTAATGATAAAAAAATTAACAATAAAGATTATTTGGAGCAATTAAAAAATAGTCACCACATTATTCTCCAAAAAGAGTAATAAGCGATGATTTTTATTATTTTTTTACAACATTAAGACACTCTTATATGAGTATAGTAATTTAACCTTTTTTTTTTACTAAATAACCTTTTTGATTGTTAGTCAAATATAAAGTTTTTTATACACCCTTCTTTTCAATAAATATAGTCAAAATATAACCTTCTTATCATTCAAAATAGTCAAAATGCCACCAATATTTTTCTAAAAATCTCCATTTATGAAAATAACATTCCCAAGATAAACCCACCTCAGTCACTCACTCACTAGTCACTTTATACTTCTATAATCGTTGTTGCTTCTTTTCCATTTTCAAAAAATACCCTTTGTGTACTCCCTCCGGTCACATATATAAGCAAAAATTGACTTTTCAAATACATTGAATAATTAATGTATTTGGTCACATTTATTAGTTAGATACATTAATTATTGAATGTACCTAAAAAGTTATTTTTTGCTTATAAATGTGACTGGAGGGAGTTCCTTCTAAGGCTTAATTTAATCCAATCCTTTCAAGTTTCAATGTAGCCAAAAGATTCTTTGAGAATTCGATTTAAATAATCATATTTTTCTGTAATTTCATTTCATTAGATCTGATCTACTCATTTTCAACAAAGATCTCTCATATCTCATCTACTCATTTTCAACAAATATCTTTCATGTACCTTCTCTGCTTGAAACAATGGGTCAGGGAGCAACTCGACGCAGCATCATTGCATTTGATATAGATCCGATGCTACAAATATTGTTGAGGTTCTATTTAATTTCATGAACACCTCCTATGGATTTTAGTAAATTTATTCTATTACTATTAAATCGAGTTTGATTTCTTTGATTAATTATATATCACAAGATCAATGTTATATAATGGTAACATAGTTAAATATTATCTTGTGAATCATATGTTTATGACGGTGGAAGTTATTCTGATACTCTTCCTGGTTTGCAAATCTATACATTGTCTATGAATGCATCCGATCAACAACACGAGATTGTGCAAAAACTGCAAAAGAAAGTGAATGCATCGGATGAAAAACAAGAGATTGTGCAAAAACTAAAGAAAAAAAATTGCGGGCTGTACCCGTTACCCTCTTGAGGTCGAGCTTTTGGTAACACTCGGGTAAATACACCCATGGTTGATCAAAACAGCATAAACAATGAGGTTTCTGATACAGTTATTTGAGAAACATTTTCAGTGGAAAAATGGTAAAGAGATTATGCAACTAACTGGTGAACGAGACTTCTTTGAAAGAATGAGTGTGATAGATAAATTCGAAGATCGTCGTGGCAGTTCAAAGATACTTCTTCCTTCAATCAATGCTTATATTGATCTTAGTTGTTTGGATGGGTTATGGTAGTTTGATTGTATTCAATGATTTCTAAACTATAAAGTATGTACATCTAAAAATTATCAACATCTGTTATTGCAATTACTGTGATTTTTTTCATTAATCGTGTAACTAAGTCTTGATATATGAATAGGTCGTAGGACATTTATTTTAAATTTTTCAATATATAAATATATGAGCTATATAATATAAGTTTATTATTTAATTATATATCTTTATTTTCTATGTCAATCTTAGTCCCTTTTTTATTATTTGTTTTGTAATAGTAATCTTTTCTAAAGAGAAATGATATTTGTACAACTATTTTGTCATAATTTTTGGACAATTTTGTCTCATGCTCACATTTGTTCTTATTGTCTCTATGGTTTTTTACCAATAAAAAGAGAAGAAGAATATTGTCATAGACGTTATCACCAAATAGTTCTAGAAATATCATTACACTTTTTAATACATTGTCTTAATTTTTTTGTATCACAAGATAATAAATTGTCTTAATTTGTTTTAAATACTCTCTTCTTTTTTATACAACATTAAGACACACTCTTACATGACTATAGTAATTTAATTTATTTATTTATTACTAAATAACCTTTTTGATTGTTAGTCAAATATGACTTTTTTTATACACCCTTCTTTTCATTAAATACAATCAAAATATAACCTTTTTATGTTTCAAAATGGTCAAAAGCCACCAATATTTTTCTAACAAACACCATTTATTATTATAACCTTCCCAAGATAACTTTTTTTTTTATTATTTATCTAAATATAACATTTAGCTTTATTAAAAAAAAGTTATTTTTTATTTATATTTAGAACTTAGTACCTCAAAATATTAGACTGATTTTTTATTATTTTTTTTGTGTTAAGAGAAATAGATTGAAAGATTTAAATTGTCGTTGTGATTTTTTTATAATAAGAAAAAATATTTGTACGTTCAATTTTTTTTTTTTTTTGCGGAATATCTAACCTGATTTACTTGTTTACTTTTAAAATTACAGGTCAAAAATATAAATGAAAAAAAATAAAAATAAACAACGCTGAATCTATCTAGATGTTTCCAAGTGTTGGTGTTGTACATATAAACCTACCTCAGTCACTTACTCACTAGTCGCTCTATACTCCTATATATACTCTTTATTCCTCACAAAGGGTTACCAACTAGTAACACTTTCATTAGCCGTTTCTGCTTCTTTTCCATTTTCAATAATACCTAATTCAATCCAATCCTTTCAAGTTCCAATGTTGCCAAAAGATTCTTTGAGAATTCGATTTAACTAATCATATTTTTCTGTAATTTCATTTCATTAGATTAGATCTACTCATTTTCAACAAAGATCTTTCAGATCTGATCTACTTATTGTTGTAATTCTAGCACGTTAGCTTTAAAATTTTCTATACGATGTTCCAACACCAGATGCACAAAGTCGAATGTTGAGTTTAATGTTTAAACATCATGCTAACAATAACAAACAGAAATACGTAAAAGTAAAAGACAAGAAAGTAAAATGCACACAAGGATTGTTAACCCAATTAGGTGACAAACACACCTACTATGGGGGCTACCAAGCCAGGAAGGAAATCCACTAGTGTAATCCTTATTCTAAGTTCTCAGCAAACTCCAAGTTTACAACTCTAGACTTAGGACCTACCCGTATTGACTTCAATCTATGAACTTCTAGATTTTAGATCCCATCTCACTTCCACTCAATCATACACCCTGTGATTATTTGATAACAAAGCAAAGATGAAGTTACCTTCAAACATAAACTACCTTCGTGCTTCAAAGCTTAGGAGTAGTATACAAATTACAACTCAATAAAACAATCATATACTTGCATCAAAGTGATACAAGAAAGGCTCACAAATAACAATGACTTAAAACCTTCAAACTTTATTCTCTTGAATGACGGCTTAAATGAATAATTAGGTTTTGCAGTCTTGTATATATACTGAAGCAATCTACTTTACATGAATCAGTAACAAAAATAGCAACTCTTAAAATGTCGGAACATCTTTAGGAACAAACCATGCACATCCAAAGTTTCCCAAAATATATGCACTCCTTTAGGAAATAAACACACAACTGATTCTGGATAAAAAACAAGCTACTTGGTCAACAAGAAATAAGACGTGGATTCCTTAAATAAGATAAAGCGCGTGTACATCAAGGCACAAAAATAGGGCACAGTGAATCGCGCCAACATGTTGGAACATTGTATCCAACATCATGCATGAATATTTGTTTTAGAAATAATGAAGGCAATACACAAATATCCAACAATCTCCCCCTTTGGAAAGTTTTTGGCTAAAACAAACTGAGGCCATACAAATAAAGTAGACAGATACCATACATCCATTTATTCAACAGTCATGAGCACACATCCATGAAGAAATAGGAAGCACATCATAGAGAATATCTAAAGAGATACCACATATACACGTCTTCAAATCATCATACACACACAACCATGAAGAAGAGTTGAGCATTTTCAAAAACTACTTCAAGAAGAACCTTTCAAAGAAAAGTAGCAGAAAAGAGTACCACCAAAGAGAATCAGAGATATGCAACAACGGAAACAAAGAGAGAAACACCAGAATAGGGAAAAGTAAATTCCCATATAAACATGCAACTTCCATCTGAATGTTCCAACATCCTATACCGCATCAGTTAGGGAAAAGTAAATTCCCATCAGCAAGGGAAAAAAAATCCACATACATACAGGAAACTGTCATCTAGATATTTCAACATCCTATACCACATCAACCCATGAGTGATTGCTAAGAGCAGATAACTCTACTACTCCCCCTGAACACATGCATGTTTAATAATAAAGGAAAACTTCAAAGATATACCATAAGTAGGAAAACTTCAAAAGTGGCAACATCAGGCACATCATGAAGCAAAAGGAACTAACGTGAAAAATAAATGAAAATACCAATTAACTACTACTAGCATACTTGCATACATATACTCCCCCTGATTGTGTGCATACATGAGACTAAGGGACAACTTCACAGGCAATCAGGATATTTCAACATCAGAGACAACATCAGAAACATATTATAGGAACCATGCAATACATCTACTCCCCCTTTTTGTCCACAAAATAAGTCAAAAGAATTCTTCATGCATAAAACGTAAAGTACCAGAAGAAACATAGTGTGCAGAAAACCATAGAAAAGTAGAGTGTTAGGGAATATTACATACCAGAGCACACTAGGTGCTTAAAAATATCCAGGGCATAGCCCACAAAACAAAGACGTGCAACAAAGAAAGGAAAAGAGCACGCTTTACACAACTGACCGTTATAACTCCTCATGTAGGAAAATTCCCAACTTGCCCCTTTAATTTTTCAAATTATTTAACATCTAAGGCTTTGGTGAAAATATCTGCCAGTTGTTCCTCTGTATCAACATGTTCAAGTGTCACAGTTTTCTCCTCATTAAGATCTCTATTGAAGTGATGTTGTATATCAATGTGGTTGGTTTTGCTTTGTTGAATAGGATTTCTTGGAAATATTAATTGCACTCAAATTGTCACAATACAATGTTAGAACATCTTGTTCAACATTATACTCTTTCAACATTTGCTTCATCCACACAAGTTGTGGACAACTGGTACCAGCTGCTACGTACTCAACTTCAACAGTAGATAGGGACACACAATTTTGTTTCTTGCTAAACCATGAGATCAGATTAGCATCTGCTAAACGAAATGTTGAACCATGTTGTTCGAAATCCCACCAAAAACAATGTCATCAACATAAATTTGTGCTATCATCAGTCTTCTATTATCATCTTTATCAAATAAGGTCTTGTCTGTTCCTCCTTTTCAGTAGCCTAGGTTGACAACAAAGTGTGTGAGTCTCTCATACCATGCTATAGGTGCCTGCTTTAAACCATACAAAGCTTTCTTCAATTTGTAGACATGATTGGGAAACTAGGATCTATAAATCCCTTTAAATTCTCAAATTCTGTAGTATGAAGCTGAAGTCTTAAACTTTTCACTTTATATGTACCTTCATGAGCAGTTTTGTGAATTTCCCAAGCATCCTTAGCCACAGTGCATTGATTGATCAATCTGAACATATTTTTGTCTACCCCATTGAACAATGCATTCAATGCTTTGGAGTTTCCAATAGCTAATTCATCTTCAGCAGTGGACCACTCTTCTTCTGGTTTCAAGAAAGATGTCTTGTTTCCATCTTTGTCAAGAACCACTGGATGTTCCCAACCTCTCAGGACTGCTTTCCAAGTCCTACTATCTATGGATTTGAGGAAAGCCCTCATACGTGATTTCCAATAGTCATAGTTGGAACCATCCAACAGAGGTGGTATGTTCATAAATCCTCCTTCCTTGTCCATAATGCGAGAAAGAATCTTCCCTCGAGCTCACCCTAAAATAGGCAGGATTCCTGCTTTGATACCAATTATAATTCTAGCATGTTAGCTTTAAGATGTTCTTTATGATGTTCCAACACCAGATGCACAAAGTCGAATGTTTAGTTTAATGTTTAAACATCATGCTAACAATAACAAACAAAAATACGTAAAAGTAAAAGACAAGAAAGTAAAATGCACATGAGGATTGTTAACCCAGTTCGGTGACAAACACACTTACTCTGGGGGATACCAAGCCAGAATTGAAATCCACTAGTGTAGTCCTTATTCTAAGTTCTCAACAAATCCAAGGTTTCAACTCTAGACCTAGGACCTACCCGTATTGACTTCAACCTAGGAAGTTCTAGATCTGAGATTCCATCTCACTTCCACTCAATCACACACCCTGTGATTATCTGATAACAAAGCAAAGATGAAGTTACCTTCAAACACAAACTACCTCCGTGCTTCAAATCTTAGGATTAATATACAAATTACAACTCAATAAAACAGTTATATACTTGCATCAAAGTGGTACAAGAAAGGCTCGCAAATAACAATGATACAAAAACCTAAAACTTTATGCACTTGAATAACGGCTTGAATGAATAATTAGGTTTTGCAGTCTTGTATATATACTAAAGAAATACGGGCTAATAGGCTTGTTGGGCTTCTAAACAAAGCAGA
This sequence comes from Medicago lupulina, assembly GCA_958299785.1. Taxonomy (NCBI): domain Eukaryota; kingdom Viridiplantae; phylum Streptophyta; class Magnoliopsida; order Fabales; family Fabaceae; genus Medicago; species Medicago lupulina. The sequence goes on along the minus strand of OY283145.1, from coordinate 23,565,964 downwards.
TCCATGAGCTGATCTACTTTACAAGAATCAGTAATAAAATTAGCAACTCCTAAAATGTCGGAACATCTTTTGGAACAAACCAAGCACATCCAAAGTTTCCTAAAATATATGCACTCCTTTAGGAAATAAACACACAACTGACACTAGATAAAAAGCACGCTACTTGGTCAACAAGAAATAAGACTTGAAACAATAAATCAGGGTCAACTACACACAACGTCATTGCATCTGATATAGATCTGATGCTACAAATATTGTTGAGGTTCTATTTTCCTTAGATATACACGACATACTTGTTCTCGCAAAGGGATTTGTTGAATATGAATTTTTTTATATACCCTTCTTTTCATTAAATAGAATCAAAATATAACCTTCTTATGTTTGAAAATGGTCAAAAAGCCACCAATATTTTTCATATAAATGGATGTCATCAAAAGGGAAGTCATCCAAAGGGAAGTCATCATAAGCTCTTAAAGTTGTAGAATCTGAAGAAGAATCACCTAATGGAGATTCTGATGATCCTGCTAAAAAGATGGCTCGCTTTCTAATACGCTGCAGTATCTGGCTAAGAAGAAAAAGAAATTCTTGAGCAGAAGGAGTAGTTACAAAGGCTATAGGAAAGAAGATCAGAAGGGGTGCTTCAACTGCAAGAAGCCTGGACATTTTATTTGTGATTGACCTAATCTTCAGAAGGAAAAATCAAAGGAGAAGTCCAAGAAACCAAGTTTCAAATCAAACAAGTTCAAGAAGGAGATCAAGCAGAGTTTGATGGCAACTAGGGAAGATTTAGACAATGAATCTGAATCTGATAAGGATGATGTTGATGAAGATGCAAAAATAGGTATGGGTTAGTGGCTACAGTGACTTCAGAAGCTGAACCTGAATCAAACTCAGAAGAAGAAAATGAGATATGCCTAAGAGCAAAGGAAAAACAAAAATCATGCTACCTAGACAGCGGTTGCTCAAGACACATGATAGGAGAGAAGTCTATGTTCCTCACCCTCATAATGAAAGATGGAGGAAATGTGAAGTTTGGAGGCTACCAATCTGGCAAGATCATTGGTACATGAACTATTGGTAACTCCTCTATCTCTATTAATAATGTGTGGTTGGTAGATGGTCTTGAACATAACCTTTTAAGTATTAGTCAGTTTTGTGACAATGGTTATGATGTGATGTTTAGATAGAGGATAGAGAATGTCTATAAAATCAACTTCTCTGAACTAGTTGATCAGAAGGTAATTTGTCTTATATCAATGAATGATAAGAAATGGGTATGGCACAGAAGGTTGGGGCATGCTAACTGGAGATTAATCTCTAAGATTAGTAAGTTAGAACTTGTCAAAGGCTTACCTAACATTGACTATCATTCAGATGTACTTTGTGGTGCATGCCATAAAGGGAAGATTGTAAAATCATTTTTTAAAATTAAAGACATTGTCTCAACCTCCAGACCTCTAGAACTGCTTCGTATTGACTTATTGGGACCAATTAACATTGCATCCTTATATGGAAGTAAATATGGATTAGTCATTGTTGATGATTACAACAGATGGACTTGGGTAAAATTCCTGAGAAGAAAGAATAATGCTTATGATGTATTTAGTAAATTCTGCACTCAAATACAGTCTGAAAAAGAAATGAAAATTTTGAAAGTCATAAGTGATCATGGTGGAGAGTTTGAAAATGAGCCATTTGAAGCTTTTTGTGAAAAACATGGAATTATCCATGAATTCTCTTCTTCAAAATGGGGTTGTAGAGAGAAAGAATAGAACTTTACAAGAAATTGCAAGAACCATGTTTCATGAAAATAATTTGGCTAAACATTTATGGGCAGAAGTAGTGAATACAACATGTTATGTTAAAAATAGAATTTATATCAGACTTATCTTGGAGAAAACAACATATGAACTCTTTAAGGGAAGAAGACCCAATATCTCTTACTTTCATCAATTTGGATATACGTGTTACATTCTAAATAACAAGATCTACCTAAACAAATTTGATGCCAAGGCCTAAAGAGAAATCTTTTTAGGTTATTCTGAAAGGTCAAAGGCATATAGAGTGTATAATTTAGAGACACTCTGTGTTGAAGAATCAATGCACGTTAAATTTGATGACAAAGAGCATGAAAATGAAACTCCAGAGCAAGGTGAAAGTTTTGCAGATATGCAGGTGCCTGAAGATACTTCAGAACCTGATCAGACTTTTGAATCTAAATAGAGTCGAGAAGCTGAACCCACTCCAGAAGCTCAAGATGAAGTAGCTTCTTATGAAGCTCAAGATGGTTCTCAGCAAGCCAATCAATCCGAGAAAGTCCTAGAAGAACAAGATCATATTTTAGACAAGAAGAGTCTATGATAGGACTTCTATCAGTAATAGAACCTACTACAATTGATGAAGCACTATCAGATGATGGATGGATATTGGCAATGCAGGAAGAACTAGATCAATTTCAAAGAACATTATTGGAACAGAATGTGTCTTCAGAAACAAGTTGAATGAACAAGGTGAAGTAGTAAGAAACAAAGCTAGACTTGTTGCTCAAGGTTACAGTCAACAAGAAGGCATTGATTATACTGAAACATTTGCTCCAGTTGCAAGATTGGAAGCAATCAGGTTACTTCTATCCTATGCAGTTAATCATGGCATAATATTATATCAAATGGATGTAAAGAGTTCATTTCTCAATGGAGTGATATCAGAATAAGTGTTTGTCAAACAACCTCCTGGTTTTGAGGATCTTAAGCATCCTGACCATGTTTATAAGCCTAAGAAATCATTGTATGATCTTAAACAAGCTCCTAGAGCATGGTATGATATACTAAGAAATTTATTAATTAAAAATGATTTTAAAAGAGGTAAGGTTGATACAACACTCTTCAGAAGGACTCTGGAGAAAGACATTCTTATTATGCATATATATGTTGATGATATAATATTTGGTTCTACCAATGCAGCTCTTTGCAAAGAATATTTTAAGTTGATGCATGATGAATTTGAAATGAGTATGATGGGAGAACTGAAGTTCTTCCTTGAAATTCAAATTAATCAGTGTAAAGATGGAGTGTATGTTCATCAAACAAAGTATACTAAGGAGCTTCTAAAGAACTTCAAGCTAGAAGTGTGTAAAGTGATGAACACTCCAATGCATCCAACCAGCACCTTAAGCAAAGAAGATGTTGGATAAAAGGTAGATCAGAAGTTGTATAGAGGTATGATTGGTTCTTTGTTATACCTCACTGCATCTAGGCCATATATTTTATTTAGTGTATGATTGTGTGCAAGATTTCAGTCATATCCTAAAGAATCTCATTTAACTGTTGTTAAGAGAATCTTAAGGTATTTGAAAGGAACAACAAATCTTGGACTCCTCTATAGGAAATCCTTAGATTATGAGTTAGTTGGATTATGTGATGTTGACTATGCTGGTGACAGGATTGAAAGAAAATCAACCAGTGACAACTGCCAATTTCTGGGTGAGAATCTGATCTCCTTGGATAGTAAAAGACAAGCAACTATTGCTATGTCCACAACAGAAGCAGAATACATTTCAGCTGTAAGTTGTTGTACACAACTACTTTGAATGAAACATTAGTTGGAAGACTATCAAATTAATCCTAACAATATTCCCATTTATTGTGATAATACTGCTACTAGTTGTTTGTCAAAGAATGCAATTCTACATTCAAGAGCCAAGCATATTGAAATCAAACACCACTTTATCAGAGATTATGTTTAAAAAGGAATTTTAGATATACAATTGATTGATACTGAACATCAATGGGCTGACAACTGATATAAAAGGAATTTTAGTATTTACTATGCCTTTAACTGTGGAAATATTTGATTTTATAAAGAAAAATTTGAACATGGACTTTGTGTCTGATTAAATTTACTTGTCTTTGAGTAGGAATTCAGGTTTTGAAGTCGTTCAGAAGCTATAGTCCATCAAAAGCTCTGCACTGAGATTCAGAGGAAAATGTGCTTCTGAAGATGACATCAGAATCTGAACTCCAGAAGCTGGATTTTGTGCTTCTGAATATGCAAAGTTAAACTGAGAAATTCTGACGTGGCTTAAGTGTATTGGTGTATACCATAAGAGGACAATGATGTTTTTATGCTTTGAATGAACTATCTCGCGCCCCCTAAGTCATTAATGTTGTGTTTGTATGTCCCGTTTTGAATTTCAATCGTTTTTGCTAAAAACACTTAGACAAAAGCACACACTACTCACTTCACAACCTTCACTTTCTGATTTTAGACGGAATCTCTGCAAAAACCATCTCTTTCAAAATCAAAACCCTAGAACCCTAAATCTATCATTAGTATCAATGGCAACTTCAAGATCGAATCAAGGAACCTCCATGCAAGTGGCTACTAGTGAAGCCTATCAGATTAAAGGAAGAACGATGAAGTTAGAAGGATGGGAACTAACCGTTCAGGTGGAAAGCCTAGTGGATTTCATCTCTTTAGCTCATCATGGATGTGAGCTCAGGAACTTCTTTCACGCTCAAGACTTGGATAATTACTTCTGTATGCTGATAGATCCTACTTTTGAGAATCTAATCAAGTACTTCTAGGTTAGGGCCGAAATTTATGATAGCCATGCTGCTAAGATGGAAGAGCATGAAAAAGTTCTAAATGATCCTAGTCTGGAAGGGAAGACTAGAGAATAGCTTGGGTTGAAGCCATTCACATGTACAGAGATTCGTTCAAACATCATGAGAATCCCTATTACTATAATAGAAGATATTATTGCAAGGGCAATTAGGACAGAAGCTGAAGGATCCTATGAAGAGGGTCTGGATAAGACAAGTCCATGGAATGATGTGGTGAACATGACTATGTTCAACAACACAAAGAAAGGAAAATATTGTGATCTGAAGATGGAATACAAGATGCTTCAGAAGATCATGACTGAAGACCTGTTACCAAAAGGAGGAGGTGTAGATCAACCTTCATTGGATCATAGAGTGTTACTACACTTTCCGATAACTCAAGAGAAGGGAAATGTGCCAAAGTATATCTTCAATCATATGATGTGGGCACTAAAGGAAAGCTAGAACAACAACAGAAGCTAGATCCCTTATGGAAGATTGTTATCTGAAATTTTCCATCAAGGCGGAATACTGAAGGAACTCAAACAATCAAAGGTTGTAAATGATGATCAACTGGGAACAGTAACTGTCAAAATCATCAATGCAAGCACTTTGAGGAATATGAACCTGATCAAGAAAGAAGAATTCACTAAGTTGAAGACTGATCTTCAGGAATCCTTTGTTGTATCCAACTTAATGAATAATTTCCCATCAATCTGGAAACAAGATCCTATTGATGTGCAAACATACTTTATCTATGATCACTGAGAAAAGACTGGAGAAACTATCAGGTTTCATGAAATTCCAGATGAGATGTATGGTGTGCTCTACCAGTTGTCAGAAAGAGAAAGTCAAAGAAGAAAAAGGCAACTTCAGAAGCTGATGATGTTGAAGAAGCTTTTAAACCAAAGAAGAAGAAGGCTAATAAAGAGAAGCAAGCATCTCAAGAACAAGCTACTGGTTCTGATATACCATATATTCAAGATGAATTTAAGGACTTAGAACCTGCTAAGATTCTGAACAAAAGAACCATAAGTAGTAAGACAGTTGGCTCTTCACAATCTCTGCCTACTCAACCATCAATTCCTAAGAAGAAAAGGAAGCATGTTGTCAGAAAAATGAAGGTTTCTTCTTATGTGATGGAAGAAGAAGAGGAACCAGAAGCTGTAACTGAACTTGTCCCAAGAGAAATCGGAAGAAAGAAAGCTATTGATGCTGCTGCATTGCAAAAAGCTCTTGAAATTGCAAAGGAAATTGAGGTTCCTGCTGAAGTCTTGCTGAAGGAATCAATAGTTGAAGCTGCTCATAAAGTGATTAAGCTGTCAGAGAATCTTCAACAATTGGTGTTAACTGTTAATGGTTTGAATGATGCTGGAAAGTCTCAGAAGGAGAAGACTACTTGTTCAGAAGTTGTTGCTTCAGAAGCTCCAAGAGGTAACACTAATTCTCCTGACATCTCTAATATAATAAATATAGGGTCTAGTACTACCTCGGCCTCTCTCTCAACTTTTGTCTCAACTTCTTCAGACATGGATGATATCCCCATGGATAGAGTCTATGCCAACTTACCAAAATCGTTATCCCCATCATCGTCTACCAAGCACAAGAAAAAGCTGATAATGATACTTTTGTGCCTATGTATCCTTCTATTGAAGAAAGAATACATGAGATGCAACAAACGAGGATCAATCCTTGTGTAAGACTACCTGTTGATCATCCTCTACTACCACCAATGATTGAACCACTTCAATCTATTCCTGCTGATGCAGAGGTTGTAGGTGAACCAACAGGGCCTGAGTATGCCAATCATGAGGTATCATTACCTCCCTCTAAACCAACAACCCAAATAAGTGACCCCTCTGTCATTCAAGATATGATAAATCACTACTCAGGTGAATTACCAGGCTTTGAGCCAAACCTAGAAAAATCCTCTGAAATAGCTTCTGGTGAAGTTACTTCAGAAAGCCCCCAACAACAAGAACCTGACTTACAATTGGCCTCAAATACCTGCACTGATTTGATAATTCATCTTGTCTTTCAACCACAATATATCCATGCTACTCATTCAAATATTTCTTTTGGTATTGCTTTGAGAAACCTTGCCAAATAGAAATCTTCTGCTTCTAAGAATCATCATTTCCTCTCAGAAGATTCTACACTTGTTGTGCAACCCTTGAATGTAGCTGCACCTTCAGATGCAATTATGATTGAATCAGATTCTAATGAAGAAGATTCAAACATGTGTGATCAACCTTCAACTTCTTCTCATAACTCTGACCCAACCAATCATATTGCTGTCACTGAAATCACTTCCACAGATGTACCACCTATCCAAACCATAATTGTCTCATCACCACCTACCCTTTTACTAGATTCTATTATATTAAAAGAGGTGTGTGAGAATATCTTCAACGATCTCAACAAACTGGTCAAGTCCACAAGCAACTTGATACGTAATCAGGCCTATATATCAGTGAATGGACTTCCTTGAGAGAAAGAGTGGATGACATGATGTGTGAACTTTAGAAGCTGTGTCTAGATACTCATGACAAAGCTCTAGTTGAACTACAAGACTACTTCAAAGAAGTAGCTCAGAATATGGAGGAGATAAACTTCAACAGAAATCAGAAGCTGTATCTTTCAAACACACCTATCTTCGTGGATGCATCAAGCATCATCTCTTCAAGTGTGAAGTCTGAAGATCCTGATGTTAAGTGGTTGACTAAGCTCTTGATTAAGTATGATGCTCCTATTCTTGAAAAGCTGAAGAAAGACACTGCTTTGGAAAAAGAGAACAAGGAGTTGAAGAAAGCATTGTTTGAGCAAAGGCTGTTGACTGCTGAACTTCAAAACAAAGGGAAAAGGCACTTATTAAGAGATATAGTGATCTTAAGGAAACCATGGAGAAGCAAGCTGACAAGACTAATAGCATGATGCAAGAGATGATGGATATGATGAAGAGACAAGCCAAGCCTTAGATTACACACATATCTTGTTTTCTTGATGTTTTTGCATCTGCTAATGTTTATGCTTCTGACCTTGTTTATGCTTCTGAACTGATACTTTCTTCCTTATATAGAATTTTTTCACTTTGGTTTTTCTCATCTTTTTTTTTGTCTTTTATTTATCTTTTTGATTGATGACAAAATGGGGAGTAGTTGTATAGTATTTATAGGCTTTGAGCTCTATTAATTTAATTTTAATCAAGTTAAATTAGTAGGACCTTCTTCTCATCTCTTAGTCTATTAATGTGAGTTAATTCTGAGTGTTTTACGTTTCTAATGATCAATTTAATTATTATGGAGAGAACTCAGGGGGAGCTTACAAACCTCACCTGAAAGTACTATTAGACTCAAGGGGAGCTTACAAAACTCATACCCTTAAAGTCAACTTGTTAATCAGATTAACAACAATTGAACATTTTAAATACTAGTGTTTGTCATCATCAAAAAGGGGGAGATTGTTGGAAAAAAATGTGTTTAACATAAACCCTTGAGTTTTGATGATAACAAGGTATTAAAAATTGTCAATTGGATATGCTAATATTTGTTCAAAGTGTGCAGGACCATAGACAATTTTTCTTTTAGTGTCTCTTTAAAACATAGGTTCTGGAAGAACAAATAAGAGCAACGGAATCAACAAGAAAGAAGCTTGAAGCGTTTGAAGAAAAGAGGTTCTGAAGACAAGTGCTCTTGAAGTGCTGACATCATCAAAAGCACCTCATTAGAAGCACGTCTCACCAGAAGCACATTTCATCAGAAGTTCTAAAGACCATCAAAAGGTTGTTCAAAGTACTTAATTACGCTTGTCATTGCAGAAGACTAGAAGAATGAAGCAACAACCAATATAAATTGATTTAAAGTCATTTGAAGCTTATTCATTGAAGAGAGTTGAAAAAGGACAATTGTACGAATTGTACAGCCACTACCTCCACTACTCTGTTTGTCTCTGCCATAAGACAAGAATAACAGCTATGCCTGCACCAGTGTTCCTACAGACTTGGAATGTATTTGAAATTGATCCTTCATAGGAGATTAACCAAATCAGGAAATAATTCATTGGTCATTTAATCAATCCTCAAACGACTCTTTTTGATGTGTTGGCAATCAACAACGTCTCTTTCACACCTCTATATAAAGGAGTGAAGACTTAGAGAATTGCAAGACTCGTACAACAATTTACAAGTGCCAAAACTCAGCTGAAATTGTTTCACATCAAAATTCACTAAGAATTTCTTATCAACTCTCATATCTTAGAAATTATAGAGTCTTAAGAGTCTGTATTTAATTTGTATGGTGAACACTACTGATTGTATATCAAGTGTTCAACATCAAACAAATTTCTTTGTAATTCTGTTTGATTAGAAGTCTCTTGCAGTTGTGCTTGAGCATAGGAAGTCTCTTGATTTAGTTCTCGAGCATAGGAAATCTCTTGCAGTTGTGCTTGAGTAGTTTGAAGTCTCTTGCTAGTTTTAGCAGTGAGTATTTGTAATCAGATATTACATTTTTTTAGTGAACTCTCCTTGGAAGTGCAAGGGGGACAGGACTACCTCTGGTTTGTGGAAGGAACGTGTATAATTGCTTTGTGTCTTTCTTCTGCTCTCTCTCTCTCTCTCTCTCTCTCCTGTTTTTATCCGCTGCATTTAGGTTTTGATTATTACTTCAGAAGCTGAACTCTATCTGCTTCTGAACAGTGACTTCAGTAGGGAAAACGAAGAAAAAGAAAACACAATTCAACCCCCCCTTTCTTGTGTTTTTTCTCACCCTCACCTCCGTGCTTCAAATCTTAGGAGTAGTATACAAATTACAACTCAATAAAACAGTTCTATACTTGCATCAAAGTGATACAAGAATGGCTCACAAATAACAATGATAAAAAACATAAAACTCTATGCTCTTGAATGACGGCTTGAATGAATAATTAGGTTTTACAATATGTATATATACTGAAGCAATACGGGCTGATAGTCTTGTTGGGATTAAAAAAAAAGCAGATCCATGAGCTGATTTACTTTACAAGAATCAGTAACAAAAACAGTAACTCCTAAAATGTCGGAACATCTTTAGGAATAAACCATGCACATCCAAAGTTTCCTAAAATATATGCACTCCTTTAGAAAATAAACACACAACTGACACTGGATAAAAAGCACGGTACTTGGTCAACAAGAAATAAGGTGTGGATTCCTTAAATAAGATAAAGCGCGCGTACATCAAAGCACAAAAACAGGGCACACTGAATCGTGCCAACATGTTTGAACTTTGTATCCAACATCATGCTTGAATATTTGTTTTAGCAATAATGAAGTCAATACACAAATATCCAATAATTTTCAAAAAATATATTTCATGTACCTTCTCTGCTTGAAAAAATGCATCAGGGGGCAACTACATGCAACTTCATTGCATCTGATATAGATCTGATCCTACAAATATTGTTGAGGTTCTATTTTCCTTACATATACATGACATACTTGTTCTCGCAAAGCGATTTGTTGAATAGTTTCCACACTCACATCATTCAAGTACTAATATCCATTAATGGCTTTAGCCTTGTTTTCTTTAATTCGATTCTTATCCCTAAAAGAAATCATACCTAAGGTCTCATCTAAGATAGGTTCAATTCCACAATTCAGTCCAATCAATAAGATAACTTTTTGGACGAAAACATACAACTCTCGGTATTCAAATTACATTCTTATCTTCCTCTCAAGGATTTCAGTCTTCCATATGACAGGATCTGAAGGTAATTCTCAATGCAAAACTTTCGATTATTTCTTGACACCGATCTATTATATTTCTGCGTTAACGTACTCTTGTATTCGATATTCTACTTAAGTAAGTTGACATTGTCCTTCCTTCGATCTTCTTAATCTCGACAACTTATTATCCAATCTCTATATTTCCCTACTTGGTCGAAAAGTTACATCTCGCCTCTTGCCATTGCTGGGATTTCTTTCACTCACTACTATACTTGCGTATCATATTCCAAAAACGTCTTAATAGCTAATGCTAAATGAAGGTAGTCTTATCCACCCTTCACCTGGTACAAAATATTACTCGTCAACTTCAACATTCTTAACTTCACACAACCTAGCGTCAACACACTCACCAAACAGCTCAATCAACTTTGACTTTTTGACCATCAATGCAAACATATGCAAAGACTTAGTCAAAGCATTTGCCACCACATTCCGCTTTCCTGGATGATAACTTAATGCAGATTCATAATCCTTGTGAAATTCTAACCACTTTCTCTACCTCAAATTTAGCTCCTTCTGGTCAAACAGCTACTTCAAACTCTTATGATCACTGAACTCCTAAAACATCGATCCATACAAATAATTCCTCTAAATCTTCATCACAAACACAACTGCAGTCAATCCCAAATCGTGGATTGGATAATTCCTCTCATGATCCTTCAACTGCCCCGAAGCAGAAGCAACAACCTGCCAATTCTGCATAAGCACTCCGCCCAAACCCATCTTAGAACCATCACAATACACAACAAACGATTCCTTAGCATTCGGCAAAATGAAAACAGGCGCAAAAGGTAACCTTCTCTTCAACTCCTGGAAACTCTCTTCACACTTTGCATCTCAAACAAACGCTTTTCGCTTCCATGTCAACTACGTCAACGGTAAAGCCAACTTAGGAAATCTCTCAATGAACCTCTGTTAATAACCCGCCAAACCAAGAAAGCTTCTAATCTCGAAAACAAACTTTGGAGTCTCCTGCTGCAACATGTAACATCCCAAACAACTTTAAGCATTGTCGGCTGACCCTACGAATTAACACGAGTCTTTTCAGTTTGTTTTGTCTTCACTCGCACATTTTTTGGAAAAAATTTCATAGGTCACCCATCCAAAGACTATTCCAAGTCAAGCACGCTTAACTATGGAGTTCTTATGGAAATGCCTACCAAAATGAATACGCATCTTGTTGATAGAGGTAGTATCAAACAATTCTTTTAAGCCTTCCTTCGACCATGCAGTCCCATACCTGCACAGCCTCAGGATCCCTCTCATTCGAGTGTGATTCGGTTGGCTAGAAGCTGTCAGGAGCCGCTCATTGTAGTGCCTTGTGCACCGATGGCCACTACCTGCCCTCGTCAGCCTTGGGTGTTACAATAAGCAGAACTCAACATCAACTTAGTTCCTTAAGGTGCTTGCAAACTGTCCCAAAACTTCAAAGTAAACCTCAAATCTCTATCTGACACTATGCAAGATGGAATACCATGCAATCTTACAATATGCTCAATGTAGATCTCTACCAACTTTGCCACAGTCATACCGACTGTGATAGGAATAAAATGTGTCGACTTCGTCAACAAATCAACAATCACCCAAATCGAATAACTTCCCTTCGTAGTCTTAGGCAACGCTGCAACAAAATCCATATAGATACTATCCCACTTCCATTCTAGCATAAACAAAGGTTGCAACATTCCCGATAGCTTTTGATGCTCAATCTTCGACTTCTGATAAAGGAAAGAATCATACACAAACTCCGTTGTTTCCTTCTTCATTCCAAGCCACCAAAACAACTTCTTCAAATCATGATACATCTTCATCGCTCATGGATGAATACTCAAACTACTCTGATGACCTTCTTCCAAAATCTGCCTATTAAGTTCAGGTACATCTAGTACGCAAACTCGATTACAAAAGATCAAAACACCGTTCTCACCCAATCTGAAGTCCACTCCTTTCCCTTTATTCCCAAAAACCAAACAATCTACAAGTTCCAAACCCACCTTCTAACCTTCCTTCGTCTCTTCCAAAATGTTACTTGTCAGCTTCAACATTCCTAACTTCATACCAGTTGGCGTCAACACACTCACCAAACTCAAATCCTAAAACTACTCGATCAATTCAAACTCCTTCACCATCAAAAGAGACATATGCAACGACTTAATACTAAAAGGATTCGCTACCACATTCGCCTTTTCTGGATGATAACTTAATGGAAAATCATAATCCTTGTGAAATTCCAACCAACTTCTCTGCCTCATATTCAACTCCTTCTAGTCAAACAAATACTTCAAACTTTTATGATCACTGTACACTTCAAACATATATCCATACAAATAATGCCTGCAAATCTTCAACACAAACATAACTGCCGCCAATTCTAAATAATGAGTTAGGTACTTCTTCTCATGGATCTTCAACTACCTCTACGCGTAAGCCATAACTTGACGACTCTGCATAAGCACTCCTGCCAAACCCATCTTAGAAGTATCACAATACATACCAAACGATTCCTTAGCATTCGGAAAAATAAAAACAAGCGCTTAAGTCAACCTTCTCATCAACTCTTGGAAACTTTCTTCACACTTAGCATCATAAACAAACACGTGTCCCTTCCGAGTCAACTGCATAAATGGCAAAGTAAACTTAGAAAATCCTTCAATGAACCTCCAATAATAACCCACTAAACCAAGAAAACTTATGATCTCAAAAAGAGAATTTGGAGTTTCCTACTGCAACACCGCATCAACCTTAGATGGATCCATCAACCTTCGAAGGGTAGTATATACTACCCTTCGAAATACCAGGACCAAGGAAACTTACCCCACACAACCAAAACACACACTTCGACAAATTAGCATACAATTTCTTCTCCTTCAAAGTTTGCAACACAATCCTCACATGTTCTGCATGCTTTTCTTCCGACTTCGAATACACCAAGATATTGTCTATAAACACCACCATAATGGAAAATCCTATTCATATATTCAATGAAGATACCTGGTGCATTAGTCACAACAAATGGCATCACTGAATATTCATAGTGTCCATACGTCGTTTAAAATGTACTCTTAGAAATATCCTCCGCCTTAGTTATCTAGTTATATCTGGATAGTAAATCAATCTTATTAAACACTTCCGCACAAACCAACTGATCCATCAAATCGTCAATCCTTAGGAGAGGATACCGATTCTTAATCAATAACATTGGTGCTCCCCAAGGCGAAACACTCGGCCTGATAAGCTGCTTCTCCAACAACTATTTCAACTGCTTCTTCAACTCGCCTAATTACGATGCGGACATCCGATAAAGTGCCGTTGAAATAGGACTATTTCTTGGTACCAAATAAATGGCATACTCCACTTCTCTCTCCGACAGTAAGTCGGTAATGTCATCAGAAAAACTTATGGAAACTCTTGCACTACCGGAAAATTGCTAACTCCTTTCTTCACAACTTCCTTCAATGAAGCAAACATCATAAACATAGAAGCTTCACTATCCAAAGACCTCTTCAATTGCCCCATGGTTAAGAACTTCTCTCCTATCTAATCCACCCTCTTATAAAATGTTACGCATTTGGTTAAACAATTAATGTTAACCCTAAATGATAACATCCAGTCCATTCCAAAAATCACATCCATATGAACCAAAGGTAAACAAACCAAGTCCAGTTCAAAATGTACATTACCAAATTTAACAGGACATTTAACACACACCAAGGAAGTGGTCATCGAGCCATTGGTCGGGGTATCAATGACCATTCCTCTTGACAAAGGAGACATGTAACGCCCTCTTTGAATTATTTGTTTTATTTAATTATTTAATTGAGTCTAGAATTTATTAAGAAGAGTTAAGAATATATTTATTTGATTATGTGATTTATTAAGTGGCTTATTTTAGTATTTATATGATTTAAATGATTATGTGGTGTGTCATTATTTTATTAAGTAGTGTTATTTTATTATTTAATATAATAAGTCTTGAAAATAGAAATAAGATTAAGTTTGGGGGCTGATTTGGAAATTAGAAGAGTTTAGTGGAATAAGTGGAAATATATGTAGAAATATATGTTATTTGTTGTAGAAAATATATGTTATTTGTTATAGAAATACATGTTATTTGTTGTAGAAATATATGTTATTTGTTGTAGAAAATATATGTTATTTGTTATAGAAATACATGTTATTTGTTGTAGAAATATATGTTATTTGTTGTAGAAAATATATCTTATTTGTTGTAGAAATATATGTTATTTGTCGTAGAAATATATGTTATTTGTTGTAGAAATATATGTTATCATTGTAGAAAATATATATATGTTATAGAAATATATTTGTTATAGAGATATAATTGTTATTTGTTATAAAAATATTTTGGTAGGCAATCTAATATATTTTAGTGCAACGTTTGAAATATATTTTGGTACTCAATTGAGATATTTAAGTACTAGATCTAATAGGTGCATTACTTGTTCCCAAAGTTTCTCACTTATTAGTTGTAAACTATCTCTATAAATAGAGAACTCACACAGTACATTCTACACACCGAAATTCACAGTTGATGCTTCCTGTGCTTTTCTTCTCATCTCCCTCTTTTGACTTGTGTTGACGAGTCTTTCTTCTTTTTCTACTCCTTTCTGTCCCTTCGGAATTAAGAGTGTTCTCAAGACCATAATCCCTCTTCTGTTTAATGTCCTTCGTCGATCAATCCAAGGTAAGGGTGGGACTAACATTCAATAATCTTGAGTCTATGATTCTGAAAATTGTATTTAACATGTTGTAGGTTTAGTTTTTGAGAATTGGAGAATTAAAGTTAAGAGTGATAATTGATGGATTATGTTACTTGGTTGTCAATTGTGAAGTTTGAATAATATAGGTTGTTTTTCCTGATTTTTCTTAATTCTGTCCCAAATTTTAAAATGAAAACTGGTATTGATCAGTACAGAATTGGTCTTAGGTGTAAACACGAAAGTTGTAGGTATGGATGTTAGCTTTCTAATGTCGTTGGTTTGACTCCAAAAGAATTTATAGAACTTGAGTTATGGTCAAATTTCTGCATGTAGGTCATAGTGGATAATTGAATATGATTGATGAATTAGTATATGTATGTATATGTTTGTGAATACGATATTGTTCATGATTGATGAAGTGTTATATGAATTTATATGTCCATGAGTATGATGTTTATGATTAATGAATTAGTTATGAATATTATATATGATATTAATGATGATCGGTGAAACTGATTTATGATGATTTGATGTTGTTCATATTGTGATATAATTGTATACGCATTACTTGAATTATTTATGAATATTTGAGATATTGATGACTTGCATTTGATATTATTATGTCATGTTGTTTTGTATACTGTCTATGTTGCTTTGAATTATGATTCTTATGTGCATTACTTGAGATGTATGTGAAGTTTGTGTGATGTTTGAAAACAATGTTTGCAATGATATCTTATTATCCTGTGAATTACTTGCTGTCATGTTGCTGTTTACATTTATTAAGAGCTGCATGTGTCGGTCCAAGATGTTTGTGATGTTGCGACGTTTTAAGATGTTAGACTTGTTTAAGTCATAAGATGTGAGTCCATGCATATTCATTTAAAAGCGACGATGGAGCTTATGCTCAAAGCGACGATGGAGCTTTTGCTCAAAGCGACGATGGAGTATATTAATGCTCAAAATTTGGTACCACATGCATGATTTAGAAGATTAAGTTGCATAGTCACATTGTCGAGTCAAGTTGTTAAGTTGCATAGTCAAGTTGTAGTCGTTGAAGTTGCACTGTCATTTTTTAATGAGTTGTTTATGAAGTATTATTATTATTATGATGTTTATGATGTGATGATTATGTTGTTATACGATGATGTTTATGATGTGATGATTATGTTGTTATATGATGAATGTATATGATGTGATGAATATGATATTAATAATGACTAGAAGTTGATTGATGATTTAATGAAGTACTATACGAAGAATTATTATTATAAATTGATGATGTTTAAGCTGTTAAATATAATTGTTGAATTATATGCTTAATATTATTGTTTTGTGAAATCTCACCCCTTCTGTTGGAATTGCCGCCTTGTGGGCAAGTGCAGGTAATCAAGCTTAGGTGCGTATGTGAGGAATCCGTTGTGTGTGGTGTCTTTAGGTGCTCTGATACGTAACGGGATGAGAACTTTTGTTGCATGTTTTTCTATTCCTTACGTATTGTTTATGAATTTACAAGATTAAGTTGTTTATTGGATTTTTATGAGATATTTTAATGAGGCCTTCGTGCCAAAGACTATTTTAGATGTTGAATAAATTCCGCTGCGAAGTATTAAATATTATGTTATTGATTTATGAAGGATAAATAGTTATTTATTCCATTTACGATTTTTGAAAAGAAGTGTGACATTCCGTTTATGTTGAAAACTCTGATTTTTGTAAGAAATTTTTATGTTGGGAAAACGGGGTGTTACAAGACATAACAAGATTCAAACGCTCAACACAACCAAGAGAAATAAAAGAATGTGTCGCACCCGTATACACTTGAACTCCTCCACACTTTCAGCATTGATGTATCGGCAAAATCGAGACAACCCCTCAAATTTCGCTGTTGTTTACCTGTGTTTTTGGTAAACTACGGGCTATTTCTGATTATAACAAGCGAGACCAAACTAGAAATCCCAGGACATGTTTTGCAAATGTTTTGATCGAAAAAGGGTTTTTGATAGAAAAAGGCCTCGAAATGAACTCAGGTTACTTAGAGAGCAGGACAGGTTTTGAAGGAAAAAAGAGGCGTTGTCTCTGTAACACCCCAATTTCCCGACTTAAAAATTTCATTAAATAAATGCGTATATCAGAGTACATCACAAAGGAGTGTCACATTCTCAACAATAAAATCTTTAAACAAAATAAATATTAGTTTATCCTTCACAAAATATTCAATTATAGCAGCGGAAATTATAATTCAAATCCTCTCAAAAGGTCTTGGCTCTAGGCCATCATAACGTCTCATAAGTTCATCGAAAATCTCAAATATTAAAATAGTTCAAACATGATATGTAACACCCCGTTTCCCAAAATGACATAATAATATGCAACAATCATCAGAGTTCAACAAACAACGGAGTATTACATCTACCTTTCAAAATTATTTAAATAGAATATAAAACTATTTAAAAATATCAACAAATTCCATCTTATTAAAATTCTGAAGCGGAATATTTATTTTAAAAACATCTCAAATCAACTACATCAATCGTTGGCACAAAGGCCTCAACATAACAACATTCTCCAATAATGAAATCAACAACATAGTTCAACAAGTGATACATAAGGAATGAAGAATTAAACATGCAATGTTCCCATCCCGTTACGCATCAGAGCCCTAGACACAAGAGCCATCAACCTATAAGCCTTCACTACCTGCACTTGCCCACAAGGCGGCAATTCCAGCAGAAGGGGTGAGTTCACAAAACAAAAGTTATATATATAAATATATGAATCAACAAATTGCATTGGAAAACAACAACAATAATAACAACCGTCAGCATAGGCAGCAACATCATCAATATAAGCAACAACATCATCAATATAAGCAACAACATCATCAATATTATTTAGATTCATCTTCGGTTAACAACAACAACAACACTTGTGGCGACACCTCACCAACAACAACTCACAAAACAACTCACACCTACAACAACTAATGCAAGACTCCATCAACTACTAATGCATTATGCAAATGTGGTACCAACTACGCGCATTGAATGCTAAGCATTCCGGGGCATAAGCCCCCACCAATTTGGATGGTTAAAGCATCCCAGGGCATAAGCCCTCACCAGATGAATGACTAGCATTCCAGGGCATGAGCCCTCACCAATTGAATGTATAAACATTCCAGGGCATGAGCCCCCACCAATGAAAATGAGTTATGAAGACTCTGTGGTGTATATCTGCATACAACCCTACAACATCTAATGGTGCATATCAACATGCAACCAACACCAACAACAACTAGGACATCCTCCCCAACTAGACACAACCACCCACCACCTCAATAACAACTTCAAAATAACAAGGTATATTTCATTTCATATAATCATGCATAAATCCATCATAAACATCTTCATTTTATAGTTTTATCACCCCAATAATTCTTAATAAATCCAATAAACAACTTAGGAAGCTTAGGTTCGGATTTGGAACACTTCAGAAAAATCACATTTTGAGTCGCACAGGACCCAGCTCGCTTAAGCGAGCAGCTGCTCGCTTGAGCGAACAAAAAGACGTAGGTTTGGTTCTAGTTCGCTTACAGCTCGCTCCTGGTTCGCTTAAGCGAACAGGCTATTTCCAAAATTCTGGGCAAAATGTGGCGTCTCTCGCTTAAGCGACGGGAACTTCGCTTAAGCGACGCAAATGACGAAAGTTCAGAATTGTTCGCTCCTGGGTTCGCTCGTGGCTCGCTTAAGCGAGCGGCCAAAATTTCAGACTGGGCGTGGCAAAGTGTTGCTCGCTTGAGCGACGGGTAGTTCGCTTGAGCGAGCGCTCATCTGGGCAGAAATAAAACCTACGATTTTCTAACCCCATTTTCATCCAAAAACCCAATTTTAATCCCCCAATCACCCAAAATGATTTAGAACAATGTTTATGGGTTCATGGCACGACAAAACAACAGAAACAATTCACATAAGCATCATCATCATCATATAATTCATCAATCATGGCATTTTCATATCTTTAACCCTAATCCAACAAAACCACCATTTTTCAATTCAATTCATGAAAGCATACATATATATATATATATATAGCAATTGAATCATAAACCCACCCTTACCTGATTAAATGAACAAGGCAAGCTACAACAATCAAATCTTCTAAGCTAATCCCCTTGGTTCTTCTCCCTAGCTCTCTTCCTGGTTTTCTCTCCAAAAGTCTGTTTTTGTTTTTCTGATATGTGCCTTCTCTTTTCTTTCCTTACTGGTTTACTCTATCCTTACCAACCAAAATATTTCTTTCTCTTAACTCCCTCTTAACTTCCTAATTAAAGTGTAACCCCCACTACCTTAATTCTAATAATATCAATTAAATCCCATTAATCTAAATATTACTATTTCTTCTATTTTCATAAAATTCTACAAATAATTATATAATAAAATATATATCAAATAACAACACACCAATATTCACATAAATCAACATTTTCATATAAAATACACCAATCGTATTAAAAATCAACCAAAATTAGTAAAATATAAAATAGGGCGTTACATGATACATAAGGGAATAAACTCATAAAAGGACCCCATCCCGTTACATATCAGAGCATCCCTATGACATCACATAAGACTCCTCACATCGGCGCACCTAAGCTTGGTTACCTGCACTTGCCCACAAGGCGGCAATTCCAACAGAAGGGGTGAGATTCACAACAGAAATATTAACATATAATTCAACATTTATGATTAACAACATAAACTCATCACATATATCACATCATTAAACACAAGGTTAACATCATTATCATGAACATCTCAAATACACATCAACATCGTCTCAAAAACATCGTCTCATAATGTGTCAACAATTTGACTCAACTAAATGCAACTCTAACATCTTGACATCATGCATGTGGTACCATATATAAGCATTAATATGCTTCACCGCCGCTTTGAGCAAATGCTCCACCGTCGCTTTGAGCAAAAGCTCCACCGTCTCAATTTATGCAAATGCATGGACTTAACTCTTTAAGTCTTAAACAAGTTAATTACAACTTCTCAAACATCATTAACAACTCAAGATGACACATGCAATTATGATAAATACATGGCAGAAGTTCAGCACATTAAATACATAATCACAGCTCTTAACATCATTTAAACGTCACTTAACATCATGTTCATAATCATTTAAACATAAACAATACATCGCATTACCATCAACACAAGAGAACTTCATTAAATCTTCATTACAGAATGCATCTTAGGACATAAGACATCTCTAACATTACCCAAAGGTCTATTCTCAAAGTTCCAATGCGAAATAGATCGCAAAACGAACAGCAGCCCAGAATTGCACTAACTCGCCACGGCGACTGATTTTCTCGCTAAGGCGAGCTCTCTCAGGAAGCTACTCGCCAAAGGCGAGTTGGGGGCGAGGCACAGGCGAGCAAACTGGGTGCTCTCGGCCTTTTTGACATTTTTCGCCTAAAATCTTCGTTTTAAGGTTCCCTAAGTCCAATTTGATCCTAACAACTTCACAGGTCTTTCTTATAAATATTAAGGCACTTAAAACCATCTAAAGTTTGGCAAAATCTCAACTTCCAAAAGTTACTTGCCACGGCGAGCTAGTTGGCTCGCCTCGCGAGCAGAATGGCGTTGCTCGCCACAGCGAGCTGTGCAGCTCGCCTCGCGAGCGATGCAAGGCTTACTCGCCACGGCGAGTGAATTACTCGCCACAGGCGAGCGATGACAGGTTCACTACGGGTTTGCTCCAATTCTCACCCACTCATCTCAATTCTCTCATGTTAAGCCTCTAATTCATCAGCAATGTTATTCTAGTGATTAATCTAGGTTCTGTAACGCGTTTCTAAAGCAATTCGCAGCAATCTCACATCAAATTCATCAAAATTCATTAAAACCCTAATTCAAAAACTCTCTCAAACTCTTCCCAAACCTTAGTCAATCATCAACAGATGAATGATACGTTATTAGAACTGAAGTTAGGCTCACCCGTACCTGGGAATATTGCAGAATCGCAGCCTAGCCTCTTCTCCTCTCTCAAGCCGTTTTCTCCCTTTTCACCAAAAGTCTGTAACGCGTTCTGACTTCTCTCTTGACCTTGTTTCCTTAAATACCGCTTCCCAACTTATCTTATTCTATCTCAACCCTCACAACTCTTCCTATTTATAGATATAACCCCATCTCTAAAAAAAAAATATTTTTATAACAAATCTCTATTTTTCATATAAATATATATACACACCACATATCTTATTTTATTAAACAATAAAATAATCATCACGTCACAACATCATCTATACGTCACATAATCACCAAAAATCATATAATATATAATAATATACTATATTCTCTAATAAAATAATTAAATAAATAAAGAGGGCCTTACAGTCTCTCGACAGGTTTGATAAAATTGCAAGATAAAAGCAATAAGATAAAGATAAACGTAGAAGTTTAAACGCATAAACTTAAAGGAAAGGTAAAATGCATTGCATTGAAAATATAGGGGTGGTCTACAAATCAGTTTACGTACATTCTGTATAACTCGTTTCCCTAGACGCCGGTAGTTTGAATGTTGTAGAACTTAATAAATGATTTGCGACCCATTTTCTGAGTTGGAAACTTTATTTATACTAAATAATGCTAAGATAACTAACTGCGAACTACTAATCCCATGATTAGCACTTCCTCCATTTTGGACAACTTCTTGTCCCACGTTCCCACTAAGGAAACCGCCTTTCCACTTGAAAATCGTGCTTTCCCGCCTTGAATGCTTGACTTCGACGTGATCTCTCTTTCAGCTTTGCCTTGTTGAAGCTATGACTACATGCGCTAGGCTTGAAGTTTTGTCGAAATCCCTAATTTGAAATAAGGAAGCCTTTGATTCCTACAGAGTTAAAGGTCAAGCAAATGTTTGACCATATTAAATGAGCTTGTCGAAATTACAGGCTAACATCCGCATACGCAGAAACTGACATAGTCCCTTTCTTCAATCTCCTTGTTCCTGACGTCAGCTGGAAAGTACTTCCTCAAGAACTCTTCCTT
This sequence comes from Medicago lupulina, assembly GCA_958299785.1. Classification (NCBI taxonomy): domain Eukaryota; kingdom Viridiplantae; phylum Streptophyta; class Magnoliopsida; order Fabales; family Fabaceae; genus Medicago; species Medicago lupulina. The sequence goes on along the minus strand of OY283145.1, from coordinate 23,543,817 downwards.
AAACATATCCTAAGTCATTGCAGCTCCACTAACTTCCAATCTCCCCTTGGAGTTCATCCACCAGAACTCGGCCACTTCCCTTAGCATGTGAACAACCAACCTCACCTTCTAATCATTTGTGGTCACCATCACACAAAAGATCCTCTCGATCCCTTGTAACCACGTCTGAGCTCCCTCTGGATGATACTTCCCCTTGAACGTCGAAGGATGGTTTCTCATCAAACGATCCATCCTCAACTCGTCCGCTCCACCTTGGTGTCAAAGCCTTCAGAGTCTAGGCTAAAACCTGAGCCATCACAGTCAAAGCCTTCGCAATCGCCGTAACCAACAAATAAGAACAACATCACAAGTATCGAAGGTAACTCAATACCATTCGTATACAAACATGTAAAATCACCGGTTTTGGTCCGGACTAAACCGACATGGCTCTGATACCATTTTGTAACACCCTAAACCCATAATGAAATAAATAATGCAATTAAATCAACTATTCAAAGAGTTTATATTCTTCATCAATATTTTCTCAAAACATGCATAAATAAGTCTCTGCAACAAATAACAAAATCTTAACAACCATGTCTCATAATACATCACCAACAATACCCTATCTAAGACTCCAAGCAAGAAAAGAGGTAGCTCCAAAGTTATTCCTCAGCAACTCACAATCAAAAGAAATCAATCATGCACACCATCTACACATTCATACAAATAGGTAGAAGGTCAACCAAACGACCACTGGGGTTAGACAATATTTCACATAATAACATAATCAAATAATAATTATTCAAGGATATCAAGTATAACAATCATACATACTCATCATTCTCAAGTTATTCATCAATAAATCATCACGTTAACATTATTCATCAAGTATATTCATTCTTAAGTTATTTATGAATAAATCATATTCATTCTCAAGTTATTCATCAATAAATCATCACATTAAAATTATTCATCAAGTATACTAGCATAATTAACAATGTATACAAGTTAATAATTACAATTAATCACAAACCTTCACCAAGCTTCACCAATTGATGTGAATCCGCAAGCGCACGGTTTTATCAAAGTAGTAAAAATATCGATCCACAAGGAGTTATTGTAATTACTGATTTTATTTTCAATTATGATTAGCTAAAAGGTTCAAGGTGTTAAAAGTTTAGCTAAATGATTGATAAATGGACCGTCACAATATTCCTAAGGACCTGGAGGACCTTCAGAAGGATTCTTAGGTCCCCCAAAGAGGCCTTAGCGCCCTCCGAAAGAGTTCTAGGGGTAGGAGCGCGCCTCGTGTAGGGCGCCGCCTCAATAGCTTCTAGAATTATCTAGAAACCGCTTAAAGTACCTAAATACCCCTATTGCTTGGGGGCTAAGTAAACTTAACCCAAGCCCATAGGAGGCTGTAAATACCATCCTTGAGAGAATTCTCAAGGCATCCAATAATCAGTCTACACCCTATAATACGATACTTAACCCTAGTATCCATTACTCGTACTTTTTTGCAAGTACAGTTGGCGCCGACTGTGGTGACCGGTAAAACTGACCCGGGCCACACCTTTCAATCTTTCCCACCCCTTCACGTCCTCATCATCATTGACTTCGCCTTTCTTCTTCACGGCGGCCGCCGAGGAATACATCAAAAGCGGATGTGTTATCAGATTGGCTGGGAGTCATGTTAGAGAGGTGGAGTATCACAAAAGCACGACAGTCATAAAAAAGAAGGCATAGTTCATTAGAACATCAAAATTTACGTTTGACGTCACAACGCCAATCACTTCCGACAAGTTCTTAAATCAGGTTTTGCACTCTTTTATTAAGTACGATATGTCAACATATACATGTTCTTTGGATATTTAGGTTATATATGTGGCTGACGATCCTAGCACCTATAATCCAATTCTATATACATGGCCTATGCTTCATAATTCTATCAACATAAGTCCTCAATTGACCTAATATAATTATGTTATAGTATGAATATTTAATTATCCCTTCATATACCTGTTTCTTTCATCGGTTTTGAATTATTACTTTTAAAACAATTAGTTTACTTCTTTGAATAAATTAAAGTATAATATGACCTTTGTTATTATAATTATATTCGAAGTTTATAAAATTGAGTTTGAAACTCAGTTGTTTTCATCTCTATAATAGCATAATGAGTAGCTCTATATTAAAGGCTTAAATTTCAATCTCTTATGATTTTCTATAATTGATAAAGGCATATTCAGTATCGTTGATATACATATATTTGAGACTCAACACATATATTGGGATCTATTGTTATTGTTTATTGAAATATGAAGTACAAAAAGTTACTAAGACATTAATATAAACAAGCTTGTTATTTTCTGATTTTCTACGAATAATGTTTTCTCTTCCAAATACTTGAACTTTAATTACCTTGCTATCCTTTGATAGCTATGCTACTATACTCAATCACTATATGTCATAAAGGTTAGGTCAACCACACAAGCTGCACGTTTTGGTTCAGGTGACCTTGTTAATTAGCAAATTGATTAAAGTACACACTAATTAAACTTTTTGATTGACTTGCAAACTTGTTAGATTCTCTCAAATATTCGGCTATTCTCCAATAATTTCTGATAACAGGATATCAACATCAATCTATTTCCCCTAACATGCGAATGTTCTCCAAAAAACTTTATCAGTAAATATAAATGTCAATGCCTAAGAACCAGGTACTCGGATGAGCACTCCAAGGGAACACTATGCAACAGTAACAAGGTTACTCAAGACTCAAAAGAAAATAACACAATCAGGTTTCATCTTTATAGTCTTTAAGTATATAGCTACCGTATATTTGAGGTAATCCAAAAACAAAATTGATGCCTTATATCTTTGGAAAAATATTTGCTGACAGCCTCATTTATTTTGGAATTGTTTTTGGTGCATATACATAATATGTGGACGACCAACTAACTGGTTATTTTTCGTCGCTAATCTATTGTTTCAGCAACAATAGTTCGTATCTATTCTGTGGGTGAGTTAATAAGAGAAGACAAAAAGTAGTTAGTACCCATTGAATATGATTGCATATGATTAAAGACTCCTTTATTTATAATACTGATTATTTTGGAAGTATGGAAGAATTGTTATATTTTAGATAAATCAAGGTTGGGATACTAACAACGGCCCCACCATAATTAAAAGGAGAGAACTTGCCAAACAACACGTCGTAATTAATTTAAAATGCATGGAAGAAACGGTCCCGTCATTAAAATCTTGAAGATGAAATAGAGTTATTATAACCTTTCTCGACCTTTGAGGTTTGTTTTGCAAAATCCACATAGAAGCATTAGGAAAAGATTAAAAACGCCTAAACTGGGTCAACCTTTTTCAAGGCTCTGACTCGGCGTCATGAAAAAATAAGAACGCCTAAACTGGGCAAACCTTTTTGAAGGCTCTGACTCGACGTCAAATGAAGAAAGAACGCCTAAACAGGGTTAACCTTCTTCAAGGCTCTAACTCGGCATCGTTAAATAAATTTGAACGCCTAAACAAGGTTAAAACTCGGCTACGTTAAATAAATTTGAACGCCTAAACAGGGTTAACCTTCTTCAAGGCTCTAACTCGGCGTCGTTAATAAATTTGAACGCCTAAGCAGGGTTAACATTCTGCAAGGCTCTAACTCGGCGTCGTTAAATAAATTTGAACGCCTAAACAGGGTTAACCTTCTTCCAGGCTCTAACTCGGCGTCGTTAATAAATTTGAACGCCTAAACAGGGTTAAAACTCGACATCGTTAAATAAATTTGAACGTCTAAACAGGGTTAACCTTCTTCAAGGCTCTAACTTGGCGTCGTAAGAAAACAAATAAAATCACGTATGTAGAATAAACGAAGTGCGCCACATCAAAATAAACATAAGTTAACAAAGTTCAAACAAGTGAATGGATCACAAAGCAAGCCAAAAATATTACAAAATATAGGATGAACTTAAAGCCTAAACAAGATTGGTCACATAAAAAGATAATTTAAAAGCTCAGATCGACCTCAGAAATGAAAACGAACGAAAGCTGCAGAGGCAGAGATGCGAAACAGAAATGAAGGAACTGAATGAGGAAAGACGCCTCTTAAAAAAGGAAGAAGCGTGTCAATCACCTCGGGAAGACATGCTCCCATGACACGTGTCGTTGATCGTCTGGTCACCGAACACGTGGACGGCCAAATGAAAGGTCACGAAATCGTGACAGTAGAAAGTAAGGGCGATAAAGATGGATAACTACCCAGAATCATGGGCGTGTAAGTGAGGCGGGACAACTTCAACAAACTCTATGTCAAGAGACCATTGTCCTTGCGCAAACTAACGTACACCCCCTGGGAAACTCTAAAGATAGAGTGAAGCACCCTAGGAGAAATCATTCAAAAACAGGAATAACTTTCATAATAATTCAGAGTTACATAGTACATGGTCATGAGCTAGTACAGAATCATCTATGACCTGATCAATGGAAATTAACCACTCATAATAAAAGAATTTAAGCAACAAGATTAAAAGAAATTACAAAGAGATGTTTTGCCCATCAAAATTTGTTCAATCCGTGGTGCCAACTGTCTTCTATCTCTCTATGCGTGCGTGCGTTTTGGCTTTGGCATCGATTCTTTGCATTCCGTGCTCTCTCACCTAAAAACGTTTTCTCTTTTCCCAGTATGATGGCCCTCCTATACACCTATGTAAGTTTGTTTTATCCTCCACCACTTGGTGTGTGCCACGTGTCTCCATAATTATTTTCAAGGCAAATTCTATGGTACTCTCAAGAATTTGAGTGTATTGGTACACCGAATCCTTAAATTAATAGTTAAATGAATTATATTTTGTAAGAAAGCCTTATCTTCAGAAGCCATCAGAGGTCTACCTGATCTAAAGATTATTGAAGGCAACATATGTGGTGAATGTCAGATTGGCAAACAAACAAGGATGTCGAATCCAAGGTTGGAACATCAAGCAACCTCCAAAGTCCTTGAACTTCTGCACATGGATCTGATGGGACCTATGCAAGTTGAGACCATTGGTGGCAAAAAGGTATGTTCTTGTTGTTGTTGATGATTTCTCAAGATTCACATGGGAAAATTTTATTGGAGAAAAATCAGACACGTTTGACGTGCTTGGAGAACTGTGCACCCAATTACAAAGAGAAAAAGGCTTTGGCATGATAAGAATTAAGAGTGATGATGATACTGAATTTGAAAATACAAAGTTTGATGAATATTGTTCAGATGAGGGAATTAAACATGAATTTTCATCACCTATAACACCCAAGCAAAATGGTGTTGTAGAAAGAACAGGACTCTCCAAGAATCTGCAAGAGTCATGCTTCATGCTAAACACTTACCCTATCGTTTTTGCGATGAAGCTATGAACACATCGTGCCACATTCACAACAGAGTTACTCTAAGATCTAGAACCACTACAACTCTCTGAGTTATGGAAGGGAAGAAAGCCTACTGTCAAGTATTTCCATGTGTTTGGTAGCAAGTGCTATATTTTGTCTAATAGAGAAGGAAGATGGATCCTAAGAGTGATAAGGTTATTTTTCTGGGTTACTCCACGAATAGTACAACATATAAAATGTACAATTCCAAAACTGAAATTGTGATGGAATCCATTAATGTGGTGATTGATGATGTGCCTAAGGAAAGGGTTCCTGATGTTGGTCCGGATGTTGAAACAACCAATCAGGAAACAAATGCACCTATTCAGGTGAATGAATCTACAACTGAGAAGGAGGAACCTGAAGAAGGTGAGTAAGATCAGATGTCCACTACCAAAGTTCCATCTATTAGAGTTCAAAAGAATCATCCCCAAGATTTGATCATTGGGAATCCTGATCAATGAGTCACAACCAGAAGGTCAATTGGTGTTATTGCCAACTCCTGCTTTGTGTCCAACATTGAGCCAAAAAATGTCAAAGAAGCCCTGACTGATGAATTTTGGATTGAAGAAATGCAAGAAGAACTAAATCAATTCAAAACAAGTGAAGTGTGAGATTTGGTTCCAAGACCAGAAGGTTTGAATGTAATAGGTACCAAGTGGAAAAATAAAATTAAAGACTGAGTTAACCCGAAATGAAAATTAAAGACAAATTGTTTGACTCCACAATAAAAATAAAATACTGAAAAATAAAGACATAATAAAAAGGATGGGTTGCCTCCCACCAAGCGCTTTCTTTTATGTCATTGAGCCTGACGCTTCAACCACTGTTAGGGAGGCAAATATGATAGAAAGAATATATCATCCTTCTTCTTCCTCTTGTTTGGTAGGAACTCCATGAATTTGGCACAAAGAATCAGATACTCCCATGCACCCATTGTTAAACCTTTAGAATTTGAACTCTCTCACCTTATAGAAGGACATGCATCTTTCTGCACACAAGTGTTTTCCTTAACCCCCGTTGGTTCAGACTTCGGAAAAATATCAACACTCCTCACTTTGGGTTTTTCTTCCACCACAACCTTGTGACACTCAATCTCCATCTGAACCAATTTCCTCTGAGACTCATGTGCTTTCTCAACAAGATCACCACACTGAAGATCAAACTTTTCAAATGAAACTTGATTTGACACCAAGAAATCATCTAAAATATTTTGAAGTTGAGTATTGTAATCTATGTTGATCACCTCGTTCTTCCCTACAAAATTACTACCTGGTTGATTCGCCTCATCACGACCACATCTCTCATTTAATCTCGAGATTTTACTGTCCACACATTTTATCTCCAAAGATAGCATATATTTTTCATATTGCAGCGTGCAAATCTCTTTTGTGTCATGGAGGTACAACCTGTCTATCATAGCTGCAAAACTTGGATAAACTTTTTAGTAGCACCGTACAATGAGAAGATAACGAAGAGCATAAATCTTTTTTTTTCTTTTTATAAATATATACAAAAATATAAATGACAGAAATCCTAAATAAAAACAAAATTGCCAAGTTGAAATGACTCAACAGTCCCCGGCAACGGCGCCAAAAACTTGATAGACTTTTAGCAAGTGTACTAAAAATGCATCGAAGTAATAAAATAAGTTCGTATCCACGAGGACTGCGTTAATCTCAATTTGGCAATAAAGTTAGTATTTAGGATGTATAAATTATTTTCTAAAAGTATATTTGATTTGATTGAATAAAATTAAATAACAGAAAATATAGATTCAGTTAGAAAATATAAATTCGTTTAGAAGATATAGATTCAATCAGAAAATATAGATTCTGTTAGAAAATATATATTCGGTTAGAAAATAAAGATTTGATTAGAAAATATAGAGAGATGAGATCAGGTCCTTCGAATCCTCTAATGTTCCCCTAATTGGTATACTGCACTCTATTCTTATGGATGATTCTCTAGTCCCACGATAGTTAACAAATTAGTCCTAATCAATCCCTTGAGTTAGGACCCTCTTCTTAAACTACAGCCCCTAATTCCTTAGGTGGTCTAATAATCTTCGAAGGATTAAACACGTTAACCTAATATCACTAACAAACGATTATCCATTCCTAGACTAACCATGTTTATTATAACAATTCAATGGGTCTAAGTTGAAAGCTAGGGTCAGTAGTCATTCATTCTCACTAAATCATGTTTATATTTGATCAGGATATAAAAAGCATTAAGAACAATTGAATTGAATAAAAACTAGATTGTCATTCACAATAAATAGAGTTTCATCACAGCAACATGGATCAATTAGGGTTTACACCGAATCATCTCAGACCTAATCTCTAAGAGATTTAGCTACTCATAATTGAGTTTACAAATAGCATAATCAATGAAAGAATTAAAACATACATAAACTGATAAAAGGATGAAGAAATCGCCCTCCTAGCCGTCTCTGGATGTCAAAATCGCACTTTGCTCTCCAAGATTCGTAACCACCCTGTTTTCGGAAAAGACTTCAGCTTAAATAGGCCCAGAAATTCGCCCAAAACGTGTCACGTTTTAAGTAAAACGTGTCACGTTTTTTCCTTATGTAACAAGAAACAAAATTAGGGTTTCACAAAACGTGTCACGTTTTGGCCAACGTGACACGTTCTCCTTTCTTCCAAAAACATGCGTTCTGACTTGTGAAAACGTGTCACGTTTTTCAGCCAACGTGACACGTTTTTGTGACTTAACCTTTTCTTTAGTTTTCTTGCTTTTCTTGCTTTTCTTGATGCTTAAGTTGCCTTGTGAACTCCAAAACGTGATGAAAATGACACTAAAAATATCGAATAATTGACTGTCATCACAGCCCCAAACTTGAACCATTCCTTGTCCTCAAGGAATCTACTTGCAGTATTGACAATCGACAGTAAAATAACAATTACCTGATCAAGCAGTAGTATCCAAAAGTTCATCTCCTTACTAGCTAAAAGTGAGCTAGTTTGACTTGAATGCAACCACCAATTCACAACTCCACGCAACAATATGATAAGGGTTCACACTCAATCACATGCAAGACTACATATTACCATACGCTTGAAAAGTTTTTAAACGTCAATCAAAATCAATGTCATTACACACTTTGAGGTCTTTCAGGGTTATAACGGGGCTTAGGTGAAGGTGGGATAATATTTGGATAAGTAGGCTACACAAAATTTGAGTTAGGCACTCCTACGGAAATTAAAGCACAAATTCAATCCATCTTTCACCTATGAAAAAAAAACAATTGTAAAGGTACTAGAGAACATTTGTAACTTATTGGGACAATCGAGTTAAAAGTTACTCGGAGTTTTCATTGTTTGTCCCTTTTTCATTCATTTCTTTCTTTCTTTGATACACCACGATAATATTCTTTGTTAGTGATCTTTGTGTGTATTTTTCATGATAATGTTCTTTGTTCTCTAGTACCCCCAGCCCCAAACTTAGTTGGTTGCAAATTCCAATAGCAACCCAATACTTATTATTTAGCAACATCCTACAATGCCTAACTCAGAAATACAATTTGGGATAAATCCTAAAAGTCTTTAAGTTTGTAATGTAGTTTGTCACCGAACAAAAAGCTCTAAACCTACCAGCTCAATTTGGCTAAGAAAAGGATAAATATCAATAAAAATCAAGGTAGGCTTCAAAAGGCTCACAGGACCAAGCACTTTTGCCTCAGTGTGTATATGACAGAGACAATCAACAGTAAAGAAACAATGCAAGTTCTAGAAATGTAGATGCATGGAACACTCTATATAAGTAAATTGAAAAAAAATAAAATTTGGCCATGAACCTTACAATGTTAGATTTCTGGGAGTTGTGACTACCTATCTTGCACTGCCGTACACTTCGCCTTTGATATACAAGTCACTCCTCCTTATGAACCTTTGGAATACCACTTGAACAAATATTTGTTACTAAACTGGAAAAAATCAACAAACAAGCAAATTCATTAATAATAAACAAGTTCAGATTCAATCACATAATAGGGGATACGACTGAGTTAACCCGAAATGAAAATTAAAGACAAATTGTTTGACTCCACAATAAAAATAAAATACTGAAAAATAAAGACATAATAAAAAGGATGGGTTGCCTCCCACCAAGCGCTTTCTTTTATGTCATTGAGCCTGACGCTTCAACCACTGTTAGGGAGGCAAATATGATAGAAAGAATATATCATCCTTCTTCTTCCTCTTGTTTGGTAGGAACTCCATGAATTTGGCACAAAGAATCAGATACTCCCATGCACCCATTGTTAAACCTTTAGAATTTGAACTCTCTCACCTTATAGAAGGACATGCATCTTTCTGCACACAAGTGTTTTCCTTAACCCCCGTTGGTTCAGACTTCGGAAAAATATCAACACTCCTCACTTTGGGTTTTTCTTCCACCACAACCTTGTGACACTCAATCTCCATCTGAACCAATTTCCTCTGAGACTCATGTGCTTTCTCAACAAGATCACCACACTGAAGATCAAACTTTTCAAATGAAACTTGATTTGACACCAAGAAATCATCTAAAATATTTTGAAGTTGAGTATTGTAATCTATGTTGATCACCTCGTTCTTCCCTACAAAATTACTACCTGGTTGATTCGCCTCATCACGACCACATCTCTCATTTAATCTCGAGATTTTACTGTCCACACATTTTATCTCCAAAGATAGCATATATTTTTCATATTGCAGCGTGCAAATCTCTTTTGTGTCATGGAGGTACAACCTGTCTATCATAGCTGCAAAACTTGGATAAACTTTTTAGTAGCACCGTACAATGAGAAGATAACGAAGAGCATAAATCTTTTTTTTTCTTTTTATAAATATATACAAAAATATAAATGACAGAAATCCTAAATAAAAACAAAATTGCCAAGTTGAAATGACTCAACAGTCCCCGGCAACGGCGCCAAAAACTTGATAGACTTTTAGCAAGTGTACTAAAAATGCATCGAAGTAATAAAATAAGTTCGTATCCACGAGGACTGCGTTAATCTCAATTTGGCAATAAAGTTAGTATTTAGGATGTATAAATTATTTTCTAAAAGTATATTTGATTTGATTGAATAAAATTAAATAACAGAAAATATAGATTCAGTTAGAAAATATAAATTCGTTTAGAAGATATAGATTCAATCAGAAAATATAGATTCTGTTAGAAAATATATATTCGGTTAGAAAATAAAGATTTGATTAGAAAATATAGAGAGATGAGATCAGGTCCTTCGAATCCTCTAATGTTCCCCTAATTGGTATACTGCACTCTATTCTTATGGATGATTCTCTAGTCCCACGATAGTTAACAAATTAGTCCTAATCAATCCCTTGAGTTAGGACCCTCTTCTTAAACTACAGCCCCTAATTCCTTAGGTGGTCTAATAATCTTCGAAGGATTAAACACGTTAACCTAATATCACTAACAAACGATTATCCATTCCTAGACTAACCATGTTTATTATAACAATTCAATGGGTCTAAGTTGAAAGCTAGGGTCAGTAGTCATTCATTCTCACTAAATCATGTTTATATTTGATCAGGATATAAAAAGCATTAAGAACAATTGAATTGAATAAAAACTAGATTGTCATTCACAATAAATAGAGTTTCATCACAGCAACATGGATCAATTAGGGTTTACACCGAATCATCTCAGACCTAATCTCTAAGAGATTTAGCTACTCATAATTGAGTTTACAAATAGCATAATCAATGAAAGAATTAAAACATACATAAACTGATAAAAGGATGAAGAAATCGCCCTCCTAGCCGTCTCTGGATGTCAAAATCGCACTTTGCTCTCCAAGATTCGTAACCACCCTGTTTTCGGAAAAGACTTCAGCTTAAATAGGCCCAGAAATTCGCCCAAAACGTGTCACGTTTTAAGTAAAACGTGTCACGTTTTTTCCTTATGTAACAAGAAACAAAATTAGGGTTTCACAAAACGTGTCACGTTTTGGCCAACGTGACACGTTCTCCTTTCTTCCAAAAACATGCGTTCTGACTTGTGAAAACGTGTCACGTTTTTCAGCCAACGTGACACGTTTTTGTGACTTAACCTTTTCTTTAGTTTTCTTGCTTTTCTTGCTTTTCTTGATGCTTAAGTTGCCTTGTGAACTCCAAAACGTGATGAAAATGACACTAAAAATATCGAATAATTGACTGTCATCACAGCCCCAAACTTGAACCATTCCTTGTGCTCAAGGAATCTACTTGCAGTATTGACAATCGACAGTAAAATAACAATTACCTGATCAAGCAGTAGTATCCAAAAGTTCATCTCCTTACTAGCTAAAAGTGAGCTAGTTTGACTTGAATGCAACCACCAATTCACAACTCCACGCAACAATATGATAAGGGTTCACACTCAATCACATGCAAGACTACATATTACCATACGCTTGAAAAGTTTTTAAACGTCAATCAAAATCAATGTCATTACACACTTTGAGGTCTTTCAGGTTTATAACGGGGCTTAGGTGAAGGTGGGATAATATTTGGATAAGTAGGCTACACAAAATTTGAGTTAGGCACTCCTACGGAAATTAAAGCACAAATTCAATCCATCTTTCACCTATGAAAAAAAAAAACAATTGTAAAGGTACTAGAGAACATTTGTAACTTATTGGGACAATCGAGTTAAAAGTTACTCGGAGTTTTCATTGTTTGTCCCTTTTTCATTCATTTCTTTCTTTCTTTGATACACCACGATAATATTCTTTGTTAGTGATCTTTGTGTGTATTTTTCATGATAATGTTCTTTGTTCTCTAGTACCCCAGCCCCAAACTTAGTTGGTTGCAAATTCCAATAGCAACCCAATACTTATTATTTAGCAACATCCTACAATGCCTAACTCAGAAATACAATTTGGGATAAATCCTAAAAGTCTTTAAGTTTGTAATGTAGTTTGTCACCGAACAAAAAGCTCTAAACCTACCAGCTCAATTTGGCTAAGAAAAGGATAAATATCAATAAAAATCAAGGTAGGCTTCAAAAGGCTCACAGGACCAAGCACTTTTGCCTCAGTGTGTATATGACAGAGACAATCAACAGTAAAGAAACAATGCAAGTTCTAGAAATGTAGATGCATGGAACACTCTATATAAGTAAATTGAAAAAAAATAAAATTTGGCCATGAACCTTACAATGTTAGATTTCTGGGAGTTGTGACTACCTATCTTGCACTGCCGTACACTTCGCCTTTGATATACAAGTCACTCCTCCTTATGAACCTTTGGAATACCACTTGAACAAATATTTGTTACTAAACTGGAAAAAATCAACAAACAAGCAAATTCATTAATAATAAACAAGTTCAGATTCAATCACATAATAGGGGATACGACTGAGTTAACCCGAAATGAAAATTAAAGACAAATTGTTTGACTCCACAATAAAAATAAAATACTGAAAAATAAAGACATAATAAAAAGGATGGGTTGCCTCCCACCAAGCGCTTTCTTTTATGTCATTGAGCCTGACGCTTCAACCACTGTTAGGGAGGCAAATATGATAGAAAGAATATATCATCCTTCTTCTTCCTCTTGTTTGGTAGGAACTCCATGAATTTGGCACAAAGAATCAGATACTCCCATGCACCCATTGTTAAACCTTTAGAATTTGAACTCTCTCACCTTATAGAAGGACAGGCATCTTTCTGCACACAAGTGTTTTCCTTAACCCCCGTTGGTTCAGACTTCGGAAAAATATCAACACTCCTCACTTTGGGTTTTTCTTCCACCACAACCTTGTGACACTCAATCTCCATCTGAACCAATTTCCTCTGAGACTCATGTGCTTTCTCAACAAGATCACCACACTGAAGATCAAACTTTTCAAATGAAACTTCATTTGACACCAAGAAATCATCTAAAATATTTTGAAGTTGAGTATTGTAATCTATGTTGATCACCTCGTTCTTCCCTACAAAATTACTACCTGGTTGATTCGCCTCATCACGACCACATCTCTCATTTAATCTCGAGATTTTACTGTCCACACATTTTATCTCCAAAGATAGCATATATTTTTCATATTGCAGCGTGCAAATCTCTTTTGTGTCATGGAGGTACAACCTGTCTATCATAGCTGCAAAACTTGGATAAACTTTTTAGTAGCACCGTACAATGAGAAGATAACGAAGAGCATAAATCTTTTTTTTTCTTTTTATAAATATATACAAAAATATAAATGACAGAAATCCTAAATAAAAACAAAATTGCCAAGTTGAAATGACTCAACAGTCCCCGGCAACGGCGCCAAAAACTTGATAGACTTTTAGCAAGTGTACTAAAAATGCATCGAAGTAATAAAATAAGTTCGTATCCATGAGGACTGCGTTAATCTCAATTTGGCAATAAAGTTAGTATTTAGGATGTATAAATTATTTTCTAAAAGTATATTTGATTTGATTGAATAAAATTAAATAACAGAAAATATAGATTCAGTTAGAAAATATAAATTCGTTTAGAAGATATAGATTCAATCAGAAAATATAGATTCTGTTAGAAAATATATATTCGGTTAGAAAATAAAGATTTGATTAGAAAATATAGAGAGATGAGATCAGGTCCTTCGAATCCTCTAATGTTCCCCTAATTGGTATACTGCACTCTATTCTTATGGATGATTCTCTAGTCCCACGATAGTTAACAAATTAGTCCTAATCAATCCCTTGAGTTAGGACCCTCTTCTTAAACTACAGCCCCTAATTCCTTAGGTGGTCTAATAATCTTCGAAGGATTAAACACGTTAACCTAATATCACTAACAAACGATTATCCATTCCTAGACTAACCATGTTTATTAGAACAATTCAATGGGTCTAAGTTGAAAGCTAGGGTCAGTAGTCATTCATTCTCACTAAATCATGTTTATATTTGATCAGGATATAAAAAGCATTAAGAACAATTGAATTGAATAAAAACTAGATTGTCATTCACAATAAATAGAGTTTCATCACAGCAACATGGATCAATTAGGGTTTACACCGAATCATCTCAGACCTAATCTCTAAGAGATTTAGCTACTCATAATTGAGTTTACAAATAGCATAATCAATGAAAGAATTAAAACATACATAAACTGATAAAAGGATGAAGAAATCGCCCTCCTAGCCGTCTCTGGATGTCAAAATCGCACTTTGCTCTCCAAGATTCGTAACCACCCTGTTTTCGGAAAAGACTTCAGCTTAAATAGGCCCAGAAATTCGCCCAAAACGTGTCACGTTTTAAGTAAAACGTGTCACGTTTTTTCCTTATGTAACAAGAAACAAAATTAGGGTTTCACAAAACGTGTCACGTTTTGGCCAACGTGACACGTTCTCCTTTCTTCCAAAAACATGCGTTCTGACTTGTGAAAACGTGTCACGTTTTTCAGCCAACGTGACACGTTTTTGTGACTTAACCTTTTCTTTAGTTTTCTTGCTTTTCTTGCTTTTCTTGATGCTTAAGTTGCCTTGTGAACTCCAAAACGTGATGAAAATGACACTAAAAATATCGAATAATTGACTGTCATCACAGCCCCAAACTTGAACCATTCCTTGTCCTCAAGGAATCTACTTGCAGTATTGACAATCGACAGTAAAATAACAATTACCTGATCAAGCAGTAGTATCCAAAAGTTCATCTCCTTACTAGCTAAAAGTGAGCTAGTTTGACTTGAATGCAACCACCAATTCACAACTCCACGCAACAATATGATAAGGGTTCACACTCAATCACATGCAAGACTACATATTACCATACGCTTGAAAAGTTTTTAAATGTCAATCAAAATCAATGTCATTACACACTTTGAGGTCTTTCAGGGTTATAACGGGGCTTAGGTGAAGGTGGGATAATATTTGGATAAGTAGGCTACACAAAATTTGAGTTAGGCACTCCTACGGAAATTAAAGCACAAATTCAATCCATCTTTCACCTATGAAAAAAAAACAATTGTAAAGGTACTAGAGAACATTTGTAACTTATTGGGACAATCGAGTTAAAAGTTACTCGGAGTTTTCATTGTTTGTCCCTTTTTCATTCATTTCTTTCTTTCTTTGATACACCACGATAATATTCTTTGTTAGTGATCTTTGTGTGTATTTTTCATGATAATGTTCTTTGTTCTCTAGTACCCCCAGCCCCAAACTTAGTTGGTTGCAAATTCCAATAGCAACCCAATACTTATTATTTAGCAACATCCTACAATGCCTAACTCAGAAATACAATTTGGGATAAATCCTAAAAGTCTTTAAGTTTGTAATGTAGTTTGTCACCGAACAAAAAGCTCTAAACCTACCAGCTCAATTTGGCTAAGAAAAGGATAAATATCAATAAAAATCAAGGTAGGCTTCAAAAGGCTCACAGGACCAAGCACTTTTGCCTCAGTGTGTATATGACAGAGACAATCAACAGTAAAGAAACAATGCAAGTTCTAGAAATGTAGATGCATGGAACACTCTATATAAGTAAATTGAAAAAAAATAAAATTTGGCCATGAACCTTACAATGTTAGATTTCTGGGAGTTGTGACTACCTATCTTGCACTGCCGTACACTTCGCCTTTGATATACAAGTCACTCCTCCTTATGAACCTTTGGAATACCACTTGAACAAATATTTGTTACTAAACTGGAAAAAATCAACAAACAAGCAAATTCATTAATAATAAACAAGTTCAGATTCAATCACATAATAGGGGATACGACTGAGTTAACCCGAAATGAAAATTAAAGACAAATTGTTTGACTCCACAATAAAAATAAAATACTGAAAAATAAAGACATAATAAAAAGGATGGGTTGCCTCCCACCAAGCGCTTTCTTTTATGTCATTGAGCCTGACGCTTCAACCACTGTTAGGGAGGCAAATATGATAGAAAGAATATATCATCCTTCTTCTTCCTCTTGTTTGGTAGGAACTCCATGAATTTGGCACAAAGAATCAGATACTCCCATGCACCCATTGTTAAACCTTTAGAATTTGAACTCTCTCACCTTATAGAAGGACATGCATCTTTCTGCACACAAGTGTTTTCCTTAACCCCCGTTGGTTCAGACTTCGGAAAAATATCAACACTCCTCACTTTGGGTTTTTCTTCCACCACAACCTTGTGACACTCAATCTCCATCTGAACCAATTTCCTCTGAGACTCATGTGCTTTCTCAACAAGATCACCACACTGAAGATCAAACTTTTCAAATGAAACTTGATTTGACACCAAGAAATCATCTAAAATATTTTGAAGTTGAGTATTGTAATCTATGTTGATCACCTCGTTCTTCCCTACAAAATTACTACCTGGTTGATTCGCCTCATCACGACCACATCTCTCATTTAATCTCGAGATTTTACTGTCCACACATTTTATCTCCAAAGATAGCATATATTTTTCATATTGCAGCGTGCAAATCTCTTTTGTGTCATGGAGGTACAACCTGTCTATCATAGCTGCAAAACTTGGATAAACTTTTTAGTAGCACCGTACAATGAGAAGATAACGAAGAGCATAAATCTTTTTTTTTCTTTTTATAAATATATACAAAAATATAAATGACAGAAATCCTAAATAAAAACAAAATTGCCAAGTTGAAATGACTCAACAGTCCCCGGCAACGGCGCCAAAAACTTGATAGACTTTTAGCAAGTGTACTAAAAATGCATCGAAGTAATAAAATAAGTTCGTATCCACGAGGACTGCGTTAATCTCAATTTGGCAATAAAGTTAGTATTTAGGATGTATAAATTATTTTCTAAAAGTATATTTGATTTGATTGAATAAAATTAAATAACAGAAAATATAGATTCAGTTAGAAAATATAAATTCGTTTAGAAGATATAGATTCAATCAGAAAATATAGATTCTGTTAGAAAATATATATTCGGTTAGAAAATAAAGATTTGATTAGAAAATATAGAGAGATGAGATCAGGTCCTTCGAATCCTCTAATGTTCCCCTAATTGGTATACTGCACTCTATTCTTATGGATGATTCTCTAGTCCCACGATAGTTAACAAATTAGTCCTAATCAATCCCTTGAGTTAGGACCCTCTTCTTAAACTACAGCCCCTAATTCCTTAGGTGGTCTAATAATCTTCGAAGGATTAAACACGTTAACCTAATATCACTAACAAACGATTATCCATTCCTAGACTAACCATGTTTATTAGAACAATTCAATGGGTCTAAGTTGAAAGCTAGGGTCAGTAGTCATTCATTCTCACTAAATCATGTTTATATTTGATCAGGATATAAAAAGCATTAAGAACAATTGAATTGAATAAAAACTAGATTGTCATTCACAATAAATAGAGTTTCATCACAGCAACATGGATCAATTAGGGTTTACACCGAATCATCTCAGACCTAATCTCTAAGAGATTTAGCTACTCATAATTGAGTTTACAAATAGCATAATCAATGAAAGAATTAAAACATACATAAACTGATAAAAGGATGAAGAAATCGCCCTCCTAGCCGTCTCTGGATGTCAAAATCGCACTTTGCTCTCCAAGATTCGTAACCACCCTGTTTTCGGAAAAGACTTCAGCTTAAATAGGCCCAGAAATTCGCCCAAAACGTGTCACGTTTTAAGTAAAACGTGTCACGTTTTTTCCTTATGTAACAAGAAACAAAATTAGGGTTTCACAAAACGTGTCACGTTTTGGCCAACGTGACACGTTCTCCTTTCTTCCAAAAACATGCGTTCTGACTTGTGAAAACGTGTCACGTTTTTCAGCCAACGTGACACGTTTTTGTGACTTAACCTTTTCTTTAGTTTTCTTGCTTTTCTTGCTTTTCTTGATGCTTAAGTTGCCTTGTGAACTCCAAAACGTGATGAAAATGACACTAAAAATATCGAATAATTGACTGTCATCACAGCCCCAAACTTGAACCATTCCTTGTCCTCAAGGAATCTACTTGCAGTATTGACAATCGACAGTAAAATAACAATTACCTGATCAAGCAGTAGTATCCAAAAGTTCATCTCCTTACTAGCTAAAAGTGAGCTAGTTTGACTTGAATGCAACCACCAATTCACAACTCCACGCAACAATATGATAAGGGTTCACACTCAATCACATGCAAGACTACATATTACCATACGCTTGAAAAGTTTTTAAACGTCAATCAAAATCAATGTCATTACACACTTTGAGGTCTTTCAGGGTTATAACGGGGCTTAGGTGGAGGTGGGATAATATTTGGATAAGTAGGCTACACAAAATTTGAGTTAGGCACTCCTACGGAAATTAAAGCACAAATTCAATCCATCTTTCACCTATGAAAAAAAAACAATTGTAAAGGTACTAGAGAACATTTGTAACTTATTGGGACAATCGAGTTGAAAGTTACTCGAAGTTTTCATTGTTCGTCCCTTTTTCATTCATTTCTTTCTTTCTTTGATACACCACGATAATATTCTTTGTTAGTGATCTTTGTGTGTATTTTTCATGATAATGTTCTTTGTTCTCTAGTACCCCCAGCCCCAAACTTAGTTGGTTGCAAATTCCAATAGCAACCCAATACTTATTATTTAGCAACATCCTACAATGCCTAACTCAGAAATACAATTTGGGATAAATCCTAAAAGTCTTTAAGTTTGTAATGTAGTTTGTCACCGAACAAAAAGCTCTAAACCTACCAGCTCAATTTGGCTAAGAAAAGGATAAATATCAATAAAAATCAAGGTAGGCTTCAAAAGGCTCACAGGACCAAGCACTTTTGCCTCAGTGTGTATATGACAGAGACAATCAACAGTAAAGAAACAATGCAAGTTCTAGAAATGTAGATGCATGGAACACTCTATATAAGTAAATTGAAAAAAAATAAAATTTGGCCATGAACCTTACAATGTTAGATTTCTGGGAGTTGTGACTACCTATCTTGCACTGCCGTACACTTCGCCTTTGATATACAAGTCACTCCTCCTTATGAACCTTTGGAATACCACTTGAACAAATATTTGTTACTAAACTGGAAAAAATCAACAAACAAGCAAATTCATTAATAATAAACAAGTTCAGATTCAATCACATAATAGGGGATACGACTGAGTTAACCCGAAATGAAAATTAAATACAAATTGTTTGACTCCACAATAAAAATAAAATACTGAAAAATAAAGACATAATAAAAAGGATGGGTTGCCTCCCACCAAGCGCTTTCTTTTATGTCATTGAGCCTGACGCTTCAACCACTGTTAGGGAGGCAAATATGATAGAAAGAATATATCATCCTTCTTCTTCCTCTTGTTTGGTAGGAACTCCATGAATTTGGCACAAAGAATCAGATACTCCCATGCACCCATTGTTAAACCTTTAGAATTTGAACTCTATCACCTTATAGAAGGACATGCATCTTTCTGCACACAAGTGTTTTCCTTAACCCCCGTTGGTTCAGACTTCGGAAAAATATCAACACTCCTCACTTTGGGTTTTTCTTCCACCACAACCTTGTGACACTCAATCTCCATCTGAACCAATTTCCTCTGAGACTCATGTGCTTTCTCAACAAGATCACCACACTGAAGATCAAACTTTTCAAATGAAACTTGATTTGACACCAAGAAATCATCTAAAATATTTTGAAGTTGAGTATTGTAATCTATGTTGATCACCTCGTTCTTCCCTACAAAATTACTACCTGGTTGATTCGCCTCATCACGACCACATCTCTCATTTAATCTCGAGATTTTACTGTCCACACATTTTATCTCCAAAGATAGCATATATTTTTCATATTGCAGCGTGCAAATCTCTTTTGTGTCATGGAGGTACAACCTGTCTATCATAGCTGCAAAACTTGGATAAACTTTTTAGTAGCACCGTACAATGAGAAGATAACGAAGAGCATAAATCTTTTTTTTTCTTTTTATAAATATATACAAAAATATAAATGACAGAAATCCTAAATAAAAACAAAATTGCCAAGTTGAAATGACTCAACAGTCCCCGGCAACGGCGCCAAAAACTTGATAGACTTTTAGCAAGTGTACTAAAAATGCATCGAAGTAATAAAATAAGTTCGTATCCACGAGGACTGCGTTAATCTCAATTTGGCAATAAAGTTAGTATTTAGGATGTATAAATTATTTTCTAAAAGTATATTTGATTTGATTGAATAAAATTAAATAACAGAAAATATAGATTCAGTTAGAAAATATAAATTCGTTTAGAAGATATAGATTCAATCAGAAAATATAGATTCTGTTAGAAAATATATATTCGGTTAGAAAATAAAGATTTGATTAGAAAATATAGAGAGATGAGATCAGGTCCTTCGAATCCTCTAATGTTCCCCTAATTGGTATACTGCACTATATTCTTATGGATGATTCTCTAGTCCCACGATAGTTAACAAATTAGTCCTAATCAATCCCTTGAGTTAGGACCCTCTTCTTAAACTACAGCCCCTAATTCCTTAGGTGGTCTAATAATCTTCGAAGGATTAAACACGTTAACCTAATATCACTAACAAACGATTATCCATTCCTAGACTAACCATGTTTATTAGAACAATTCAATGGGTCTAAGTTGAAAGCTAGGGTCAGTAGTCATTCATTCTCACTAAATCATGTTTATATTTGATCAGGATATAAAAAGCATTAAGAACAATTGAATTGAATAAAAACTAGATTGTCATTCACAATAAATAGAGTTTCATCACAGCAACATGGATCAATTAGGGTTTACACCGAATCATCTCAGACCTAATCTCTAAGAGATTTAGCTACTCATAATTGAGTTTACAAATAGCATAATCAATGAAAGAATTAAAACATACATAAACTGATAAAAGGATGAAGAAATCGCCCTCCTAGCCGTCTCTGGATGTCAAAATCGCACTTTGCTCTCCAAGATTCGTAACCACCCTGTTTTCGGAAAAGACTTCAGCTTAAATAGGCCCAGAAATTCGCCCAAAACGTGTCACGTTTTAAGTAAAACGTGTCACGTTTTTTCCTTATGTAACAAGAAACAAAATTAGGGTTTCACAAAACGTGTCACGTTTTGGCCAACGTGACACGTTCTCCTTTCTTCCAAAAACATGCGTTCTGACTTGTGAAAACGTGTCACGTTTTTCAGCCAACGTGACACGTTTTTGTGACTTAACCTTTTCTTTAGTTTTCTTGCTTTTCTTGCTTTTCTTGATGCTTAAGTTGCCTTGTGAACTCCAAAACGTGATGAAAATGACACTAAAAATATCGAATAATTGACTGTCATCACAGCCCCAAACTTGAACCATTCCTTGTCCTCAAGGAATCTACTTGCAGTATTGACAATCGACAGTAAAATAACAATTACCTGATCAAGCAGTAGTATCCAAAAGTTCATCTCCTTACTAGCTAAAAGTGAGCTAGTTTGACTTGAATGCAACCACCAATTCACAACTCCACGCAACAATATGATAAGGGTTCACACTCAATCACATGCAAGACTACATATTACCATACGCTTGAAAAGTTTTTAAACGTCAATCAAAATCAATGTCATTACACACTTTGAGGTCTTTCAGGGTTATAACGGGGCTTAGGTGAAGGTGGGATAATATTTGGATAAGTAGGCTACACAAAATTTGAGTTAGGCACTCCTACGGAAATTAAAGCACAAATTCAATCCATCTTTCACCTATGAAAAAAAAACAATTGTAAAGGTACTAGAGAACATTTGTAACTTATTGGGACAATCGAGTTAAAAGTTACTCGGAGTTTTCATTGTTTGTCCCTTTTTCATTCATTTCTTTCTTTCTTTGATACACCACGATAATATTCTTTGTTAGTGATCTTTGTGTGTATTTTTCATGATAATGTTCTTTGTTCTCTAGTACCCCCAGCCCCAAACTTAGTTGGTTGCAAATTCCAATAGCAACCCAATACTTATTATTTAGCAACATCCTACAATGCCTAACTCAGAAATACAATTTGGGATAAATCCTAAAAGTCTTTAAGTTTGTAATGTAGTTTGTCACCGAACAAAAAGCTCTAAACCTACCAGCTCAATTTGGCTAAGAAAAGGATAAATATCAATAAAAATCAAGGTAGGCTTCAAAAGGCTCACAGGACCAAGCACTTTTGCCTCAGTGTGTATATGACAGAGACAATCAACAGTAAAGAAACAATGCAAGTTCTAGAAATGTAGATGCATGGAACACTCTATATAAGTAAATTGAAAAAAAATAAAATTTGGCCATGAACCTTACAATGTTAGATTTCTGGGAGTTGTGACTACCTATCTTGCACTGCCGTACACTTCGCCTTTGATATACAAGTCACTCCTCCTTATGAACCTTTGGAATACCACTTGAACAAATATTTGTTACTAAACTGGAAAAAATCAACAAACAAGCAAATTCATTAATAATAAACAAGTTCAGATTCAATCACATAATAGGGGATACGACTGAGTTAACCCGAAATGAAAATTAAAGACAAATTGTTTGACTCCACAATAAAAATAAAATACTGAAAAATAAAGACATAATAAAAAGGATGGGTTGCCTCCCACCAAGCGCTTTTTTTTATGTCATTGAGCCTGACGCTTCAACCACTGTTAGGGAGGCAAATATGATAGAAAGAATATATCATCCTTCTTCTTCCTCTTGTTTGGTAGGAACTCCATGAATTTGGCACAAAGAATCAGATACTCCCATGCACCCATTGTTAAACCTTTAGAATTTGAACTCTCTCACCTTATAGAAGGACATGCATCTTTCTGCACACAAGTGTTTTCCTTAACCCCCGTTGGTTCAGACTTCGGAAAAATATCAACACTCCTCACTTTGGGTTTTTCTTCCACCACAACCTTGTGACACTCAATCTCCATCTGAACCAATTTCCTCTGAGACTCATGTGCTTTCTCAACAAGATCACCACACTGAAGATCAAACTTTTCAAATGAAACTTGATTTGACACCAAGAAATCATCTAAAATATTTTGAAGTTGAGTATTGTAATCTATGTTGATCACCTCGTTCTTCCCTACAAAATTACTACCTGGTTGATTCGCCTCATCACGACCACATCTCTCATTTAATCTCGAGATTTTACTGTCCACACATTTTATCTCCAAAGATAGCATATATTTTTCATATTGCAGCGTGCAAATCTCTTTTGTGTCATGGAGGTACAACCTGTCTATCATAGCTGCAAAACTTGGATAAACTTTTTAGTAGCACCGTACAATGAGAAGATAACGAAGAGCATAAATCTTTTTTTTTTCTTTTTATAAATATATACAAAAATATAAATGACAGAAATCCTAAATAAAAACAAAATTGCCAAGTTGAAATGACTCAACAGTCCCCGGCAACGGCGCCAAAAACTTGATAGACTTTTAGCAAGTGTACTAAAAATGCATCGAAGTAATAAAATAAGTTCGTATCCACGAGGACTGCGTTAATCTCAATTTGGCAATAAAGTTAGTATTTAGGATGTATAAATTATTTTCTAAAAGTATATTTGATTTGATTGAATAAAATTAAATAACAGAAAATATAGATTCAGTTAGAAAATATAAATTCGTTTAGAAGATATAGATTCAATCAGAAAATATAGATTCTGTTAGAAAATATATATTCGGTTAGAAAATAAAGATTTGATTAGAAAATATAGAGAGATGAGATCAGGTCCTTCGAATCCTCTAATGTTCCCCTAATTGGTATACTGCACTCTATTCTTATGGATGATTCTCTAGTCCCACGATAGTTAACAAATTAGTCCTAATCAATCCCTTGAGTTAGGACCCTCTTCTTAAACTACAGCCCCTAATTCCTTAGGTGGTCTAATAATCTTCGAAGGATTAAACACGTTAACCTAATATCACTAACAAACGATTATCCATTCCTAGACTAACCATGTTTATTAGAACAATTCAATGGGTCTAAGTTGAAAGCTAGGGTCAGTAGTCATTCATTCTCACTAAATCATGTTTATATTTGATCAGGATATAAAAAGCATTAAGAACAATTGAATTGAATAAAAACTAGATTGTCATTCACAATAAATAGAGTTTCATCACAGCAACATGGATCAATTAGGGTTTACACCGAATCATCTCAGACCTAATCTCTAAGAGATTTAGCTACTCATAATTGAGTTTACAAATAGCATAATCAATGAAAGAATTAAAACATACATAAACTGATAAAAGGATGAAGAAATCGCCCTCCTAGCCGTCTCTGGATGTCAAAATCGCACTTTGCTCTCCAAGATTCGTAACCACCCTGTTTTCGGAAAAGACTTCAGCTTAAATAGGCCCAGAAATTCGCCCAAAACGTGTCACGTTTTAAGTAAAACGTGTCACGTTTTTTCCTTATGTAACAAGAAACAAAATTAGGGTTTCACAAAACGTGTCACGTTTTGGCCAACGTGACACGTTCTCCTTTCTTCCAAAAACATGCGTTCTGACTTGTGAAAACGTGTCACGTTTTTCAGCCAACGTGACACGTTTTTGTGACTTAACCTTTTCTTTAGTTTTCTTGCTTTTCTTGCTTTTCTTGATGCTTAAGTTGCCTTGTGAACTCCAAAACGTGATGAAAATGACACTAAAAATATCGAATAATTGACTGTCATCACAGCCCCAAACTTGAACCATTCTTTGTCCTCAAGGAATCTACTTGCAGTATTGACAATCGACAGTAAAATAACAATTACCTGATCAAGCAGTAGTATCCAAAAGTTCATCTCCTTACTAGCTAAAAGTGAGCTAGTTTGACTTGAATGCAACCACCAATTCACAACTCCACGCAACAATATGATAAGGGTTCACACTCAATCACATGCAAGACTACATATTACCATACGCTTGAAAAGTTTTTAAACGTCAATCAAAATCAATGTCATTACACACTTTGAGGTCTTTCAGGGTTATAACGGGGCTTAGGTGAAGGTGGGATAATATTTGGATAAGTAGGCTACACAAAATTTGAGTTAGGCACTCCTACGGAAATTAAAGCACAAATTCAATCCATCTTTCACCTATGAAAAAAAAACAATTGTAAAGGTACTAGAGAACATTTGTAACTTATTGGGACAATCGAGTTAAAAGTTACTCGGAGTTTTCATTGTTTGTCCCTTTTTCATTCATTTCTTTCTTTCTTTGATACACCACGATAATATTCTTTGTTAGTGATCTTTGTGTGTATTTTTCATGATAATGTTCTTTGTTCTCTAGTACCCCCAGCCCCAAACTTAGTTGGTTGCAAATTCCAATAGCAACCCAATACTTATTATTTAGCAACATCCTACAATGCCTAACTCAGAAATACAATTTGGGATAAATCCTAAAAGTCTTTAAGTTTGTAATGTAGTTTGTCACCGAACAAAAAGCTCTAAACCTACCAGCTCAATTTGGCTAAGAAAAGGATAAATATCAATAAAAATCAAGGTAGGCTTCAAAAGGCTCACAGGACCAAGCACTTTTGCCTCAGTGTGTATATGACAGAGACAATCAACAGTAAAGAAACAATGCAAGTTCTAGAAATGTAGATGCATGGAACACTCTATATAAGTAAATTGAAAAAAAATAAAATTTGGCCATGAACCTTACAATGTTAGATTTCTGGGAGTTGTGACTACCTATCTTGCACTGCCGTACACTTCGCCTTTGATATACAAGTCACTCCTCCTTATGAACCTTTGGAATACCACTTGAACAAATATTTGTTACTAAACTGGAAAAAATCAACAAACAAGCAAATTCATTAATAATAAACAAGTTCAGATTCAATCACATAATAGGGGATACGACTGAGTTAACCCGAAATGAAAATTAAAGACAAATTGTTTGACTCCACAATAAAAATAAAATACTGAAAAATAAAGACATAATAAAAAGGATGGGTTGCCTCCCACCAATCGCTTTCTTTTATGTCATTGAGCCTGACGCTTCAACCACTGTTAGGGAGGCAAATATGATAGAAAGAATATATCATCCTTCTTCTTCCTCTTGTTTGGTAGGAACTCCATGAATTTGGCACAAAGAATCAGATACTCCCATGCACCCATTGTTAAACCTTTAGAATTTGAACTCTCCCACCTTATAGAAGGACATGCATCTTTCTGCACACAAGTGTTTTCCTTAACCCCCGTTGGTTCAGACTTCGGAAAAATATCAACACTCCTCACTTTGGGTTTTTCTTCCACCACAACCTTGTGACACTCAATCTCCATCTGAACCAATTTCCTCTGAGACTCATGTGCTTTCTCAACAAGATCACCACACTGAAGATCAAACTTTTCAAATGAAACTTGATTTGACACCAAGAAATCATCTAAAATATTTTGAAGTTGAGTATTGTAATCTATGTTGATCACCTCGTTCTTCCCTACAAAATTACTACCTGGTTGATTCGCCTCATCACGACCACATCTCTCATTTAATCTCGAGATTTTACTGTCCACACATTTTATCTCCAAAGATAGCATATATTTTTCATATTGCAGCGTGCAAATCTCTTTTGTGTCATGGAGGTACAACCTGTCTATCATAGCTGCAAAACTTGGATAAACTTTTTAGTAGCACCGTACAATGAGAAGATAACGAAGAGCATAAATCTTTTTTTTTCTTTTTATAAATATATACAAAAATATAAATGACAGAAATCCTAAATAAAAACAAAATTGCCAAGTTGAAATGACTCAACAGTCCCCGGCAACGGCGCCAAAAACTTGATAGACTTTTAGCAAGTGTACTAAAAATGCATCGAAGTAATAAAATAAGTTCGTATCCACGAGGACTGCGTTAATCTCAATTTGGCAATAAAGTTAGTATTTAGGATGTATAAATTATTTTCTAAAAGTATATTTGATTTGATTGAATAAAATTAAATAACAGAAAATATAGATTCAGTTAGAAAATATAAATTCGTTTAGAAGATATAGATTCAATCAGAAAATATAGATTCTGTTAGAAAATATATATTCGGTTAGAAAATAAAGATTTGATTAGAAAATATAGAGAGATGAGATCAGGTCCTTCGAATCCTCTAATGTTCCCCTCATTGGTATACTGCACTATATTCTTATGGATGATTCTCTAGTCCCACGATAGTTAACAAATTAGTCCTAATCAATCCCTTGAGTTAGGACCCTCTTCTTAAACTACAGCCCCTAATTCCTTAGGTGGTCTAATAATCTTCGAAGGATTAAACACGTTAACCTAATATCACTAACAAACGATTATCCATTCCTAGACTAACCATGTTTATTAGAACAATTCAATGGGTCTAAGTTGAAAGCTAGGGTCAGTAGTCATTCATTCTCACTAAATCATGTTTATATTTGATCAGGATATAAAAAGCATTAAGAACAATTGAATTGAATAAAAACTAGATTGTCATTCACAATAAATAGAGTTTCATCACAGCAACATGGATCAATTAGGGTTTACACCGAATCATCTCAGACCTAATCTCTAAGAGATTTAGCTACTCATAATTGAGTTTACAAATAGCATAATCAATGAAAGAATTAAAACATACATAAACTGATAAAAGGATGAAGAAATCGCCCTCCTAGCCGTCTCTGGATGTCAAAATCGCACTTTGCTCTCCAAGATTCGTAACCACCCTGTTTTCGGAAAAGACTTCAGCTTAAATAGGCCCAGAAATTCGCCCAAAACGTGTCACGTTTTAAGTAAAACGTGTCACGTTTTTTCCTTATGTAACAAGAAACAAAATTAGGGTTTCACAAAACGTGTCACGTTTTGGCCAACGTGACACGTTCTCCTTTCTTCCAAAAACATGCGTTCTGACTTGTGAAAACGTGTCACGTTTTTCAGCCAACGTGACACGTTTTTGTGACTTAACCTTTTCTTTAGTTTTCTTGCTTTTCTTGCTTTTCTTGATGCTTAAGTTGCCTTGTGAACTCCAAAACGTGATGAAAATGACACTAAAAATGAAGAAAGAACGCCTAAACAGGGTTAACCTTCTTCAAGGCTCTAACTCGGCGTCGTTAATAAATTTGAACGCCTAAGCAGGGTTAACATTCTGCAAGGCTTTAACTAGGCGTCGTTAAATAAATTTGAACGCCTAAACAGGGTTAACCTTCTTCCAGGCTCTAACTCGACGTCGTTAATAAATTTGAACGCCTAAACAGGGTTAAAACTCGGCGTCGTTAAATAAATTTGAACGTCTAAATAGGGTTAACCTTCTTCAAGGTTCTAACTTGGCGTCGTAAGAAAACAAACAAAATCACGTATGTAGAATAAACGAAGTGCGCCACATCAAAATAAACATAAGTTAACAAAGTTCAAACAAGTGAATGGATCGCAAAGCAAGCCAAAAATATTACAAAATATAGGATGAACTTAAAGCCTAAACAAGATTGTTCACAGAAAAAGATAATTTAAAAGCTCAGATCGACCTCAGAAATGCAAACTGACAAAAGTTGCAGAGGCAGAGATGCGAAACAGAGATGAAGGAACTGAATGAGGAAAGGCGCCTCTTAAAAAAGGAAGAAGCGTGTCAATCACCTCGGGAAGACACGCTCCCATGACACGTGTCGCTGATCGTCTGGTCACCGAACACGTGGACAGCCAAATGAAAGGTCACGAAATCGTGACAGTAGAAAGTAAGGGCGATAAAGATGGATAACTACCCAGAATCATGGGCGTGTAAGTGAGGCGGGACAACTTCACCAAACTCTATGTCAAGAGACCATTGTCCTTGCGCAAACTAACGTACACCCCCTGGGAAACTCTAAAGATAGAGCGAAGCGCCCTAGGAGAAATCATTCAAAAACAGGAATAACTTTCATAATAATTCATAGTTATATATTACATGGTCATGAGCTAGTACAGAATCATCTATGACCTGATCAATGGAAATTAACCACTCATAATAAAAGAATTTAAGCAACAAGATTAAAAGAAATTACAAAGAGATGTTTTGCCCATCAAAATTTGTTCAATCCGTGGTGCCGACTGTCTTCTATCTCTCTATGCGTGCGTGCGTTTTGGCTTTGGCATCGATTCTTTGCATTCCGTGCTCTCTCACCTAAAAACGTCTTCTCTTTTCCCAGTATAATGGCCCTCCTATACACCTATGTAAGTTTGTTTTATCCTCCACCACTTGGTGTGTGCCACGCGTCTCCATAATTATTTTCAAGGCAAATTCTATGGTACTCTCAACAATTTGAGTGTATTGATACACCAAATCCTTAAATTAATAGTTAAATGAATTATTTTTTGTCAGAAAAAATTATTTTCTATCACCTATAATTATAATAACTAAATCTTATTTACCAAAAACGTTAACACAATAAAATTTAATTTTTCTGAATTTTTATCACTCATAATAGAGAATTTTGATTATTTTTTACAATAAAATGTAAAAAAAATATAGTATGATTTTTATAAACAAATAAATGATGTTTTTCTTATGAAATGATAATTCTAAATTTAAATATCAACAAACATATCTTTTTTCCTTAAAAATGATAGTTAATTTATAAATTTTTGAAATAAGAGTACCGGTACACCATAATTTACGAGTGTACCATAGAAGTTCCCTATTTTCAATTGTAACTCTTCCATAAAAGCCAACAATGACATGCATCTGATTTGGTCAAATTGTCCTCCTATACAATTTCCCAATACAATGTATAATATATAGTACTATTATTAATATATTATATAATATATTAATAAACTCACATAAGGACTGTTGTTACCGCGCCAAAAGAAACATTTAAATAAAGATTCAATAGAGGATATGATACATGTGGAAGCCATTAAGAAGGAGAGTAAACTGATTGATAGAAAAGACAAGACAAATTCAAAATGGACCAAATTCAATGAGTTAATTATTGAATCGAGTGTCGAACTATTTTCGAGTTGATGCGGTTCATTGTCAGCTCTAATCATATATCACAAGTAGCTTAGAGTTATATGGGTCAGAAATTGAAAACGCCATCCAACTTTGTTACTTGAACCATACCTATACTTTGTTGAATCAAAAGTCCAAGTACGGTCTACTTAAATCACTTGAATCATGGAAATTTTGAACTCTAACAATTGGATCTTTAGCACCTCCCTTTCGTAGCACGCTACGCAACCTTTTTTTTCTTCTTATTTTTATTTTATCATTTTATTAAGTATTAAATCGTAATACTCCATATATTAATGGTAGCTAATATATCATAAAAGGAACGGATGGCAAAAGGCAAGAATGAACAAATAAATTAATCATTCCAAAATCATGATCCAACTTTATTGAGTGAATAAAAATAGAATGTAAGCCACCTTACATGTATGACTAATAATTTTTAATTATTTTTTTATTATTTTGAAAAGGCTATAAGGAAGAAAACTACTAGAAACATATATAATATATATATATATATATATATATATATATATATATAAAATATTGGGTTGTTACACATCACATGTAGAGGACGCTTGAAAAAATTTGCTTGCCACCAATAAACTATTGCCATTGAAACTGGAAAAAGTCAAAAAAATTTGGAAGTAGCACAGTTAACAACAATAGGACTAACATGAGCAACATGCGATTTTTGTGAAAAACCACATCATACAGGTAGCGCTGCTTGACAAAGGGGTTAGGAGTGACGCATGAACAAGTGAACTATTTTGATGCATTCACGCGACAAAGTAGGGTCTAAACAAAAGTCAAGCATAGTGTATGGGGAATTCATGAGGTATATGGAAGAAGAAAAGAATCTTGAAAGTTGACATGGAAATAAGGCAAAGAGAGTTTTCAGAAAAATTACCAGAACTAGTTGCAGGGACACGGATGTGCACAAGAGTACGTAGGCTTGTGCTTGCACTAAATTTTGAGATTTTTTTTTAGATGGTAGAAATATAGTAATATATAGTTATAGTTGAAATGTTGATTAAATGGCTCACGCAAAACACAACACTTTTCTATTAGCCCACACATAAATACGCACTTTGACACAACAAAGACAATTGTTTAGTTACTTATATAGAGAGATACTTTTGTTGGTATTGAATATGATAAAATTATTCAATGTTTTTAAAATATGGAGAACCGTAGAGGACAATTATGATGTATATTTATGCTATTAAAAATTATTTAATGTTTCAACTGTTGAACCTTTACCATATAGCGGTAAGTTTGAAAGAAAAACTGGCCATTTTTGCACAAGGGAGGAATGACAGATGATTCAATAAGACAACACTTAGAAACTAGAGAAAAAACTCTCTCCTAGAACACAAAGAAGTAAGGCGACACTCTTTGAAAGGAGGCTAAAAATAAAAAAGAAAAACCAACATTCCATCTAGTTTTTAAAGGGATTAATAAAAGTAGAAGAGAAAAATTGTATGACAGACTATTTTGGGAGACGCTATCAAATGGCTTAACCAAACAATATCACCCAAAATTGTTTCTCTTTTATTTCTCTTTTTCTTCTTCTTCTTCTTCTTCTTCTTCTTCTTCTTGGTTATTCGAAATAAGTGGTTTGCAAGCAAGGAGGAAGCGTTTACTGTTCTTATGATTTACATAATTGAAGTCGGTTAACAATATGTATAGGTGATTCCTTGCAACTACATGATCAACAACTAGTGATTTCCAAACCTTAGAAACGCATGTCAGCTCAAGTGGATTATCTGAATCAATTCGCGAAATGATTTGGATCAATAGTTCATGCAGGTGTTCTTGAAATGGCACCACGTTGCTTTCTCCATCGTGCAATTGGGAGATGGACGCTGAAGCAAAAGTTGTAATGCATGCAATTATGCCTCCCGCAAATTTAGGGTTTTTAGCACCCCCATTTCTCTTTAGCTAAAGAGATGTGGGTGCTAAAAAGAAAACTTCAATTGTTTTCAATATGGGCCAACCTTGCTAACAAGTAAACAGGCCAACAAAGTTTTTAAAAAGAACCCTAAATTTGCGGGAGGCATAATTGCATGCATTACAACTTTTGCTTCAGCGTCCATCTTCCAATTGCACGATGGAGGAAGCAACGACAGTGCCATTTCAAGAACTTCCGCATGAACTATTGATCCAAATCATTTCACGAATTGATTCCGATAATCCACTTAAGCCGAGGTGCGTTTCTAAGGTTTGAAAATCACTAGTTGTTGATCATGTATTTGTGAGGAATCACCTTTACAGATTGTTAACCGACTTTAGTGATGTAAATCATAAGAACAGTAAACACTTCCTCCTTGCTTGCAAACCACTTATTTTGAATAACTCGGACGTTCCGCAAGAAGAAGAAGATGAAGATGAAGAAGAAGATGAAGGAGGTGAAGATGACGACGATGAAGAAGGAGATGATAAAGAAGAAAGAAAAGGAGAAATAAAAGAGAAACAATTTTGGGTGAAATTGTTATCCTATGTTTCATAAGAGAAGTATCTTTAGGATGTGTGTTATGTGATTTAGGATCCAACATCAATACTATGGCCTTGTAAACTTTCTAAAAGCTGCAAGGGATGAAGTTAAAACTAGCCAAAATAAATGTAGGATTAGCAAATGGAATAATTTCTCACCCATTTAGAATAACAGAAAATGTGTTACTTACTGTAAACAAGCTCTCTTACCTGATTGATTTTGTTATAATATATATGAAGGACTATTGTTTCGCCCCAGTATTATTGGGAAGGTCATTTTTTTTCCACAACTAGGGCCTTGATAGATTTAGATCAAGGATAAATAGCAATACTTAGTGGAAGAGAATACAAAAATTCGACTACCACCAATAGGTCGAGTTCAGGAGAAAACTAAGGGTAGTACTTGAAAAGAAGAAGAAGAAAAGGAAAAGCTAACAGCTGAAGACTATGATCAGGATGAGTCGTATGAAAACAAGAAGCCTAAATGAATGGGGTTCCTGAGTACCACGTAGGCATAATCGCGAGGATCAAGACGTAAAACACGCGTTGAATGGGACACAACCCATAATTTTACTTTCCACAATTTCCCTTTCCAAAAGCTAAGTTAAAATTTATTAATCTTGCATGGTGGAGGAACAACTCGTGGTGGTCCTTTTATGTGTTCCAGCCATTACTTCAAAAGGTGGAGCAGTAACTATCAAGTGTTACGGTAGAGGAATGTGTAAATGAAAATGGTTACGACGGAGGAGTGTAACAGAAAACGGTTACCTGGAGGATCGTTAGACTATGGAAGTTAGCAAATAATCCTCTCCTTCTAGCGCCAAATGATATGTATGGTTAGGATGGATGAGAGACAAGGGTGGCCGAAAGTGCTCCGGTGCGGTGGTGATGAGCCTTCGTGTAACATCCCACCCATCAGTTATTGGAATATTATCAGACGAACGTGTCAGAGGACAAATGTTCAAGGAATTCAATTTTGACGAGGAATATTTTATGATGCAGTGTTTGTTGTTGCGAGCAAATTCAGTTATCAGTATTGAATTTGGCACGTTTAAGCCGAAGGGCAAGATTGTCTTTTTACCTAAGCGCTATATATGGGCCATAACACTCTTTTCCTCTCATTTCCTCCACTCATTTCTCTCTCTACTAATCAGAACTTTCTTCCTCTCCTCCTTGTCTCTAATTCACGCCACACACTCCCTAATATCTCATCCCCACCAAATTCACGAACCAAACCTTTCCAAATTAACATGCAAGCTTAGAAAACTAATCTCGGCAACATGGTACCTCTAGTGCAAGCATAATTTATTTCCTTTTCCCTCCCCATGGTCGAACTCCCTCCATTCATGTGTATTTAAGGTACTTATTATGCTTGATCATGACGTTAAGATCAAGGATACATTAAGAAAGTTATAGATTACGGTTGGGTACTTATAATCAAGGAAATGTAAAGGGATTCAAAGCTTAGGCTTGGGTAGTGTTTTTGGTAGCTATTGAAACTCATCAAGATAGCTAAAGATGGTTAAAGGTAATGGATTATTGCAGCCTTGGGATCGTATGGAATTTTACTAAGCGCAGGTCTGGGTTTTTGATTCGTGTCTGTTTCTGTGTATCTTGGAATTGATGGATTGTTGAAGTTTTAGATTCCTCATTCAATTCCCTTGAGTTTGGACACAAACTTTGTATGATTCGGATTTGAAACGAGTTCGGAAAACCCAATTGAAGTTGGTAAATTCTGCAGAAAAACAGCTTACGGGTTTTGGGACTGGGCTTCACTAAAATGGTATGAACTCTTTCCCTGTAACTTCAAATCACGTGAACTTTGTTGCTATAGTTAGATAACGAATTGTCCGACATTTTGGTACCAGTTTCACTGATTTTAATCCAATATTGAATTTTGTAGACGATTTTGAAGTTGGAGGCAAAAGTAGGATTTTGTGCTGAACCATGATTATGAGTTGTTTTGATGTGCTAAAGTTTGAATGCTCAGGAGTTCAAATGGAATTGTGTAGAAGCTGTTGAGAGTGTTTGAGGTGAGTTCTTTTGTTAGTTCCCACCTTTGGGTTTATGTGTTTGATTATGTGAGACAACCTACATATTCTAGGTTTTTATGATTCCGAAATTAGTCCCCTTTTATGCCATGCTTGCTAAGTAATGTTAATGCTTGCAATCCTAATAATTTTCAATGTTTCTCTGAATTCTGGAAGTAAGAAATGCATTGGGTCACTTGGTTTTGAGGTCTTTGTACAAGTAAACCCCTCAAACCAATGTCTTCTTTGATAATCATTTAAAAGGATTTCTTGGAAAAGAAGCAAGTATTAATTTATTTAGTAAGGCATGGCACACGAGAGTATATGATATGTTTAAGACCGGGTAGCAAGCTAGTCTCTAAGTATTGGGAAATATGTAGAGCCTCGAGTTAGATAGTCGGGAATAACTATGCTAGTATGTAACCTAAGCACATTACGTATAAGTTATGCATGATCAAGATTATGCATGAAATGATTCACAACTAAACGAGTAGGTTACAGACTCGTGGTGATCATTCAAGTAAGTTAAGTATAAGTTCTTCATGTATTAACAACACTATAAGAACATGTAGGTGTCGTGTCTCTTGCAATCCACGCCAAGGGGGATTTCAAGAGGTTCAGGTCACGGGGACGGGATACGCTCCGCAAAGTTGGCCCACACGACACTGAGAGGAGTCCAATGTGCCTAGGTAGGAATTCATCGGTTAAGTAAGGGATTGTACTCGGGGTTACTCCACCCGATACATGACTCTATAAAATGAACCAAGATAATATTGTTTGTTACACGCTGACCTCTAACATAAAGAATGGATATGAATATGATATGATTATGATATGTTATGAGTCATGTGCAAGCATATGCAACAAAACAAGTTTATGAATATACATGACCTTCGTACCTCCCCGAACGTCCAGTTCAGGAACATGTCATTAATGTTTTTTTATTAGGTCTTGGTACGTTTATCGTACCTAGACGTAGCGGTCCTAGGTTCCCTTGACCACCATGACATATATAATGTAAGGCAAGACTTATAAGTTATGATACGTAGAACCTTATGATGGTCCTAGTATGCATGACCGTCTATGTTTGCATGAAACCACACACGTATAATCAACTGAATGGTTGTGATATAGACACGTGGTGACCATAGGTTTCCCCGAGGTTACCTATAGACTAGGATTATTTGTTTCAGATCAGCAGGTTGGTTTAGTAGGATGCAGAAAGCTTGTGGCCAAATGGATAATCAACAAGGACTCGTTCGTACCCGCTGCAAGATGTTCTTACGGTTTCAAGAGTGTTTTAATATGCTTGGGATAGATAGTGTTGTATTACTCTATGTACGAACGTGAATTGTTGTGTATAATATTCATTCAAAGTCTTTATGTTGTAAATTTTAATGTATCCATTACTAAAGATAATGCACATGCTAAACTTTCTAGATACGTTTAGTGTTGGCATTACACTTCGCGTTGGAATGAAAGGTGAATTCAAGCATATGTTAGCACTCCAATGCTCAAGTAAGCAACATAATTGAGAAAGAGTGTGTAGAAAGTGTTGTAAAGAGTGAAACCATACCGTGAGGGTGAAGAAATGGCACTCTTATATAGGTGTGCGTTGTAAATAACTGCCTCCGTGTTTCATGGCGTGTGATTAGGAACTGTTAGAGGACACGTGTAGGGTGACCCTCGTGCAGGGGAGTGCTTGTATGGGATGTGGTGCACTAAATTTGGTATACGTTTAAGCCATGTGTCAATGTGGGATTGGAATTATGACCGGTCCAAAACATTGCTATTTATTTATGTTTTCATAAAAGATGTTCATTGAATAAAGCAACTGTGTAAACTAGATTCTGACTAAATAAATTTTACTGTAAAATGATTTATATATAGATGTATTCATGTATTCCAACGCCTTGAAATCAGATTAATTTTATATAGAATTTATTAAGGTAGTTACCATCTTTTTGAAAGATATTGAAATTATCACGTGATTCAAAATAGCGCAACACCATGTATACCACCACATAAATTAGACTATTTTTCCTCTTTACTTTTAGGATTCATCATCATTTAAATATTAAGCTACGTAGTAAACTCATATCACAACATTCCAGCTAGTCTCTTTGTTATTGTGTTTTAAAATTTAACACAATACGCATCACAAGTTACATTTTAAACAAAAGCTTTTAATAAGTGATATACGGATACCACATGTTTTAATTAAGTCATTCCAACAAATATATCGCGTCACCTCAATATTACGTCTCAATAGCACAATGTACATTTTAAATAGACACATAAACTATGTACGTAAAGAGAGGCAATTGAATTTGAAGCTCAGGAGAATAACAAACCAAATCATCATATAAAATAGGCGCAATTAATACAAACAATTAAAATAATTAATAAACTTGAATATTGTGCCATGTAGAAATAAATAAATATTGTAAATTAGGATAAAAAAAATCAAGATAAGTTTAGATTAAAGACTTACTTGGCTTTAATTTGCAGTTGTCAGGTTAAGGTGTTTCCATGGTACTCACATTGAATAATGCATTTATTTCCATGCCTCATCTTCTATTGACCGATAATACTCCCTGATGGATGAAATCGCACCATTGGTACGTGTACAAAAATCTCAAATTAAAATCAATCAAAATTATTTCTTATTTTATTTTTAAACACAATGAACGACGAATAGTTTCAATATGAGAAAACAAAAAAAAAATCAAGCAAATTAAAATGAAATAATCGAAACAAAAAACTAAAAATAAAATGATGAGAAACAAAACCCTAGACATTGGTTGTGCCACGAAAGGTATGAGAAGTTACAAACTATCTTACCAAAAAGGGAGAGATCGTAGAAGAACAAAAGAAAGGAGAAGCCTTGAAAAGTATTCAGATGAAAGTGTTGAAATGAAATGAAAAAACGTTTGAGTGCACCATCTTCTACAAGGTTTGATTCTCTACTAAGTTAGTCCTCACGACATTGGGGAGGGTTTGGGGAGTTCCAATGGATGGTGGCCGTTTTGTCTCAAAAAAGTGGACAATTATGAGGGAAGAGTTGTGCGGCCGTTGGGGAAATTAGGGTTTTGGGTAGTGAGTGTCTTGAGAGTATATATATCACAATTTTGGGCCTACGGACACCAATGACCTTTTGGGCAAAGATATCAAACAATCAAGAAAAGTAGAATTAAAAACTTCACTATAAAAAATTATGAATTATTACTTTTGGAATTGTCTAATCTCAAATTATGAATTCACTGCAAAATGTAAATTATGAATTGTCTAATCTCAAATTCACTATAAAAATTGATTATGTCTTTTGGATTGTCTGTTCTACTTTTGGAATGATGATTATGCATTCCTTGTGAACAAGTTCCTTCATATTATTTTATTGTCATAAAATTGGAATATTGACACTATTTCTAAGGTGAAATAGTACATAGTCTTTTAGTTTGTTAGAAAAATATTTTATTACAATATTAATTTAGACACACTAATAAATTAATCATAAATCCACCCATGCTTAACACTCTTGAATGTGCTCCTCCCACGTTGTCATGTTTAATTCCTTCGGTGCCAATTTTAATAGGCTAGTCCATACAACTATGGCTTTAAATGAGCCTCTACATGCTTGTGATTGAACATGTTTGTATGGACAAGCCTCAAATTAGTCGGTCGTCGTGCAATGCGGTTATACAAAACACATATATTAGGAAAAACATAATTCATTTATTTTAAAATATTACACAATCATTGAATTCATTTATTGTTGAAAAAAATATTGAAGATTCTCATTCAATTTTTGAGTCAAGGCAATGACCTCCTGGTGATAAAATTTGGGAAGTGCATCAAACTGTTTTTAAGTTATAAAGTAATAGGTAAATTGCTTCCACAAGGATTGTCGTTTCAACTAGGAAAATAACCAAACTTATTAAAAAAATAAAGAAAATGGAGGGAGTTTGCAAGTTTGAATTGAATATGCCAAGAAGTTGAGTTGATTGCTAAAATGTAAAGGTTTTGATTGTAGATTGTACCGGCGATTAGGATTCTTTGAATCCCCTCTATTTTCTTGTTGGATTAGTCAAAAAAATTATTAGTTATTAGATAAAGGCTCTATTTAAGTGGCTAGTTTGGTGGGATCTAATGTCCCTCTAGATGTCAAGTTTCTTCTCAACCACCCTAAAAGTCATACCTCCTATATGAGGTATAGTATCGTCAAGCCTACATGGATTCGTATGCGAGCGTAAAACCTACAAATGACAATTAAGCACCAAAAGGACACCGGATGGGTTGGTAGAAATTTGCGACTAATTTGTCCCCTATTTGTCTTTCAAGTAAACGCCAGTAGTGTGCGTCGTGGGGGTGGTGGAGGATTATCTCCCATCTATACTTCCTCCATAAACTTGAGTTGTCTCACAAATTTTCTATTTGCATGAAAAGTTCTCTCGATTTTAGGACTGTGAAGAAGTGGTTGCGCACTTTTCTTGATTTGCATATACAAAAACGGTTTTTAAAGTTCTATACGGCTACGCTTTTCCTTCGTTGCCATTTAAAATCCGTAGTGAAATCAAGCTTTTGAAAACGTTTTTTTACAGGCAATTGCAACGGTTCTGGTACGTGGAGGATTATAAATCTGTTCTTATATAATTATTTTCATAAGGTCACAA
Organism: Medicago lupulina; assembly: GCA_958299785.1. Taxonomy (NCBI): domain Eukaryota; kingdom Viridiplantae; phylum Streptophyta; class Magnoliopsida; order Fabales; family Fabaceae; genus Medicago; species Medicago lupulina. The sequence continues at coordinate 23,504,391 of OY283145.1, read as the reverse complement.
CGGTTTCTCACCGTTTCGATAAAGAAAGGATTTTTTAAAAAAAAATTGTGGACCAATTATTTTGGTCAAAATAAAAAATGCACCGTAATTCACAATTTTTTAAAACCTTGTAATAAATATAAACCAACTTAAACAATAATATTCATACAATATTTTATATGTAATATCTCAAATTAAACAACTATATAGCAAAATCAAATACTTGTTAAATATAAATCAAAATATATTGTTATGTTAATCTTTAATGAATAGATTAAGATTATATATATATATATATATATATATATATATATATATATAAACTTCTTATAATTAAAAACTTCAAAAATTATAAATGCATCAAATTAGACAACCAACAAATACAACCATCAACATTTGCCACCACAACACCGCACTAACTCTATTTCTTTGTCCATCACTATTTTTTTCTTCAAATTGTGTTTCATTAATGTATGAGCACTTTATTTGTAATATTGTTTAACACTAACACAAAATTACACAACCAATACATCAAGTCTTAAAAAATATAACACAATTTTCATATGATACATTTAAAACATATTATATGAAAGAAACAAGAATGTAAATCATAAATTATAGTTCAATCTTACCTCATTATCATATGGAGCAAATGTTGACATAGAAGAACACAAAACATTGTTAGCATCAACTGCAAGAGTTGTTATCAAATCTGCCAAAGCCTCTATATCTAACCTAGTGGTGTTTTGACTCAACATGGCCTTAAGAAGAATCTGAATTTTTCCTTCCATTGCTTCTGTTTCCTTACGTTGTTTCTCCTCCATCTCTTGTATCTGATCCTTTAACTGTTTTACCTTATCATTATGTTCTTTTCTAAGTCTTGCAATTTCTTCATTTCTCTTCAAGAGAGTCAAGGTTGTAGTTCTTCCGTTGCAACGACGTCTCCCAGGTTTTTCTTTGCCGCCTACACTTTGAAAGGCTTCTTCAAAAGGCTTCCCATGTTTCTCAATTAAGTCTTAAAGCTTTATCCAACATACTTAAAACAATAGCAGTAAATAAATATATTAACACTTCACTAACCAAACATAACATGGTGAAAACTATCGGAATCGAAAATCAATACAAATACTCAAAAACACAATTCTTATCATATCATACAAACAATAAACAACTACCAAAATCAACACCAAAACAAGATATATGACTAACAAAACATGAGTGCCACAATGGACAATGAGTCTGGCAAAACCAAAGTGCCAACCATACAAACTATGAAGCAAATTAAACTCAACTCGCCAATAACAAACAAAACATCCAACACAGTCTAAAATTAAATCCAGCCTTGCCAAGACACCAACAAATTAAAAGGTATTGGATAAATATTGACAATTGAAATAATGGTTTCTTGATCCAACTCATTTCCTTTCTTACTTTGACGTGTAGCAATGAACATTTCCGCTTGACTGCAAGGCTCATTATCTTCATTACTTACACGCTAAACAAAGCATGACAAGATTATTATAATTTCAATGAGGAGGCGGAATTTAACATTCACTTGCAAAAATTTAAACAAAAATACCATTTTTCTCTTATAACAACAAAGGCTTTATTGCCCGTTCGATGTCTCCGTTTCAGTTGAGCAATATATTGAGCATTTTGCAGACTGACTTCTTGTATGCATTAAAGTATAATTCTTTTATTAAATTATGAATGTGCGACAACGATAGTATATACGTGTCATCGCGATTTTCGGGTGTCAAGTCATTAATTAGGCTTGAACCTTTCAATCATTGATGTCTCTATTTTTTTGGGGAAGGGAAAAATTGAGAAAACCCTTAGAAATTCTAAGTTCGGGGCAATTTTCGCTACGGGAAGGTGTTAGGCACCCGTGACGACCATAGTACTCTATAGGAGCCGTTTTTCTAATTCTATGTTCTACGCTTTATTTTTATGCTATTTTTTGAAAGAAAATTGTTGATTTTAAGAATGGGGGAAAGAAGATGGTTGGGATTTTGTTTTATTGGACTTGGAGAGATTTTGGTCTCTTGCCTACATACCCTTTTAAGGGATCAAAATTCCATGTAGTTCTCTTCCAAAAGATTTTGTGGGTTGGTTCAATTTTAGTTTTGAAAATAGTTTTGAAGAAAGGATGAGAGGCCTTAAAGGCATGAGATTTGAAAAAAGGTGAGGTTGGTCACTTATTTAAACAAAAAGGTTAAAATTGGAATTTAAGTTTCATTTGTATTTTTGATTAAGAAAATAAAGGGAAAATTGTGGAGTTTTGACTCCAACATTATTGTGGAAAAATTTGAGTGAAGAGTTAGTTTGCTTTGAAAAATGCATATTTTCTAAGTGTCGCGTTTCCTAAACATACATCTAGCGGTAAACATACAACGTGTGTGCGTGTCGGTGCTTGTGTCGGTGTACATCATCATAGTGTCCATTGTCCTTTACATTGGGTCCTATTTTACATTCTATGGTCTTGCAAAAATTAAAGGAAAGTAAACTAAACCTAGAATATTACATGAATTAATAGGAAATTGCATAAAAATGACTAAAAGAAAGAAAAAAGGTGGAAATGATGCAATGCTTGCGATATGAATAAGACATGAAATGAAACGGTTAGTGGCGAATAGAGAAATGATAATATGGATAGCAATGTATAGGAGATGAAATGAAAATAACAAAAAGAGCATTAAACATGTCGCAAAAGAAACAAATGCCAAGAATAGTGTAAATAACACAAAACCTAAACCAAAAACTCAAGCTAAATCCCATGACCTATAATCCTCACCAAACAGCATTTTTCAAAGGAAATATTTCAAGCATTATGAGGAGATTACAAGCCATGCATTCATGTTTAGCACATACACATTTTATGCATATTTCACACTTTAAAAGATTCATATTACTTGCCAAACAAGAGATTGAAGCCATAATTCACAAAAACAGTAGGGATGACCACAAATCAACAGCAAAAGCATCACAAAATCGTGCTCCAAGCATTAAGATCACATGGTATTGAATTAGCACGGAAATTATGCAAGAAACTTCATAGAAACAACAATATACCCACTAAGGGAAGAAAAATTGGCACACATATTCTTCATCAACTTTAACATGTAAAATTAACACCAAACAGCCAAGCAAGTATCAAGAAACTCATGACAATCTTTAGGAATTTTTTCCAAGAAATTTAGCATGCATAGGGGTTCAATCGGCAAGAAAGAAGCGTATTCAGCAAAAACTTCAAGAAAAACACAGGAAACTAAAGCCCACAGGTGCAAAAAACCCAAAACCCACGCTCTGGTGGATCCGGATCAGTCTTGACGCCTCAGGGACGTTAGATTGATCCGGATACCCTAAAATTAAGATCTAACGGCCTACGGTTCAGGAGAAGTGGACCGGGTCAAGACCGACCCGATCCACACGCGTATATAAAAGGCATAGGATCCGGTTTCCTTCATTTCTCTTCCTTCTTCCTCTCTCTTCTCCTTCTTCTCTTCGCCGTTCCTCATCAAACCCTAACCCTAGTTCTAACAAAATCTACCCAGAAACACATCAAACATGCATCAAATCACTCGTACTACTGGTTTAAACGTGAATCTATCGCAAGAACGAAGATTAAACGGCTGGATCAATGTGAATTCGTGGATTTGTCCCTGTAGATTTTGAACCGTTCGATTTTTACATTTTTTGGTGGTAATCTTCATGAAACTATGAGAATCTTGCTTCGATTCACATTCTCTTGTGGATCTCGCAACGTTTCTTTGATTTTTTGGAAGAAAATTCGGTTAGGGTTAGGGTTTGGAAGCGAACGGTTCAAATTCTCCACGGATTCACATTGATTCTAAACTTATGATGATCTTCAAAGAGGTAAGATGAAATTTCAGTGTTACCTGTGTTTTGATTTAAAGATTGAACCGTTTCTCTTGATCTTTGGCCTTCGTGTTTCCACTGGTGAGCCGGTTTCGCTTCCCTTTCTCTTCTCCGATCCGGATCCTATGAGAATTCTTCTTCTTTTTCTCTTTCTTCTTCTTCTCTGTTCCAAAGCTGTGATCACGCTTGCAGCGCGCTACCTCCTGTGGCGTGCTCGCGTTGAATTGCAGCTTCAGCAGTTCGATGATGAAGATTCTCGCGAATCTCTGAGAATTTGCTTGAAATTTATGTGAATTTCGTGTGGATTTTACCTCTGCTTAGCTCCGTGAGTCGAATTCCATGATGAATTCAAAGTTTCTTTGCGAAATTGTTCTGAATTGGTGCTGGATTGAAGCTAGGGTTCATGAGAATTCTTGAGTTTTTGTGAATTTGTGATTTTGATTTGTAACTGCCAAGAGAGAGAAAATGGATTCTATTTGTTGTTGATGTGGCGCCAATTTTCTGATCTGTTTCCTGATTCTGTTACGCGTGGCCTTATATAGCCTGCCACATGATCTCTGATCCAATAGGAGCTTGACAGCTGGACTGAACTGCCCGTGTGGCTCTAGGGACCAATCTGCAATTATATGAAAATTTGGGACTGAACTGCAATTTGTTAAAGATTGGACTGTTTTAAGATTTAAAAGAAATGGACTACTTTGAAAATTGGAATTGGGACTAATTTGCAAAGAAAATAATATTTGGACTGAATTGCAACTTCTAAAAATGTTTGGACTACAATGCAAAAATAATAAAATTGGTTAAAAAACTTAATCTGAATGCAACGTAAAGTGAAACAGTTAAAACTAGCAAAATGGACTAAAACGAACGAACTACCAAAATGAGGTATTCTAAAATACCTCTCTGCCCAAAATTTGAACAATGTGAAAAGACCAGAATGCCCCTAGGGACTAAAACGACTCAGACTGACTCAGATGCAAAACTAAGATGCTTTTGTGCAAAATTTGACAAATGATTCATGCAAACAAATTGAAAAGACTCAGGGACAAATTGTAGGGACTAAAATGGGTTCCTTTGTAGGAAATGACCAAAATACCCTTTTGTATGATTTTATGCAAAAATTGGAATAAAATGTAGGAAAACATGCAATGGTCCTATAGACCCTTTTAAATGGCTTGTAATGCAAGAAAATACTTTGAACGGTTTTGAATGAAATAAACTTGGAGATAATACAGTAAAATGTGCGTTTGTGGCACGATAAGAGTTGCAAAATAAACACTGTGAATTTGAAATGATTGGAAACAAAAAGAAGTTTGAACAAGTATTTTTAGGTCCAAAATGAGGGTATAACAGCTGTCCCTATTTAAGTTTCTTCGTCTGGAAGGTCAAGAGACGGAGTCTTTGGACTGCCATGACGGAGATGCTTAAATATCGACATTAGTACTGATTTTGGGCGTAAAAATATGTTTGTAAATGTCATGTATGCCATGCGACACTTGGTTATGAATGCAAGATAGACTGAGCATTGAATTTAACAAAATATGTCGTATCCATTGCGGGACTGGTAGACATTAACAGAATAGCAAAAGCGGAGTATGTCGTATCCATTGCGGGATTGGTAGACATTAACCGAATAACAAGACTCACTAGGGAGACTAAGTAGCAAATTGACAGGTGCAAGTTGTTCTTTTGGCTCGAACTGGAAACTTGACCGGGAATACTGACAAGTAAAAGGGCGCAAGCTGCTCTTTGCATCTGAGCTGGTCACTTGGCTGAAAGAAAAGTAGAAAGCACAAGCTGTTCTTGTATTTGAACTGGTCACTTGACCGATAACAGAAACATAGGTAGGTACAAGCCGTTCTTGGATACGAACTAGCCACTTGACTGATAACAAGAGAAAATTAATAAGCACAAGCTGTTCTTGGATGCGAACTAGCCACTTGGCTGATAACAAGAATGAATTGGCAGGCACAAGCTGTTCTTGGATGCGAACTAGCCACTTGGCCGTTAACAGAAACAAATTGATAAGCACAAGCTGTTCTTGGATGCGAACTAGCCACTTAGTTGATAACAAGAATGAATTGGCAGGCACAAGCTGTTCTTGGATGCGAACTAGCCACTTGGCCGTTAACAGAAACAAATTGTATTGAAATTGACTTGACATGACTACAGGAGCTTGAATTTGAAAGGATAGCTAAAGTTTGAAGTTGACAAGATTGTTGGATTTTGAAATTGACATGACAGTTATGAATTCGGAATCGACATGATTGATTTTGACAGAGATCAACATAGGAATCGAGAATGCAAATGTGTATGAATAACATGACAATTTTATCAAATGCATGAACACATAAGATGCATGGTTATGCATGCATGAATGCTTTGAAATGCATGATGATTGGTACTTTATAGGCGTAATTTTGCAAAGACAGACTAAACATTGGAATATTGGGTACGTAATGGCTCGCGCTCTGACATATACTTGCAAAAGTCCCTCTTCTGGGGATGCCGTCGTTTGAAGACACACCAAGACCATTGTTGAGGACAGGGAGTCAAATCCCGTTCATAGACTTGCAGGGAGTAAGAACTTTTGATGGTACTGCTATTGCTGGACACTCTACTGTCGAGCGCACTTTGGATATCGCATCTGTGGTAAATGCTTTTTTTTTTGCATGTTTGCTTTTGTTCGTTTTTTTTTCATCCCATTTTTGCCTGGATCGCCCTTTCGGGTTTTCAATCCACCGGGGTACAAAATCTTTTCGCATGCCCTTGTTTTTGCCTGAATTGCCTTTGAAGGTTGTCCATCCATCGGGGTGCTCATTTTTGCCTAAGCCGCCCTTTCGGGTTTTCGACTTAGCGAGCATATTCATTTTTCCATGCTTTTCATTCTGTTTCTTCATTCTTGCCATTGACCACAGACCGTTACTTGGGAGAGAGCCTGCTGGTAACTTGTATTGGAACTGATATCAATGTATACTTGTTCATGCATGTTTCATTCAAATATACCTAGCTGCTTAGGCTTGCTTTCAAAACACACATAAAAGGTTTTTAGTTTTCAGAATGTTTATTCCAGACACACATCATTATTAACGTAGAAAAACTTTTTTTTTGCCTAAAGCTTTGAAAATAGAATGAAAAAAGAGTGCCAAACAAAAGCATAGGCTCAAATCGATGTATAAGGGTGGCAATCGGCCAAAGGCGCGACTCCACGGATTTACAAAGCTTGGAAAATGGTAATTTTATTGGTTGGTGGTACATTAAACACAATGATCATCACGGTCCCTAGAACTCTTGAATCCACAGGCGTCGGAACCTCGGATGAGAACAGCCAATTATCAGTTGCAAAGATGCCCAAGGGAATGGTAATTTGTCAGATATAGTCAATTGTCTTTCATTTCAATCTCATTTTTGCATGGACCGCCCTTTCGGGTTTTCGGCTCATCGAGACGCTCCTTTTTGCCTGAGTTACATGTAATCTCAACGAGCTTTTACATTTTCATTTTTTTTTTGTCCCTTATTTTGCCTGGATCGCCCTTTCGGGTTTTCGATCCACCGGGAAGCGCATTTTTGCCTAGGACGCCCTTTCGGGTTTTCGACCTACCACGCTGTTCTTTTCATATCTAGACAAAATATTTCTTGACTATATCGGCATTCACAGGATTAGGAAGTTCCACACCATCCATGTGTGTAAGAATCAAGGCTCCGCCGGAGAAGGCCTTCTTGACAACATACGGTCCTTCGTAGTTAGGCGTCCACTTGCCCCTAGGGTCAGGTTGTTGACTTACTCTTCTTTTCAGTACAATTTCACCCTCCTTGAATTCCCGAGGACGGACTTTCTTGTCAAAAGCAGTTTTCATTCTTGTTTGATACAGCCGTCCACGAGCCAAGGCATCTAGACGTCCTTCCTCAATTAAATTCAACTGATCATACCGACTCTGGCACCATTCAGCCTCCGACAATTTGGCTTCCATAATCACGCGGAGAGATGGGATTTCCACTTCCAAGGGGAGGACTGCTTCCATGCCATAAACAAGGGAGAAAGGTGTTGCCCCGGTTGAACTGCGTACCGTAGTGCGATAGCCGTGTAAAGCGTAGGGCAACATCTCATGCCAGTCTTTGTACGTAGTTACCATCTTCTGCACAATCTTTTTGATATTCTTATTGGCGGCCTCAACTACACCATTCATCTGAGGTCTGTAAGGAGAAGAGTTGTGATGTTCAATCTTGAATTTCTCGCACAAGGCCTGCACCATGTCATTATTCAAATTGGTGCCATTGTCAGTGATAATCTTGCTGGGAACACCATATCGACAGATGATGTTGTTCTTGATGAACTTAACCACCACTTGCTTGGTTACATTGGCATAAGATGCAGCTTTGACCTATTTGGTGAAGTAATCGATTGCTACCAAAATGAAACGATGGCCATTCGAAGCCTTTGGTTCAATCCTTCCGATCACATCGATACCCCACATAGAGAAAGGCCACGGAGAGGAAATGACATTGAGGGCATGCGGAGGCACATGAATCTTATCAGCATATATTTGACATTTATGACACTTCCTGGCGTATTGGTAGCAATCGTGTTCCATGGTCATCCAATAGTAGCCTGCATTCAACAATTTTCTAGACATGGTGTGCCCCGAAGCATGGGTCCCGAAAGTGCCATCGTGCACGTCATGCATCAGTTGCTCTGCTTCACGCTCATCAACACATCTCAACAATATCATATCAAAGTTTCTCTTGTACAGAATATCCCCATCTAACACGAACTTGCTAGCCAACCTGCGCAAGGTTTTCTTGTCCTTATTGGAAGCATTCGGCGGGTATTCACGGCTTTGCAAAAACTGCTTGATATCACAATACCAGGGTTTGTTGTCAATTATATCCGCATTTGTTTGAACGGTCGCATTACTGACGGCAAACACATGAGAAGGCCGGTCCAGGCGCTGCACTTTGATTACTGGCACGTGGTTCCAATGGTTCACTTGAAACACGGAGGATAAAGTGGCAAGAGCGTCGGCCATCTGATTTTCCTCACGGGGAATGTGGTGCAATTCGACTTTTGTAAAGTACGTCAGCAGACGCCTCGCGTAGTCACGGTAAGGGATTAGATTAGCATGATGAGTCTCCCATTCTCCCTTTATTTGGTTAATCACAAGCGCAGAATCTCCATAGATGTCGAGGTGCTTGATTCTCATGTCAATTGCTTCCTCGATTCCCAAGATACATGCTTCATACTCAGCCATGTTGTTCGTGCATTCAAATACAATCCGGGCGGTAAAGGGAATGTGATGCCCCTGCGGAGATACGATCACTGCCCCAATTCCTTTGCCATACGCATTGACAACGCCATCAATGACCAATCCCCACTTGCTATCGGGGTCCGGACCCTCACCGATCAACGGTTCTTCGCAGTCTCTCGACTTCAAATACATGACCTCTTCGTCGGGGAAATCGAACTTGATGGGCTGATGGTCATCCAGTGGTTGGCAAGCAAGGTGATCAGCTATAGCACTTCCTCTAATGGCTTTCTGAGCTTTGAACACAATATCATATTCAGACAGCAGCATCTGCCAACGCGCAATCTTTCCAGTGACTGCAGGCTTCTCAAAGATGTATTTGATCGGATCCATCCTGGATATCAACCAAGTTGTGTGGTTCATTAAGTAGTGGCGCAGGCGTTTGGCAGCCCAGGCCAGAGCACAACAAGTCTTTTCAAGCATCGTATACCGAGTCTCGCAGTCAGTGAATTTCTTGCTCAAATAGTAGATGGCATGCTCTTTCTTTCCAGTCTCGTCCTGTTGACCGAGCACACATCCCATGGATTCATCTAACACTGACAGATACATAATCAATGGCCTTCCTTCCACCGGTGGGACAAGGATAGGTGGCTCTAGCAAATAGTTCTTGATGTTGTCAAAAGCTTCTTGGCATTCATCGTTCCACACAATGGGTTGATTCTTCCTGAGTAGCTTGAAGATCGGCCCGCAGGTCGCAGTCATGTGAGATATGAATCGGGAGATATAGTTCAGACGCCCGAGGAACCCTCTAACTTGCTTCTCGGTCTGCGGGGCCGGCATTTCACGGATTGCTCGGACTTTGTCGGGATCTACTTCAATGCCTCTTTGACTGACAATGAAGCCTAGCAACTTCCCAGACCTAACACCGAACTTGCATTTGTTTGGATTCAGCCGAAGCTTGTACTTCCTCAACCTTTCAAACATCTTTGCCAAATATTCAACGTGTTGTTCTTCATCGCTTGACTTGACAATCATGTCGTCCACATACACCTCGACTTCTTTGTGAATCATGTCATGGAACAAAGTGGTCATCCCCCTCTGATAGGTGGCACCAGCATTTATCAGGCCGAACGGCATTGCTTTGCAACAGAAAGTTCCCCACGGAGTGATGAACGACGTCTTCTCCCTGTCTTTGGGTGACATTTTGATTTGGTTATAGCCAGAAAAACCGTCCATGAAGGAGAACACCTTGCACTGGGCAGTATTATCAACAAGCACATCGATGTGAGGTAGTGGGAAATTGTCCTTCAAGCTTGCTCTATTCAAATCTCTGTAATCAACACACATCCGGACCTTACCATCCTTTTTCGGCACTGGCACAATGTTAGCAACGCACTCGGGATACTCAACTGTCATGAGAAAACACGCATCAATCTGTTTCTGCACCTCACCCTTGATCTTGAGAGCCATGTCCGGCCGAGTCCGTCTCAACTTTTGTCTGACAGGAGGACAGTCTGGTTTTGTCGGTATCCGGTGTTCCACGATCTGGGGGTCCAAACCCGGCATATCTTCATACGACCATGCGAAAATATCTGAATATCCGCGGAGAAGTTGGAAGATCCTTTTCTTGACCGCTTCCTCCAATGCAGCACCGACTTTGATCTCTCGTTTGTTATCCTCGGTACCCAAGTTGATCAACTCAATTTCCTCCTGATGAGGCCGAATGGTTTTCTCTTCTTGTTCAAGTAATCGGGCAATCTCGTCTGGTATGTCATCACTATCTTCACCTTCGGCTTCAAACACCGGGGATTCAACAGTTGGAAGAAACATAGGGTCACTGTGTCCAACGAGTTTATTTTGGTTCGATCTGCGTGACATGATTGGATGATTTTTAGAAAATAATTTTCATGCAGATCTTTGAAATTAATAAGAAAATACAGATGTTTTGGTTTTTTCTGGCATTACCATTATTTCCAAGGGGAAAGCATTAAAGAAAGAAAAAGAGTCGTGAAAGAAACAACGTTTTTTATTGATAATGGTGATGTCGGAACAAACATGCCCTTTACAAAAGTGTCACTTCTGCCTCGGGCAGAGCGGAAGGATTGTTATTTTGAAAACAAAAGCCTAGACAGCGAGACGCATTACTTAGAATCATGCACAAACACAGGGAGATTGATAATGTTCCAGTTCTTTGCAATGCCTCCTGGTATCACAAATGTGGGCCTAGACCCATCGAGCACGAGCCATTTTTCAAACTGCGGCAGAAGAACCAGGAGACAATGAGCACTTGGAAGTTTTTTGTGACCGATGAATGATGCGTATGATGCATGATATGTATAAATGCAGATGCAAAAATGACTCTTTTCGTTATCGAAGGGTTTTAGACAAACTAGAAACTTTTGCAAACATTTTTTAGCAAGATGACGAGATTAGAAAGCCGTCAAGACAAATCGTTTTGAAATGCTAAGCGAAAGGAAGTGGGATCGACTTCCTTGAACTTGTAAGACTTAGTTTTCTTCATACCTGGAATGTTTACAAAGTTTTCATTTGTCTAGACCTTTCGATAAATGCATGGGAAAAGATTTATGCATGAATGCATGTATGCATGATTTTGATTACAAAGAGCACAGTGGGTTAAGGTTGCAAGTGGACACGGCGTCCGGTGAAACTAGAGTTTTGATAGTAGTAACCATGGTTCTAATAAGGTTCCCAAACTGCAACCTCTCTTACATATATCATGGTAGCACAAGGCGCCGCCCGTTCCATGATTATTTGTAAGAAGGTCTAGTTTGAGTGTAGTATCGCGTGACGACTAAGTTCCGAGGCGACGCCCGGTTTAGCCACCGCACTACGTCCTAAGAAAAGGCCAAAGATGGGTTTGGTAACTACAGTCCATAGCCTTCATCGGTCAATTGGAAGTAAAGTGCCTAAGCATGACAACACACGCCGACAACATCACCCCCAAAATGCCTCAGCTACGTGAGATTGATCGCGTAACCCAATACACGAGGCAACCCCCGGATCAGATTGTCGATTATATCTCTTCCTAATCTTAGGTTCACTCAGCCCGGGTATAGGACTTTTGATATTCTCACCCCACACGTTGCATGAAAATAATAATAATAAAGCAAAGCGTAAAACATAAAGCATGAAAAACTAGGCGTAGCCCTAGAGTCCCCAGTGAAGTCGCCATTTCTGTCATCGCGATTTTCGGGTGTCAAGTCATTAATTAGGCTTGAACCTTTCAATCATTGATGTCTCTATTTTTTTGGGGAAGGGAAAAATTGAGAAAACCCTTAGAAATTCTAAGTTCGGGGCAATTTTCGCTACGGGAAGGTGTTAGGCACCCGTGACGACTATAGTACTCTATAGGAGCCGTTTTTCTAATTCTATGTTCTACGCTTTATTTTTATGCTATTTTTTGAAAGAAAATTGTTGATTTTAAGAATGGGGGAAAGAAGATGGTTGGGATTTTGTTTTATTGGACGTGGAGAGATTTTGGTCTCTTGCCTACATACCCTTTTAAGGGATCAAAATTCCATGTAGTTCTCTTCCAAAAGATTTTGTGGGTTGGTTCAATTTTAGTTTTGAAAATAGTTTTGAAGAAAGGATGAGAGGCCTTAAAGGCATGAGATTTGAAAAAAGGTGAGGTTGGTCACTTATTTAAACAAAAAGGTTAAAATTGGAATTTAAGTTTCATTTGTATTTTTGATTAAGAAAATAAAGGGAAAATTGTGGAGTTTTGACTCCAACATTATTGTGGAAAAATTTGAGTGAAGAGTTAGTTTGCTTTGAAAAATGCATATTTTCTAAGTGTCGCGTTTCCTAAACATACATCTAGCGGTAAACATACAACGTGTGTGCGTGTCGGTGCTTGTGTCGGTGTACATCATCATAGTGTCCATTGTCCTTTACATTGGGTCCTATTTTACATTCTATGGTCTTGCAAAAATTAAAGGAAAGTAAACTAAACCTAGAATATTACATGAATTAATAGGAAATTGCATAAAAATGACTAAAAGAAAGAAAAAAGGTGGAAATGATGCAATGCTTGCGATATGAATAAGACATGAAATGAAACGGTTAGTGGCGAATAGAGAAATGATAATATGGATAGCAATGTATAGGAGATGAAATGAAAATAACAAAAAGAGCATTAAACAAGTCGCAAAAGAAACAAATGCCAAGAATAGTGTAAATAACACAAAACCTAAACCAAAAACTCAAGCTAAATCCCATGACCTATAATCCTCACCAAACAGCATTTTTCAAAGGAAATATTTCAAGCATTATGAGGAGATTACAAGCCATGCATTCATGTTTAGCACATACACATTTTATGCATATTTCACACTTTAAAAGATTCATATTACTTGCCAAACAAGAGATTGAAGCCATAATTCACAAAAACAGTAGGGATGACCACAAATCAACAGCAAAAGCATCACAAAATCGTGCTCCAAGCATTAAGATCACATGGTATTGAATTAGCACGGAAATTATGCAAGAAACTTCATAGAAACAACAATATACCCACTAAGGGAAGAAAAATTGGCACACATATTCTTCATCAACTTTAACATGTAAAATTAACACCAAACAGCCAAGCAAGTATCAAGAAACTCATGACAATCTTTAGGAATTTTTTCCAAGAAATTTAGCATGCATAGGGGTCCAATCGGCAAGAAAGAAGCGTATTCAGCAAAAACTTCAAGAAAAACACAGGAAACTAAAGCCCACAGGTGCAAAAAACCCAAAACCCACGCTCTGGTGGATCCGGATCAGTCTTGACGCCTCAGGGACGTTAGATTGATCCGGATACCCTAAAATTAAGATCTAACGGCCTACGGTTCAGGAGAAGTGGACCGGGTCAAGACCGACCCGATCCACACGCGTATATAAAAGGCATAGGATCCGGTTTCCTTCATTTCTCTTCCTTCTTCCTCTCTCTTCTCCTTCTTCTCTTCGCCGTTCCTCATCAAACCCTAACCCTAGTTCTAACAAAATCTACCCAGAAACACATCAAACATGCATCAAATCACTCGTACTACTGGTTTAAACGTGAATCTATCGCAAGAACGAAGATTAAACGGCTGGATCAATGTGAATTCGTGGATTTGTCCCTGTAGATTTCGAACCGTTCGATTTTTACATTTTTTGGTTGTAATCTTCATGAAACTATGAGAATCTTGCTTCGATTCACATTCGCTTGTGGATCTCGCAACGTTTCTTTGATTTTTTGGAAGAAAATTCGGTTAGGGTTAGGTTTTGGAAGCGAACGGTTCAAATTCTCCACGGATTCACATTGATTCTAAACTTATGATGATCTTCAAAGAGGTAAGATGAAATTTCAGTGTTACCTGTGTTTTGATTTAAAGATTGAACCGTTTCTCTTGATCTTTGGCCTTCGTGTTTCCACTGGTGAGCCGGTTTCGCTTCCCTTTCTCTTATCCGATCCGGATCCTATGAGAATTCTTCTTCTTTTTCTCTTTCTTCTTCTTCTCTGTTCCAAAGCTGTGATCACGCTTGCAGCGCGCTACCTCCTGTGGCGTGCTCGCGTTGAATTGCAGCTTCAGCAGTTCGATGATGAAGATTCTCGCGAATCTCTGAGAATTTGCTTGAAATTTATGTGAATTTCGTGTGGATTTTACCTCTGCTTAGCTCCGTGAGTCGAATTCCATGATGAATTCAAAGTTTCTTTGCGAAATTGTTCTGAATTGGTGCTGGATTGAAGCTAGGGTTCATGAGAATTCTTGAGTTTTTGTGAATTTGTGATTTTGATCTGTAACTGCCAAGAGAGAGAAAATGGATTCTATTTGTTGTTGATGTGGCGCCAATTTTCTGATCTGTTTCCTGATTCTGTTACGCGTGGCCTTATATAGCCTGCCACATGATCTCTGATCCAATAGGAGCTTGACAGCTGGACTGAACTGCCCGTGTGGCTCTAGGGACCAATCTGCAATTATATGAAAATTTGGGACTGAACTGCAATTTGTTAAAGATTGGACTGTTTTAAGATTTAAAAGAAATGGACTACTTTGAAAATTGGAATTGGGACTAATTTTCAAAGAAAATAGTATTTGGACTGAATTGCAACTTCTAAAAATGTTTGGACTACAATGCAAAAATAATAAAATTGGTTAAAAAACTTAATCTGAATGCAACGTAAAGTGAAACAGTTAAAACTAGCAAAATGGACTAAAACGAACGAACTACCAAAATGAGGTATTCTAAAATACCTCTCTGCCCAAAATTTGAACAATGTGAAAAGACCAGAATGCCCCTAGGGACTAAAACGACTCAGACTGACTCAGATGCAAAACTAAGACGCTTTTGTGCAAAATTTGACAAATGATTCATGCAAACAAATTGAAAAGACTCAGGGACAAATTGTAGGGACTAAAATGGGTTCCTTTGTAGGAAATGACCAAAATACCCTTTTGTATGATTTTATGCAAAAATTGGAATAAAATGTAGGAAAACATGCAATGGTCCTATAGACCCTTTTAAATGGCTTGTAATGCAAGAAAATACTTTGAACGGTTTTGAATGAAATAAACTTGGAGATAATACAGTAAAATGCGCGTTTGTGGCACGATAAGAGTTGCAAAATAAACACCGTGAATTTGAAATGATTGGAAACAAAAAGAAGTTTGAACAAGTATTTTTAGGTCCAAAATGAGGGTATAACAGCTGTCCCTATTTAAGTTTCTTCGTCTGGAAGGTCAAGAGACGGAGTCTTTGGCCTGCCATGACGGAGATGCTTAAATATCGACATTAGTACTGATTTTGGGCGTAAAAATATGTTTGTAAATGTCATGTATGCCATGCGACACTTGGTTATGAATGCAAGATAGACTGAGCATTGAATTTAACAAAATATGTCGTATCCATTGCGGGACTGGTAGACATTAACAGAATAGCAAAAGCGGAGTATGTCGTATCCATTGCGGGATTGGTAGACATTAACCGAATAACAAGACTCACTAGGGAGACTAAGTAGCAAATTGACAGGTGCAAGTTGTTCTTTTGGCTCGAACTGGAAACTTGACCGGGAATACTGACAAGTAAAAGGGCGCAAGCTGCTCTTTGCATCTGAGCTGGTCACTTGGCTGAAAGAAAAGTAGAAAGCACAAGCTGTTCTTGTATTTGAACTGGTCACTTGACCGATAACAGAAACATAGGTAGGTACAAGCCGTTCTTGGATACGAACTAGCCACTTGACTGATAACAAGAGAAAATTGATAAGCACAAGCTGTTCTTGGATGCGAACTAGCCACTTGGCCGATAACAAGAATGAATTGGCAGGCACAAGCTGTTCTTGGATGCGAACTAGCCACTTGGCCGTTAACAGAAACAAATTGATAAGCACAAGCTGTTCTTGGATGCGAACTAGCCACTTGGTTGATAACAAGAATGAATTGGCAGGCACAAGCTGTTCTTGGATGCGAACTAGCCACTTGGCCGTTAACAGAAACAAATTGTATTGAAATTGACTTGACATGACTGCAGGAGCTTGAATTTGAAAGGATAGCTAAAGTTTGAAGTTGACAAGATTGTTGGATTTTGAAATTGACATGACAGTTATGAATTCGGAATCGACACGATTGATTTTGACAGAGATCAACATAGGAATCGAGAATGCAAATGTGTATGAATAACATGACAATTTTATCAAATGCATGAACACATAAGATGCATGGTTATGCATGCATGAATGCTTTGAAATGCATGATGATTGGCACTTTATAGGCGTAATTTTGCAAAGACAGACTAAACATTGGAATATTGGGTACGTAATGGCTCGCGCTCTGACATATACTTGCAAAAGTCCCTCTTCTGGGGATGCCGTCGTTTGAAGACACACCAAGACCATTGTTGAGGACAGGGAGTCAAATCCCGTTCATAGACTTGCAGGGAGTAAGAACTTTTGATGGTACTGCTATTGCTGGACACTCTACTGTCGAGCGCACTTTGGATATCGCATCTGTGGTCAATGCTTTTTTTTTTGCATGTTTGCTTTTGTTCGTTTTTTTTTCATCCCATTTTTGCCTGGATCGCCCTTTCGGGTTTTCAATCCACCGGGGTACAAATTCTTTTCGCATGCCCCTGTTTTTGCCTGAATTGCCTTTGAAGGTTGTCAATCCATCGGGGTGCTCATTTTTGCCTAAGCCGCCCTTTCGGGTTTTCGACTTAGCGAGCATATTCATTTTTCCATGCTTTTCATTCTGTTTCTTCATTCTTGCCATTGACCACAGACCGTTACTTGGGAGAGAGCCTGCTGGTAACTTGTATTGGAACTGATATCAATGTATACTTGTTCATGCATGTTTCATTCAAATATACCTAGCTGCTTAGGCTTGCTTTCAAAACACACATAAAAGGTTTTTAGTTTTCAGAATGTTTATTCCAGACACACATCATTATTAACGTAGAAAAACTTTTTTTTTGCCTAAAGCTTTGAAAATAGAATGAAAAAAGAGTGCTAAACAAAAGCATAGGCTCAAATCGATGTATAAGGGTGGCAATCGGCCAAAGGCGCGACTCCACGGATTTACAAAGCTTGGAAAATGGTAATTTTATTGGTTGGTGGTACATTAAACACAATGATCATCACGGTCCCTAGAACTCTTGAATCCACAGGCGTCGGAACCTCGGATGAGAACAGCCAATTATCAGTTGCAAAGATGCCCAAGGGAATGGTAATTTGTCAGATATAGTCAATTGTCTTTCATTTCAATCTCATTTTTGCATGGACCGCCCTTTCGGGTTTTCGGCTCATCGAGACGCTCCTTTTTGCCTGAGTTACATGTAATCTCAGCGAGCTTTTACATTTTCATTTTTTTTTTGTCCCTTATTTTGCCTGGATCGCCCTTTCGGGTTTTCGATCCACCGGGAAGCGCATTTTTGCCTAGGCTGCCCTGTCGGGTTTTCGACCTACCACGCTGTTCTTTTCATATCTAGACAAAATATTTCTTGACTATATCGGCATTCACAGGATTAGGAAGTTCCACACCATCCATGTGTGTAAGAATCAAGGCTCCGCCGGAGAAGGCCTTCTTGACAACATACGGTCCTTCGTAGTTAGGCGTCCACTTGCCCCTGGGGTCAGGTTGTTGACTTACTCTTCTTTTCAGTACAATTTCACCCTCCTTGAATTCCCGAGGACAGACTTTCTTGTCAAAAGCAGTTTTCATTCTTGTTTGATACAGCCGTCCACGAGCCAAGGCATCTAGACGTCCTTCCTCAATTAAATTCAACTGATCATACCGACTCTGGCACCATTCAGCCTCCGACAATTTGGCTTCCATAATCACGCGGAGAGATGGGATTTCCACTTCCAAGGGGAGGACTGCTTCCATGCCATAAACAAGGGAGAAAGGTGTTGCCCCGGTTGAACTGCGTACCGTAGTGCGATAGCCGTGTAAAGCGTAGGGCAACATCTCATGCCAGTCTTTGTACGTAGTTACCATCTTCTGCACAATCTTTTTGATATTCTTATTGGCGGCCTCAACTACACCATTCATCTGAGGTCTGTAAGGAGAAGAGTTGTGA
The DNA here is from genome assembly GCA_958299785.1 of Medicago lupulina. Lineage (NCBI taxonomy): Eukaryota > Viridiplantae > Streptophyta > Magnoliopsida > Fabales > Fabaceae > Medicago > Medicago lupulina. The sequence goes on along the minus strand of OY283145.1, from coordinate 23,485,735 downwards.
TGTTCAATCTTGAATTTCTCGCACAAGGCCTGCACCATGTCATTATTCAAATTGGTGCCATTGTCAGTGATAATCTTGCTGGGAACACCATATCGACAGATGATGTTGTTCTTGATGAACTTAACCACCACTTGCTTGGTTACATTGGCATAAGATGCAGCTTCGACCCATTTGGTGAAGTAATCGATTGCTACCAAAATGAAACGATGGCCATTCGAAGCCTTTGGTTCAATCCTTCCGATCACATCGATACCCCACATAGAGAAAGGCCACGGAGAGGAAATGACATTGAGGGCATGCGGAGGCACATGAATCTTATCAGCATATATTTGACATTTATGACACTTCCTGGCGTATTGGTAGCAATCGTGTTCCATGGTCATCCAATAGTAGCCTGCATTCAACAATTTTCTAGACATGGTGTGCCCCGAAGCATGGGTCCCGAAAGTGCCATCGTGCACGTCATGCATCAGTTGCTCTGCTTCACGCTCATCAACACATCTCAACAATATCATATCAAAGTTTCTCTTGTACAGAATATCCCCATCTAACACGAACTTGCTAGCCAACCTGCGCAAGGTTTTCTTGTCCTTATTGGAAGCATTCGGCGGGTATTCACGGCTTTGCAAAAACTGCTTGATATCACAATACCAGGGTTTGTTGTCAATTATATCCGCATTTGTTTGAACGGTCGCATTACTGACGACAAACACATGAGAAGGCCGGTCCAGGCGCTGCACTTTGATTACTGGCACGTGGTTCCAGTGGTTCACTTGAAACACGGAGGATAAAGTGGCAAGAGCGTCGGCCATCTGATTTTCCTCACGGGGAATGTGGTGCAATTCGACTTTTGTAAAGTACGTCAGCAGACGCCTCGCGTAGTCACGGTAAGGGATTAGATTAGCATGATGAGTCTCCCATTCTCCCTTTATTTGGTTAATCACAAGCGCAGAATCTCCATAGATGTCGAGGTGCTTGATTCTCATGTCAATTGCTTCCTCGATTCCCAAGATACATGCTTCATACTCAGCCATGTTGTTCGTGCATTCAAATACAATCCGGGCGGTAAAGGGAATGTGATGCCCCTGCGAAGATACGATCACTGCCCCAATTCCTTTGCCATACGCATTGACAGCGCCATCAATGACCAATCCCCACTTGCTATCGGGGTCCGGACCCTCACCGATCAACGGTTCTTCGCAGTCTCTCGACTTCAAATACATGACCTCTTCGTCGGGGAAATCGAACTTGATGGGCTGATGGTCATCCAGTGGTTGGCAAGCAAGGTGATCAGCTATAGCACTTCCTCTAATGGCTTTCTGAGCTTTGAACACAATATCATATTCGGACAGCAGCATCTGCCAACGCGCAATCTTTCCAGTGACTGCAGGCTTCTCAAAGATGTATTTGATCGGATCCATCCTGGATATCAACCAAGTTGTGTGGTTCATTAAGTAGTGGCGCAGGCGTTTGGCAGCCCAGGCCAGAGCACAACAAGTCTTTTCAAGCATCGTATACCGAGTCTCGCAGTCAGTGAATTTCTTGCTCAAATAGTAGATGGCATGCTCTTTCTTTCCAGTCTCGTCCTGTTGACCGAGCACACATCCCATGGATTCATCTAACACTGACAGATACATAATCAATGGCCTTCCTTCCACCGGTGGGACAAGGATAGGTGGCTCTAGCAAATAGTTCTTGATGTTGTCAAAAGCTTCTTGGCATTCATCGTTCCACACAATGGGTTGATTCTTCCTGAGTAGCTTGAAGATCGGCCCGCAGGTCGCAGTCATGTGAGATATGAATCGGGAGATATAGTTCAGACGCCCGAGGAACCCTCTAACTTGCTTCTCGGTCTGCGGGGCCGGCATTTCACGGATTGCTCGGACTTTGTCGGGATCTATTTCAATGCCTCTTTGACTGACAATGAAGCCTAGCAACTTCCCAGACCTAACACCGAACTTGCATTTGTTTGGATTCAGCCGAAGCTTGTACTTCCTCAACCTTTCAAACATCTTTGCCAAATATTCAACGTGTTGTTCTTCATCGCTTGACTTGACAATCATGTCGTCCACATACACCTCGACTTCTTTGTGAATCATGTCATGGAACAAAGTGGTCATCCCCCTCTGATAGGTGGCACCAGCATTTATCAGGCCGAACGGCATTGCTTTGCAACAGAAAGTTCCCCACGGAGTGATGAACGACGTCTTCTCCCTGTCTTTGGGTGACATTTTGATTTGGTTATAGCCAGAAAAACCGTCCATGAAGGAGAACACCTTGCACTGGGCAGTATTATCAACAAGCACATCGATGTGAGGTAGTGGGAAATTGTCCTTCAAGCTTGCTCTATTCAAATCTCTGTAATCAACACACATCCGGACCTTACCATCCTTTTTCGGCACTGGCACAATGTTAGCAACCCACTCGGGATACTCAACTGTCATGAGAAAACACGCATCAATCTGTTTCTGCACCTCACCCTTGATCTTGAGAGCCATGTCCGGCCGAGTCCGTCTCAACTTTTGTCTGACAGGAGGACAGTCTGGTTTTGTCGGTATCCGGTGTTCCACGATCTGGGGGTCCAAACCCGGCATATCTTCATACGACCATGCGAAAATATCTGAATATCCGCGGAGAAGTTGGAAGATCCTTTTCTTGACCGCTTCCTCCAATGCAGCACCGACTTTGATCTCTCGTTTGTTATCCTCGGTACCCAAGTTGATCAACTCAATTTCCTCCTGATGAGGCCGAATGGTTTTCTCTTCTTGTTCAAGTAATCGGGCAATCTCGTCTGGTATGTCATCACTATCTTCACCTTCGGCTTCAAACACCGGGGATTCAACAGTTGGAAGAAACATAGGGTCACTGTGTCCAACGAGTTTATTTTGGTTCGATCTGCGTGACATGATTGGATGATTTTTAGAAAATAATTTTCATGCAGATCTTTGAAATTAATAAGAAAATACAGATGTTTTGGTTTTTTCTGGCATTACCATTATTTCCAAGGGGAAAGCATTAAAGAAAGAAAAAGAGTCGTGAAAGAAACAACGTTTTTTATTGATAATGGTGATGTCGGAACAAACATGCCCTTTACAAAAGTGTCACTTCCGCCTCGGGCAGAGCGGAAGGATTGTTATTTTGAAAACAAAAGCCTAGACAGCGAGACGCATTACTTAGAATCATGCACAAACACAGGGAGATTGATAATGTTCCAGTTCTTTGCAATGCCTCCTGGTATCACAAATGTGGGCCTAGACCCATCGAGCACGAGCCATTTTTCAAACTGCGGCAGAAGAACCAGGAGACAATGAGCACTTGGAAGTTTTTTGTGACCGATGAATGATGCGTATGATGCATGATATGTATAAATGCAGATGCAAAAATGACTCTTTTCGTTATCGAAGGGTTTTAGACAAACTAGAAACTTTTGCAAACATTTTTTAGCAAGATGACGAGATTAGAAAGCCGTCAAGACAAATCGTTTTGAAATGCTAAGCGAAAGGAAGTGGGATCGACTTCCTTGAACTTGTAAGACTTAGTTTTCTTCATACCTGGAATGTTTACAAAGTTTTCATTTGTCTAGACCTTTCGATAAATGCATGGGAAAAGATTTATGCATGAATGCATGTATGCATGATTTTGATTACAAAGAGCACAGTGGGTTAAGGTTGCAAGTGGACACGGCGTCCGGTGAAACTAGAGTTTTGATAGTAGTAACCATGGTTCTAATAAGGTTCCCAAACTGCAACCTCTCTTACATATATCATGGTAGCACAAGGCGCCGCCCGTTCCATGATTATTTGTAAGAAGGTCTAGTTTGAGTGTAGTATCGCGTGACGACTAAGTTCCGAGGCGACGCCCGGTTTAGCCACCGCACTACGTCCTAAGAAAAGGCCAAAGATGGGTTTGGTAACTACAGTCCATAGCCTTCATCGGTCAATTGGAAGTAAAGTGCCTAAGCATGACAACACACGCCGACAACATCACCCCCAAAATGCCTCAGCTACGTGAGATTGATCGCGTAACCCAATACACGAGGCAACCCCCGGATCAGATTGTCGATTATATCTCTTCCTAATCTTAGGTTCACTCAGCCCGGGTATAGGACTTTTGATATTCTCACCCCACACGTTGCATGAAAATAATAATAATAAAGCAAAGCGTAAAACATAAAGCATGAAAAACTAGGCGTAGCCCTAGAGTCCCCAGTGAAGTCGCCATTTCTGTCATCGCGATTTTCGGGTGTCAAGTCATTAATTAGGCTTGAACCTTTCAATCATTGATGTCTCTATTTTTTTGGGGAAGGGAAAAATTGAGAAAACCCTTAGAAATTCTAAGTTCGGGGCAATTTTCGCTACGGGAAGGTGTTAGGCACCCGTGACGACTATAGTACTCTATAGGAGCCGTTTTTCTAATTCTATGTTCTACGCTTTATTTTTATGCTATTTTTTGAAAGAAAATTGTTGATTTTAAGAATGGGGGAAAGAAGATGGTTGGGATTTTGTTTTATTGGACTTGGAGAGATTTTGGTCTCTTGCCTACATACCCTTTTAAGGGATCAAAATTCCATGTAGTTCTCTTCCAAAAGATTTTGTGGGTTGGTTCAATTTTAGTTTTGAAAATAGTTTTGAAGAAAGGATGAGAGGCCTTAAAGGCATGAGATTTGAAAAAAGGTGAGGTTGGTCACTTATTTAAACAAAAAGGTTAAAATTGGAATTTAAGTTTCATTTGTATTTTTGATTAAGAAAATAAAGGGAAAATTGTGGAGTTTTGACTCCAACATTATTGTGGAAAAATTTGAGTGAAGAGTTAGTTTGCTTTGAAAAATGCATATTTTCTAAGTGTCGCGTTTCCTAAACATACATCTAGCGGTAAACATACAACGTGTGTGCGTGTCGGTGCTTGTGTCGGTGTACATCATCATAGTGTCCATTGTCCTTTATATTGGGTCCTATTTTACATTCTATGGTCTTGCAAAAATTAAAGGAAAGTAAACTAAACCTAGAATATTACATGAATTAATAGGAAATTGCATAAAAATGACTAAAAGAAAGAAAAAAGGTGGAAATGATGCAATGCTTGCGATATGAATAAGACATGAAATGAAACGGTTAGTGGCGAATAGAGAAATGATAATATGGATAGCAATGTATAGGAGATGAAATGAAAATAACAAAAAGAGCATTAAACAAGTCGCAAAAGAAACAAATGCCAAGAATAGTGTAAATAACACAAAACCTAAACCAAAAACTCAAGCTAAATCCCATGACCTATAATCCTCACCAAACAACATTTCTCAAAGGAAATATTTCAAGCATTATGAGGAGATTACAAGCCATGCATTCATGTTTAGCACATACACATTTTATGCATATTTCACACTTTAAAAGATTCATATTACTTGCCAAACAAGAGATTGAAGCCATAATTCACAGAAACAGTAGGGATGACCACAAATCAACAGCAAAAGCATCACAAAATCGTGCTCCAAGCATTAAGATCACATGGTATTGAATTAGCACGGAAATTATGCAAGAAACTTCATAGAAACAACAATATACCCACTAAGGGAAGAAAAATTGGCACACATATTCTTCATCAACTTTAACATGTAAAATTAACACCAAACAGCCAAGCAAGTATCAAGAAACTCATGACAATCTTTAGGAATTTTTTCCAAGAAATTTAGCATGCATAGGGGTTCAATCGGCAAGAAAGAAGCGTATTCAGCAAAAACTTCAAGAAAAACACAGGAAACTAAAGCCCACAGGTGCAAAAAACCCAAAACCCACGCTCTGGTGGATCCGGATCAGTCTTGACGCCTCAGGGACGTTAGATTGATCTGGATACCCTAAAATTAAGATCTAACGGCCTACGGTTCAGGAGAAGTGGACCGGGTCAAGACCGACCCGATCCACACGCGTATATAAAAGGCATAGGATCCGGTTTCCTTCATTTCTCTTCCTTCTTCCTCTCTCTTCTCCTTCTTCTCTTCGCCGTTCCTCATCAAATCCTAACCCTAGTTCTAACAAAATCTACCCAGAAACACATCAAACATGCATCAAATCACTCGTACTACTAGTTTAAACGTGAATCTATCGCAAGAACGAAGATTAAACGGCTGGATCAATGTGAATTCGTGGATTTGTCCCTGTAGATTTCGAACCGTTCAATTTTTGCATTTTTTGGTTGTAATCTTCATGAAACTATGAGAATCTTGCTTCGATTCACATTCGCTTGTGGATCTCGCAACGTTTCTTTGATTTTTTGGAAGAAAATTCGGTTAGGGTTAGGGTTTGGAAGCGAACGGTTCAAATTCTCCACGGATTCACATTGATTCTAAACTTATGATGATCTTCAAAGAGGTAAGATGAAATTTCAGTGTTACCTGTGTTTTGATTTGGAGATTGAACTGTTTCTCTTGATCTTTGGCCTTCGTGTTTCCACTGGTGAGCCGGTTTCGCTTCCCTTTCTCTTCTCCGATCCGGATCCTATGAGAATTCTTCTTCTTTTTCTCTTTCTTCTTCTTCTCTGTTCCAAAGCCGTGATCACGCTTGCAGCGCGCTACCTCCTGTGGCGTGCTCGCGTTGAATTGCAGCATCAGCAGTTCGATGATGAAGATTCTCGCGAATCTCTGAGAATTTGCTTGAAATTTGTGTGAATTTCGTGTGGATTTTACCTCTGCTTAGCTCCGTGAGTCGAATTCCATGATGAATTCAAAGTTTCTTTGCGAAATTGTTCTGAATTGGTGCTGGATTGAAGCTAGGGTTCATGAGAATTCTTAAGTTTTTGTGAATTTGTGATTTTGATCTGTAACTGCCAAGAGAGAGAAAATGGATTCTGTTTGTTGTTGATCTGGCGCCAATTTTCTGATCTGTTTCCTGATTCTGTTACGCGTGGCCTTATATAGCCTGCCACATGATCTCTGATCCAATAGGAGCTTGACAGCTGGACTGAACTGCCCGTGTGGCTCTAGGGACCAATCTGCAATTATATGAAAATTTGGGACTGAACTGCAATTTGTTAAAGATTGGACTGTTTTAAGATTTAAAAGAAATGGACTACTTTGAAAACTGGAATTGGGACTAATTTGCAAAAAAAATAATATTTGGACTGAATTGCAACTTCTAAAAATGTTTGGACTACAATGCAAAAATAATAAAATTGGTTAAAAAACTTAATCTGAATGCAACGTAAAGTGAAACAGTTAAAACTAGCAAAATGGACTAAAACGAACGAACTACCAAAATGAGGTATTCTAAAATACCTCTCTGCCCAAAATTTGAACAATGTGAAAAGACCAGAATGCCCCTAGGGACTAAAACGACTCAGACTGACTCAGATGCAAAACTAAGACGCTTTTGTGCAAAATTTGACAAATGATTCATGCAAACAAATTGAAAAGACTCAGGGACAAATTGTAGGGACTAAAATGGGTTCCTTTGTAGGAAATGACCAAAATACCCTTTTGTATGATTTTATGCAAAAATTGGAATAAAATGTAGGAAAACATGCAATGGTCCTATAGACCCTTTTAAATGGCTTGTAATGCAAGAAAATACTTTGAACGGTTTTGAATGAAATAAACTTGGAGATAATACAGTAAAATGCGCGTTTGTGGCACGATAAGAGTCGCAAAATAAACACCGTGAATTTGAAATGATTGGAAACAAAAAGAAGTTTGAACAAGTATTTTTAGGTCCAAAATGAGGGTATAACAATACGATATAGTAATTGTATCTTACTTGACTGTTTTCATCTCTCCAATACAATAATAACTTCTTAAAGTCTTCTTTCGGTACCTCTGATGGACAATTTTTTAACCGCTCACGCATGGTTTTGTACTTGGTAAATTGATTCTTTTTAATCAAGTGTTTGTATCGTCTCCAAGCATCATTTACAATAGTAAATACATCCTTCTTTCCTTTCTCTAGGATAATGTATTTTTCCTGCAAAAATAACAGACACATATGTAGAAAGATATATTCATTAAAGCATTCTAGCTCGCAAACACACGTTCAAATAAAAAGATAAATACATTGACATATTCCCAGACTGGATCTATTTCTTCATCCTTCCAAGACTTAAACAAAGCCTTCCAATTATTGAAGGTGAGAGGACATAAATCTACACTTCTTGCTATTGTCCCCAAAAAACTACAAAGTTCAGCTACTCTCTTTTAAGCTTGTCCAATCGGTTGTCCTTCTTCATTCAACGTGATCTCTTGTTTATTTTTGTAATCTCGTGCATGAATATTCTTAAATAAAGTCTTTCCTCGTTTTCGTATTAATCATGTGCATAAAGCACATAATAGTAATTCATTTCATTATAGGAATTTAGAAATTAAACAACTATGCAAATATTCATATCCAATTTCTACTTTACACGAGCATACCAACAATCAAAACTATTAAGACATTACCTTCAACTTCATTTTCACCGGCTCCTTCAATTTCTTCATTTTCATAGTTGATATCATTCTCCATATCATCTTCCATTTCATTTTGTTCTATATCTTCATCACTTGCTTCCTGTATGCCACGTTGTTCCTTCCTCATTTCAATATACTCATCAAGTGCCAGAGCGAGACATTTTGGAATATTTTTTTAGTTCTTACAGGCATGTTGATCTACCATTGATCCTTGAACTTGGTTTCCCGTAGTTGATTTTCCTTGCCTCATAAGAATTTTGTCCTGCCTTAACTCTTTGGTTTGCTCATCAATTTGTGTTTTAGGCATGTGATTCAGTTGAACATTGAACTTAATTTCCAAGGGTTGATTTTCCTTGCCTCTTAAGAGTATTGTGCTTTCTTACCTCTTTATTTTTCTCATCAAATTTCTTTGAGGCATATGATTCAGTTGAACCTTTAACTTGATTTCCAAAGGTTGATTTTCCTTGCCTTTTAAGAGTAGTGTCTGGCCTTACCTCTTTGTGTTGCTCATCAAAATTCTTCGAGGAATGTGATTTAGTTTGAACTTCAACTTGATGATCCACGGTAGACTTCAATTTCTTAAGATTATTGTTCTCACAAAACCCTTTCCTCGACTCAACAATTTTCTTAGATGCTTCTACTTCCAATTGCCTCTTAATACCTATGTGAACAAACCCTTTGTCTGACGCAATAGGTTTCATTTTTTGGGCTGAAACTATATTATTTAATGACCGCTTCAGTTGGTCTTGCTTTTTGAGCTGTGTTTGAATCACATTTCTAATTGCTAATGGCTGCTTATGATGGTTTACCTTTTGAATGTTTCCACCATTAATGTTTACATGACTACTTTCTTTTGAAGATTTTGCATTTTCAACTTTGACTTGATGCACCTTCCGCAATAATTCATTGTTGGACTAAGCTTGTATATCAAACAAAAAGCCATTACCCGCCTTCATTTTCCTGCAATTACCAATTAATACATAACGAAAGATGTCAAATAATTGCATCACAAAAACTTTTTTCCTTACAGGGTATATTAAATACTAGTATCTATGATATATCAAAATCATCTTTAGAAAACAATTAATAAAATTTTATTCATATGTTGGATCCATTTATAATGTATTACTAACAACTGAAATATAAAAATAAACCACACTATATAGAACCTAGACCATAACGAATACGTATTAAAACTTGTCTACATTAATACAAGTATATTGTGACAATTTATCATGCATTAGAGTCATCATCAGATTCTATTTCATCAGACACGGGTGGAGGTTTTTCAGTAATTGTTGGTGTAATGTCATTCCTAACCAATTCAACTTCACAAGTTTCAGTGCCTGAAGATAGATTTACTGCATGCTCTGGAGGATCTTCAATGTTTAAAAACTCCCTTTGACCAGCCTTCACGACATAGTGTCTATTTGCATTTGACGGATCTTCAACGTAGAAACATTGGTGGACTTGATAAGACAATACAAAAGGGTCATCCATGTAGCATATCTTGTTGAAAAAAACACAAGTCAATCCAACTTTTCCTCTTAAACTTCAAACCAATCACATCTAAATAATACAAACTTCAACCTACCATAATAGTCTACCTCAACTATTTCTGTAATTAATCCATAGTAAGTTACTGACTGTGTTATTGGATTTCCATCTTTGGTACTAGCAAAACTTTCAGTTATTGCCGCTAATGTCACACCGCTGTTTTGTGTTTTAAGTCTAACATAACGTCATTTCGTACGGAACCTATATCCGTTAATTACATAGCCAAAAATACATCGTGCAATTCTATTTGGTCCTCTGGATAGCTTCCTAAGCCATCCACAATGGTGAGGTCATAACCATTTAAGACCCGGTACCTGTTAGGTACCCCCATTGTGGGAATTTTTTTTGAGGGTCTTTTAAGACCCGGGGTCTCACTTAAGCCCCCATTCTTAAGTGGACCCCACATCACTTTTTAATAAAATAATCATTGTTGAGTTACTTTTGTTGCTTTTGTTGAAATGTAAATGATAAAGAGTTATTTGTGGGTCCCATTTAGACATTTTGTTAGAGGGTCTCTATTGGAGTGGTTGAGTACCTATTATGTACTATTATTAAAAAATTATAATAAAGTGATGTGTCAACGTGGGACCCGTTTAAGACCTCAAGATTGAGTGTCTCCATTGTGGATGCTCTAAGAATGTCAGATACATCGCTTAACAAAGCACGCTTCTTAAACCAATCAACAAAATCCAAACCTTGACTATTTGATTTGTTCCACCCCTTTCTTTTTTGGGATTTTCATTTGCATGCTCACTGCAAATAATATTACACTATTAAAGTAATTGCAAAACAATTATTTAATGCAACCAAAACCTACAAGTATGTTCACTTACCGTATAAATTTTTGGACATCGTCATGATTGAATAAGATGTAACGATGAGCTTGACTCCTTGACTTGCAATCCAAATAAAATGCTTCATGAAATGAGTCTTATATCCGCTAAGTTCTCTTTCAGCAAGGATAACACATCTTGAAATGTTGGAAGCACACCCATCTGGTATTTTTGCTATTGGGTATCTGTAAGCATCCTGGCACAATGTTCCAACATCCTGGCACGATTCAGTGTGCCTGGGATCATGCCTGCTTGTACGCGCGCGCTTTATTGCTTAAGGAAACAATATTTCCTTACCTTGTGGACCAAGTAACGCACATATATTTACAAGATCAGCTATAAAATATTCCTGAAGTAGATGTTATATTTTTAGGAAATATTTGTTATAGATTTGGTTGATCTAAAAGATGTTCCAACTTTTTAGGATTTTCAAGATTTGTTACTGATTTTGTTGTGCAGATTGGCTGAATTGATCTGCTTTGTTCTGAAGTCCACCTAAGTATTTACCCCAAGCTACTTCAGTATAAATACAAGACTTCAAGACCTAATTTCTCATTCAAGCCGTCATACTAAAAAGTTTAGATTTTTAGGTTTTGAGTCTTTTTGTATTCTATAGCTCTCAGCAAACTCCTCGTTTACACTAAAGACCTAGGACCTACCCATATAGCCTTTCTTGTATCATTTGTGATACATGTTAGGGGCCTAGATCGAGTTGTATACTCATATTTGTACTACACCGAAGTTGTGAAACAAGGTGATAGTTGTTTTTGTTTGAAGGTAACTTCATTATTGAGTTTTTGTCAAGGTCTGATAGGTTGTAGGGGCTGTAACTAACCATTAGGATAGTGAGATGGGATCTCAGATCACGGAGTTCCTAGGTTGAAGTCTATATGGGTAGGTCCTAGGTCTTTAGTGTAAACGAGGAGTTTGCTGAGAGCTATAGAATAAGGACTACACTAGTGGATTTCCTTCCTGGCTTGGTAGCCTCCAGTGTAGGTGTGTTTTTCACAAAACTGGGTGAATAAACTCACTATGTTCTTTACTTTCTTGTCGTTTATATTTCTTGTTTTAATTTTGATTTATCGCTCGATGTTGAAACATTAACTAGAACATCGCATACGTTCAAAACATTGCACATAACATATTAAAACAAGTACACTAGAATTTCAATTGGTATCAGAGCAGGCACCCTGCCTGTTTTAGGGTGAGCTCTAGTGAGTTTCCTTCTAGTGCTATGGACAAGGAAGGTGGTTTTGTTAATAGACCTCCTCCGTTGGATGGGTCAAACTATGATTATTTGAAGTCACGCATGAGTGCTTTCCTCAAATCCATTGACAACAAAACCTAGAAGGCAGTTCGGAGAGGTTGGGAACATCCTGTGGCACTCTATGAAGATGGTAATAGAACAGATGTTTTGAAACCAGAAGAAGAATGGACTGCTGCTGAAGATGAATTGGCTCTTGGAAATTCCAAGGCATTGAATTCTTTGTTCAATGGTGTAGACAAGAACATGTTCAGGTTGATCAAACAATGCACTGTGGCTAAGAATGCTTGGGAGATTCTCAAAACTGCTCATGAAGGCACTACCAAGGTAAAAAGTGCTAAAATCCAATTTCTTACTACTAAATTCGAGAATCTAAAAATGTTGGAGGATGAGAGTATTCAAGACTATCACTTGAATATTATTGATATTGCAAACTCCTTTGAGTCTTTTGGAGAGAAGATTTATGATGAAAAGGTTGTTAGAAAAATTCTCAGATCTCTTCCTAAGAGGTTTGACATGAAGGTTACTTCCATAGAGGAAGCCCAAAACATATCCAGCTTGAAGGTTGATAAATTAATAGGGTCTCTGCAAAATTTTTGAAATAATTGTCAACAACAAGACTAATAAGAAGGACAAGAGCATTGCCTTTACATCCAGTATGGACTCTGCTGAGACACAAGGAAATCATGAGGATGATGAAGATATGTCAGAGTCACTAGCACTTCTTGGGAGACAGTTCAAAAAGTTCTACAAACGGTTTGACAGAAGGTACAAACCAAATGGTCAGAACATCAGACCCAACATTGATAATCAACCGGATAAAGAGAAGATGGCAAGATCCGATGAAAAGAACTCTCAATACAAAGGTGTCCAATGCCATGAATGTGAAGATTATGGCCATATCATAACTGAATGTGCTACTTTTCTAAAGAAACAGAATAAAAGTTTAACTGTGTTTTGGTCAGATGGAGATGACTCTGATGATGAGGTGAAAGCTGAATGAACTAATTGTGTCTCTGCCTTAACAGGTAGAATTATGACAGACACTAAGTCTTGTGAAGAGGAGATGTCTTATGAAGAGATTGCTATGTCCTATTATGACATGACTGATAAAAATGTTGAATTGACCCAAAAGGTTGAAGAACAGGTGAAAGAGATTACCCAACTGCATGATGAAAGATTTTGACAATCTAGCTCATATCTCATAACTAAATGATGAGCTATCAAAATTTACTTCTCAGCTAGAATATATGAGGGAACAAGTTGATATAATGAACACAAAATCAACAAGAAGAAAGCAAATTCGAATGAACATCATATCAAGAAGAAATCAGATTCATGGGTGTGCGATCACTTTAAAGAAAAGGGACATATTAGACCTCACTGCTTTAAGTTGCATGATGAGTTAAAGCCATCACAACAGAAACCCTTATCTTCAGAAGGAATGAAGAAAGCCTTATCTTCAGAAGCCATCAGAGGTCTACCTGATCTAAAGATTAGGTCATCTACATCTGAAAGGAATGAAGAAAGCCTTATCTTCAGAAGCCATTAGAGGTCTACCTGATCTAAAGATTATTGAAGGCAACATATGTGGTGAATGTCAGATTGGCAAACAAACAAGGATGTCGCATCCAAGGTTGGAACATCAAGCATCCTCCAAAGTCCTTGAACTTCTGCACATGGATCTGATGGGACCTATGCAAGTTGAGACCATTGGTGGCAAAAAGGTATGTTCTTGTTGTTGTTGATGATTTCTCAAGATTCACATGGGTAAATTTTATTGGAGAAAAATTAGACACGTTTGACGTGCTTAGAGAACTGTGCACCCAATTGCAAAGAGAAAAAGGCTTTGGCATGATAAGAATTAAGAGTGATCATGATACTGAATTTGAAAATACAAAGTTTGATGAATATTGTTCAGATGAGGGAATTAAACATGAATTTTCATCACCTATAACACCCAAGCAAAATGGTGTTGTAGAAAGAACAGGACTCTCCAAGAATCTGCAAGAGTCATGCTTCATGCTAAACACTTACCCTATCGTTTTTGCGATGAAGCTATGAACACATCGTGCCACATTCACAACAGAGTTACTCTAAGATCTGGAACCACTACAACTCTCTGAGTTATGGAAGGGAAGAAAGCCTACTGTCAAGTATTTCCATGTGTTTGGTAGCAAGTGCTATATTTTGTCTAATAGAGAAGGAAGATGGATCCTAAGAGTGATGAAGGAATTTTTCTGGGTTACTCCACGAATAGTACAACATATAAAATGTACAATTCCAAAACTGAAATTGTGATGGAATCCATTAATGTGGTGATTGATGATGTGCCTAAGGAAAGGGTTCTTGATGTTGGTCCGGATGTTGAAACAACCAATCAGGAAACAAATGCACCTATTCAGGTGAATGAATCTGCAGCTGAGAAGGAGGAACCTGAAGAAGGTGAGCAAGATCAGATGTCCACTACCAACGTTCCATCTATTAGAGTTCAGAAGAATCATCCCCAAGATTTGATCATTGGGAATCCTGATCAATGAGTCACAACCAGAAGGTCAATTGGTGTTATTGCCAACTCCTGCTTTGTGTCCAAAATTGAGCCAAAAAATGTCAAAGAAGCCCTGACTGATGAATTTTGGATTGAAGCAATGCAAGAAGAACTAAATCAATTCAAAACAAGTGAAGTGTGAGATTTGGTTCCAAGACCAGAAGGTTTGAATGTAATAGGTACCAAGTGGATCTATAAGAACAAGTCTGATGAAAATGGTATTGTAACCAGAAACAAGGCAAGACTAGCAGCTCAAGGGTACACTCAGATAGAAGGTCGAGACTTTGATGAGACTTTTGCACCTGTTGCTAGGTTGGAATCTATAAGACTACTGTTAGGTGTATCATGCATTCTGAAATTTAAACTATTCCAAATGGATGTACCCATTGAATATGATTGCATATGATTAAAGACTCCTTTATTTATGATACTGATTATTTTGGAAGTATGGAAGAATTGTTATATTTTAGATAAATCAAGGTTGGGATACTAACAACGGCCCCACCATAATTAAAAGGAGAGAACTCGCCAAACAAGACGTCGTAATTAATTTAAAATGCATGGAAGAAACGGTCCTGTCATTAAAAGCTTGAAGATGAAATAAAGTTATTATAACCTTTCTCGACCTTTGAGGTTTGTTTTGCAAATTCCACATAGAAGCATTAGGAAAAGATCAAGAACGCCTAAACTGGGTCAACCTTTTTCAAGGCTCTGACTCGGCGTCATGAAAAAATAAGAACGCCTAAACTGGGTCAACCTTTTTCAAGGCTCTGACTCGGCGTCAAATGAAGAAAGAACGCCTAAACAGGGTTAACCTTCTTCAAGGCTCTAACTCGGCGTCGTTAATAAATTTGAACGCCTAAGCAGGGTTAACATTCTGCAAGGCTTTAACTAGGCGTCGTTAAATAAATTTGAACGCCCAAACAGGGTTAACCTTCTTCCAGGCTCTAACTCGACGTCGTTAATAAATTTGAACGCCTAAACAGGGTTAAAACTCGGCGTCGTTAAATAAATTTGAACGTCTAAACAGGGTTAACCTTCTTCAAGGCTCTAACTTGGCGTCGTAAGAAAACAAACAAAATCACGTATGTAGAATAAACGAAGTGCGCCACATCAAAATAAACACAAGTTAACAAAGTTCAAACAAGTGAATGGATCGCAAAGCAAGCCAAAAATATTACAAAATATAGGATGAACTTAAAGCCTAAACAAGATTGTTCACAAAAAAAGATAATTTAAAAGCTCAGATCGACCTCAGAAATGCAAACGGACGAAAGCTGCAGAGGCAGAGATGCGAAACAGAGATGAAGGAACTGAATGAGGAAAGGCGCCTCTTAAAAAAGGAAGAAGCGTGTCAATCACCTCGGGAAGACACGCTCCCATGACACGTGTCGCTGATCGTCTGGTCACCGAACACATGGACGGCCAAATGAAAGGTCACGAAATCGTGACAGTAGAAAGTAAGGGCGATAAAGATGGATAACTACCCAGAATCAAGGGCGTGTAAGTGAGGCGGGAAAACTTCACCAAACTCTATGTCAAGAGACCATTGTCCTTGCTCAAACTAACGTACACCCCCTGGGAAACTCTGAAGATAGAGCGAAGCGCCCTAGGAGAAATCATTCAAAAACAGGAATAACTTTCATAATAATTCATAGTTATATATTACATGGTCATGAGCTAGTACAGAATCATCTATGACCTGATCAATGGAAATTAACCACTCATAATAAAAGAATTTAAGCAACAAGATTAAAAGAAATTACAAAGAGATGTTTTGCCCATCAAAATTTGTTCAATCCGTGGTGCCGACTGTCTTCTATCTCTCTATGCGTGCGTGCGTTTTGGCTTTGGCATCGATTCTTTGCATTCCGTGCTCTCTCACCTAAAAACGTCTTCTCTTTTCCCAGTATAATGGCCCTCCTATACACCTATGTAAGTTTGTTTTATCCTCCACCACTTGGTGTGTGCCACGTGTCTCCATAATTATTTTCAAGGCAAATTCTATGGTACTCTCAACAATTTGAGTGTATTGATACACCAAATCCTTAAATTAATAGTTAAATGAATTATTTTTTGTCAGAACAAATTATTTTCTATCACCTATAATTATAATAACTAAATCTTATTTACCTATAATTATTTTCTGAATTTTTATCACTCATAATAGAGAATTTTGATTATTTTTTACAATAAAATGTAAAAAAAATATAGTATGATTTTTATAAACAAATAAATGATGTTTTACTTATGAAATGATAATTCTAAATTTAAATATCAACAAACATATCTTTTTTCCTTAAAAATGATAGTTAATTTATAAATTTTTGAAATAAGAGTACCGGTACACCATAATTTACGAGTGTACCGTAGAAGTTCCCTATTTTCAATTGTAACTCTTCCATAAAAGCCAACAATGACATGCATCTGATTTGGTCAAATTGTCCTCCTATACAATTTCCCAATACAATGTATAATATATAGTACTATTATTAATATATTATATAATATATTAATAAACTCACATAAGGACTGTTGTTACCGCGCCAAAAGAAACATTTAATTAAAGATTCAATAGAGGATATGATACATGTGGAAGCCATTAAGAAGGAGAGTAAACTGATTGATAGAAAAGACAAGACAAATTCAAAATGGACCAAATTCAATGAGTTAATTATTGAATCGAGTGTCGAACTATTTTCGAGTTGATGCGGTTCATTGTCAGCTCTAATCATATATCACAAGTAGCTTAGAGTTATATGGGTCAGAAATTGAAAACACCATCCAACTTTGTTACTTGAACCATACCTATACTTTGTTGAATCAAAAGTCCAAGTACGGTCTACTTAAATCACTTGAATCATGGAAATTTTGAACTCTAACAATTGGATCTTTAGCACCTCCCTTTCGTAGCACGCTACGCAACCTTTTTTTTCTTCTTATTTTTATTTTATCATTTTATTAAGTATTAAATCGTAATACTCCATATATTAGTGGTAGCTAATATATCATAAAAGGAACGGATGGCAAAAGGCAAGAATGAACAAATAAATTAATCATTCCAAAATCATGATCCAACTTTATTGAGTGAATAAAAATAGAATGTAAGCCACCTTACATGTATGACTAATAATTTTTAATTATTTTTTTATTATTTTGAAAAGGCTATAAGGAAGAAAACTACTAGAAACATATATAATATATATGTATAAAATATTGGGTTGTTACACATCACATGTAGAGGACGCTTGAAAAAATTTGCTTGCCACCAATAAACTATTGCCATTGAAACTGGAAAAAGTCAAAAAAATTTGGAAGTAGCACAGTTAACAACAATAGGACTAACATGAGCAACATGCGATTTTTGTTAAAAACCACATCATACAGGTAGCGCTGCTTGCCAAAGGGGTTAGGAGTGACGCATGAACAAGTGAACTATTTTGATGCATTCACGCGACAAAGTAGGGTCTAAACAAAAGTCAAGCATAGTGTATGGGGAATTCATGAGGTATATGGAAGAAGAAAAGAATCTTGAAAGTTGACATGGAAAGAAGGCAAAGAGAGTTTTCAGAAAAATTACCAGAACTAGTTGCAGGGACACGGATGTGCACAAGAGTACGTAGGCTTGTGCCTGCACTAAATTTTGAGATTTTTTTTAAGATAGTAGAAATATAGTAATATATAGTTATAGTTGAAATGTTGATTAAATGGCTCACGCAAAACACAACACTTTTCTATTAGCCCACACATAAATACGCACTTTGACACAACAAAGACAATTGTTTAGTTACTTATATAGAGAGATACTTTTGTTGGTATTGAATATGAGAAAATTATTCAATGTTTTTAAAATATGGAGAACTGTAGAGGACAATTATGATGTATATTTATGCTATTAAAAATTATTTAATGTTTCAACTGTTGAACCTTTACCATATAGCGGTAAGTTTGAAAGAAAAACTGGCCATTTTTGCACAAGGGAGGAATGACAGATGATTCAATAAGACAACACTTAGAAACTAGAGAAAAAACTCTCTCCTAGAACAAAAAGAAGGAAGGCGACACTCTTTGAAAGGAGGCTAAAAATAAAAAAGAAAAAGAAAAACCAACATTCCATCTAGTTTTTAAAGGGATTAATAAAAGTAGAAGAGAAAAATTGTATGACAGACTATTTTGGGAGACGCTATCAAATGGCTTAACCAAACAATATCACCCAAAATTGTTTCTCTTTTATTTCTCTTCTTCTTCTTCTTCTTCTTCTTCTTCTTCTTCTTGGTTATTCGAAATAAGTGGTTTGCAAGCAAGGAGGAAGCGTTTACTGTTCTTATGATTTACATAATTGAAGTCGGTTAACAATATGTAAAGGTGATTCCTCGCAACTACATGATCAACAACTAGTGATTTCCAAACCTTAGAAACGCATGTCAGCTCAAGTGGATTATCTGAATCAATTCGTGAAATGATTTGGATCAATAGTTCATGCAGGAGTTCTTGAAATGGCACCACGTTGCTTCCTCCATCGTGCAATTGGGAGATGGACGCTGAAGCAAAAGTTGTAATGCATGCAATTATGCCTCCCGCAAATTTAGGGTTTTTAGCACCCCCATTTCTGTTCAGCTAAAGAGATGGTGGGTGCTAAAAAGAAAACTTCAATTGTTTTTAATATGGGCCAACCTTGCTAACAAGTAAACAGGCCAACAGAGTTTTTAAAAAGAACCCTAAATTTGCGGGAGGGATAATTGCATGCATTACAACTTTTGCTTCAGCGTCCATCTTCCAATTGCACGATGGAGGAAGCAACGACAGTGCCATTTCAAGAACTTCCGCATGAACTATTGATCCAAATCATTTCACGAATTGATTTCGATAATCCACTTAAGCCGAGGTGCGTTTCTAAGGTTTGAAAATCACTAGTTGTTGATCATGTATTTGTGAGGAATCACCTTTACAGATTGTTAACCGACTTTAGTAATGTAAATCATAAGAACAGTAAACACTTCCTCCTTGCTTGCAAACCACTTATTTTGAATAACTCGGACGTTCCGCAAGAAGAAGAAGATGAAGATGAAGAAGAAGATGAAGGAGGTGAAGATGACGACGATGAAGAAGGAGATGATAAAGAAGAAAGAAAAGGAGAAATAAAAGAGAAACAATTTTGGGTGAAATTGTTATCCTATGTTTCATAAGAGAAGTATCTTTAGGATGTGTGTTATGTGATTTAGGATCCAACATCAATACTATGGCCTTGTAAACTTTCTAAAAGCTGCAAGGGATGAAGTTAAAACTAGCCAAAATAAATGTAGGATTAGCAAATGGAATAATTTCTCACCCATTTAGAATAACAGAAAATGTGTTACTTACTGTAAACAAGCTCTCTTACCTGATTGATTTTGTTATAATATATATGAAGGACTATTGTTTCGCACCAGTATTATTGGGAAGGTCATTTTTTTTCCACAACTGGGGCCTTGATAGATTTAGATCAAGGATAAATAGCAATACTTAGTGGAAGAGAATACAAAAATTCGACTACCACCAATAGGTCGAGTTCAGGAGAAAACTAAGGGTAGTACTTGAAAAGAAGAAGAAAAGGAAAAGCTAACAGCTGAAGACTATGATCAGGATGAGTCGTATGAAAACAAGAAGCCTAAATGAATGGGGTTCCTGAGTACCACGTAGGCATAATCGCGAGGATTAAGACGTAAAACACGCGTTGAATGGGACACAACCCATAATTTTACTTTCCACAATTTCCCTTTCCAAAAGCTAAGTTAAAATTTATTAATCTTGCATGGTGGAGGAACAACTCGTGGTGGTCCTTTTATGTGTTCCAGCCATTACTTCAAAAGGTGGAGCAGTAACTATCAAGTGTTACGGTAGAGGAATGTGTAAATGAAAATGATCACGACGGAGGAGTGTAACAGAAAACGGTTACCTGGAGGATCGTTAGACTATGGAAGTTAGCAAACAATCCTCTCCTTCTAGCGCCAAATGATATGTATGGTTAGGATGGATGAGAGACAACGGTGGCCGAAAGTGCTCCGGTGCGGTGGTGATGAGTCTTCGTGTAACATCCCACCCATTAGTTATTGGAATATTATCAGACGAACGTGTCAGAGGACAAATGTTCAAGGAATTCAATTTTGACGAGGAATATTTTATGATGCAGTGTTTGTTGTTGCGAGCAAATTCAGTTATCAGTATCGAATTTGGCACGTTTAAGCCGAAGGGCAAGATTGTCTTTTTACGTAAGCGCTATATATGGGCCATAACACTCTTTTCCTCTCATTTCCTCCACTCATTTCTCTCTCTACTAATCAGAACTTTCTTCCTCTCCTCCTTGTCTCTAATTCACGCCACACACTCCCTAATATCTCATCCCCACCAAATTCACGAACCAAACCCATTCCAAATTAACATGCAAGCTTAGAAAACTAATCTCGGCAACATGGTACCTCTAGTGCAAGCATAATTTATTTCCTTTTCCCTCCCCATGGTCGAACTCCCTCCATTCATGTGTATTTAAGGTACTTATTATGCTTGATCATGACGTTAAGATCAAGGATACATTAAGAAAGTTATAGATTACGGTTGGGTACTTATAATCAAGGAAATGTAAAGGGATTCAAAGCTTAGGCTTGGGTAGTGTTTTTGGTAGCTATTGAAACTCATCAAGATAGCTAAAGATGGTTAAAGGTAATGGATTATTGCAGCCTTGGGATCGTATGGAATTTTACTAAGCGCAGGTCTGGGTTTTTGATTCGTGTCTGTTTCTGTGTATCTTGGAATTGATGGATTGTTGAAGTTTTAGATTCCTCATTCAATTCCCTTGAGTTTGGACACAAACTTTATATGATTCGGATTTGAAACGAGTTCGGAAAACACAATTGAAGTTGGTAAATTCTGCAGAAAAACAGCTTACGGGTTTTGGGACTGGGCTTCACTAAAATGGTATGAACTCTTTCCTGTAACTTCAAATCACGTGAACTTTGTTGCTATAGTTAGATAACGAATTGCCCGACATTTTGGTACCAGTTTCACTGATTTTAATCCAATATTGAATTTTGTAGACGATTTTGAAGTTGGAGGCAAAAGTAGGATTTTGTGCTGAACCATGATTATGAGTTGTTTTGATGTGCTAAAGTTTGAATGCTCAGGAGTTCAAATGGAATTGTGTAGAAGCTGTTGAGAGTGTTTGAGATGAGTTCTTTTGTTAGTTCCCACCTTTGGGTTTATGTGTTTGATTATGTGAGACAACCTACATATTCTAGGTTTTTATGATTCCGAAATTAGTCCCCTTTTATGCCATGCTTGCTAAGTAATGTTAATGCTTGCAATCCTAATAATTTTCAATGTTTCTCTGAATTCTGGAAGTAAGAAATGCATTGGGTCACTTGGTTTTGAGGTCTTTGTACAAGTAAACCCCTCAAACCAATGTCTTCTTTGATAATCATTTAAAAGGATTTCTTGGAAAAGAAGCAAGTATTAATTTATTTAGTAAGGCATGGCACACGAGAGTATATGATATGATTTAAGACCGGGTAGCAAGCTAGTCTCTAAGTATTGGGAAATATGTAGAGCCTCGAGTTAGATAGTCGGGAATAACTATGCTAGTATGTAACCTAAGCACATTACGTATAAGTTATGCATGATCAAGATTATGCATGAAATGATTCACAACTAAACGAGTAGGTTACAGACTCGTGGTGATCATTCAAGTAAGTTAAGTATAAGTTCTTCATGTATTAACAACACTATAAGAACATGTAGGTGTCGTGTCTCTTGCAATCCACGCCAAGGGGGATTTCAAGAGGTTCAGGTCACGGGGACGGGATACGTTCCGCAAAGTTGGCCCACACGACACTGAGAGGAGTCCAATGTGCCTAGGTAGGAATTCATCGGTTAAGTAAGGGATTGTACTCGGGGTTACTCCACCCGATACATGACTCTGTAAAATAAACCAAGATAATATTGTTTGTTACACGCTGACCTCTAACATAAAGAATGGATATGAATATGATATGATTATGATATGTTATGAGTCATGTGCAAGCATATGCAACAAAACAAGTTTATGAATATACATGACCTTCGTACCTCCCCGAACGTCTAGTTCAGGAACATGTCATTAATGTTTTTTTATTAGGTCTTGGTACGTTTATCGTACCTAGACGTAGCGGTCCTAGGTTCCCTTGACCACCATGACATATATAATGTAAGGCAAGACTTATAAGTTATGATACGTAGAACCTTATGATGGTCCTAGTATGCATGACCGTCTATGTTTGCATGAAACCACACACGTATAATCAACTGAATGGTTGTGATATAGACACGTGGTGACCATAGGTTTCCCCGAGGTTACCTATAGACTAGGATTATTTGTTTCAGATCAGCAGGTTGGTTTAGTAGGATGCAGAAAGCTTGTGGCCAAATGGATAATCAACAAGGACTCGTTCGTACCCGCTACAAGATGTTCTTACGGTTTCAAGAGTGTTTTGATATGCTTGGGATAGATAGTGTTGTATTACTCTATGTACGAACGTGAATTGTTGTGTATAATATTCATTCAAAGTCTTTATGTTGTAAATTTTAATGTATCCATTACTAAAGATAATGCACATGCTAAACTTTCTAGATACGTTTAGTGTTGGCATTACACTTCGCGTTGGAACGAAAGGTGAATTCAAGCATATGTTAGCACTCCAATGCTCAAGTAAGCAACATAATTGAGAAAGAGTGTGTAGAAAGTGTTGTAAAGAGTGAAACCATACCGTGAGGGTGAAGAAATGGCACTCTTATATAGGTGTGCGTTGTAAATAACCGCCTCCGTGTTTCATGGCGTGTGATTAGGAACTGTTAGAGGACACGTGTAGGGTGACCCTCGTGCAGGGGAGTGCTTGTATGGGATGTGGTGCACTAAATTTGGTATACGTTTAAGCCATGTGTCAATGTGGGATTGGAATTATGACCGGTCCAGAACATTGCTATTTATTTATGTTTTCATAAAATATGTTCATTGAATAAAGCAACTGTGTAAACTAGATTCTGACTAAATAAATTTTACTGTAAAATGATTTATATATAGATGTATTCATGTATTCCAACGCCTTGAAATCAGATTAATTTTATATAGAATTTATTAAGGTAGTTACCATCTTTTTGAAAGATATTGAAATTATCACGTGATTCAAAATAGCGCAACACCATGTATACCACCACATAAATTAGACTATTTTTCCTCTTTACTTTTAGGATTCATCATCATTTAAATATTAAGCTACGTAGTAAACTCATATCACAACATTCCAGCTAGTCTCTTTGTTATTGTGTTTTAAAATTTAACACAATACGCATCACAAGTTACATTTTAAACAAAAGCTTTTAATAAGTGATATACGGATACCACATGTTTTAATTAAGTCATTCCAACAAATATATCGCATCACCTCAATATTACGTCTCAATAGCACAATGTACATTTTAAATAGACACATAAACTATGTACGTAAAGAGAGGCAATTGAATTTGAAGCTCAGGTGAATAACAAACCAAATCATCATATAAAATAGGCGCAATTAATACAAACAATTAAAATAATTAATAAATTTGAATATTGTGCCATGTAGAAATAAATAAATATTGTAAATTAGGATAAAAAAAATCAAGATAAGTTTAGATTAAAGACTTACTTGGCTTTAATTTGCAGTTGTCAGGTTAAGGTGTTTCCATGGCACTCACATTGAATAATGCATTTATTTCCATGCCTCATCTTCTATTGACCGATAATACTCCCTGATGGATGAAATCGCACCATTGGTACGTGTACAAAAATCTCAAATTAAAATCAATCAAAATTATTTCTTATTTTATTTTTAAACACAATGAACGACGAATAGTTTCAATATGAGAAAACAAAAAAAAAATCAAGCAAATTAAAATGAAATAATCGAAACAAAAAACTAAAAATAAAATGATGAGAAACAAAACCCTAGACATTGGTTGTGCCACGAAAGGTATGAGAAGTTACAAACTATCTTACCAAAAAGGGAGAGATCGTAGAAGAACAAAAGAAAGGAGAAGCCTTGAAAAGTATTCAGATGAAAGTATTGAAATGAAATGAAAAAACGTTTGAGTGCACCATCTTCTACAAGGTTTGATTCTCTACTAAGTTAGTCCTCACGACATTGGGGAGGGTTTGGGGAGTTCCAATGGACGGTGGCCGTTTTGTCTCAAAAAAGTGGACAATTATGAGGGAAGAGTTGTGCGGCCGTTGGGGAAATTAGGGTTTTGGATAGTGAGTGTCTTGAGAGTATATATATCACAATTTTGGGCCTACGGACACCAATGACCTTTTGGGCCAAGATATCAAACAATCAAGAAAAGTAGAATTAAAAACTTCACTATAAAAAATTATGAATTATTACTTTTGGAATTGTCTAATCTCAAATTATGAATTCACTACAAAATGTAAATTATGAATTGTCTAATCTCAAATTCACTATAAAAATTGATTATGTCTTTTGGCTTGTCTGTTCTACTTTTGGAATGATGATTATGCATTCCTTGTGAACAAGTTCCTTCATATTATTTTATCGTCATAAAATTGGAATATTGACACTATTTCTAAGCTGAAATAGTACATAGTCTTTTAGTTTGTTAGAAAAATATTTTATTACAATATTAATTTAGACACACTAATAAATTAATCATAAATCCACCCATGCTTAACACTCTTGAATGTGCTCCTCCCACGTTGTCATGTTTAATTCCTTCGGTGCCAATTTTAATAGGCTAGTCCATACAACTATGGCTTTAAATGAGCCTCTACATGCTTGTGATTGAACATGTTTGTATGGACATGCCTCAAATTAGTCGGTCGTCGTGCAATGCGGTTATACAAAACACATATATTAGGAAAAACATAATTCATTTATTTTAAAATATTACACAATCATTGAATTCATTTATTGTTGAAAAAAATATTGAAGATTCTCATTCAATTTTTGAGTCAAGGCAATGACCTCCTGGTGATAAAATTTGGGAAGTGCATCAAACTGTTTTTAAGTTATAAAGTAATAGGTAAATTGCTTCCACAAGGATTGTCGTTTCAACTAGGAAAATAACCAAACTTATTAAAAAAATAAAGAAAATGGAGGGAGTTTGCAAGTTTGAATTGAATATGCCAAGAAGTTGAGTTGATTGCTAAAATGTAAAGGTTTTGATTGTAGATTGTACCGGCGATTAGGATTCTTTGAATCCCCTCTATTTTCTTGTTGGATTAGTCAAAAAAATTATTAGTTATTAGATAAAGGCTCTATTTAAGTGGCTAGTTTGGTGGGATCTAATGTCCCTCTAGATGTCAAGTTTCTTCTCAACCACCCTAAAGGTCATACCTCCTATATGAGGTATAGTATCGTCAAGCCTACATGGATTCGTATGCGAGCGTAAAACCTACAAATGACAATGAAGCACCAAAAGGACACCGGATGGGTTGGTAGAAATTCGCGACTAATTTGTCCCCTATTTGTCTTTCAAGTAAACGCCAG
The DNA here is from genome assembly GCA_958299785.1 of Medicago lupulina. Classification (NCBI taxonomy): domain Eukaryota; kingdom Viridiplantae; phylum Streptophyta; class Magnoliopsida; order Fabales; family Fabaceae; genus Medicago; species Medicago lupulina. Next base: position 23,459,553 of record OY283145.1, on the reverse strand, counting down.
TAGTGTGCGTCGTGGGGGTGGTGGAGGATTATCTCCCATCTATACTTCCTCCATAAACTTGAGTTGTCTCACAAATTTTCTATTTGCATGAAAAGTTCTCTCGATTTTAGGACTGTGAAGAAGTGGTTGCACACTTTTCTTGATTTGCATATACAAAAACATACCTATTAGAACACTACAGACAATCAATAAACTATCATATATGGTTCTAAAAATTATGATTGACTTTTTTTCCATGAGAGAGAGAGAGAGAGGCGATCATGTAATGTTATAGTCACTTCCTAAATTGTTGGAGCAACATTAAACTACGGAGGTACGACTACGCATATTTCTTTTTCCATGTGTCCATAAGTCGTTCATTCGCATATCAGTTTTAACTAGACCAACAACATTTTGGCCTTACAGGAACGCCAAAAAACTGTAGTAAAATGCAAAAAAGCCGTTGTGTTTTGATACCAAAACGGTTTAGCCACTGTTGCAAACCAAGGCGTTGTGCTTGCCTTTTGCTATGCTTTTCGTCAAAAACGGCAACGGCTGATGTATAACCGTAGTTTTATCTCAGATTTGAAGAACGGTTTTTATAGTTCTACACGGCTACGCTTTTCCTTCGTTGCCATTTAAAATCCGTAGTGAAATCAAGCTTTTGAAAACGTTTTTTTACAGGCAATTGCAACGGTTCTGGTACGTGGAGGATTATAAATCTGTTCTTATATAATTATTTTCATAAGGTCACATTGGTTTCTCACCGTTTCGATAAAGACAGTATTTTTAAAAAAAAAATTGTGGACCAATTATTTTGGTCAAAATAAAAAATGCACCGTAATTCACAATTTTATAAAACCTTGTAATAAATATAAACCAACTTAAACAATAATATTCATACAATATTTTATATGTAATATCTCAAATTAAACAACTATATAGCAAAATCAAATACTTGTTAAATATAAATCAAAATATATTGTTTTGTTAATCTTTAATGAATAGATTACGATTATATATATATATATATATATATATATATATATAAACTTCTTATAATTAAAAACTTCAAACATTATAAATGCATCAAATTAGACAACCAACAAATACAACCATCAACATTTGCCACCACAACACCGCACTAACTCTCTTTCTTTGTCCATCACTATTTTTTTCTTCAAATTGTGTTTCATTAATGTATGAGCACTTTATTTGTAATATTGTTTAACACTAACACAAAATTACACAACCAATACATCAAGTCTTAAAAAATATAACACAATTTTCATATAATACATTTAAAACATATTATATGAAAGAAACAAGAATGTAAATCATAAATTATAGTTCAATCTTACCTCATTATCATATGGAGCAAATGTTGACATAGAAGAACACAAAACATTGTTAGCATCAACTGCAGGAGTTGTTAACAAATCTGCCAAAGCCTCTATATCCAACCTAGTGGTGTTTTGACTCAACATGGCCTTAAGAAGAATCTGAATTTTTCCTTCCATTGCTTCGGTTTCCTTACGCTGTTTCTCCTCCATCTCTTGTATCTGATTATTTAACTGTTTTACCTTATCATTATGTTCTTTTCTAAGTCTTGCAATTTCTTCATTTCTCTTCAAGAGATTCAAGGTTGTAGTTCTTCCGTTGCAACGACGTCTCCCAAGTTTTTCTTTGCCGCCTACACTTTGAAAGGCTTCTTCAAAAGGCTTCCTATGTTTCTCAATTAAGTCTTAAAGCTTTATCCAACATACTTAAAATAATAGCAGTAAATAAATACATTAACACTTCACTAACCAAACATAACATGGTGAAAACTATCGGAATCAAAAAGCAATACAAATACTCAAAAACACAATTCTTATCATATCATACAAACAATAAACACCTACCAAAATCGACACCAAAACAAGATATATGACTAACAAAACATGAGTGCCACAATGCACAATGAGTCTGGCAAAACCAAAGTGCCAACCATACAAACTATGAAGCAAATCGAACTCAACTCGCCAATAACAAACAAAACATCCAACACAGTCTAAAATTAAATCCAGACATGCCAAGACACCAACAAAGTAAAAGGTATTGGATAAAAATTGACAATTGAAATAATGGTTTCTTGATCCAAGTCTTTTCCTTTCTTACTTTGACGTGTAGCAATGAACATTTCCGCTTGACTGCAAGGCTTTTTATCTTCATTACTTACACACTAAACAAAGCATGACAAGATTATTATAATTTCAATGAGGAGGCGGAATTTACTATTCACTTGCAGAAATTTAAACAACAATACCATTTTTTCTCTTATAACAACAAAGGCTTTATTGCCCGTTCGATGTCTCCGTTTCAGTTGAGCAATATTTTGAGCATTTTGCAGACTGACTTCTTGTATGCATTAAAGTATAATTCTTTTATTAAATTATGAATGTGCGACAACGATAGTATATACGATATAGTAATTGAATCTTACTTGACTGTTTTCATCTCTCCAATACAACAATAACTTCTTAAAGTCTTCTTTCGGTACCTCTTATGGACAATTTTTTAACCGCTCACGCATGGTTTTGTACTTGGTAAATTGATTCTTTTTAATCAAGTGTTTGTATCGTCTCCAAGCATCATTTACAATAGTAAATACATCCTTCTTTCCTTTCTCTGGGATAATGTATTTTTCCTGCAAAAATAACAGACACATGTAGAAAGATATATTCATTAAAGCATTCTAGCTCGCACACACACGTTCAAATAAAAAGATAAATACATTGACATATTCCCAGATTGGATCTATTTCTTCATCCTTCCAAGACTTAAACAAAGACTTCCAATTATTGAAGGTGAGAGGACATAAATCTACACTTCTTGCTATTGTCCCCAAAAAACTACAAAGTTCAGCCACTCTCTTTTAAGCTTGTCCAATCGGTTGTCCTTCTTCATTCAACGTGATCTCTTGTTTATTTTTGTAATCTCGTGCATGAATATTCTTACATAAAGTCTTTCCTCGTTTTCTTATCAATCATGTGCATAAAGCACATAATAGTAATTAATTTCATTATAGGAATTTAAAAATTAAACAACTATGCAAATATTCATATCCAATTTCTACTTTACACGAGCATACCAACAATCAAAACTATTAAGACATTACCTTCAACTTCATTTTCACCGGCTCCTTCAATTTCTTCACTTTCATAGTTGATATCATTCTCCATATCATCTTCCATTTCATTTTGTTCTATATCTTCATCACTTGCTTCCTGTATGCCACATTGTTCCTTCCTCATTTCAATATACTCATCAAGTGCCAGAGTGGGACATTTTGGAATATTTTTTTAGTTCTTACAGGCTTGTCGATCTACCATTGATCCTTGAACTTGGTTTCCCGTAGTTGATTTTCCTTGCCTCATAAGAGTTTTGTCTTGCCTTAACTCTTTGGTTTCCTCATCAATTTGTTTTTGAGGCATGTGATTCAGTTGAACATTGAACTTAATTTCCAAGGGTTGATTTTCCTTGCCTCTTAAGAATATTATCCTTTCTAACCTCTTTATTTTTCTCATCAAATTTCTTTGAGGCATATGATTCAGTTGAACCTTTAACTTGATTTCCAAAGGTTGATTTTCCTTGCCTTTTAAGAGTAGTGTCTGGGCTTACCTCTTTGTGTTGCTCATCAAAATTCTTCGAGGAATGTGATTTAATTTGACCTTCAACTTGATGATCCACGGTAGACTTCAATTTCTTAAGATTATTGTTCTCACAAAACCCTTTCCTCGACTCAACAATTTTCTTAGATGCTTCTACTTCCAATTGCCTCTTAATACCTATGTGAACAAACCCTTTGTCTGACTCAATAGGTTTCATTTTTTGGGCTGAAACTATATTATTTAATGACCGCTTCAGTTCCAATTGCCTCTTAATACCTATGTGAACAAACCCTTTGTCTGACTCAATAGGTTTCATGTTTTGGGCTGAAACTATATTATTGTTCTCACAAAACCCTTTCCTCGACTCAACAATTTTCTTAGATGCTTCTACTTCCAATTGCCTCTTAATACCTATGTGAACAAACCCTTTGTCTGACTCAATAGGTTTCATTTTTTGGGCTGAAACTATATTATTTAATGACCGCTTCAGTTGGTCTTGCTTTTTGAGCTGTGTTTGAATCACATTTCTAATTGCTAATGGCTGCTTATGATGGTTTACCTTTTGAATGTTTCCACCAATAATGTTTACATGACTACTTTATTTTGAAGATTTTGCATTTTCAACGTTGACTTGATGCACCTTCCGCAATAATTCATTGTTGGACTTAGCTTGTATATCAAACAAAAAGCCATTACCCGTCTTCATTTTCCTGCAATTACCAATTAATACATAACGAAAGATGTCAAATAATTGCATCACAAAAACTTTTTTCCTTACAGGGTATATTAAATACTAGTATCTATGATCTTTAGAAAACAATTAATAAAATTTTATTCATATGTTGGATCCATTTATAATGTATTACTAACAACTGAAATATAAAAATAAATCACACTATATAGAACCTAGACCATAACGAATACATATTAAAACTTGTCTACATTAATACAAGTAATTTGTGACAATTTATCATGCATTAGAGTCATCATCAGATTCTATTTCATCAGACACGGGTGGAGGTTTTTCAGTAATTGTTGGTGTAATGTCATACCTAACCAATTCAACTTCACAAGTTTCAGTGCCTGAAGATAGATTTACTGCATGCTCTGGAGGATCTTCAATGTTTAAAAACTCCCTTTGACCAGCCTTCACGACATAGTGTCTATTTGCATTTGACGGATCTTCAACGTAGAAGCATTGGTGGACTTGATAAGACAATACAAAAGGGTCATCCATGTAGCATATCTTGTTGAAAAAAAACACAAGTCAATCCAAACGTTTCCTCTTAAACTTCAAACCAATCACATCTAAATAATACAAACTTCAACCTACCATAATAGTCTACCTCAACTATTTCTGTAATTAATCCATAGTAAGTTACTGACTGTGTTATTGGATTTCCATCTTTGGTACTAGCAAAACTTTCAGTTATTGCCGCTAATGTCACACCGCTGTTTTGTGTTTTAAGTCTAACATAATGTCATTTCGTTCGGAACCTATATCCGTTAATTACAGAGCCAGAAATACATCGTGCAATTCTATTTGGTCCTCTAGATAGCTTCCTAAGCCATCCACATTGGTGAGGTCATAACCATTTAAGACCCGGTACCTGTTAGGTACCCCCATTGTGGGAATTTTTTTTTAGGGTCTTTTAAGACCCGAGGTCTCACTTAAGACCCCCATTCTTAAGTGGACCCCACATCACTTTTTAATAAAATAATCATTGAGTGTCTCCATTGTGGATGCTCTAAGAATGTCAGATACATCGCTTAACAAAGCACGCTTCTTAAACCAATCAATAAAATCCAAACCTTGACTATGTGATTTGTTCCACCCCTTTCTTTTTTGGGATTTTCATTTGCATGCTCACTGCAAATAATATTACACTATTAAAGTAATTTCAAAACAATTCTTTAATGTAACCAAAACCTACAAGTATGTTCACTTATCGTATAAATTTTTGGACATCGTCATGATTGAATGAAACGTAACGATGAGCTTGACTCCTTGACATGCAATCCAAATAAAATGCTTCATGAAATGAGTCTTATATCCGCTAAGTTCTCTTTCAGCAAAGAGAACACATCTTGAAATGTTGGAAGCTCACCCATCTGGTATTTTTGCTATTGGGTATTTGTGTTGGCTGCATTATTGCTAAAACAAATATCCTTCTTCTATAAGTTGGAACCAAAGTTCCAACATGTGTTTAGGCATCTATGTAAGATGTTGGTCACAATGTTCCAACATCCTGGCACGATTCAGTGTTCCTGGGTTCATGCATGCTTGTACGCGCGCGCTTTATTGCTTAAGGAAACAATATTTCCTTGCCTTGTGAACCAAGTAACGAGCATATATTTACAAGATCAGCTCTAAAATATTCCTGAAGTAGATATTATATTTTTAGGAAATATTTGTTATAGATTTGGTTGATCCGAAAGATGTTCCAACTTTTTAGGATTTTCAAGATTTGTTACTGATTTTGTTTTGCAGATTAGCTGAATCGATCTGCTTTCTTCTGAAGTCCACCTAAGTATTTACCCCAAGCTGCTTCAGTATAAATACAAGACTTCAAGACCTAATTTCTCATTCAAGCCGTCATACTAAAAAGTTTAGATTTTTAGGGTTTGAGTCTTTTTGTGTTCTACTCTTGTATCGATTGATGCAAGTTTAGTTCTGAATATTTGTGAGCCTTTCTTGTATCGTTTGTGATACATGTTAGATGCCTAGATCGAGTTGTATACTCATATTTGTACTACACCGAAGTTGTGAAACAAGGTGCTAGTTGTTTTTGTTTGAAGGTAACTTCATTATTGAGTTTTTGTCAAGGTCTGATAGGTTGTAGGGGCTGTAACTATCCATTAGGATAGTGAGATGGGATCTCAGATCAAGGAGTTCCTAGGTTGAAGTCTATATGGGTAGGTCCTAGGTCTTTAGTGTAAATGAGGAGTTTGCTGAGAGCTATAGAATAAGGACTACACTAGTGGATTTCCTTCCTGGCTTGGTAGCCTCTAGTGTAGGTGTGTTTTTCACCAAACTGGGTCAATAAACTCACTATGTTCTTTACTTTCTTGTCGTTTATATTTCTTGTTTTTTTTTCGATTTATCGCTCGATGTTGAAACATTAACTAGAACATCGCATACGTTCAAAACATTGCACATAACATATTAAAACAAGTACACTAGAATTTCAATTGGTATCAAAGCAGGCACCCTGCCTGTTTTAGGGTGAGCTCTAGTGAGTTTCCTTCTAGTGCTATGGACAAGGAAGGTGGTTTTGTTAATAGACCTCCTCCGTTGGATGGGTCAAACTATGATTATTTGAAGTCACGCATGAGTGCTTTCCTCAAATCCATTGACAACAAAACCTAGAAGGCAGTTCGGAGAGGTTGGGAACATCCTGTGGCACTCTATGAAGATGGTAATAGAACAGATGTTTTGAAACCAGAAGAAGAATGGACTGCTGTTGAAGATGAATTGGCTCTTGGAAATTCCAAGGCATTGAATTCTTTGTTCAATGGTGTAGACAAGAACATGTTCAGGTTGATCAAACAATGCACTGTGGCTAAGAATGCTTGGGAGATTCTCAAAACTGCTCATGAAGGCACTACCAAGGTAAAAAGTGCTAAAATCCAACTTCTTACTACTAAATTCGAGAATCTAAAAATGTTGGAGGATGAGAGTATTCAAGACTATCACTTGAATATTATTGATATTGCAAACTCCTTTGAGTCTTTTGGAGAGAAGATTTATGATGAAAAGGTTGTTAGAAAAATTCTCAGATCTCTTCCTAAGAGGTTTGACATGAAGGTTACTTCCATAGAGGAAGCCCAAAACATATCCAGCTTGAAGGTTGATGAATTAATAGGGTCTCTGCAAAAATTTTGAAATAATTGTCAACAACAAGACTAATAAGAAGGACAAGAGCATTGCCTTTACATCCAGTATGGACTCTGCTGAGACACAAGGAAATCATGAGGATGATGAAGAAATGTCAGAGTCACTAGCACTTCTTGGGAGACAGTTCAAGAAGTTCTACAAACGGTTTGACAGAAGGTACAGACCAAATGTTCAGAACATCAGACCCAACATTGATAATCAACTGGATAGAGAGAAGATGGCAAGATCCGATGAAAAGAACTCTCAATACAAAGGTGTCCAATGCCATGAATATGAAGGATATGGCCATATCATACCTGAATGTGCTACTTTTCTAAAGAAACAGAAGAAAAGTTTAACTGTGTTTTGGTCAGATGGAGATGACTCTGATGATGAGGTGAAAGCTGAATCAACTAATTGTGTCTCTGCCTTAACAGGTAGAATTATGACACACATTAAGTCTTGTGAAGAGGAGATGTCTTATGAAGAGCTTGCTATGTCCTATTATGACCTGACTGATAAAAATGTTGAATTGACCCAAAAGGTTGAAGAACAGGTGAAAGAGATTACCCAACTACATGATGAAAGATTTTGACAATCTAGCTCATATCTCATAACTCAATGATGAGCTATCAAAATTTACTTCTCAGCTAGAATATATGAGGGAACAAGTTGATATAATGAATACAAAATCAACAAGGAGCAAGCAAAATCGAATGAACATTAGATCAAGAAGAAATCAGATCCATGGGTATGCGATCACTATAAAGAAAAGGGACATATTAGACCTCACTGCTCCAAGTTGCATGATGATTTAAAGCCGTCACAACAGAAACCCTTATCTTCAGAAGGAATGAAGAAAGCCTTATCTTCAGAAGCCATCAGAGGTCTACCTGATCTAAAGATTAGGTCATCTACATCTGAAAGGAATGAAGAAAGCCTTATCTTCAGAAGCCATCAGAGGTCTACCTGATCTAAAGATTATTGAAGGCAACATATGTGGTGAATGTCATATTGGCAAACAAACAAGGATGTCGCATCCAAGGTTGGAACATCAAGCAACCTCCAAAGTCCTTGAACTTCTGCACATGGATCTGATGAGACCTATGCAAGTTGAGACCATTGGTGGCAAAAAGGTATGTTCTTGTTGTTGTTGATGATTTCTCAAGATTCACATGGGTAAATTTTACTAGAGAAAAATCAGACACGTTTCATGTGCTTAGAGAACTGTGCACCCAATTGCAAAGAGAAAAAGGCTTTGGCATTATAAGAATTAAGAGTGATCATGATACTGAATTTGAAAATACAAAGTTTGATGAATACTGTTCAGATGAGGGAATTAAACATGAATTCTCATCACCTATAACACCCAAGCAAAATGGTGTTGTAGAAAAAACAGGACTCTCCAAGAATCTGCAAGAGTCATGCTTCATGCTAAACACTTACCCTATCGTTTTTGCACTGAAGCTATGAACACATCGTGCCACATTCACAACAGAGTTACTCTAAGATCTGGAACCACTACAACTCTCTGAGTTATGGAATGGAAGAAAGCCTACTGTCAAGTATTTCCATGTGTTTGGTAGCAAGTGCTATATTTTGTCTAATAGAAAAGGAAGATGGATCCTAAGCGTGATGAAGGAATTTTTCTGGGTTACTCCAAGAATAATACAACATATAAAATGTACAATTCCAAAACTGAAATTGTGATGGAATCCATTAATGTGGTGATTGATGATGTGCCTAAGGAAAGGGTTCCTGATGTTGGTCCGGATGTTGAAACAACCAATTAGGAAACAAATGCACCTATTCAAGTGAATGAATCTGAAGCTGAGAAGGAGGAACCCAAAGAAGGTGAGCCAGATCAGATGTCCACTACCAAAGTTCCATCTATAAGAGTTTAGAAGAATCATCCCCAAGATTTGATCATTGGGAATCCTGATCAATGAGTCACAACCAGAAGGTCAATTGGTGTTATTGCCAACGCCTGCTTTGTGTCCAAAATTGAGCCAAAAAATGTCAAAGAAGCCCTGACTGATGAATTTTGGATTGAAGCAATGCAAGAAGAGTTGAATCAATTCAAAAGAAGTGAAGTGTGAGATTTGGTTCCAAGACTAGAAGGTTTGAATGTAATAGGTACCAAGTGGATCTATAAGAACAAGTTTGATGAAAATGGTATTGTAACCAGAAACAAGGCAAGACTAGCAGCTGAAGGGTACACTCAGATAGAAGGTCGAGACTTTGATGAGACTTTTGCACTTGTTGCTAGGTTGGAATCTATAAGACTACTGTTAGGTGTATCATGCATTCTGAAATTTAAACTATTCCAAATGGATGTAAAGAGTGCCTTTCTGAATGGGTACCTGAATGAAGAAGTCTATGTTGAACAACCTAAAGGATTTATTGATCCTAGCTTTCCCAATCATGTTTACAAATAGAAGAAAGCATTGTATGGTTTAAAACAGGCACCTAGGGCTTAGTATGAGAGACTTACTCAGTTTCTAGTTGATCAAGGGTACAAAAAAGGAGGAACATACAAGGATTTTTTTGTGAAAGATGACAATGGAAGACTGATGATTGCCCAGATCTATGTTGATGACATTGTCTTTGGAGGAATGTCGCACAAGATGGTTCAACATTTCATTCAGCAAATGCAGTCAGAGTTTTAGATGAGCCTAGTTGGTGAGTTGACCTACTTTCTTGGCCTTCAAGTTCAACAAATGGATGATACAATCTTCATTTCTCAGAGTAAATATGCCAAGAATATTGTGAAGAAATTTGGCTTGGATAATAGTGGCCACAAGATAACTCCAGCTGCCACTCACTTGAAGTTGACAAAGAGTGAAAGTGGCATATCTGTAGATCAAAGCATGTACAAGAGCATGATTGGTAGTTTATTATATCTTACTGCAAGCAGACAAGATATTACTTTTGCTTTAGGAGCATGTAAAAGGTATCAAGTTGAACCAAAGATGAGTCATCTTACTCAAGTGAAGAGAATACTAAAGTACATTAACAACACCAGTGATTATGGGATTTTTATTCTCATAGTGGAAACTCTAAGCTGATGGGGTACTGTGATGCTGTCTGGGCAGGAAGTGTTGATGACAGGAAAAGCACCTCTGATGAAGGTTTCTTTCTATGAAATAATCTAATCTCCTAGTTTAGTAAGAAACCAAATTGCGTATCTCTATCCACTGCTAAAGCTGAATATATAGCTACTGGAAGTATTTTCTCTCAACTTATATGGATGAAGCAGATGCTGAAGGAGTACAATGTTAAGCAAAATGTTTTAACCTTGTACTGTGACAACCTAAGTGCTATCAATATTTCCAAAAATCCTATTCAACATAGCAGAACTAAGCACATTGATATTCGACATTATTTCATCAGAGATCTTGTTGAAGAAAAGGTTGTTACACTAGAGCATGTTGACACATAAGAGAAACTGGCAAACATCTTCACCATGGCCTTAGATTCTAAACAATTTGTGAAGCTTAGGGGAAAGTTTGAGATTTTCCTACATGAGGAGGCCTGATCGTCTTAGTTGTGAGACGCGCTATCCACTCTTGTTTATCTGCACGTCTTTGATTTGTGGGGTATTCATGTAATGAAGTACTCTTGAGGTCCTCTTCTTTACTGTTTGGCATATTTTGTGGCTAAAAAGGGGGAGAAAAAGATATATCTATACTCCATATATGCCTATGTATTGTATGCCTATGCATGTATTACTCTATTGTTGCATTTATTTTGCAACTATTTCAGGTTTGTTTAGATGTTGTCTTCTATGTTACCACATCTTGATGGTCTTAATGATGATATGAGATTTTGGTCTCAGTATGCTTATATTGTACATGTTCTTGGAACGTGTCTTATGCATGTCTAATGCAGCTGTAGATGTTGGCACTGATGTTGCAACATATCTATATTATTCTGTTATGAGAATTTATTTTTCTCAGGATTATTTGTACTTGGTCTCTGCTTGATGGTGTTCTCTAATAATACTGGAACTTGTTTGTTGTTGTTGTTGCACTTGTATGTTGGTGCTGATGCTGCAATATCTTATTTGGTTTGAGAGTTCTCTAAATCTCAGTATTTTCGCTTGTACATGTTCACTGCTAATATCATATATCATGCTTAGGAACATGTCTATGTGTGACCTTGATAGGTCTACTAGCTTACATGCTAGTTAGAGAGTATTCCCCATAAGTGGGTAAGTCTTCCTTGAAGTTTTCTTTTCAATGCATTAGGAGCTCATGTGTTATTTCTGTATATATGCATGTATTTAGGGGGAGTAATCGAATACTCCAGTAAGTAGTCACTCATAGATTCTCATATTTAGGGGGAGTGATACTTCTGTGTGTGCTTGTGTTAGTGCAAGCTGGTTGAGAGGATGTTAAGTCAGATGTCTAGACATCCAGGTCTATCACCTGTAAGCATGAGAATATATTTTTCCCAGGCTTCTATTGTTTGTTTGTGACAGTACTTTTGTATATATGCATGTCTCTGGTCAAGTGTAATACCTCTAACAGCTGAAGCTGTAATTGAAGATCCTGCGAGGTATTCTTGTATGCACACTATTGTTTCTCTTTAGTGATATTGACTGCTACTTCTTCTTCTTGAATGTGTTTGTGATGACTTGAGGAAATGTATCTAAGGTATCTCTTTGGATTCTGTGTGCTAGCTGTTTCTTCTAATGTATGGGTTCATGCTCATGAAGAAATGGTATTATGTATCTCTCTGTTCTATAAGTGTTGGCCTTAATTTGTTTTAGCCAAAAATTTACCAAAGGGGGAGATTGTTGGGTATTTGTGTTGGCTGCATTATTGCTAAAACAAATCTCCTTGTTCTGTAAGTTGGAACCAAAGTTCCAACATGTGTTTAGACATCTATGTAAGATGTTGGTCACAATGTTCCAACATCCTGGCACGATTCAGTGTGTCTAGGTTCATGCCTACTTGTACGTATGCGCTTTATTGCTTAAGAAAACAATATTTCCTTACCTTGTGGACCAAGTAACGCGCATATATTTACAAGATCAGCTCTAGAATATTCCTGAAGTAGATATTATATTTTTAGGAAATATTTGTTATAAATTTGGTTGATCCAAAAGATGTTCCGACTTTTTAGGATTTTCAAGATTTGTTACCGATTTTGTTTTGCAGATTAGCTGAATCGATCTGCTTTGTTTTGAAGCCCAACTAAGTATTTACCCCAAGTTGCTTCAGTATAAATACAAGACTCCAAGACCTAATTTCTCATTCAAGCCGTCATACTAAAAAGTTTATATTTTTAGGGTTTGAGTCTTTTTGTGTTCTACTCTTGTAATGATTGATGTAAGTTTAGTTATGAATATTTGTGATCCTTTCTTGTATCGTTTGTGATACATGTTACGGACCTAAATCGAGTTGTATACTCATATTTGTACTACACCAAAGTTGTGAAACAAGGTGCTAGTTGTTTGTGTTTGAAGGTAGCTTCATTATTGAGTTTTTGTCAAGGTCTGATAGGTTGCAGGGGTTGTAACTGACCATTAGGATAGTGAGATGGGATCTCAGATCTAGGAGTTCCTAGGTTGAAGTCTATATGGGTAGGTCCTAGGTCTTTAGTGTAAACGAGGAGTTTGCTGAGAGCTATAGAATAAGTACTACACTAGTTGATTTCCTTCCTGGCTTGGTAGCCTCCAGAGTAGGTGTGTTTGTCACCGAACTGGGTCAACAAACTCACTGTGTTCTTTACTTTCTTGTCGTTTATTTTTCTTGTTTTTATTTCTGTTTATCGCTCGATGTTGAAACATTAACTAGAACATCGCATACGTTAAAAACATCGAACATAACATATTAAAACAAGTACGCTAGAATTTCATTTGCATTTTTCAATACAGAACAAAAAGTAGTTTTCTCATTTGCACTCATGGAAAAACATGCTTTTGCAAACACTAGCTTCTTGTCGTGATCTACCTCTTTTGGGTGAAGTTTCTTTCTAATACCCATCTCTTGTAAGTCTAAACGTGCTTTTGCATGATCTTTTGTCTTTCCCGGGATATCCAACAAAGTCCCAATTATAATATCAAATATGTTTTTCTCTATGTGCATCACATCAAGATTATGGCGTAAAGTATTGTGCTTCTAATTTGGTAACTCAAAAAATATTGATTTTTTCTTCCATGGACTATCACTGCAATTCTTTTGCAACTTACCAAAAGCATTGTTGATGTTCTGTAACTTATCCAAGATGTGTTCCCCATTTAACAATTCTGGTGGTGGCCTATGTTCTTTTTTCCCATTAAAACTCCTACCATTTGATCTATATTTATGATCCATGTGCAAAAAATCACGATGCTCCATATAACATGTTTTATGGCTATTGTTCAAATATATCGATGTAGTTTTATAATTACAACAAGGACATGCTAGGCTCCCTTTTGTACTGATGTAATAAACACCACCAATTACATTCTTTACCAAAATACTCGACATGAATATGAATGCATGGATTTACAAGAAAAGACTCGACATTGCACAATTCATCAAACTGTATTATATAATCTACACCATCATATAGTATGCCCATCAAACACTATCATTTCCAGCATCAAGTATTCACATCCACACAATCAACAAGTCATAATTCAACAAGAGTCATCATCACATTATCAAGTTAAAATCGCCAATAGAATTATCATTATAATCATCGTCAACATTTAACACCTCAAACAAACAATAACGTTTCACAACCACGTTTTCGCTTAAAAGACAGACAACTAGTCACATCATGACATTCGTCATATTAAACACCCAACCATCATTGATTCATTACATTCTATCCTATTATTATAATTACAAAGCCATTTGCAATTTATCTGGTCATAAAAATTCATTTTAACAAAGTTCGTCTATTTTCACAAAATCACCTATTTTCATTTTCAACAACAAAATGAAGTTCCAAGTATTTTCACATCATGAAAAAAATCTTTACAAACTATATAATTTATTTGTAAATCAATCAAAGTTTTTTCATTTCATAAAGCCCCTTTATTTTGTCAAAATCTCAAATCGTCTATTTTTGACACATAATTCAAAACCAAAATAAATTCAATGAAAAGTCATGTTTAAACACTTTTAGAAGTTTAATTACACTTCAATTAGATAGGTTTAGGTGTTTGGAACTCATAAGAATATATTAGGATCCTTAAAAATGTGAAAAATAGAGTTTTCGGGCACTTGAACAAGCTGCACGGTCGTGCAGACCATTGTCGAACCATACCCACAGTACGTGCCTATAGGCGCACAATGCGTACAAGATTGACAATACATAATTTTCCGTTTTTTTTGTTTTTGCCGTTTTGCGTATAAAATTTTGATCGTTGATCCGTCTCGATTTCTTGTTCTTCTAAGCGTTCCAATCACTTAAACCTATCATATTCTACTAAACAATCATGTTTCCCAATCTCAAATTAATTTTTTCCCAAACAACTTCATACCCAAAACTTATGATTCAGAACAGAAAATCCAATCATGCTAACTCAACACAACAACATCATCAATTCACTTGAATTCACCAAAATCAAACTTCTCCATTCTTAACCCATTTTCTCATAAATCATCAAACACAACAACTTAATCACATAACATATATATCAACACCAAATGCATTAATTATCATTACTAACACAACCCAACAACATTCATCTCATATAATCATGAATTCACCAACAATTAACAACAACAACATCAATTCTCATCAATTTTAGCCAAAAGGTCAAAGTACCCATATCAACTTATAACAACAAGAAAAATTAAACATCAACAACAAGTTTTCCACCAATTTCACATACTCAAATTCATTATTCAATTATGAGCACGAAAATCAACATTAAAATTCATGAAAATCATAATTCACACAAAAGCACTTATTGCCCATAAGTAGAAAATTGAGATTATAGCTTATTTATGAAATAGCAATATCCCCCTTGCCGTAAAGCTTCAAAATATTTTAGATCTGACTTCACTCTCCTTCTTTAACTCTCAATCTCAAGCTTTCCTCTTCTCCAAGTTCTTCCTCTTCTATTCTTCCCATTTTCTCTCTAGCCTCTCAAACTTTTGTTATGAGAATGAAATGTTTTTAACCCTAATCCTTTATGAGTTAAGTATTACCGCACCATAAAATACTAAAAATAACCTTCTCAGCAAAATTACTAATTTACCCTTACCCGTCAAATGACTAAAATACCCTTAGTCTTAAAATGACTAAAATACAATTCTAGGCTAAAAAATCCACTAATCTCATAACAAATACACACATAAGAAAATAAGCACATATAAACACATAAATAATAAATAAAATAATCCTCACAAAAAATGGACGGTTACAATGAACATTTATATCAGAAGATGCAATACATCCTTATTACTTATATGATGCATGTCTTACTGAACATGCACTCATCGTTATAGTCATTGTTATATTTATGATATGATGCATGAGAAAAGACTCACCAAACAATACACATTAACATATCGTTAGTACTTTACACCACAATAAAATTTATATCGTCATTTACTCATCATTATAAACAAGGAAATTATTGTTTTTAGTTGTCATCATAACCAACATGTATCTCATCATTATTCAACGTCGTATAACAATATTTTCTCATCATTAATCATCACCATAATTTATTATACATATTTCACCAAGGTCATCATCAAGATTAATTAACTTACTACATAGAGACACCACGAAAGATATAGATGACAGGTCATCTTAGATTATTCTTAGTGTAACGCCCTATTTTATTATTTATTTATTTTACCGAGTTTAGTGTCTTTTTATATATTTTATTTGAATAATTGCGATGTGTGACTTTTGTATTAGGTGTGAGTATTTATTAGTAGTTTATTATAATATTATTAGTGAATGAATAAAATTAAAATAGAATAAGGAGGCAGTAAGGGCAGTTTTGGAATAAGGAGAATTTGTTAGGTTAAGAATAGGAGAGGTGTAGTTAGTAAGATGAGTAATGTTTTAGTGATTTAAGCTGAGGGGAGAGCGTATAGCAAGACGATATAGTTACATAAATATTAGTAACAAATTCAAGAGGTGCGGGTACTAATATGAAAAGATTAGTAACAAACTCAATTCCGCTCCACTCTCTTCTTCAACAGAAGAAAAATACACCGTCTTACTAAAACAGTTGATATGAACATGGTTATATTCTAACCAGTTAATCCCAAAGATCACATCCATACCCGTCACCGGAAAACATACAAGATCAACTTCGAAATCTCTACCAAACATAGACAATAGACAACTCAAACAAACAAGAGAAGTAGTTACTGCACCCTTAGCTGGAGTTTCAACAACCATTTATCCATTCATATCAGACATAATCAGGCCCAAATTACGTGCACAATCAATATCAATGAAACAATGAGTAGCACCAGTATCAATAATAGCAATTAAATGAATACTATTAAAGAAACAAGTACCTCTGATAAGTCGGTCCTCATTACTAGTTTGCGCACCAGTTAATGCAAACACCTTGCCACTAGCCTGAGTCTTCTTAGGTTTCGTACACTGCGAGCTAAGATGACCCTCCTCATCACAGTTGAAACAAACAATGTCACCACGCTTGCACTCAGCTATCGTGTGACCCTTCTTCCCACATCGGAAGCACTTCTTCACATCACGATCACAAACATTACTCTTGTGGCCCTTTTCACCACACTTGAAACAAATAATCTCCATAGGAGAATCTCTCCTCTTAGGCCTCCTCTCATCATTCAGCCTCTGTTTACCCTTATCAGCTGGGGCACTATACGGTTTCGGACGACTCTGCTGTCCCTTACCTCTACGCTCACTCATCACCTTATAATGAGCTTTCGTATCCTCTTCATAAATCCTACAGCTGCTTACCAGTTCGGAGAAATTCCTTATCTTCTGATAACCAATGGCCCGCTTTATATCAGCACGCAGACCATTCTCAAACTTGATACATTTCGAAAACTCAGCAGTATCAGGAGTATAGTGAGGATAGAACTTAGCCAGCTCTACAACCTTGGCAGCATACTCGGTTACGGACATGTCTCCCTGCTTCAACTCCAGGAATTGAATCTCTTTCTTACCTCGGACATCTTCCGGAAAATACCTGTCCAGAAACTCTCTTCTGAACACAGCCCAGGTCACAGCAGTACCATCCTGCTCTAAGATAGGTAAAAGACTCACCCACCAGTCATCCGCCTCTTCAGCCAACATGTGCGTACCAATACGCACCTTCTGCACCTCGCTGCATTGCATGACTCTAAAGATTCTCTCCACCTCTTTGAGCCACTTTTGAGCTCCATCTGGATCATACCTTCCTTTGAATGTTGGGGGATGGTTCCTCAGAAAAGTTTCCAGCATTCTAACTCCATCGTTACCAGCACCAACATTTGGTTGTTGTCCTACAGCTTGAGCAACAACTTCGAGGGTAGCAGCAATAGCAGCATCATTTCTTCCAGCCATAACGAAATTCTACATCGCAAGCAACAATCAGAACAACAAAACAGTGTAAGGTTAATACACGACACTATGTGGCTCGACACGACTCTACTACTTGGTCGGACGGACCAACCTGCTCTGATACCAATTGTAACACCCCGTTTTTCCAACAACTAAATATTAATATAAAATCATAGTAAATCAACAACGGAGCATTACACTACTTTTCAAAAATTTCATAAATAGATTAAAAATGCTATTTATTCAACAACGTCAACAACATATTATTGCAGCGGAAAAATCTTTTTAATCATTACAACCATATCATATAATTCTGAAACAAAGGCACCAACATAAGAAATATTCAACATTTATTTTCAAAATAAAACTCCAACAGCATGAAAATAAAACAACTAATTCCCATCTCGTTACGTATCAGAGCCCTATGACACAAGAGCCACCACTTCTACTAGTCTTCGCTACCTGCAAGTTACCCATGAGAAGGGCAACATTTTCAAGCAGAAGGGGTGAGATTCACAAACAATAATAATAGAATTATAATTTATCAATTGAATCTAACACCCTAATATCAACAAAATACTTCATTATATTTCTATATACTTCATAGATAACAACATAATTAAATTCATCCAATCAACAACAACACAACAACAACTCAACCGACGACAACGACTATGCAACGACACAACGACGAACAACAACAATGCAACAATGCAACCAACGACAACTACTAATGCAATATGCATGTGGTACCATTTTACGCGTTTGAATGACAAGGCATTCCAGAGCATGAGCCCTCAACAGTTTGAATGGTTAAAGCATTCCAGGGCATGAGCCATCAACAATTGAACGACAAGGCGTTCCAGGGCATAAGCCCTCAACAGTTGAATGATGAACATTCCAGGGCATGGGCCCTTAACAAGGTATGAGTATGAAATGGACTCGATTTGTGTATATCTGCATACAACTCAACGACAACAACAACAACTACAAATATGCATAATCAACTATGACATACTCCCCAACTTGGTCAAATGTGACACAACAATTCATACGGCAAAAAAATTCATCAACATGATACAATTCTCATAAATCAATCCAATTCATATATCAAGTAGTTTTTATAAGGTTTAGTGCATATACAGAGGTTATACAATATATAATAAACGTTTTAGAATGCTCAGACGGATCCCCTAATGCACGAAACGTAGATCAAAAAGTGGCTGGCAAAAGCCCAACACGCTTGAGCGAGGGCCTGCTCGCTTGAGCGTCCAAATTCACGTAAGATCAGGTTCTGCACACTTATTGTTCGCTTACGGTACGCTTGAGCGACCTAAATCACGTAGCTTCAGGTTTTGCATGCTTGTGGCTCGCTTGTGGCTCGCTTGAGCGTGCGGTCATTTACAAATTCTGGGCACAAAGTTTGAATGCTCGCTTAAGCGACGGGTTGCTCGCTTAAGCGACCATTCATCTGGGTTGGGAAAAAGCTCTCGGATTTTCTAACCCTATTTCATCCAAAACCCAATTTTTAACCCCTGATCACCTAAAACGTGTTCTAACAGATGTTCACAGGTTCAACATACAATAATGCACAACAAAGAACATAAAACAACAACATCAAACAGCACGTCAATTCATTTCTCAACAATTGCATTTTCTCCAAAAACCTAACTCTCATTCCCTCAATTCCAACTAATCATCATGTTAAACCAAAATCAGAATTATAACGATATTATCATTGCTAGTTAGCCTGACCCTTACCTGAATTTAGATGAACAAAGCTTATAGAATCAGGTTCCCTCTTGGCTCTTCTCCCTTGTTCTTGGTTTTTCTCCCTTTCTCCCAAAACTCTAGTTTTCCTTGTACGTGAAAATGTTTCTGACTTTCTCTAACTCCCACTAATATTCCTTAACTCCCTTTTTCATTTCACTTAACTCCTACTAAATCTTATTAATTGAAATGTAACCCCCAAAACACCAATAAATTCTATTTCTCACTATATTTCTATCAAATAATAAAAACAACTAAATAATAAAATAACAACACACCAAATAATCACATAAATCATTTTAAATCATATAAAAGGCTTAAAATCAACCAAAAATAATTAAATAAAACTAGGGCGTTACATTACTCGGTTTAAATCATTACATTGATTTGTGCATAATTGTGTGGCTTAATTCAATTTCTTGATTTGTTCAATTTTATATTTGTGTAACTTGTATTATATATGTCTACGATTTGTTCTTTTCACGGTACCATCCAATTATATCAAACCTAGTCAATTTGGTATAGAGTGTTTCTGTTATTAATTTTTAATTGTGCTTCATGAAAACAATTGTAAAGTTGAGACGTGGCTATAGAACATCGATTTTGGCTGGACCTGGTGATGCTTTAAAGAGTACTGTACTGTCAATAAGTTCGAATAGCTTAATAACTTTTTCATTAGTGGCTCTTAAATTATGATATAGAATTAGGTGTATCGTTTGCTCACATAGGCTCTCATTATAGCAATTGCATGTTAAACCCCTATTCCATTATCAGAATTAGGATGTTTTACTTATTCATTGAATTTGATAGTAAAATTTGACTAAAAGAAAATACAAATTAATTATAGTATTCTTTGCCCCTTATATCAAATATGAGAGAGAGATATCATAGTATAATTATTGGTATAGATTCTTTTAGTTTTTAGAAGTCTATGCTTTCAATTAATTCCAAAAGGTTAATTCAAAATACATGACGAGATTTGTTTCATATGTGTTAATGTGTTATGCGCTGCCTCGGTCAATAGTTTTAAGTTACTGTAACTATTATTTATTATTTTTATATAATGAATATTAATTAAAAATTTATATCATGATTTCTTTTAATCGATGAATTGAATTGATGAGTTATTTGACGATGTGTTATATGAAGATTTGTTATTTGAAGATGTGTGATTTAAAGATGTGCTATATAAAGATGTGATATTTGACGATGGTGTTATTTAAAGATGTGTATTTGTCGAGTCACATAAAGATGTGTAAATCTTTTGTGGTTGATTTAATATGTTTAGATGATGTTGTTGTTGTTGTTGCATTTTAAGTTGTGTCATTGCATAAGCATTGTCAAGCGAAGGGGGTTGTAGCCTATCAAGCCAAATTAAGGCATTAGCGAAGGGAGTTGTAGCTCTGTTGGTACCACATGCATAATTACATTGCATTTGTTGAGTCGTTGTTGCTGCATTGTCGAGTTGTTGTTGATGCATTGTTGAATGAAGTTAAATGATGATTGTAGTTGGAATAATATGAAGTATTGTTGATGATGAATTGTTGTTGTTTTATGTTTATTAATTCTTTACATGAATTGTTGCTTATTATTACTGAATGTGAAATCTCACCCCTTCTGTTTGAATGTTGCCTTTACGTGGGTAACGTGCAGATAACCAGAAGTAACCGCTGATGTGAGTTGATTCCTCGTGTCGTCATAGGAGTCAGGCTCTGATACGTAACGGGATGGGGATTGTTATACCCTCATTTTGGACCTAAAAATACTCGTTCAAACTTCTTTTTGGTTCTGATTATTTCGAATTCACTATGTCTATTTTACAGTTGTCTACTGTGTTTCAACCGCACATTTTATTGCTTCCGTCTCTGATTTTCTTGCATTTAAAACCATCCAAAATGTTTTCTTGCATTACAAGTCCTTAAAAAGGGTTTCTAAAGCCATCACATATTTTTCTGCGTTTTATTCCAATTTTTTGCATAAAATCATACAAAAGGGTACTTTGGTCATTTCCTACAAAGAAATCCATTTTAGTCCCTACAATTTGTCCCTGAGTCTTTTCAACTTGTCTGCATAAGTCATCAATCAATTTCTATCTAAAAATCATCTTAGTTTTGCATCTGAGTCAGTCTGAGTCGTTTTAGTCCCTAGGGGCATTTTGGTCTTTTCACATCAAATAAATTTTGGGCAGAGAGGTATTTTGAAATACCTCATTTTGGTAGTTTGTCTGTTTTAGTCCGTTTTGTCATTTTTAACTGTTTCACTTTACGTTTTTTTTCCAAATTACATTTTTTTACCTATTTTATTTTATCTTTTACAAATAAGTCCAAATTTTATTTTAATTGCAAGTGAGTCCAATTTCAGCTTTTGTTATTTTCCAAAATAGTCCAATTTTATTTTCAAAACAGTCCCAATTTCTTTTCTTTTTTGCAGTTTAGTCCCCAATTTCTTTAAAATTGCAGTTTAGTCCAAGAATGCCACGCAAGCCAGTCCAAGTCCAGGTATCAGGTTCCCATTGGTCCAGAGGCCACATGGCAGCCTATATAAGGCCACGCTACTGTGCAAGTCAGAAGGGGTCCACAGAATCAGTGCCACATCACAAACAACTCAAAAATTTCTCTCTCCATTCAGTTAGATCAAAAACCATAACCAACTCAAGAAATTGAAGAAAAATTCCGAACCCTAACCGTTTCAGAAGCTCAATTCAAGCAGAATCAATGGAGTTTGTTTCAGCTCTCAGAGATTCAATGGGGAATCTTCATCATTGAGCCTTGTTCTCTGTAATTCAAGCATCAGATTCGTCACAAAAGCAACGAACCCTAACGCGATCACAGAGGCACGGATTTGAGAAGAAGAGGGAACGAATTCGAAGATTCTGAACCAGAGAAGAAGAAAAAGAAGAATAATCACGGTTTATTTCCGGATCACCAGCAAGAATCAGCAAGAAACAGAATCAAACTAAAAGTTTCTGAAGATTCAAATCAAATCTCCGAATAAATCCAGGTGAAACTCAAAAACTTACCTCTTCATACTCATGAATAACAACGAAATCCAAACCGATGTAAATCCGTAAGGAATTCGAAGAGTTTTGGTTCAAAATCACGAAACCCTAAAAATTTTCCAAAAAAAAAAGTGAAAGATTCAAGGATTTACATTGAGTAACAATTGTTGTAAATCAACGAATCCGCAAGCAAAATCATTTAAAAAAGATTTGAACCAAAAACAGAACCAAAACCATTCGAAATCCGCGAAAGATAACTCAAGATCTACATCGTTTCAGTCAATGCATGTGAATTCCAGTAACAGATTCGTGATTAGAACAATAAGACGAAGCTTTTGAGCCATGAATCATGCGTTTCTGGGTAGGATTGAGCAAGGTTAGAGTTAGGGTTTCAGAGAACCAACAGAGAGGAAGAGAGGAAGAAAGAGAAAGGGTGAAAAAAAATGAAAGAAAACGGGTTGTAGGCTTTTATATAAGGCGCTGGACCGGGTGGGTTCTGACCTGATCCAGCGCCCCGTGTTCTAGGCCGTTTGATCTAGATCCTATTGGATCCGGATCAATCCAACGCCCCTGATGTGTTCTGGAGATCCGGATCCATCTATTTGCGTGGGTTTGGGCCGGGTACCTTAGGCCTTTGGTTCCTTTTAAGTTTCTTGAGATTTCTTGCTATGCTTACCCCTATTCTTGCTACTTGGACCCCTGTGTGTGTTAAGTTTCTTACCAAAAAATTTCCTAAAAATTGCTATGTGTTTTTTTGATGCATTTTTAACTATTTTGTGGTATTTTTACATTTTAAAATGGATAAAAAAATATGTGTGCCAATTATTCCTCTTGATTTGAATATTTTTGTGTTCTTTGTGGAACTTCTTGCATGATTTTTGTGCCAATTCAACGCCACATGATCCCAATGTTGGTTATATGATTTTGTGATGATTTTGCTCATGATTCTATGCCCTTGCCACTGTTTGAGTGTTTAGATCTTGATTTCTTATATTGCAAGTAACTTGAATGGTTTTAAAAGTTAAAATATGCATATGTGATAACTTTGTGCCTAAAATTGCCTTGTAATTCACATTCCTATATTTGAAATGAGTCTCTAAAATCATGCTAGGATAGGTATTTTAGGTCATGTGTTAGATGAGCTTTACATCTAGGTTTTGTGCATTCTTTTATCATATTTTGGCTATTATTTTCACTATGTGTTGCATGCTTTTTACTAAGTGTTTCTTGCCGTTTTATTTCTCATTCTTTACCTATTTCTCTACCATTCTATATTTTGTCTACTAACCATCTTATTGCATGTCTCATTCATAGTGCAAGCTTTGCATTACATTCATCCTTTTCTTTAACTCTTTTATGCAATTTTCCATTGATTTCCATGTAACATTTTTTAGGTAGATTTACTTTCTTTTAAATTCTTGCAAGACCATAGAATGTAAATTAGGGCCAAATGTAAAGGACAATGGACACTATGATGATGTACACCGACACAAGCACCGACACGCACACACGTTGTATGATTTACCGCTAGATGTATGCTTAGGAGGCGTGATACTTAGAAAAATATTATGCTTTTCCAAAAAACGAAACAAATAACACCTCACTTGAAAACCGTTTTTGCAATAACCTTGGAGTCAAAACTCCATAGCTTTTCCCTTTATTTTCTTAATCAAAATGCAAATGAATCTTAATTTCCAACTTTAACCCTTTGCTTTAACAATTGAAACAACCTCACTTTTTTTCAATCTCATGCCTTTAAGGCCCCTTGTCTTTTCTTCAAAACCATTTTCAAAATTAAAAACAAACTAACCCACAAAAATCTTTTTTTGGAAGAGAACTACATGGAGTTTGATCCCTTAAAAGGGTATGTAGGCAAGAGACCAAAATCTCTCCAAGTCCAATAAAAAATAAATCCAAACACTTCTTATCCCCATTCTTAAAAACAACTTTTTTCAAATAAATAGCATTAAAAATAAAGCGTAAAAGATAAGTCTAGAAAAACGGCTCCTATAGAGTACTATAGTCGTTGCGGGTGCCTAACACCTTCCCGTAGCGAAAATTGCCCCGAACTTAGAATTTCTAAGGGTTTTCTCAATTTTACCCTTCCCCAAAAAAAATAGAAACATCAATGATTGAAAGGTTCAAGCCTAATTAATGACTTGACACCCGAAAATCGCGATGACAGGGATATTTATAAGTTTTGTTTTCCTTGTTACGTATTTCTTTTTAAGTTGATGTTGAACCACTTTTGGATTTGAGACTTCTTTATGCTGCTAATGTTGAGGCCTTAGTGCCGAGTTTCTATTTAAAACGTTGAATATTTCCCGCTGCGACATTATTTGAATTATTGAAAGCAGTTGGGAAATGTGACATCCTGATTGCGCTTGAACTTTGATTTATTATATGTTATTTACATGTTGGGAAAACGGGGTGTTACACTTAGCATGTTTTTCAGTCTATTTTAGTAGGTTTTACCAGCAAACTAGGGAAGTATTAGATCAATTTCCCATGATTTTGGGACATTTGTAATGTTTTCTATATTTAGATCTATAATTATATTCTTCCCGAAATATATCAATTTTAGGGGGTTTTTAATGTTAATTACGAAGAAATCAAGCAAATCAGACAAATCAAGACCTTTATAGATTATTGAGCTTTGGGAAGATGAAGAATGAAGATTCAAGAGGCCTCAGAACACATTACAACCGGAGGAATTTTTTTCCTAATGTCCAAGACAATGTAACAATGAAGAAAATATCTCAACATGCGAAGAATTCAGGAAAACATGAAAGTAATGTTCTAAAAAGCCCCTGACGCACAAAATGAAGCGTGAAGCGCTTGATAGTGAGCATGTTTGGGGCGTGTCGATGGAGCGTGGCCCTGTCGTCTCAAGAAAGTGGACAATGATGAGGGGAAGCTCTGTACGGCAATCCGGGAATTAGGGTTTTGGGTAGTATATATATCATAATTTTGGGCCTTCAAGAAAAGTATAATTATTCTCTACTTTCTCTTATATAAAAAATGTCATAGTATAATAAAAAAAAGAAAATAGTATTCTTTGATCTAATTCAATGGTTGAGATTATCTTAAGATGTTTTTATAAATGTAAATTATGAATTATCTAATCTTAATTTCACTATCAAAATTGATTACCGTATAAATATATGAATTAATTTAGTTTAATGTTCTGATTTATATGAATTTGGTTAATGTGTTATGATTTTTACCTAATTACCATGAAAATTCTTTTTACCTAAGTATGTGAGGCATCAAGGAGCCCAGAGATATCCCAACTAGGTTCAAACCCCATTGGGACTCCCATCTTATGCCGTCTACCCCATATATATTATTAAAAAAGGAAAAAAAAATATATACAAAAGGGGGGACTAGGCCAAAACCCTCAAAAAAGAAAATGTAAAATGGAAACAATAAAAATCAACCGAATTCTTAGGGAAAACGGTAATTAGGCAAGCTGGTGACATGCTGTCATTACGTAATTTTTATGTAAATATTATCACATTTTGGAGTTCACAAGGCGACTTAAGCAGCAAGAAAAGCAAGAAAACTGAAGAAAAAGGCAAAGACAAAATCATGACACGTTTGCTCAAAAACGTGACACGATTTGACAAGGCAGATTGCATTGTTTCAACATTAAGGAAAACGTGTCACGATGGCAAAAACGTGACACGATGTGTTAAAGCCCTAATTTAGTTTCTTGTTACACAAGTGAAATCGTGTCACGATATACTTAAAACGTGACACGATTTGGGCGAAATTCGGTGCCTATTTAAGCTGAAGACTATTCAGAAAACAAGGGTTATGACTTGAGAAGAGCAAAGTGCGATTTTGAGACCTAAAGACGGCTAGGAGGGCGATTTCTTCAACCTTCTTTCATTTCATGTATGTTTTGATTCCATTATTGATTATGCTATTTGTAAGTCTCATTATGAGTAGCTAAATATCTTAAAGATTAGGTCTAAGATGATTTTATGTAACCCTAATTGATACATGTTGTTGTGATGAAACTCTATTTATTGTGAATGACAATTTAGTTTTTATTCAATTCAATTGTTTTAATTCTTTTATATCTTGATCACATATAAACTCATGAGTATGAATGACTACTGACCCTAGCTTTCAACTTAGACCCATTGAATTGTTCTAATAAACATGGTTAGTCTAGGAATGGATAATCGTTTGATAGAGATATTAGGTTAACATGCTTAAACCCTCAAGGATTATTAGATCACCTAAGGAATTAGGTGCTGTAGTTTAAGAGGAGGGTCCAAACTCAAGGGATTGATTAGGGCTAATTTGTTAACTATCGTGGAACTAAAGAACCATTCACAAGAATAGAGTATAGTAACCAATTAGGGGAACATAGATGATTCGAAAGACCTGGTCTCATCTCTCTCTTATTTCTTAACAACTTTTACTTTCTGCTAATTGATTTCTTAAAATCAAACCAAATCAACCGCCTAGTGGCAAAACCATAATAAACTTTATACATCCTATTGCTTAACGAAATTAGTTTATTGAGATTAATAACAGTCCTCGTGGGAACGATATTTTTACTACTTCGATAGTTTTTGGTACACTTGCCAAACGTCTGTCAAAAGCCATGTCTATCCCTAGAGAAATTGAAAGCCAATAGATGAGGTAATCTGTCAAACCAAACAGTGTCAGACAAATCATGTCCAAGAGAAGCCAAGAGGTCCGCACAACAGGAATTTTGTAGTAAATAATCTTCATTTGGAATTAGGGAGACGACCCTGAGAGCGGGTTGCATATGTTGCCTTTGTTGCCTTCTTCTTTTACGACTTTGTTAGATATGGAGTAAAAGGGACTTCTATTGTGACACCATTTTGCAAAGAATCTTTCAACATCTCCATCTCTTTTTGTAACACTGGATCCACCAGATCATTCTCCATGGCCATAATATGTTTAATATTCGAAAAATCAGATGTCAGAGTAAGGACAGGTTCCATATCATTTCTAACAACCCGGGGGCAGACTATTTCATCTGACACATTCTAAAGAGGCATGGCGAATGATGTGCTAGAAAGCGCGACAATTTGTGGGGAATGAATTGTCTGTTGTTCTTCATGAATTTCTTTATTGCCAACCATAACCTCCTGGTCAATGGAACATGTGTTATTTGTGGCTGCTGATTGTGTTTCCATGGAGGGGACTGTAACACCCCGTTTTCCCGAATTAAAAATTTTCTTTAAACAAATCAGATTTAATCACATAACGGAGTATCACATATCACATAATTCTCTTAAATGAATAAATAACAATTTATTCTTCATTAAAACATCTCAAACATTGCAGTGAAATCATAAAAAGTCATGGCACGCAGGCCTCATCAAAACGTCTCAGAAAGTTCATCTAAAAATAGTCTTTTGAAATCATAAATGACATGCAAGGAATAGAAAAGCATTTAACAAGTTTCCCCATCTCGTTACATATAGAGCACCTAAGACTCAACCGAGGAAAATCCTCACACGCTTGCACCTAATCTTGATTACCTGCAAGTTACCCATACGAAGAGCAACATTTTCAAGCAGAAGGGGTGAGATTCACAAAACAATAATATTAAACATATAATTCAACAGTTATAGTCAACAACAAATCATCACATAAACACGTCACAACAAATAACATTCAGCATCACAAGTATCTAACATTCACCTTTCGAGAACATCTTATACAACTTGACTCGACAATGCAACTTCACTTGACTATGCAACTCTAACATCTTAAATGCATGTGGTACCAATCCAGGGCATAAGCCCTTGTCGCTTTGAGCATAAATATACTCCCAGGGCATAAGCCCTCGTTGCTATTGAGCAAAGGCTCCAGGGCATGAGCCCTCGTCGCTGGTGAGTAAAAACTCCAGGGCATAAGCCCCCATCTCTGAATGAGTATGCATGAGACTCAATCTCTTATAACTTAAACAAGTTAAACATCTTAAACATCTTAAAACTTCTCAAACATCTTGGACCGACACATTGATGAGTCAATAAAGTAATATATTTAATGAAGTATTTAATCTTATTTACTTTAATTTAAGTATATTATTATTTCCTTTTTAAGTTGTTTAGTTGATTTAGTCCTAGTTTTATTTATATAATATTTAATCTTGTTTTATTTAGATTTAGGTTTATTTTATATATAATATTCAGTTTTATTTAGATCTAAGTTCATTTTATATAATATTCTGTCTCGTTATATTTAGATTTAAGTTTATTTTATATTATTGTTATTTATTTTATAGAACTATTTTACTTTAGAATGCAATCTATTATATTTCAGGGACGAATATTGGATGGAAAGAGCCTTGGAGCAGAAGAAAGGGATTCAGAGCTGATTTGGAGCAAGAATACGAAGATTCGGAGCCAAAAATAAGTCTCCCCCAAGTCAGAAGCTTGGCACGGCCCGTGCCAAATGTGGCACGGCCGTGCCACTTCTCAGGATTTCTTTAGCTGCTTTTGCTTCATGTGCAAGCTACTTTGTTTTTAGTTTAGGCCCATAGTTTCTTGTGGGGCAATCTAGTATTATAGTTGCTTAGGCTCTAAGTCAATTGTAGGCTATAAATAGAGGAGCCTTCCATCACAAATATTTATCTTATTCTTGGAATACAATAGTGACAATTGTTTCTAATAATAATTTCTATTTCTCTTTATTTTACTTATGTCTTCTTTCTTCTTCTTCCCTTCGTCTACTATGATCATGAGTGAGTAGACTCCTTTGTCTTGGGATTGCTGGATAGTCTAATGACATAATCTAAAGCAAACGAAGCCTTCTCCTTAAATTAAACTCCTATATAACCTAGTTTCTAATCTAAATTCACCGATTTAAGATGGATTAATCATTATCAAATACCAACAAGCGAATGCTGAGGTTATGATAATTATTAATCCATTATCCCAAACGTCAAATCTACAAGCGAAAGCTGCGATGAGATGTTGGAACAAGTGAATATTAGACAGAGATTTCAAAGGCAGTGAAATAGTCTTTGCAATCTTGCGACGAAGTAGTTTCACAGCCTTAATGCATCTCCTAGTAATTAATTCAGCGAAATAGGATTAATTGCTAGGAGTAAACTCTTACTGGACTGAGAGGAAAAGTAAGGGGCTAAAGGGAAACCAGTCATACGAAACTAGGTCTATCATAAGGTTTTAAGGATAAAGCTTCGGTTTGTAGAGGGTTTGTTATTACGACAAACCAATAATCCCAAGGCTCTTCTTTTATATTATTTTCTCTTTCAACCATTAAAAACCCTGTTTTTACTATTCTCTCTTCTAATCATAATTCTAAGTTGATTGAATTAACCAACTCCCTGTCGGAACGATACTCTCTTTATTACTACTCCGATAAGACTGTGCACTTGCAGTTTTGTCCCATCAAGTTTTTGGCGCCGTTGTCGGGGAGTTAACTAATTTGATTAACTTTTTCTTGTGATTAGAATTTTGTTTTTTATTTTTATTTTCTTGTTTTTTTTACTTTTACTTTTTCCTTGCTAATTTTTTCTTCTCTTTTCTCTTGTCACCGTTAACTTCTTGGGTTCTTTCCCTTTTATGCGAAGGTCTAAAAGTCTTGGTGCATTCATACCTGAGATTGAAAGATTTCTGCACAAAAGGAGAAGAGAGGCACAAAATAATATTGCTATGGCTGAACGTACTCTCAAAGAGTATGCTACTCCTTCAACGGAGGAGCCACAAGCTATTATTGTGTACCAAACGGTTGAGGATGACAATTTCGAAATTAAGCCCGCACTTCTTAACTTGGTGCAACAAAATCAGTTTTCTGGTTCCCCTATTGAGGACCCAAACCTACATATCTCTACCTTTCTACGACTTAGTGGTACCCTAAAGGAGAACCAAGAAGCCGTAAGACTTCATCTCTTTCCCTTTTCCTTAAGGGATAGAGCTAGCGCTTGGTTCCATCACCTCATGGGATGAAATGAGGCGAGCATTCCTTGCCCGATTTTTCCCACCTTCTAAAACTGCCAAACTTAGGGACCAAATCACACGCTTCAACCAAAAAGATGGGGAGTCTCTCTATGATGCTTGGGAGCGTTTCAAAGAAATGCTCCGAATTTGCCCCCACCATGGTTTGGAAAAGTGGCTCATAGCCCACACTTTTTATAATGGCTTGTCTTATACCACTAAAATGACTGTTGATACAGCTGCAGGTGGAGCCTTGATGAACAAGAACTATACAGCAGCGTACGCCTTGATTGAGGATATGGCCCAGAATCACTACCAATGGACCAATGAGAGAGCCTTAACAGCTCCTACTCCCTCTAAGAAAGAGGCAGGTATGTACGAAATTTCTAACTAAGATCATCTTGCTGCTACAGTTGATGCACTAACCCAAAAAATCGAAAAACTCAATGTTAGTGCTATCAATCCTTCTTCTTCATCTCCTCTTTGTGAAGTCTGTGGTATTCATGGCCATATTGGTGTTGATTGTCAGCTAGGTAGTGCTATTGATAGTGTTGAGCAAATGAACTATGCTATACAAACACTCAAAATTCCTATGGACAAATGGCACCACCCGGCTATACAAACAACCAGAGGACCAATCAAAAATTTGGTTTGGAAATTTTAATTGAAAACTATATTATGAATCAAAATAAACAAATTCAAGAATTGAAAACCCAAACCGGATTTATAAATGATTCTCTAACCAAACTTAATGCCAAGGTTGACTCTTTTGCTACCCATAATAAGATGCTTGAAACACAAATCTCCCAAGTGGCCCAACAAGTGGCCGCATCCTCTCAAACACCAAGAATCTTTCCTGGACAAACCGAAACCAACCCACAAGCTCGTGTTAACGCTATATCATTAGGGAATGGTGGGAAGTTAGAGGATACCGTTTTTAAAACCATTGAGGGGGAGAGTAATGAGTATCAAGGTGAGGTAGCTATGGTTGAGAGTGAGAAACGATCCAAGACACCCTTGCCTTTAGGGCTTACTAAACCCTACTTGGAGGCTAAATTTAAAAAGTTCATGAATATACTTAAGAAGATTTGCATTAAAATTCCCTTTGTGGAAGCTTTGACTCGAATGCCTCTATATGCCAAGTTTATTAAGAAAATTTTTTCAAAAAAAGAGGCTATAGAACACAATGAGACAATAGCTTTGACTAGGGAAGGTAGTGCATTAATCAAAGAGCTTCCTCCAAAACTTGGGGATCCGGGTAGTTTCTCTATACCTTGTGTGATTGGAAGTGAGGCCATTAATAAGGCCATGTGTGATCTAGGAGCTAGTGTTAGCTTGTTACCCTTGTCCCTCTTCAAGAGGATGGGTATAGGTGAATTAAAACCTACTAAAGCTACCCTAAGACTAGCCAATGGAACCATAGTTAGTCCCGCTGGATTTATTGAAGATATACCTGTCGAGGTAGGAGGGATGTACATCCCGACTGATTTTGTAGTTTTAGATATGGGTGAAGACGACTTAGTGCCTATACTTTTAGGAAGACCTTTTCTCGCTACTACAGGAGCTCGTATTGATGTTAAGGAAAGTAAGATTGTGTTTGAAACAATAGGTTTTGGCTTTGATATTGATACTCAGGAACCTTTCTATTTTCCTCGTTGCATGCTTGATAATCATGTTGTGCAAGAACGTTCTTTAACGTCATCTACACAACATGATCTATTCGATCCATTTTAAGATTTTCTTTCTAACGGTCAAGCTAGTGACGTTAAAGGAGCGCTTCGTGGGAGGCAACCCACGCATTTAATTGCTTTTGTTTTGTTTTTGTTTAATGTTTTGTAGGTCGTTGTCCGCTTAAAGTTCGAGAAAACCACAAAAATTTTAGCCCCGGACGTCTAGGAAGTTGGCACGGCCCGTGCCAAATATGGCACGGCCGTGCGCGATTCTAGGTTTGTTTTTTACTCTTCTCCTTCATCCATTCTTCACTTTAAACATCTCTCTCAACTTACCCAACCTCTAAACCTTCATAACTACTCCCCTCCAAACCTTCCAAACTCCATCAAACCTCAACCAATTCACAAAATTTCTTCACAAAAACAACTCTAAACATCACCACAACCAAAACCCACCACTCCAAAACAACTTTCATCCACCCAAACCACAAATTCCCAAATTCAAATTCCCTAAAAACCTAACCCTAAAACCACCAAAATTTTCACCAAAACCCACCTTTCCACCTCAATATCTTACTTCCAAATAAACCCCATCACAAAACCTACCTTTCCACAACAAATTTTCCCAAACCCCAACCTTCCAAATATCCAAAAAAGTCAACAAAGTCAAACATGGCTACAAAGAGACCGGGAAAGGAAGTTGCAAGCTCGAGTGAAGGAGGAAACAAGAGGCAAGCTACCCCAAAGAATCACGACATCACATTCATCACTCCGGAACAACGGAGTAGGTATAAATCTCTTCTCTCTAAACCTTTGCACCCTTGTAGGTATCCTGATGATTATGACATGAATAGGTTAGGGATTAGAGATAATGTGATTATGCTGTTGAATAGGTTAGGATGGGGTGATATGATGAGACCTATGCGGGGTTATGAGAACTTCACCTATGAATTTTTGAGCACACTTGTTTTTACTAAAGATAGGATGAATTATGATGACCCCGACCATAGAGTTTACTTCCGGCTTATGAACACCGATTATGAGATGTCTTTACAAAACTTTTGCAATGAGATGGGCTTCGCCAATGCGGGGTTCATCCATGACTCTTATAATCATGATCTAAGGCCGGAAGCATACTACCCCATCACCTTTTGGCAAAGTATTACCGGCCTAGAACAATACAACTCTAGATCCAATAAGGCTAGTAATATACATAACCCTGTGCTTAGATACCTCCAAAGGGCTATGGCTTGCACAATTTGGGGTAGAAAGGAAGTAGGTACCACTAGGACGAATGAAATATTTATGCTTTGGGCAATGCTTAACAACCATCCGGTGAATAATTGCTTTTATATGCTTGATTATCTTGCTTCTTTAGGTGCGAAATCTAATGTTAGGAGTGAAATAGTGGTAGGGGGCGTTATCACCTTTATAGCGAGGAAGTTTGGCGTAGGTGAGAACCGAGGGATTAATAGAATTGAGGGGAACAACAAGCTTAATATAGAAACCCTCATTGCTATGAATTTCATTAAGCCTCAACCTGGCCGTATTACTTTTGAGCTTCAACTCAATGTGCCTATGTGTTTAATTGTACTTCCTAACCCATCTCGGACTAACACCGAGGTGGAAGAAAATTTGTTGTATGTTGGTGATGTCTCACAGGAACAGGAGGAGGAACAAAACTTTGAGGAGGAAGGTGCAAACTTGCACCACAATGAAGAGCACCATGACTATGATACCGGTGAGAACTATAATGATCCAATCAACCGG
Organism: Medicago lupulina; assembly: GCA_958299785.1. NCBI lineage: Eukaryota > Viridiplantae > Streptophyta > Magnoliopsida > Fabales > Fabaceae > Medicago > Medicago lupulina. The sequence continues at coordinate 23,425,378 of OY283145.1, read as the reverse complement.
TGGGCATGGATGCAAACAGAGGTTGACCGCATAAGCACCGAGCAACAAAGGCAAGGTGTTGAAATCACCGGATTAAGAAACGATGTCCAAACAGGCAATCGGGTTAATGATGAGAACAATCACATGCTCCGGATGATGATGCAACACTTCAACCTCCAAGGTCCTCCTTACGGACCTCAATAAAATGTGAGCTTTCCTCTTCCTCTCTTCCTTCTATCTCTACTCTCTCTCTCCACCTATCATCACCTTTCTTCTTCTACTTCTTCATCTTTCTTTACCTTTAAATTTTTGTTTTTATTGAACCATTGAGGACAATGCTTCTCCCAAGTGTGGGGGGGGCCTAATAAAGTGTCTCGAGTCGTAGTGTTCCCAAACTCCCTTGGACTTTATTATTTTGTTTTGTTTAATTGCTAGAGGCATGATTAAGTAGCTTGTTTTTTATTGAAAAATATGACATAAATTTTTTGTTGTCTTCTCTAAATTGGTAGTTTCTTGTACATGAAAGTGAACTCTTGTATTTTAATGTTTTCTTGATAAACCCACATCTTGTTCTATGGTGAAAAGTTCTCCAATGAGTATATGCACATGTTACACCCCTTGAGCAATTGTATGATTAGGTATTTTAAGGAACACGTTCTAGTTTTAAAGGTAAGTTAACCCTCAAAGATTTTAAGAGTAAAAGTAGTATAAGCTAGTGTGGGGGAGTTTAAAAAGCCAAAATAAAACTAAAGGTTGCATCACTGAATCTAGATTGGGGAAGGAGGTAGGCCCTCCGACTTCCTACGTGAAGGTGATGTTATCTTGAGTCAAATAAAAGCATCATCGAATCTAGATTGGGGAAGGGGGTAGGCCCTCCGACTTCCTACGTGAAGATGATGTTTTAAGGGGCAACATTGAATCTAGATTGGGGAAGGGGGTAGGCCCTCCGACTTCCTACGTGAAGATGTTGTTCCCTTAAATTAATGTGCTTAAATTCCAAATTTGTTCAAATGGCAAAAGGTCAAAATGACCACAATTACTCCCACGTATCTTATACGAAATGAAGAAAGAATTTTTCTCGGTTAGCTTAGTCTTTAGTTTAGAACATGTTTCCTCATAATATCTGTTTATACAGGAGCAAAAATAGGGATGAACTACACACACACATTCAATTAGAACTTGATTGTTGAGTTGAATAAAGATTTCAAAAATTGCTCGAGTTTGTGATTAGTGTACATTAGAAATAAAAACCTTTTTGAGGAGACATAAGCTTCATTTGAATTGTCATATATATATATACTCTTGTTTTATGCTACAATGTCTATGCCTTTTGCTTGAGGACAAGCAAAGATCCAAGTGTGGGGGAGTTTGATGAGTCAATAAAGTAATATATTTAATGAAGTATTTAATCTTATTTACTTTAATTTAAGTATATTATTATTTCCTTTTTAAGTCATTTAGTTGATTTAGTCCTAGTTTTATTTATATAATATTTAATCTTGTTTTATTTAGATTTAGGTTTATTTTATATATAATATTCAGTTTTATTTAGATCTAAGTTTATTTTATATAATATTCTGTCTCGTTATATTTAGATTTAAGTTTATTTTATATTATTGTTATATATTTTATAGAACTATTTTACTTTAGAATGCAATCTATTATATTTCAGGGACGAATATTGGATGGAAAGAGCCTTGGAGCAGAAGAAAGGAATTCAGAGCTAATTTGGAGCAAGAATACGAAGATTCGAAGCCAAAAATAAGTCTCCCCCAAGTCAAAAGCTTGGCACGGCCCGTGCCAAATGTGGCACGGCCGTGCCACTTCTCAGGATTTCTTTAGCTGCTTTTGCTTCCTGTGCAAGCTACTTTGTTTTTATTTTAGGCCCACAGTTTCTTGTGGGGCACTCTAGTATTATAGTTGCTTAGGCTCTAAGTCAATTGTAGGCTATAAATAGAGGAGCCTTCCATCACAAATATTTATCTTATTCTTGGAATACAATAGTGACAATTGTTTCTAATAATAATTTCTATTTCTCTTTATTTTACTTATGTCTTCTTTCTTCTTCTTCCCTTCGTCTACTATGATCATGAGTGAGTAGACTCTTTTGTCTTGGGATTGCTGGATAGTCTAATGACATAATCCAAAGCAAACCAAGCCTTCTCCTTAAATTAAACTCCTATATAACCTAGTTTCTAATCTAAATTCACCGATTAAACATGGATTAATCATTATCAAATACCAACAAGCGAACACTGAGGTTACGATAATTATTAATCCATTATCCCAAACGTCAAATCTACAAGCGAAAGTTGCGATGAGATGTTGGAACAAGTGAATATTAGACAGAGATTGCAAAGGCAGTGAAATAGTCTTTGCAATCTTGGGACGAAGTAGTTTCACAGCCTTAATGCATCTCCTAGTAATTAATTCAACGAAATAGGATTAATTGCTAGGAGTTAACTCTTACTGGACTGAGAGGAAAAGTAAGGGGCTAAAGGGAAACCGATCATACGAAACTAGATCTATCATAAGGTTTTAAGGATAAAGCTTCGGTTTGTAGAGGGTTTGTTATTACGACAAACCAATAATCCCAAGGCTCTTCTTTTATATTATTTTCTCTTTCAACCATTAAAAACCCTATTTTTACTATTCTCTCTTCTAATCATAATTCTAAGTTGATTGAATTAACCAACTCCCTGTCGGAACGATACTCTCTTTATTACTACTCCGATAAGACTGTGCACTTGCAGTTTTGTCCCATCAAGTTTTTGGCGCCGTTGCCGGGGAGTTAACTAATTTGATTAACTTTTTCTTGTGATTAGAATTTTGTTTTTTATTTTTATTTTCTTGTTTTTTTTACTTTTACTTTTTCCTTGCTAATTTTTTCTTCTCTTTTCTCTTGTCACCGTTAACTTCTTGGGTTCTTTCCCTTTTATGCGAAGGTCTAAAAGTCTTGGTGCATTCGTACCTGAGATTGAAAGATTTATGCACAAAAGGAGAAGAGAGGCACAAAATAATATTGCTATGGCTCTCGGCCTTTTTCACATTTTTCCTCCAAAAACGTCAATTATAAGTTCCCTAGGTCCAATTTGATCCTAAAAACTTACCTAATCATTCTTATATACATCAAGGCACTCAAAACCATCTAAAACACGTCTTAAAACAACATTCTAAAAATCACAATTTTCACAGGTCAACTCGCTATGGCGAGTGGGATTGCTCGTGTAACGCCCCATTTATATTTAATTATTTTTAGTTGATGTTTGAGTATTTTTATTTGATATATATGAATTATATGACCTTTTGGTGTGGTGTGTGTATTTAAATAATTATTTGTGTTTTATTTAAATGAATGTTATTTGTTTTATTTAATAAAATTAGGAGGAAAATAGTATTTATTTGGTTAAAGGGGAGTTATTATAATTAATTAGAAATTAAAGGGAGTTAAGAAAAATAGAAGGGGAGGTTATGTTTTACTGAGAAAAAGGGGAATAGAGAAAAAGTCAGTAACATTTTTGTACGTACAAGAGAAAAACCAGAGTTTTGGGAAAAAGAGAGAAGAACCAAGAGCAAAGAGGGATTAGCCAAGAGGAGAGAATTTCTGTAGCAATTGTTCATCTAATCAGGTAAGGGTGGGCTAACATTTCAATTGTTAATATATATGTATGTATGTTTTCATGAAATTGGATGGAAAATGGTGAATGTTGATTTAGGGTTAAGAACATGAAAATGCCATTGTTGATGAATTATGTATGATTGATGATGTTGCTATGAGTTGTTTCTGATGCTTTGTTGTGTATTGAACCCATAAACATGTTTGTAACTCATTTTGGGTAATCAGGGGATCAAAATTGGGTTTTTGAGGTGAAAAATGGTGAAAAAATCGTAACAGCCTGTGCCAGATCGTGCTCCGATTTTGTCAAATCGTGCTCCGATTATTTCCGAATGAAAATGCAATTTTTGCCCCAGAAAATCGTACTCCGATTTGACAGCATCCCCTGTTTCGCGTTCTTGCGTCTATTTCACCCATTTCTGTTCCGAACTGGCTTTTGGTGTAAACATTAAAGTTGTAGACAATTGAGTTAGCTTTCTAATGGCTTTGGTTTGACTTGAAAATGATTTTTAGATTTTGAGTTATGATGAAAATAGTCCAAGTGGGTCTCCAGGAAACTTTAAGAAAACTTAGCATAACTTATTCCAAGTTAGTCCAAAAACTTATGGTTGGTTTCCCAACTTCAAACTTAAGTATTAGAGATTTAGTTGAGGTGTTTTATGAGTATTTGGCTTATGTCTTATTGATCAAACTTGATTTGCTTTTGAAGGATGTTTTGGACTTTGATATGAATGTAATTGATTAATGTATATGTTGCTATTGTTGTTGATATGTTGGAATATATATGTTTATAAATGTACAACTATATACGGTGTATCGTTGTTCCCGTTGTTGATGTTGTTGAGTCGTGTTGTCCAAGTTGGGGAGTGTGTCATAAGTATTAGGCACAAATGTTGATGTCGTGGTAGGTGTTGTTGTTGTTGTCTGGTTGTATGCTGATATACACCATTGAGTTGTTGATGTTGTATGTTGATATACACAAGTGGAGTTCATTGCATAATGCATAAAAGCGGGAGGGCTTTTGCCCTGGAATGCTCGTCATTCAAAAGCGGTGAGGACCTCGATCCTGGAATGCATTGTCATTCAAAGCGGTGAGAGCTTATGCTCTGGAACGCCTTGTCGTTCAAAGCGGGAGGACTCATGTCCTGGAACACTTTGTTGTTCAAAGCGGTGAGGGCTCGGCCCTGTATTTTGGTATCACATGCATATTGCATTAGTTGTTGTTGTCGTTGCATCGTTGTAGTCGTTGAGTTGGTCGAGTTGATGTTGTCATTGGTTGAGTAGTTGTTGATGTTGATGAGTCGTTGAGGTGGTTGTTGAGTTGTTGTCGATGATGTGGTTGATTGCCTAATATAAATTAAAGGTTGCAAATCTAATGTGAGATGAAGTAGTTGTTGATGATGATGTTGATGCTTTTGGTGTTGTTGAGGTCAATCAATTATAATTGTTGTAGTTGCTGTTGATGGATGTTAATGCCATGTATATATGGATTTAGTAATGTTTGTTGCCATGATTGTTGTTGTTTTAATTCAAGTTGATGAATTATATGTATATATATTATTTTTGACTTGTGAACTCACCCCTTCTGTTGGAATTGCCGCCTTGTGGGCAAGTGCAGGTAATGAAGGCTAGTGAGGTTTTGGCTCTTGTGTCTTAGGGCTCTGATACATAACGGGATGGGGAATCGTTGTCTTTTCTTGCATTCCTTTATGTATCATATTTTGAAGAACGTGTTGTTGAATTAAATAGTTGGTTGATGTTTTAAATTGTTGAGGCCTTTGAGCCAAGGATTTTGTTGTAGGTGAATGATGATGATTTTGAAAGAAAATATTTCCGCTGCAGATTTTATAAGAATGATATGTTGAATTAAATAGTTTTATTTTCTATTTAAGAAGGTTTTTGAAAAGCAGTGTAATGCTCCGTTTGATGTTGAATAACTCTGATTATAATTATTATTACGATGTTTTGGGAAACGGGGTTGAATAACTCTGATTATAATTATAATCAGGGTTAATTATAATTAGATGGATTATAGTTTAATAGAATTGAAATGCTAGGCTCACCCTTACCTTAGTTTTGCAGAAATCGCAGCTCTCCTTGGTCTCTTCTCTCTTCTCTGGTTTTTCTCCCTTTTTCTCCAAAAACGTATGTACTGACAACTCTTGACCTAATTTCCCTTTTTATATTCCCAACAAATCTTATCTTATTTACTCTTTCTCCCACATAACTCTCTAAAATCTCAAAACTACCCCACATCTCTATATTTATTTTAATTTCAAATCTTATTTTATTAAACAATAAAATAAGTCACCACATCACATAAAAATCACTTAAATCTTAATCTCCACATCTCTTAAAATATACTTAAATATATCTAGACTCTTCAAATAATTCAAATAATTAAATAATTAAAATAATCTAAAATGGGTGTTACAACTCTCCCCAACTTATAAGATTTTCGTCCTCCAAAATTTACCTTAAGCAAACAACTATGGATAAGATTCCAGCATCTTACTCTCTAGCTCCCACGTCAAGCTTTCACCAGTCGCTCCGTCCCAAACAACTTTCACAAGAGGTATCTCCTTGCCTCTCAACCGCTTCACTTCATGACCCTCAATCTTCACTAGTAAGGTCTCAACCGTAAGGTTATCCCTAACTTGCACATCATCCCTTTGGATCACATGAGATGGATCCGGAACATACTTCCGAAGTTGTGACACATGAAACACATCGTGCAAATTCGAAAGATGTGGTGGTAAACCCACTCGGTACGCCACCGTACAAACTCTTTCCGATATCTGATACGGACCAATAAAATAAGTCACCACATCACATAAAAATCACTTAAATCTTTGTCGCGTCATTTTTTGGAGATCAAGGCTATTTGATTAGCTTTTGAATCACTAAATATTTTACGACTTTGATTGAAAAAATTTATTTAAAAGGTGGGGTCCGGGGGTTGGTTATATTTAGGGAAGGTATTAGCACCCTAAATATTCGTAGTATTCTACGAGAACCTTTCGACTTTATTTAATTTATGTGTTATAAACTTGCTTGTTTTGAAAAAAAAATGGAATTTTGTATGATTGAAGAAAGAAAGACCTAATTATCTACATTTTATTGATTCGGAAGGACAAGTGCCCTTTGCCTACGTACCTGTGAGGGATCAGAACCTCGTAGTTCGGGATAAAAATTACCGTTTGATTGGTTGTGTGTTTTTTATTAGTTTTTTGGAAAAAAGGTTTTTAAAAGAAAAAAGCCAAGTGGCAAATGGGTATTTGTTTGTGTTTTTTATGTTAAAAGAAAATGACTTAAACTAGAATTAAATTGATTTAATGTTTGATTAAAGAAAATAAAAATAAAAAGACGATCACTTTTTTTTTTTTGGTGATATAGCAAAAAAATGAAAAAGAAAAGGACAACAGGAAAAGAAAAACAGCAAGAAAGAGCCTAAGCTCTCGGAAACAGAACGCCCATTTCGTCGTTCCTGATCAGCGGAATAAGGTCGTTGGGTGCAGTATCATAAGTAGAAAATTCTTCATTTGATGTGGCACCGAGCTTGGCTAAAAAATCTGCACATTGGTTTCCTTCTCTGAAACAATGATGGATGGAGAAATTCCTTGTTGACAAGAGGTCCTTAATATCTTGAATTAGAACAGCATATGCGTGATAAGTGGAGGTACGCGTAGTGAGGAGCTGAATTGAGAGCATTGAATCCGAGTAACAAACCATGTCTTCTATACCTGCATCTATGGCCAGAAGAATACCCTGTTGAATTGCGGTAAGTTCTGCAAACAGGATGTCTGTAATTGTTGCAAGGAAGCCGGAGAAACCCGTGAGAAAAAAGCCTGAAGAATTCCGGATGAGTCCACTGAAACCAGCTCGAATAGGAGATCCTAAGCAGCTTCCATCTACATTGAGCACAAAACAGTTATAGTTGTTATTGTTCCAACGAACCATGCGGTCAGGTCGGGTTGTTGTAGCAGAAAGCATGGCTGTTCTTATTGTTTCAACCGTGTTTTGAATTTGAATATGTATCCGAGTGAGGGACCAAGATTCGGCACTTAAAAAATGTTTAGGATCAAGGTTTGTTTATAAAAAATGTTTTTGTGTTTTTTGTTATTTGAATGTTATTGATTTTTTTTGAATAGTTAAAAGAACAAACGGAGCGGGAATAATAAAAGCGTGAAAGTCCATGGTGACGTTTGCGCCACCATGAGACCGTTACCCTAATCTACAAACATAAAATAGAACGGCATACACACACTCACGCACACATATACCTAATCTATTACAAAAAATCCTATTAATACATTCTACGGTCTGCAAAAAATAAATAAATTACAAGATGCCTAAATACATTCTAAATTATGTGCAAGAAATAAAAAGATAAATAAATATGTTACATAAAACCTATATACATTCTAATGATTTAAAAATGATTAACGATAAAATAAAATATGTCAATGCAAACTAAAATGATATAAGATGCAGCCAAAATAAAATATGGTTAGAAATAAAAAATAAATAAAAATGAATGCAGGTAGGGGGTGCAGCAGTGATCAGGGGTGTGCCAAAGAGTAAAACAAAAAGGGATTGGGCTCTGGTTGGGGGGACCGGTTCGGTTCGGATCCTGGGTCGGATCCAGGAGAACCGAACCGGTTTTGAGGAGTATATAAAGGGTGTAAACCCTAATTTACCTCATTTTTAAAAATCTTTCTCTCTTTACCTCCCTTCTCTCTAAAAACTGCTCTGTTCTCTCTCTATGTTCCGACCGGATTCCGGTCTCCTTCTACGATAGGCGCGCCAGCTCCGGCGCGGTGGCCGGCGAGCCCTAGCGGCTGCACCGCCGCGCCGGAATGAAAAAAAAGGTTCTTTTTTTGTAATTTTTTTTTGCTGTTTCTTACAGTTTTCTCACCCTCTTCCCGTTTTCAAACCCTAAAGTCCCAAATCCTAATCCTACAACCCTAGATCTACAAAATACATAACGATAGAGAAAAGGAAAATTCACCTCGTTTTTGTGTTGTGGTTGATGTGATTGGCCGCGGTTTTGTTTGTGGTGTGCGGCTGTGATGTGTTTGTGATTCTGTCCGTGTGTTTGTGTTTGGTTGCTGTGTGGGTGCACCGTACGCGGGTGTGTTGTGTTTTGTGAGTTTGGCTGGGCGCGTGTGTGTTGTGAGTGTTCTGGCCGGGTTTGATTGTGTGTTTACGACCTTGTGCTTGCAGGTTCCGATTGGAAGCAGTTGTGTGAAGGTTTCAGTCTTTAGGTCAATTTTTTGGCCGTTTTTGTGTTCTGTCCCCCTTTTATGCTTGCAGGTGCTGGATTTTATAATGTTGGCATTAGGGTTTCCAAAAGAAACTGATTCCCTTGACTTGGGGACGATTCCTGGAACTTTGTTGTTACGGATGAACTTGCCTTGAACCGGATTGAGATTGCCTGTAATGAGGCGCGTGACTGGCTATGTTTGACTTGGGACTTGGATATGGACGAAAAATAAAGAAAAATAAATAATAGTAATAAGAAGAGATAATGGCTAAAAAAAAAAGAAAAGGAATTTAAAATTTTAAGAATTGAATTTAAGATTAAGATTAAAAAAGAATTAAAATTTTGAAATTTAAATAAAAGATGGAAATTGGATTTAAAAACAAAGATAAAGTTTGAGGAGGGCCCGACTCGGAACAAAAAATGAGGTATTTTAAAATACCTCACTGCCAAAATTTCATTCGAAAAGTCGAAGATTATTTTGGGCCGGATGACGTGTGTCAGTGGCGCCTTAGGTCAAAAATTGGGGTATGACAGATGCCCCTATTTAAGTTTCTTCGTCCGGAGATTTGAAGATAAAATCTTTGATTCAACTAGTCGAGGATACTTAAATACAAAGTACGCCATTTTTTACCTAAGATGCTATGAATGCTTGTGATTCAATATGAATGCAAGACGGCGGAGACCTTTTGACTGGGACAATGAATCCCAATGGGATATCTGAACTTGTTGAGAAAAGGACCCGACTCCGCTTGCGGACGGTGTAGTTTCACTAGGGAAAATGGTAATGTATCATTGTATTGGTCTGGAATGGAGAGGCACATTTTGGCCAGACAGACTGGGGACGACACTTGAGAGAATGACAGGTACAAGAGTAGTCCGTTATTTGGGACTGACCATTTGACAAACATGACAAGAGGAAAAACTCAGGACCTCCATTGTTTAGGACTGACCACCTGGAAGACAGAAAATAAACCTCAAGCTGTCTGTTGTATAGGACTTGCCACTTGACTCAAGCTGTCCGTTGTTTTGGGACTCGCCACTTGGAAGAAAGATGGTAAACCTCAAGTTAGTCCGTTGTATAGGACTTACTACTTGACTCAAGCTTTCCGTTGTTTAGGACTTACCACTTGAAAAAAAAATACGAAAAAGTAAACTCAAGTTGTCCGTTGTTTAGGACTTACCACGTGGAAGACAGGAAAATAAACCTCAAGCTGTCCGTTGTGTAGGACTTACCATTTGGAAGACAGAAAAATAAGCCTCAAGTTGTCTGTTGTGTAGGACTAACCACTTGACTCAAGCTGTCCATTGTTTAGGACTCGCCACTTGGAAAAAAGATGATAAAACTCAAGCTATCCGTTGTTTAGGACTTACCACTTGACTCAAGCTATCCATTGTTTAGGACTTACCACTTGAAAGAATTGATGACTGAATTGATGAGGTATGACCGAACAAGACTCTGGGTGACTCACGCAATCATGTGTGAATTGACATGGTGTGTATATGCGTGTGTGTATGTGTGCGTTGTGTACGCTTGGATGTGTGAGTATATGAAAGTATTGATCTGTGGATGCATGAATGTATGAATGTATGATTGTGACTTGAACGACCATATAAAATGCATATGACAGGTGACTCGATGGAACAAGACAGGATGTGTAAGATTGGAGGCGGACTGACAGCGCAGTACAAACACTCGGCAAATTTCCTCGGAGTTGATATTATCGTGAACAAATCGGGCCATTGGTGGTATGAAACCTGGACACGGTGGCAGCCAATGCCCCTTGGGAAGATAGCTCATTATCAGTTGGAGTTCTGGGAGAAGTCGCCATTTGTAAATGGGAGCAGAGTGTTCTTCCCTCGGCATGCTATAGCAGTCATTCTTTGTTTTTGTTTTTGAGAATCCCTAATTTTTCCTGGACCGCCCTTTCGGGTTTTCAGTCCACCGGGAGTACATTCTTTTTTGTGCCCCTAATTTTTGCCTGGACCGCCCTTTCGGGTTTTCAATCCACCAAGACGCTCTCTATTGCCTAAGCCGCCTTTTCAGGTTTTTAGCTTAGCGAGCTTTTGGTTTGTTTTTTTGCTTTTTTTTTTTTTGTATTTTTGGATTGTGACTGCATCTTGCTCGAAGTAGAGGCCTTCTCCATAACACTTAGCCATGTTTCTCTTCCGGAATGTAACCGTTCTCAAGGCAGACACTGATGTATGTTTCATCTACTCATGAGTTCAAAGAGAGTGTGTTTGTCGCTCACACTTTTCAAAATATGTAAAAAAAAATTGTATTTTTTTTGAAAGAATTTGTTTCAAGTATTGCCATCAAAACTGAAGAAATTTTGCAAATAGAATAAGTGAGAGTTCAAAATAAATGGGCACAGGCTCAAATTTGATGAATTGAGTGCTGACCCGCCAATGGCACGGCTCCACAGATTTTGAAAAATTTGGAAAATGGTAAATATATGGGAAGGGTACATTGAACACCGTAACCACTATTCTCCCTAACAACTTTGAATTGCCCCTGTTCCGGGTCTTTCATTTGCAGATGCTTCGAATCGGAGGTCTACTGATGACTGGATGCCCCAAGTTGACTGTGCCTGACCGAATGCAGTTACTTTGTCTTTTGATCCTTAACTTTTGCATAGATCACCCTTGCGGGTTTTTCAATCTATCAGGATAATTATTTTGGTCTCTAATTTTTGCCTGGACCGCCCTTTTGGGTTTTCAGTCCACCGAGACGCTCGTTTTTGCCTAAGTCGCCTTTTCAGATTTGCAACTTATCGAGCTTTTTGATTTTTTTTGACAAAGTATTTCTTGACTGCACCGACACGCGGGTTTGTCGACATTTGTGGTCACATGGGTTATTGCACATGGGTCCTCATAACTAGGCATCCACTTGCCCCTGGAGTCTGGTTGGAAAGACAATGTCTTTTTTAGCACAAGGTCTCTTGAAATCCACAGGGACGATCCTTCTTGCTGGAATTTTGTTTCAACCTCTTTTGATGTAGTCGTGCAAGGCCGTCATGCATTTAAATTTGGTCAAGCTTGAATTTCCGCAGAACTCCTATTGACGGGACTTTGACGATCTCCATGTTATATACTGAGGGAAGGAGGGGGCTGCCCCTGTTGGGGTATTCACTTGAAGTATGATGGTAGCATCTCGTGCCAGTCTTTGTAAGTGAATGCCCTTTTCAGGACACTCTTCTCGATATTTCTGTTTTTGACTTTGACGGTTAAGATGCCCTCAGTAGGCGAGAAAACCCCATCGGGAACTTCTTCATCTTCCTCTTCTTCGGACACAGGGAACTCAAAGTTGGGAGAGAGTGTAACTCCCTCTTTAATTATTTAATTATTATATTAGATGTTATGATATATGTTTATATATTATATGAGTTTGATGATTATGTGACGTATTTGTGACGTATTTGTGACGTGTGACGTGTTATTATTTTATTGTTTAATAAAATAATATTAGTGATGTTTATATGAATATTTGTTTAGTAATTAAATAGATGTGGTGGAATAAGATAAAATCTTAAGAGATGGGGTTATAATTATAATTAAGAAGAGTTGTGTGGGTTAAGAAAGAATTAGTTAAGTTGTGAGGGAGTATATAAGAGAAGTAGGTTAAGAAAGGGAATATTTTGAGAACGCGTATCAGACTTTTAGAGAAGAAGAAGAACGGTTGAACAAGGAGCAAAGCTAGGTTCCAATTTCTGCAACTTTTCCAGGTAAGGGTGAGCCTAACTTCAGTAGTATTAATGTTAAATCATCTGTTCTTGATTAGCTTAGAGGTTGGGATGAATTGAGAGAAGTTTTGAGAATTAGGGTTATGATGAATTTAGTGAATTTGATGTGAGATGGCTGTGAATTGGTGTAGTAATGTGTTACAGAACCTAGATTATCCCCTAGGATGTTAATGCTGATGAATTAGAACCTTAATTGGAGAGAATTGGCAGGTTTTGGTGTGAATTGGACTGAACCCGTAGTGGTTCTGAGATCGCTCGCCTGAGGCGAGCAGATCACTCGCCATGGCGAGTAACTCTTGGTTGCTCGCGAGGCGAGCAGTATAGCTCGCCGTGGCGAGCTTGACCCTTAAACTTAGGATTTTTGCCAAACTTTAGATGGTTTTGAGTGCCCTTATATTTATAGAGATAACCTGTGGAGTTGGTTTGGTCAAATTTGATTTAGGGAGCTTAAAGATGAGAATTTTGTTGAAAAATGTCAAAAAGGCCGAAGCACCCAGTATTTCTCGCCTCCAGCTCGCCCCCAACTCGCCTTTGGCGAGTGAGCTGATGTGAGTACTCGCCTGTGGCGAGCAGATGTACTCGCCATGGCGAGTTAGTTGGTTCAGGACTGTTTGTTGTTTCGCGATCTGTTTCGCATGGGATTTTAAGAGGAACCCTTGGGGTAGTATTAGTGAAGTTTTATACCCTTTTGTGTATGCTGTAAAGATGACTGATGATGGTTCTATTATATCTTGATAAATGATGTGTTGTTGAATATAAGTGTTGCATGAGTGTGTGATGCTAAATGAATAAGATGATGTTATGTGTTGCAATGTGTATGTGTGACTAGATGATGTTCTGCCATGTAATTATTATTAACTGCATGTGTCAGTCTTAAAAATGTAATGATGTTGCGACGGTGTATTAAGTTGTTAACGACGAGTCCATGCATTTGCATAATTATGAGACGGTGGAGCTTTATGCTCAAAGCGACGGTGGAGCATTTGCTCAAGCGACGGTGAAGCATATTAATGCTATAAATATATGGTACCACATGCATGATGTTGAGACGTTAGGTGTTGCATTTAGTCGAGTCAATTGTGACATATATGAGATGATGTTTGAGACGTTGATATGTGATGTAATGTTGTTTTAGATGATGTTTATGATGTTGATATGATGATATTTATGATGATGCCATGAAGTGCTATAATGCATATGTGATGAGTTGGATATATGATTTGTTAATCTTGACTTATGATTATATATTAATATTATTGTTGTGAATCTCACCCCTTCTGCTGGAATTGCCGCCTTGTGGGCAAGTGCAGGTACCCAGTCTTAGTTGCGAGGATTGTGTGAAGTTAGGGTTGCTCTGATATGTAATGGGATGGGGTCTTTTGTGGAGTCTATTCCTTTATGTATCGTGTTGAATAAATGATGTTGACTTTTTGAGATGTAGAAACTTTAATATTTTGAGACGTTTTGCTGGCTTTTAAGCCAATACATTTATGAGATGAAACCTTTTGAAATTCCGCTGCTTAAGTGAATGTTTTGTAAATCGATAAATGATTATCTAAGTGATTTTTAAAGATGAAATGTGACACTCCGTTGTGACGATTACTCTGATGTATGATTTATTTAATGAAATTTTTAAGACGGGAAAATGGGGTGTTACAATTGGTATCAGAGCAGGTCGGTCCGTCCGGCCAAGTAGAGAGTCGAGTGACGTTGTCTTAGAGTAGGATAGTATTACTGTATTATTCTGACTCATGTTTGTTTCCAGAGAACTAGATGGCTGGTAGAAATGATGCTGCTCTTGCTGCTGCTTTGGAAGCAATGGCTCAAGCTGTGGGTAATCAGAACAATGCTGGTGGGAATGACGGAACTAGAATGTTGGAGACGTTTCTGAGGAATCACCCGCCTACCTTCAAGGGGCGTTATGATCCTGATGGAGCTCAGTTGTGGCTCAAGGAAGTTGATAGGATTTTCAGGGTCATGCAATGTGACGATGTTCAGAAGGTGCGGTTTGGCACGCACATGCTAGCGGAGGAGGCCGACGATTGGTGGGTTAGTCTCCTACCCATTTTGGAGCAAGATGGAGCCGTGGTGACGTGGGCTGTTTTCACGAGGGAGTTCCTTAATAGATACTTTTCAGAAGATGTTCGTGGAAAGAAGGAGATAGAGTTCCTGGAGCTTAAGCAAGGGAACATGTCGGTGACCGAGTATGCGGCCAAGTTTGTAGAGTTGGCTAAGTTCTATCCGCATTATGCACCCGAGACGGCTGAGTTTTCTAAATGTATCAAGTTTGAGAACGGGTTGCGCGCTGATATCAAGAGAGCTATCGGTTATCAGAAGATTCGTGACTTTTCCGAGTTGGTGAGTAGCTGTCGGATATATGAGGAGGATACTAAAGCTCACTACAAGGTAGTGAATGATCGGAAAGCTAAGGGCCAGCAGAGTCGCCCTAAACCTTATGATGCCCCTAGAGATAAAGGGAAGCAGAGAGTAAATGATGAGAGGAGGCCCCAGAAGAAGGCTGCTCCTGCTGAGATTACTTGTTACACTTGTGGCGAAAAAGGCCATAAGAGCAATGCATGTACTGTTGACGTGAAAAGGTGTTACCGTTGCGGTTAGAAAGGGCATATCACTAGTGATTGCAAGTTTGATAATGTTGTGTGTTTCAACTGCAATGAGCAAGGACACATTGGTTCGCAGTGTAAGCAACCCAAGAAGACTAAGACTACTGGGAGAGTGTTTGCTTTGACCAGCACTCAGACTGAGAATGATGATCGCTTGATCAGAGGTACTTGCTATATTAATAATACTCCTTTAGTTGCTATTATTGATACTGGTGCTACGCACAGTTTTGTTGCTTTTGATTGTGTTTCTGCCTTGGGTCTTGATGTTTCTGATATGAATGGAGAAATGGTTGTCGAGACTCCAGCTAAGGGTTCGGTGACTACTTCTCTAGTATGTTTGAATTGTCCTTTATCTATGTTTGGCCGTGACTTTGTGATGGATTTAGTGTGCCTACCTTTAAGTGGTATGGATGTGATTCTGGGTATGAACTGGCTAGAATACAACCGAGTTCTTATCAACTGTTTTAGAAAGACGGTGCATTTTTCTTCTGTCGAAGAAGAGTGGGGCGCAGAGTTTCTATCTACGAAGCAGCTGAAGCAACTAGAACGTGACGGGATGTTGATGTTTTCGCTGATGGCTTCGTTATCTTTGGAGAACCAAGCTGTTATTGATGGGCTGCCTGTTGTGAAGGAATTTCCTGAAGTTTTCCCTGATGAGATTCCAGATGTGCCACCAGAGAGGGAGGTTGAATTTTCGATAGACCTTGTGCCAGGTACGAAGCCGGTGTCGATGGCACCTTATCGTATGTCTGCTTCTGAGTTAGCAGAGTTGAAGAAGCAGTTGGAAGACTTGCTTGAGAAGAAGTTTGTGAGACCTAGTGTTTCACCATGGGGAGCCCCAGTGTTACTTGTGAAGAAGAAAGACGGCAGTATGAGATTGTGTATTGATTACAGACAGCTGAACAAAGTGACGATCAAGAATAGGTATCCACTTCCGAGAATTGACGATTTGATGGATCAGTTAGTGGGTGCAAAGGTTTTCAGCAAGATTGACTTGAGGTCAGGTTACCATCAAATTAAGGTGAAGGATGAAGATATGCAGAAGACGGCTTTCAGGACCCGTTATGGTCACTACGAGTACAAGGTGATGCCTTTCGGTGTTACCAATGCGCCTGGTGTGTTTATGGAATATATGAACAGAATCTTTCATGAGTACTTGGATCAATTTGTTGTGGTTTTTATTGATGATATTCTAATATATTCTAAGACTGAAGCTGAGCATGCAGAGCATTTGAAGATTGTATTGCAAGTGTTGAAAGAAAAGAAGCTGTATGCTAAATTGTCTAAGTGTGAGTTCTGGCTAAACGAAGTAAGTTTTCTTGGCCATGTTATTTCTGGTGAAGGTATTGCGGTTGACCCGTCTAAAGTTGAAGCGGTATCGCAATGGGAGACGCCTAAGTCGGTTACGGAAATTAGAAGCTTTTTGGGACTGGCTGGTTATTACAGGAGGTTTATAGAAGGATTTTCTAAGTTGGCTCTTCCGTTAACGCAGTTGACGTGTAAGGGTAAGTCGTTTGTATGGGATGTGCATTGTGAGAATAGTTTCAATGAATTGAAGAAGCGCCTGACGACGGCTCCAGTTTTGATTTTGCCGAAGTCTGATGAACCTTTTGTGGTATATTGTGATGCGTCCAAGTTGGGTTTAGGAGGTGTGCTTATGCAAGAAGGTAAGGTGGTAGCATATGCTTCAAGACAATTGAGGATTCATGAGAAGAATTATCCGACGCATGACTTGGAGTTGACAGCTGTGGTCTTTGTATTGAAAATATGGAGACATTATTTGTATGGTTCGAGGTTTGAAGTATTCAGCGATCATAAGAGTTTGAGATATTTATTTGATCAGAAAGAGTTGAATATGAGGCAGAGAAGGTGGCTTGAGTTATTGAAGGACTATGATTTTGGGTTGAATTACCATCCTGGTAAAGCAAATGTGGTTGCGGATGCCTTGAGTAGGAAAACTGTGCATATGTCCGCGTTGATGGTGAAAGAATTTGAGTTGTTAGAACAATTTAGAGACTTGAGCTTGGTGTGTGAAAGAACACCTCAGAGCATAAAACTGGGAATGTTGAGAATTGATAATGATTTCCTGAAGCATATCAAAGAGGCACAAAAAGAAGATGTCAAATTTGTAGACTTGTTGATTGCTGGTAATGAGACTGTGGATGGTGACTTTAAGGTCGATGATCAAGGAGTGTTGAGATTCCGAGGGAGAATTTGCATTCCTGACAATGAAGAGATTAAGAAGATGATTCTTGAAGAGAGTCATAGAAGTAGCTTGAGTATTCACCCGGGAGCTACGAAGATGTATCATGACTTAAAGAGGCTGTTTTGGTGGTCTGGTTTGAAACGCGATGTGGCACAATTTGTATATTCTTGCTTGGTTTGTCAAAAGTCGAAGATTGAGCATCAGAAGCCGACTGGTATGATGGTACCTTTAGATGTGCCAGAGTGGAAATGGGATAGTATATCCATGGATTTTGTGACGAGTTTGCCCAATACTCCTAGAGGGAACGATGCTATTTGGGTAATTGTTGATAGATTGACGAAGTCTGCTCACTTTCTGCCAATCAACATTACTTTTCCTGTGGCTCAGTTGGCGGAGACTTATGTTCGAGAGATAGTTAAGCTGCATGGTGTTCCTTCGAGCATCGTATCTGATAGAGATCCAAGATTTACTTCTAGATTTTGGAAGAGTTTGCAAGAGGCGTTAGGATCTCAGTTGAGGTTGAGTTCGGCTTATCATCCGCAAACAGATGGTCAGTCGGAGAGGACGATTCAGTCGTTGGAGGACTTGTTGAGAGTTTGTGTACTTGAACAGGGAGGAGCTTGGGATAGTCATCTTCCATTGATAGAGTTCACTTACAACAACAGTTACCATTCAAGTATTGGAATGGCGCCGTTTGAGGCCTTGTATGGTCGGAGATGCAGGACTCCGTTGTGCTGGTTTGAGTCGGGTGAAAGAGTGGTCTTAGGACCGGAGATCGTTCAACAGACTACTGAGAAGGTGAGAATGATCCAAGAAAAGATGAAAGCGTCGCAGAGTCGACAAAAGAGTTATCATGATAAGCGTAGAAAGGACCTTGAATTCCAAGAGGGGGACCATGTGTTTCTGAGAGTGACTCCTTTGACGGGTGTTGGACGTGCTTTGAAATCGAAGAAGTTGACTCCGAGGTTTATTGGACCGTATCAGATTTCAGAGAGGATTGGACCGGTGGCGTATCGTGTTGGATTACCACCGCACTTGTCGAATTTGCATGATGTTTTTCATGTATCTCAGCTGAGGAAGTATGTTCCGGATCCGTCTCATGTGATCCAAAGCGATGATGTGCAAGTTAGGGACAACCTTACGGTTGAGACCTTACCCGTGAGGATTGATGATCGAAAGACGAAGACGTTGAGAGGCAAGGAGATACCTCTTGTGAGAGTTGTTTGGGACGGAGCGACGGGTGAAAGCTTGACTTGGGAGCTAGAAAGTAAGATGCTGGAATCCTATCCAGAGTTGTTTGAGCAAGGTAAATTTTCGAGGACGAAAATCCTTTAAGAGGGGGAGAGTTGTAACGCCCTCTTTAATTATTTAATTATTATATTAGATGTTATGATATATGTTTATATATTATATGAGTTTGATGATTATGTGACGTATTTGTGACGTGTGACGTGTTATTATTTTATTGTTTAATAAAATAATATTAGTGATGTTTATATGAATATTTGTTTAGTAATTAAATAGATGTGGTGGAATAAGATAAAATCTTAAGAGATGGGGTTATAATTATAATTAAGAAGAGTTGTGTGGGTTAAGAAAGAATTAGTTAAGTTGTGAGGGAGTATATAAGAGAAGTAGGTTAAGAAAGGGAATATTTTGAGAACGCGTATCAGACTTTTAGAGAAGAAGAAGAACGGTTGAACAAGGAGCAAAGCTAGGTTCCAATTTCTGCAACTTTTCCAAGTAAGGGTGAGCCTAACTTCAGTAGTATTAATGTTAAATCATCTGTTCTTGATTAGCTTAGAGGTTGGGATGAATTGAGAGAAGTTTTGAGAATTAGGGTTATGATGAATTTAGTGAATTTGATGTGAGATGGTTGTGAATTGGTGTAGTAATGTGTTACAGAACCTAGATTATCCCCTAGGATGTTAATGCTGATGAATTAGAACCTTAATTGGAGAGAATTGGCAGGTTTTGGTGTGAATTGGACTGAACCCGTAGTGGTTCTGAGATCGCTCGCCTGAGGCGAGCAGATCACTCGCCGTGGCGAGTAACCCTTGGTTGCTCGCGAGGCGAGCAGTATAGCTCGCCGTGGCGAGCTTGACCCTTAAACTTAGGATTTTTGCCAAACTTTAGATGGTTTTGAGTGCCCTTATATTTATAGAGATAACCTGTGGAGTTGGTTTGGTCAAATTTGATTTAGGGAGCTTAAAGATGAGAATTTTGTTGAAAAATGTCAAAAAGGCCGAAGCACCCAGTATTTCTCGCCTCCAGCTCGCCCCCAACTCGCCTTTGGCGAGTGAGCTGATGTGAGTACTCGCCTGTGGCGAGCAGATGTACTCGCCGTGGCGAGTTAGTTGGTTCAGGAGTGTTTGTTGTTTCGCGATCTGTTTCGCATGGGATTTTAAGAGGAACCCTTGGGGTAGTATTAGTGAAGTTTTATACCCTTTTGTGTATGCTGTAAAGATGACTGATGATGGTTCTATTATATCTTGATAAATGATGTGTTGTTGAATATAAGTGTTGCATGAGTGTGTGATGCTAAATGAATAAGATGATGTTATGTGTTGCAATGTGTATGTGTGACTAGATGATGTTCTGCCATGTAATTATTATTAACTGCATGTGTCAGTCTTAAAAATGTAATGATGTTGCGACGGTGTATTAAGTTGTTAACGACGAGTCCATGCATTTGCATAATTATGAGACGGTGGAGCTTTATGCTCAAAGCGACGGTGGAGCATTTGCTCAAGCGACGGTGAAGCATATTAATGCTATAAATATATGGTACCACATGCATGATGTTGAGACGTTAGGTGTTGCATTTAGTCGAGTCAATTGTGACATATATGAGATGATGTTTGAGACGTTGATATGTGATGTAATGTTGTTTTAGATGATGTTTATGATGTTGATATGATGATATTTATGATGATGCCATGAAGTGCTATAATGCATATGTGATGAGTTGGATATATGATTTGTTAATCTTGACTTATGATTATATATTAATATTATTGTTGTGAATCTCACCCCTTCTGCTGGAATTGCCGCCTTGTGGGCAAGTGCAGGTACCCAGTCTTAGTTGCGATGATGCGAGGATTGTGTGAAGTTAGGGTTGCTCTGATATGTAATGGGATGGGGTCTTTTGTGGAGTCTATTCCTTTATGTATCGTGTTGAATAAATGATGTTGACTTTTTGAGATGTAGAAACTTTAATATTTTGAGACGTTTTGCTGGCTTTTAAGCCAATACATTTATGAGATGAAACCTTTTGAAATTCCGCTGCTTAAGTGAATGTTTTGTAAATCGATAAATGATTATCTAAGTGATTTTTAAAGATGAAATGTGACACTCCGTTGTGACGATTACTCTGATGTATGATTTATTTAATGAAATTTTTAAGACGGGAAAATAGGGTGTTACAGAGAGTACATGGTTAAAGTGTTCAACGGGTTTATTAATGCATGATTTGATTTTGATGTTGACAAGTAAGTATAAGTTATGATTATGCAAATATTTGAGAATGATTAAAGGGAATTTTTTATTATTCTTTTTTGGTTCTTTGTTTTACCATTTTTCCAGAACAAGCACGAAAGAACGAAGTCGGGATAGAAACGACCCTTTTTATTAATGATGGAAAATACTTGAAGAAAAAAGCCCTGCATAAGTTCACTTTCGTCTCGGGCGGGACGAAGGGACATTTTTTGAAAAGCAGCAAACAACTAACATATTTAAATGAGAAGATGAGTAATAGAAAGAACATTGACAGCGTCCCAAACGTGGCTACACGCTCGGATTCAAAAGGCAAGGTACCGGCGTCAAAAACAGTTCTCAATGTCATAACCTTGTGCCCTTTGATGGAAGGCACCAAAAGAGATCAAGTTTCCCACGAGTCGGCAATTTATTGGATATCGGCAGAGGCGGTTAACCGTCCTTCTCGGACCCCTTCTTCCAGACGCATACCTATGCTCACCATCTCTGAGAAGTCCCTGGGCACATTTTCGACCATCATCTCATAGTAGAACTGATTAAGAGTTTTTAAGAAGAGTTTGGTCATCTCCTTCTCTCCTACATGTGGGCTGACTTGGGTAGCGACGTTCCTCCACCGTTGGGCATATTCTCTGAATGTCTCGTCGTCGTCCTGAGCCATAGCCTGAAGATCACTTCGGTCTGGAGCCATGTCCATATTGAATTTGTATTGTCGCACAAAGGCCTCACGCAGGTCATTGAAAGTTCGGATTTCTGCACGGTCCAAGTTCATGTACCACTTCAGTGCGGTACCGGTTAAACTGTCTTGAAAGTAATGGATGAGGACCTGATGATCGTGGACATAGGTGGACATTTTCCTCACATACATTGTCAGATGGTCTTTAGGGTAGGAAGTCCCTCTGTATTTCTCGAAGTCTGGGAGCTTGAACTTGTGGGGTATCTGGACATTCGGCACCAAGCACAGATCATAAACATCTTTCTTGGGTGCTTCTTTCCCGCTGAGGGCTCGTATCTCCCGATTCATTATCTCAAACCTCTCTTGCAAGTCATCCACTCTGTCATAGGCACCCATATTCCCGAAGTGAAAGATGGGTTCTTCATTTTGTGGGACAGTATGGATTGTTGGTGCTGAATAGGTCATAGTAGCTTGAGGGCGCGTCACAGCTGGAGAAGGAACATAGATTGCGTTTTGAACAGTAGGCACCGGAGGTTCTCTTTGGTGGAGCGTTGGTACTGGTGGAGGAGTGTAAACTGTAGTTTGAAAAGTAGGTGCCGGAGGTTCGCAAGCAATAGGGCAGAGTATTTCACCAGAAGTAAAGGGCGGGAACCAAGGCGCAGATCGTGGAGGCATAGAAAATGTTGGAGATTCGAAGTATATCGTCCAATCAGGGATAGCAGAGCCATCTGCTTCGGTCTGAGTTCTGACAGGGGGAGGAGGAGGCGGTGGTTGATATTATGCAGTTCTCAGTGTTCTCACCAATTCAGTTAATTCATCCACTTGAGTTTGCATAGCTGCCATCTCGTTTATTTTAGCCTGCATGGTTGCCATCTCTTCACGGAGTGCTTGATTCTCTTGTTCAAGACCTTCCATTGATGCTTGCCCGAGTGTTATATGTGCGAGTTGACTGAAGACCACAGGTTGACCTTTTTGATGAAAAAGGAGGCTTTGTGAGACTCAGACTTTGAAACTATGAATGCAGTATGATGCATGATATGTTTATGCAAAAATAGACACATTTTTGAAGGGTTTATCAAAGTGAATTGTAAACATCGCAGACGAGCGTGATTTTTATTTGAAAATTATGAAGATATTGCAACCGATTCCTTTTCCAAAAGTAAGAACGAAACCAAGGGAAAAAACTCTTAATAAAAGCTAAGGTTTAGTTAAGATTTTTGAAGTAGTATTTATTGGTGTCCTTTCTTACAAGGTCCATTCGCTTGTGATGTCTACAAGAAACTTTTCTAAATCCTTCGACATTTGATGAAAAAAAGTTTTTTATGAATGAATGCATGCATGATTTATAAGGGATAGTACGCCATTGGGTAGGGACTATGGCTTTATTTGTACATGTATCACGGGTTCTACCAAGTTCCCAAAGTCCAACCCCCTTTGAATTTTATTGGATGACGGGACAACACCCGGTCCAACAATGTTCGTAGGAAAGTCTCGTTTGAGTGTAGTATCGCGTATCGACTAGTACCAAGACAACACCTGGTTAGCCACCGCACTACGTCCTAAAGAGGCCAAGATGGGTTAAGGGTAACTAAAGGTCCTTAGCTTTAATGGAAACTTAAAAGTAATAAAGTCTAAACGTGACAACACACGCCGACATATATTACTTCAAGATCCTCAGCTAAGTGTGGTTATATCACATGTTCCAAAGCACGAGAATACTCTCGGAATGTCACTATGATTCTACCACTCCTATCTTAAATTTCTCTCAAGCCCGGTTTAGGACTTATCTCACCACTCACGAAGAGAGGGGAAAGAAGAAGGACATAAACATATATACACGCATTTCCATCTTTTATTTTTGTGTTAAGCAAGTTATAACACAAAAATGTAAATAAAGTCAAGTTAGGCTTAACCCTCGAATTAGTCCCCAGTGAAGTCGCCATTTCTGTCGCGTCATTTTTCGGAGATCAAGGCTATTTGATTAGCTTTTGACTCACTAAATATTTTACGACTTTGATTAAAAAAAATTATTTAAAAGGTGGGGCCTGGGGGTTGGTTATATTTAGGGAAGGTATTAGCACCCTAAATATTCGTAGTATTCTACGAGAACCTTTCGACATTATTTAATTTATGTGCTATAAACTTGCTTGTTTTGAAAAAAATGGAATTTTGTATGATTGAAGAAAGAAATACCTAATTATCTACATTTTATTGATTCGGAAGGACAAGTGCCCTTTGCCTACGTACCCGTGAGGAATCAGAACCTCGTAGTTCGGGGTAAAAATTACCGTTTGATTGGTTGTGTGTTTTTTATTAGTTTTTGGAAAAAAAGTTTTTAAAAGAAAAAAGCCAAGTGGCAAATGGGTATTTGTTTGTGTTTTTTATGTTAAAAGAAAATGACTTAAACTAGAATTAAATTGATTTAATGTTTGATTAAAGAAAATAAAAATAAAAAGACGATCACTTGATTTAGGATCAAGGTTTGTTTATAAAAAATGTTTTTGTGTTTTTTGTTATTTGAATGTTTTTGATTTTTTTTGAATAATTAAAAGAACTAACAGAGCGGGAATAATAAAAGCGTGAAAGTCCATGGTGACGTTTGCGCCACCACAAGACCGTTACCCTAATCTACAAACATAAAATAGAACGGCATACACACACTCACGCACACATATACCTAATCTATTACAAAAAATCCTATTAATACATTCTACGGTCTGCAAAAAATAAATAAATTACAAGATGCCTAAATACATTCTAAATTATGTGCAAGAAATAGAAAGATAAATAAATATGTTACATAAAACCTATATACATTCTAATGATTTAAAAATGATTAACGATAAAATAAAATATGCCAATGCAAACTAAAATGATATAAGATGCAGCCAAAATAGAATATGGTTAGAAATAAAAAATAAATAAAAATGAATGCAGGTAGGGGGTGCAGCAGTGATCAGGGGTGTGCCAAAGAGTAAAACAAAAAGGGATTGGGCTCTGGTTGGGGGGACCGGTTCAGTTCGGATCCTGGGTCGGATCCAGGAGAACCGAACCGGTTTTGAGGAGTATATAAAGGGTGTAAACCCTAATTTACCTCATTTTTAAAAATCTTTCTCTCTCTACCTACCTTCTCTCTAAAAGTTGCTCTGTTCTCTCTCTCTATGTTCTGACCGGATTCCGGTCTCCTTCTACGATAGGCGTGCCAGCTCCGGCGCGGTGGCCGGCGAGCCCTAGCGGCTGCACCGCCGCGCCGGAATGAAAAAAAAGGTTCTTTTTTTGTAAATTTTTTTGCTGTTTCTTATTGTTTTCTCACCCTCTTCCCGTTTTCAAACCCTAAAGTCCCAAATCCTAATCCTACAACCCTAGATCTACAAAATACATAACGATAGAGAAAAGGAAAATTCAGCTCGTTTTTGTGTTGTGGTTGATGTGATTGGCCTCGGTTTTGTTTGTGGTGTGCGGCTGTGATGTGTTTGTGATTCTATCCGTGTGTTTGTGTTTGGTTGCTGTGTGGGTGCACCGTACGCGGGTGTGTTGTGTTTTGTGAGTTTGGCTGGGTGCGTGTGTGTTGTGAGTGTTCTGGCCGGGTTTGATTGTGTGTTTACGACCTTGTGCTTGCAGGTTCCGATTGGAAGCGGTTGTGTGAAGGTTTCGGTCTTTAGGTCAATTTTTCGGCCGTTTTTGTGTTCTGTCCCCCTTTTATGCTTGCAGGTGCTGGATTTTATAATGTTGGCATTAGGGTTTCCAAAAGAAACCGATTCCCTTGACTTGGGGACGATTCCTGGAACTTTGTTGTTACGGATGAACTTGCCTTGAACCGGATTGAGATTGCCTGTAATGAGGCGCGTGACTGGCTATGTTTGACTTGGGACTTGGATATGGACGAAAAATAAAGAAAAATAAATAATATTAATAAGAAGAGATAATGGCTAAAAAAAAAGAAAAGGAATTTAAAATTTTAAGAATTGAATTTAAGATTAAGATTAAAAAAGAATTAAAATTTTGAAATTTAAATAAAAGATGGAAATTGGATTTAAAAACAAAGATAAAGTGTGAGGAGGGCCCGAGTCGGAACAAAAAATGAGGTATTTTAAAATACCTCTCTGCCGAAATTTCATTCGAAAAGTCGAAGATTATTCTGGGCCGGATGACGTGTGTCAGTGGCGCCTTAGGTCAAAAATTGGGGTATGACAATCTTAATCTCCACATCTCTTAAAATATATATAAATATATCTAGACTCTTCAAATAATTCAAATAATTAAATAATTAAAATAATCTAAAATGGGCGTTACAACCATGACCTCCTTTGCTTAAAAATTTGGGACCTTCTCTGGAATGACTTCGTTGCCTTCATGTTGTGTTTCGTCAATCAAAGGTTCCTTCTGTTTGACTTCCTTCGGGTGGTGTGTTTCAAAAGCAACCAAAGAACCAACACCATCTAGAGTATCTTTTGGTTTCCATTCAGTTCTATGTTTTTGTGAATTCACTGGCTTCTTTCCATTATCAACATTATCTGCTTGCTTGTCCTCTTTCCTCGGATGTAACCAACAGTAAGAATTGACATTATGGCCAATACTCTTGTAGTGTGTGCAAAAATGAAGAAGGCGTTCATATTCAATAGAAACCAGGAACGCAAACCCCTTCCTTTCCACCATCACTTCATAAAAGATATATTTTGAAAGATCCAAATCAACTAATATTCTGGCATAGTGACCAAACAGACGGTTCTTGGTAACATGATCAAATAGCAACGGAGTACCAACCGCCCCTGCTATCTCTTATAACGTCCTCTCCATCCAATATTCTTGTGGCAATTCCCATAATCGGATCCAAACCTGAGCATGTCTCTGACGTTGAGTATGCATATTAAAGTCCTTCGACCATTCAAATAAACGAAGTACCCCTGGCTTCAAATTGACAGTTCCCGCAGCCCAAACTTTGCGCAAGTCTTCATGTGATGCAAAGGTAAATTCATAAAATCCCCTACCTAATGAGAGCAGACTCTTCGGAGTATCCCCTTGAAAGAGCCTTGAAAGAGTATGGAGTATCCCCTTTGTTGAGCATTAGTCTACCCCAAAGGTTGGTTCAACAAGCTTGTAAACCTCGGACATAAGCATCTTTCATAATTTGAATTGATAACGTTTCCCCACGAATAACAGGCGTTGGAAGGGGGTCAGTGTAGATGACCTTAGAGCCGCGCAATGCCTGAGAAAATGAAGGTTTTGGAGCGGCAGCTGGTGATGGTGTGTTGTGTGCAACCAAAGCGAGAGCGAAGGTGAAATGAGGTGTGGCTGTCGACGAAACCAGAACCAGAGCAGATGTCCCCAATTTTTCTTGCCAATCAAACATGACGACGGCCAGAATTGAGACCACAAACGGTGAAGCAACCAGAATAAATCAGAAAAGTAACAGAAGGCTGGCTCCCACCTGAAAAGGCTAGCTCGCAATTAGTAGAAAACAAAGAATACAGAAGGAAAAAGTGACATTCTTGCAATTGCTTTTTTGGAATTGATTTTTGGAGCTTTTAATCCCACTGAAGCAAAACACGGTTAAAGGCAACCGGCGGCACTTTTTTCTCAAACTCTAGCAGAGCCATAATAGTTTTTTGTTTTTGTCCACAATATATATATATATATATATATATATATATATATATATATATAAGGTGCATAAAGTGAGATGACATTTTATAATGAGAGATGAAAGCATTAGGACCCTAGGATCAAATTGAACGGTGGAGATGATATTTCATTTAATGTGACTCGTGAAGACCTGATTACCTTTGCTTTTGCATTTGAATGCTTCTTTAAAAATAGCACAAGTTTTACTAATGTTTAATCTTTTTATGCACGCCCATTCATATTCTTTTTCAGAAAAATTGAGAGTTCTATCCAATTAATTTTCTCACTTCATCGATGTTGTGTTTGCTCTTCTTTCTTTTCCATTCATTTAAGAATAAACTCCATCCAATCATGAAAATATTTTAAATAATGTTATTTCATAAAAATTGATGCCTTTAATGGTAGAGAGAATTAAGAACAATTCTTCTGAATAGCAATGCTTTTCAATGTTTTATTGAACTTTGCAGACATGTTCAGTGCTTTTTTTTTTAATGTTTGATTGAATTTTGCAGACATGTTCAATGCTTTTTAATGAAAGTAAAGTAAAAACCACCATTGGGTTTTATCCACTACCAAATTTCATGTTCTCAAACTGTGCTTCAAATCTCAACCTTGATTTCGAATTCTCAAACGTATTTCAATTCCCAATCAAAAAAATAAAAATCCAAACTAAAAGTCAAGAGTGAAATGCAAAACTAGGAAGAGACATGAGAAAGACAGACAAAATGGTTTTAAAATATAAGTAGAATTGAAAAAAGAAAAAGAAAAAGAATTTCAATGAAAAACGAAGAAGTGTAGTGGAATAGGAAAATGTGGGGAAGGAAGTATAGTTATAAAATCACTTTTGAAGAAACGCAAACCATAAACATGGAAAAGGAAAGGTAATCAGGTGGTAATGGGCCACATTAAGTGAAATAACATCTCCACCGTTCAGTTTGATTGTAGGTTCCTAATTTAATGTTGTCATCCCTCATTAGAATTTTGTTAATGAAATACATTGTGTTGAACCTTCAAACCACCATGTTTAGGGGTTGAAATGCTTGACAAAAGAAATGAAATGAATAAAAGAAAAATATGTAGATGTATTATGGAACCATCATATCATATTAATGTCATAAAATTGTAATATTGAGATTGTTTTTTGCGTGAAATAGTACATATTATTTTAGTTTTTTAGACAAATTTTCTTGACACTATTAATTTAGCCACACCAAAAAATTTAACACGGATCCATCCGATTTTTTGGCACATTGTGTATGCATCCCCTTCTTGACGCATTTAAATATGCTCCTCCCATGGTCTCAAGTTCAATTCCTACGATGCTAATTTCGATATACATGTTCATACAATTATGGCTTTGAATAGACCTCCTTAAGTGGATCTTGTGATTGAATAGATTTGTATGGATTAGCCTCAGATTAGAGACCCATCCATCGATGCTCATAGGGATTGCCTCCCTCATGAACCACCAAGTTCTGAATGACAAATTGTTAATGAGAACACTTTTAATTATAGGCAAGTTTCCAGTTGGGTTTGGGTCAAAAAACTAGGCTTTTTCCCCAAACTCTTAGAGGCTAATTTTCTCAACCTAAAATGCGCCTCGCACCTAGGGACACATGCGACATCTATGAGTGCTAGAAACAATGATTTTGTTTACTGCTTCGCACACCCGAGGTGCGTATATATGAGGGAACAAGTTGATATAATGAATACAAAATCAACAAGGAGCAAGCAAAATCGAATGAACATTAGATCAAGAAGAAATCAGATCCATGGGTATGCGATCACTATAAAGAAAAGGGACATATTAGACCTCACTGCTCCAAGTTGCATGATGATTTAAAGCCGTCACAACAGAAACCCTTATCTTCAGAAGGAATGAAGAAAGCCTTATCTTCAGAAGCCATCAGAGGTCTACCTGATCTAAAGATTAGGTCATCTACATCTGAAAGGAATGAAGAAAGCCTTATCTTCAGAAGCCATCAGAGGTCTACCTGATCTAAAGATTATTGAAGGCAACATATGTGGTGAATGTCATATTGGCAAACAAACAAGGATGTCGCATCCAAGGTTGGAACATCAAGCAACCTCCAAAGTCCTTGAACTTCTGCACATGGATCTGATGAGACCTATGCAAGTTGAGACCATTGGTGGCAAAAAGGTATGTTCTTGTTGTTGTTGATGATTTCTCAAGATTCACATGGGTAAATTTTACTAGAGAAAAATCAGACACGTTTCATGTGCTTAGAGAACTGTGCACCCAATTGCAAAGAGAAAAAGGCTTTGGCATTATAAGAATTAAGAGTGATCATGATACTGAATTTGAAAATACAAAGTTTGATGAATACTGTTCAGATGAGGGAATTAAACATGAATTCTCATCACCTATAACACCCAAGCAAAATGGTGTTGTAGAAAAAACAGGACTCTCCAAGAATCTGCAAGAGTCATGCTTCATGCTAAACACTTACCCTATCGTTTTTGCACTGAAGCTATGAACACATCGTGCCACATTCACAACAGAGTTACTCTAAGATCTGGAACCACTACAACTCTCTGAGTTATGGAATGGAAGAAAGCCTACTGTCAAGTATTTCCATGTGTTTGGTAGCAAGTGCTATATTTTGTCTAATAGAAAAGGAAGATGGATCCTAAGCGTGATGAAGGAATTTTTCTGGGTTACTCCAAGAATAATACAACATATAAAATGTACAATTCCAAAACTGAAATTGTGATGGAATCCATTAATGTGGTGATTGATGATGTGCCTAAGGAAAGGGTTCCTGATGTTGGTCCGGATGTTGAAACAACCAATTAGGAAACAAATGCACCTATTCAAGTGAATGAATCTGAAGCTGAGAAGGAGGAACCCAAAGAAGGTGAGCCAGATCAGATGTCCACTACCAAAGTTCCATCTATAAGAGTTTAGAAGAATCATCCCCAAGATTTGATCATTGGGAATCCTGATCAATGAGTCACAACCAGAAGGTCAATTGGTGTTATTGCCAACGCCTGCTTTGTGTCCAAAATTGAGCCAAAAAATGTCAAAGAAGCCCTGACTGATGAATTTTGGATTGAAGCAATGCAAGAAGAACTGAATCAATTCAAAAGAAGTGAAGTGTGAGATTTGGTTCCAAGACTAGAAGGTTTGAATGTAATAGGTACCAAGTGGATCTATAAGAACAAGTTTGATGAAAATGGTATTGTAACCAGAAACAAGGCAAGACTAGCAGCTGAAGGGTACACTCAGATAGAAGGTCGAGACTTTGATGAGACTTTTGCACCTGTTGCTAGGTTGGAATCTATAAGACTACTGTTAGGTGTATCATGCATTCTGAAATTTAAACTATTCCAAATGGATGTAAAGAGTGCCTTTCTGAATGGGTACCTGAATGAAGAAGTCTATGTTGAACAACCTAAAGGATTTATTGATCCTAGCTTTCCCAATCATGTTTACAAATAGAAGAAAGCATTGTATGGTTTAAAACAGGCACCTAGGGCTTAGTATGAGAGACTTACTCAGTTTCTAGTTGATCAAGGGTACAAAAAAGGAGGAACATACAAGGATTTTTTTGTGAAAGATGACAATGGAAGACTGATGATTGCCCAGATCTATGTTGATGACATTGTCTTTGGAGGAATGTCGCACAAGATGGTTCAACATTTCATTCAGCAAATGCAGTCAGAGTTTTAGATGAGCCTAGTTGGTGAGTTGACCTACTTTCTTGGCCTTCAAGTTCAACAAATGGATGATACAATCTTCATTTCTCAGAGTAAATATGCCAAGAATATTGTGAAGAAATTTGGCTTGGATAATAGTGGCCACAAGATAACTCCAGCTGCCACTCACTTGAAGTTGACAAAGAGTGAAAGTGGCATATCTGTAGATCAAAGCATGTACAAGAGCATGATTGGTAGTTTATTATATCTTACTGCAAGCAGACAAGATATTACTTTTGCTTTAGGAGCATGTAAAAGGTATCAAGTTGAACCAAAGATGAGTCATCTTACTCAAGTGAAGAGAATACTAAAGTACATTAACAACACCAGTGATTATGGGATTTTTATTCTCATAGTGGAAACTCTAAGCTGATGGGGTACTGTGATGCTGTCTGGGCAGGAAGTGTTGATGACAGGAAAAGCACCTCTGATGAAGGTTTCTTTCTATGAAATAATCTAATCTCCTAGTTTAGTAAGAAACCAAATTGTGTATCTCTATCCACTGCTAAAGCTGAATATATAGCTACTGGAAGTATTTTCTCTCAACTTATATGGATGAAGCAGATGCTGAAGGAGTACAATGTTAAGCAAAATGTTTTAACCTTGTACTGTGACAACCTAAGTGCTATCAATATTTCCAAAAATCCTATTCAACATAGCAGAACTAAGCACATTGATATTCGACATTATTTCATCAGAGATCTTGTTGAAGAAAAGGTTGTTACACTAGAGCATGTTGACACATAAGAGAAACTGGCAAACATCTTCACCATGGCCTTAGATTCTAAACAATTTGTGAAGCTTAGGGGAAAGTTTGAGATTTTCCTACATGAGGAGGCCTGATCGTCTTAGTTGTGAGACGCGCTATCCACTCTTGTTTATCTGCACGTCTTTGATTTGTGGGGTATTCATGTAATGAAGTACTCTTGAGGTCCTCTTCTTTACTGTTTGGCATATTTTGTGGCTAAAAAGGGGGAGAAAAAGATATATCTATACTCCATATATGCCTGTGTATTGTATGCCTATGCATGTATTACTCTATTGTTGCATTTATTTTGCAACTATTTCAGGTTTGTTTAGATGTTGTCTTCTATGTTACCACATCTTGATGGTCTTAATGATGATATGAGATTTTGGTCTCAGTATGCTTATATTGTACATGTTCTTGGAACGTGTCTTATGCATGTCTAATGCAGCTGTAGATGTTGGCACTGATGTTGCAACATATCTATATTATTCTGTTATGAGAATTTATTTTTCTCAGGATTATTTGTACTTGGTCTCTGCTTGATGGTGTTCTCTAATAATACTGGAACTTGTTTGTTGTTGTTGTTGCACTTGTATGTTGGTGCTGATGCTGCAATATCTTATTTGGTTTGAGAGTTCTCTAAATCTCAGTATTTTCGCTTGTACATGTTCACTGCTAATATCATATATCATGCTTAGGAACATGTCTATGTGTGACCTTGATAGGTCTACTAGCTTACATGCTAGTTAGAGAGTATTCCCCATAAGTGGGTAAGTCTTCCTTGAAGTTTTCTTTTCAATGCATTAGGAGCTCATGTGTTATTTCTGTATATATGCATGTATTTAGGGGGAGTAATCGAATACTCCAGTAAGTAGTCACTCATAGATTCTCATATTTAGGGGGAGTGATACTTCTGTGTGTGCTTGTGTTAGTGCAAGCTGGTTGAGAGGATGTTAAGTCAGATGTCTAGACATCCAGGTCTATCACCTGTAAGCATGAGAATATATTTTTCCCAGGCTTCTATTGTTTGTTTGTGACAGTACTTTTGTATATATGCATGTCTCTGGTCAAGTGTAATACCTCTAACAGCTGAAGCTGTAATTGAAGATCCTGCGAGGTATTCTTGTATGCACACTATTGTTTCTCTCTAGTGATATTGACTGCTACTTCTTCTTCTTGAATGTGTTTGTGATGACTTGAGGAAATGTATCTAAGGTATCTCTTTGGATTCTGTGTGCTAGCTGTTTCTTCTAATGTATGGGTTCATGCTCATGAAGAAATGGTATTATGTATCTCTCTGTTCTATAAGTGTTGGCCTTAATTTGTTTTAGCCAAAAATTTACCAAAGGGGGAGATTGTTGGGTATTTGTGTTGGCTGCATTATTGCTAAAACAAATCTCCTTGTTCTGTAAGTTGGAACCAAAGTTCCAACATGTGTTTAGACATCTATGTAAGATGTTGGTCACAATGTTCCAACATCCTGGCACGATTCAGTGTGTCTAGGTTCATGCCTACTTGTACGTATGCGCTTTATTGCTTAAGAAAACAATATTTCCTTACCTTGTGGACCAAGTAACGCGCATATATTTACAAGATCAGCTCTAGAATATTCCTGAAGTAGATATTATATTTTTAGGAAATATTTGTTATAAATTTGGTTGATCCAAAAGATGTTCCGACTTTTTAGGATTTTCAAGATTTGTTACCGATTTTGTTTTGCAGATTAGCTGAATCGATCTGCTTTGTTTTGAAGCCCAACTAAGTATTTACCCCAAGTTGCTTCAGTATAAATACAAGACTCCAAGACCTAATTTCTCATTCAAGCCGTCATACTAAAAAGTTTATATTTTTAGGGTTTGAGTCTTTTTGTGTTCTACTCTTGTAATGATTGATGTAAGTTTAGTTATGAATATTTGTGATCCTTTCTTGTATCGTTTGTGATACATGTTACGGACCTAAATCGAGTTGTATACTCATATTTGTACTACACCAAAGTTGTGAAACAAGGTGCTAGTTGTTTGTGTTTGAAGGTAACTTCATTATTGAGTTTTTGTCAAGGTCTGATAGGTTGCAGGGGTTGTAACTGACCATTAGGATAGTGAGATGGGATCTCAGATCTAGGAGTTCCTAGGTTGAAGTCTATATGGGTAGGTCCTAGGTCTTTAGTGTAAACGAGGAGTTTGCTGAGAGCTATAGAATAAGTACTACACTAGTTGATTTCCTTCCTGGCTTGGTAGCCTCCAGAGTAGGTGTGTTTGTCACCGAACTGGGTCAACAAACTCACTGTGTTCTTTACTTTCTTGTCGTTTATTTTTCTTGTTTTTATTTCTGTTTATCGCTCGATGTTGAAACATTAACTAGAACATCGCATACGTTAAAAACATCGAACATAACATATTAAAACAAGTACGCTAGAATTTCATTTGCATTTTTCAATACAGAACAAAAAGTAGTTTTCTCATTTGCACTCATGGAAAAACATGCTTTTGCAAACACTAGCTTCTTGTCGTGATCTACCTCTTTTGGGTGAAGTTTCTTTCTAATACCCATCTCTTGTAAGTCTAAACGTGCTTTTGCATGATCTTTTGTCTTTCCCGGGATATCCAACAAAGTCCCAATTATAATATCAAATATGTTTTTCTCTATGTGCATCACATCAAGATTATGGCGTAAAGTATTGTGCTTCTAATTTGGTAACTCAAAAAATATTGATTTTTTCTTCCATGGACTATCACTGCAATTCTTTTGCAACTTACCAAAAGCATTGTTGATGTTCTGTAACTTATCCAAGATGTGTTCCCCATTTAACAATTCTGGTGGTGGCCTATGTTCTTTTTTCCCATTAAAACTCCTACCATTTGATCTATATTTATGATCCATGTGCAAAAAATCACGATGCTCCATATAACATGTTTTATGGCTATTGTTCAAATATATCGATGTAGTTTTATAATTACAACAAGGACATGCTAGGCTCCCTTTTGTACTGATGTAATAAACACCACCAATTACATTCTTTACCAAAATACTCGACATGAATATGAATGCATGGATTTACAAGAAAAGACTCGACATTGCACAATTCATCAAACTGTATTATATAATCTACACCATCATATAGTATGCCCATCAAACACTATCATTTCCAGCATCAAGTATTCACATCCACACAATCAACAAGTCATAATTCAACAAGAGTCATCATCACATTATCAAGTTAAAATCACCAATAGAATTATCATTATAATCGTCGTCAACATTTAACACCTCAAACAAACAATAACGTTTCACAACCACGTTTTCGCTTAAAAGACAGACAACTAGTCACATCATGACATTCGTCATATTAAACACCCAACCATCATTGATTCATTACATTCTATCCTATTATTATAATTACAAAGCCATTTGCAATTTATCTGGTCATAAAAATTCATTTTAACAAAGTTCGTCTATTTTCACAAAATCACCTATTTTCATTTTCAACAACAAAATGAAGTTCCAAGTATTTTCACATCATGAAAAAAATCTTTACAAACTATATAATTTATTTGTAAATCAATCAAAGTTTTTTCATTTCATAAAGCCCCTTTATTTTGTCAAAATCTCAAATCGTCTATTTTTGACACATAATTCAAAACCAAAATAAATTCAATGAAAAGTCATGTTTAAACACTTTTAGAAGTTTAATTACACTTCAATTAGATAGGTTTAGGTGTTTGGAACTCATAAGAATATATTAGGATCCTTAAAAATGTGAAAAATAGAGTTTTCGGGCACTTGAACAAGCTGCACGGTCGTGCAGACCATTGTCGAACCATACCCACAGTACGTGCCTATAGGCGCACAATGCGTACAAGATTGACAATACATAATTTTCCGTTTTTTTTGTTTTTGCCGTTTTGCGTATAAAATTTTGATCGTTGATCCGTCTCGATTTCTTGTTCTTCTAAGCGTTCCAATCACTTAAACCTATCATATTCTACTAAACAATCATGTTTCCCAATCTCAAATTAATTTTTTCCCAAACAACTTCATACCCAAAACTTATGATTCACAACAGAAAATCCAATCATGCTAACTCAACACAACAACATCATCAATTCACTTGAATTCACCAAAATCAAACTTCTCCATTCTTAACCCATTTTCTCATAAATCATCAAACACAACAACTTAATCACATAACATATATATCAACACCAAATGCATTAATTATCATTACTAACACAACCCAACAACATTCATCTCATATAATCATGAATTCACCAACAATTAACAACAACAACATCAATTCTCATCAATTTTAGCCAAAAGGTCAAAGTACCCATATCAACTTATAACAACAAGAAAAATTAAACATCAACAACAAGTTTTCCACCAATTTCACATACTCAAATTCATTATTCAATTATGAGCACGAAAATCAACATTAAAATTCATGAAAATCATAATTCACACAAAAGCACTTATTGCCCATAAGTAGAAAATTGAGATTATAGCTTATTTATGAAATAGCAATATCCCCCTTGCCGTAAAGCTTCAAAATATTTTAGATCTGACTTCACTCTCCTTCTTTAACTCTCAATCTCAAGCTTTCCTCTTCTCCAAGTTCTTCCTCTTCTATTCTTCCCATTTTCTCTCTAGCCTCTCAAACTTTTGTTATGAGAATGAAATGTTTTTAACCCTAATCCTTTATGAGTTAAGTATTACCGCACCATAAAATACTAAAAATAACCTTCTCAGCAAAATTACTAATTTACCCTTACCCGTCAAATGACTAAAATACCCTTAGTCTTAAAATGACTAAAATACAATTCTAGGCTAAAAAATCCACTAATCTCATAACAAATACACACATAAGAAAATAAGCACATATAAACACATAAATAATAAATAAAATAATCCTCACAAAAAATGGACGGTTACAATGAACATTTATATCAGAAGATGCAATACATCCTTATTACTTATATGATGCATGTCTTACTGAACATGCACTCATCGTTATAGTCATTGTTATATTTATGATATGATGCATGAGAAAAGACTCACCAAACAATACACATTAACATATCGTTAGTACTTTACACCACAATAAAATTTATATCGTCATTTACTCATCATTATAAACAAGGAAATTATTGTTTTTAGTTGTCATCATAACCAACATGTATCTCATCATTATTCAACGTCGTATAACAATATTTTCTCATCATTAATCATCACCATAATTTATTATACATATTTCACCAAGGTCATCATCAAGATTAATTAACTTACTACATAGAGACACCACGAAAGATATAGATGACAGGTCATCTTAGATTATTCTTAGTGTAACGCCCTATTTTATTATTTATTTATTTTACCGAGTTTAGTGTCTTTTTATATATTTTATTTGAATAATTGCGATGTGTGACTTT
Source organism: Medicago lupulina (assembly GCA_958299785.1). Classification (NCBI taxonomy): domain Eukaryota; kingdom Viridiplantae; phylum Streptophyta; class Magnoliopsida; order Fabales; family Fabaceae; genus Medicago; species Medicago lupulina. The sequence goes on along the minus strand of OY283145.1, from coordinate 23,388,266 downwards.
TGTATTAGGTGTGGGTATTTATTAGTAGTTTATTATAATATTATTAGTGAATGAATAAAATTAAAATAGAATAAGGAGGCAGTAAGGGCAGTTTTGGAATAAGGAGAATTTGTTAGGTTAAGAATAGGAGAGGTGTAGTTAGTAAGATGAGTAATGTTTTAGTGATTTAAGCTGAGGGGAGAGCGTATAGCAAGACGATATAGTTACATAAATATTAGTAACAAATTCAAGAGGTGCGGGTACTAATATGAAAAGATTAGTAACAAACTCAATTCCGCTCCACTCTCTTCTTCAACAGAAGAAAAATACACCGTCTTACTAAAACAGTTGATATGAACATGGTTATATTCTAACCAGTTAATCCCAAAGATCACATCCATACCCGTCACCGGCAAACATACAAGATCAACTTCGAAATCTCTACCAAACATAGACAACAGACAACTCAAACAAACAAGAGAAGTAGTTACTGAACCCTTAGCTGGAGTTTCAACAACCATTTATCCATTCATATCAGACATAATCAGGCCCAAATTACGTGCACAATCAATATCAATGAAACAATGAGTAGCACCAGTATCAATAATAGCAATTAAATGAATACTATTAAAGAAACAAGTACCTCTGATAAGTCGGTCCTCATTACTAGTTTGCGTACCAGTTAATGCAAACACCTTGCCACTAGCCTGAGTCTTCTTAGGTTTCGTACACTGCGAGCTAAGATGACCCTCCTCATCACAGTTGAAACAAACAATGTCACCACGCTTGCACTCAGCTATCGTGTGACCCTTCTTCCCACATCGAAAGCACTTCTTCACATCACGATCACAAACATTACTCTTGTGGCCCTTTTCACCACACTTGAAACAAATAATCTCCATAGGAGAATCTCTCCTCTTAGGCCTCCTCTCATCATTCAGCCTCTGTTTACCCTTATCAGCTGGGGCACTATACGGTTTCGGACGACTCTGCTGTCCCTTACCTCTACGCTCACTCATCACCTTATAATGAGCTTTCGTATCCTCTTCATAAATCCTACAGCTGCTTACCAGTTCGGAGAAATTCCTTATCTTCTGATAACCAATGGCCCGCTTTATATCAGCACGCAGACCATTCTCAAACTTGATACATTTCGAAAACTCAGCAGTATCAGGAGTATAGTGAGGATAGAACTTAGCCAGCTCTACAACCTTGGCAGCATACTCGGTTACGGACATGTCTCCCTGCTTCAACTCCAGGAATTGAATCTCTTTCTTACCTCGGACATCTTCCGGAAAATACCTGTCCAGAAACTCTCTTCTGAACACAGCCCAGGTCACAGCAGTACCATCCTGCTCTAAGATAGGTAAAAGACTCACCCACCAGTCATCCGCCTCTTCAGCCAACATGTGCGTACCAATACGCACCTTCTGCACCTCGCTGCATTGCATGACTTTAAAGATTCTCTCCACCTCTTTGAGCCACTTCTGAGCTCCATCTGGATCATACCTTCCTTTGAATGTTGGGGGATGGTTCCTCAGAAAAGTTTCCAGCATTCTAACTCCATCGTTACCAGCACCAACATTTGGTTGTTGTCCTACAGCTTGAGCAACAACTTCGAGGGTAGCAGCAATAACAGCATCATTTCTTCCAGCCATAACGAAATTCTACATCGCAAGCAACAATCAGAACAACAAAACAGTGTAAGGTTAATACACGACACTATGTGGCTCGACACGACTCTACTACTTGGTCGGACGGACCAACCTGCTCTGATACCAATTGTAACACCCCGTTTTTCCAACAACTAAATATTAATATAAAATCAGAGTAAATCAACAACGGAGCATTACACTACTTTTCAAAAATTTCATAAATAGATTAAAAATGCTATTTATTCAACAACGTCAACAACATATTATTGCAGCGGAAAAATCTTTTTAATCATTACAACCATATCATATAATTCTGAAACAAAGGCACCAACATAAGAAATATTCAACATTTATTTTCAAAATAAAACTCCAACAGCATGAAAATAAAACAACTAATTCCCATCCCGTTACGTATCAGAGCCCTATGACACAAGAGCCACCACTTCTACTAGTCTTCGCTACCTGCAAGTTACCCATGAGAAGGGCAACATTTTCAAGCAGAAGGGGTGAGATTCACAAACAATAATAATAGAATTATAATTTATCAATTGAATCTAACACCCTAATATCAACAAAATACTTCATTATATTTCTATATACTTCATAGATAACAACATAATTAAATTCATCCAATCAACAACAACACAACAACAACTCAACCGACGACAACGACTATGCAACGACACAACGACGAACAACAACAATGCAACAATGCAACCAACGACAACTACTAATGCAATATGCATGTGGTACCATTTTACGCGTTTGAATGACAAGGCATTCCAGAGCATGAGCCCTCAACAGTTTGAATGGTTAAAGCATTCCAGGGCATGTGCCATCAACAATTGAACGACAAGGCGTTCCAGGGCATAAGCCCTCAACAGTTGAATGATGAACATTCCAGGGCATGGGCCCTTAACAAGGTATGAGTATGAAATGGACTCGATTTGTGTATATCTGCATACAACTCAACGACAACAACAACAACTACAAATATGCATAATCAACTATGACATACTCCCCAACTTGGTCAAATGTGACACAACAATTCATACGGCAAAAAAATTCATCAACATGATACAATTCTCATAAATCAATCCAATTCATATATCAAGTAGTTTTTATAAGGTTTAGTGCATATACAGAGGTTATACAATATATAATAAACGTTTTAGAATGCTCAGACGGATCCCCTAATGCACGAAACGTAGATCAAAAAGTGGCTGGCAAAAGCCCAACACGCTTGAGCGAGGGCCTGCTCGCTTGAGCGTCCAAATTCACGTAAGATCAGGTTCTGCACACTTATTGTTCGCTTACGGTACGCTTGAGCGACCTAAATCACGTAGCTTCAGGTTTTGCATGCTTGTGGCTCGCTTGAGCGTGCGGTCATTTACAAATTCTGGGCACAAAGTTTGAATGCTCGCTTAAGCGACGGGTTGCTCGCTTAAGCGACCATTCATCTGGGTTGGGAAAAAGCTCTCGGATTTTCTAACCCTATTTCATCCAAAACCCAATTTTTAACCCCTGATCACCTAAAACGTGTTCTAACAGATGTTCACAGGTTCAACATACAATAATGCACAACAAAGAACATAAAACAACAACATCAAACAGCACGTCAATTCATTTCTCAACAATTGCATTTTCTCCAAAAACCTAACTCTCATTCCCTCAATTCCAACTAATCATCATGTTAAACCAAAATCAGAATTATAACGATATTATCATTGCTAGTTAGCCTCACCCTTACCTGAATTTAGATGAACAAAGCTTATAGAATCAGGTTCCCTCTTGGCTCTTCTCCCTTGTTCTTGGTTTTTCTCCCTTTCTCCCAAAACTCTAGTTTTCCTTGTACGTGAAAATGTTTCTGACTTTCTCTAACTCCCACTAATATTCCTTAACTCCCTTTTTCATTTCACTTAACTCCTACTAAATCTTATTAATTGAAATGTAACCCCCAAAACACCAATAAATTCTATTTCTCACTATATTTCTATCAAATAATAAAAACAACTAAATAATAAAATAACAACACACCAAATAATCACATAAATCATTTGAAATCATATAAAAGGCTTAAAATCAACCAAAAATAATTAAATAAAACTAGGGCGTTACATTACTCGGTTTAAATCATTACATTGATTTGTGCATAATTGTGTGGCTTAATTCAATTTCTTGATTTGTTCAATTTTATATTTGTGTAACTTGTATTATATATGTCTACGATTTGTTCTTTTCACGGTACCATCCAATTATATCAAACCTAGTCAATTTGGTATAGAGTGTTTCTGTTATTAATTTTTAATTGTGCTTCATGAAAACAATTGTAAAGTTGAGACGTGGCTATAGAACATCGATTTTGGCTGGACCTGGTGATGCTTTAAAGAGTACTGTACTGTCAATAAGTTCGAATAGCTTAATAACTTTTTCATTAGTGGCTCTTAAATTATGATATAGAATTAGGTGTATCGTTTGCTCACATAGGCTCTCATTATAGCAATTGCATGTTAAACCCCTATTCCATTATCAGAATTAGGATGTTTTACTTATTCATTGAATTTGATAGTAAAATTTGACTAAAAGAAAATACAAATTAATTATAGTATTCTTTGCCCCTTATATCAAATATGGGAGAGAGATATCATAGTATAATTATTGGTATAGATTCTTTTAGTTTTTAGAAGTCTATGCTTTCAATTAATTCCAAAAGGTTAATTCAAAATACATGACGAGATTTGTTTCATATGTGTTAATGTGTTATGCGCTGCCTCGGTCAATAGTTTTAAGTTACTGTAACTATTATTTATTATTTTTATATAATGAATATTAATTAAAAATTTATATCATGATTTCTTTTAATCGATGAATTGAATTGATGAGTTATTTGACGATGTGTTATATTAAGATTTGTTATTTGAAGATGTGTGATTTAAAGATGTGCTATATAAAGATGTGATATTTGACGATGGTGTTATTTAAAGATGTGTATTTGTCGAGTCACATAAAGATGTGTAAATCTTTTGTGGTTGATTTAATATTTTTAGATGATGTTGTTGTTGTTGTTGCATTTTAAGTTGTGTCATTGCATAAGCATTGTCAAGCGAAGGGGGTTGTAGCCTATCCAGCCAAATTAAGGCATTAGCGAAGGGAGTTGTAGCTCTGTTGGTACCACATGCATAATTACATTGCATTTGTTGAGTCGTTGTTGCTGCATTGTCGAGTTGTTGTTGATGCATTGTTGAATGAAGTTAAATGATGATTGTAGTTGGAATAATATGAAGTATTGTTGATGATGAATTGTTGTTGTTTTATGTTTATTAATTCTTTACATGAATTGTTGCTTATTATTACTGAATGTGAAATCTCACCCCTTCTGTTTGAATGTTGCCTTTACGTGGGTAACGTGCAGATAACCAGAAGTAACCGCTGATGTGAGTTGATTCCTCGTGTCGTCATAGGAGTCAGGCTCTGATACGTAACGGGATGGGGATTGTTATACCCTCATTTTGGACCTAAAAATACTCGTTCAAACTTCTTTTTGGTTCTGATTATTTCGAATTCACTATGTCTATTTTACAGTTGTCTACTGTGTTTCAACCGCACATTTTATTGCTTCCGTCTCTGATTTTCTTGCATTTAAAACCATCCAAAATGTTTTCTTGCATTACAAGTCCTTAAAAAGGGTTTCTAAAGCCATCACATATTTTTCTGCGTTTTATTCCAATTTTTTGCATAAAATCATACAAAAGGGTACTTTAGTCATTTCCTACAAAGGAATCCATTTTAGTCCCTACAATTTGTCCCTGAGTCTTTTCAACTTGTCTGCATAAGTCATCAATCAATTTCTATCTAAAAATCATCTTAGTTTTGCATCTGAGTCAGTCTGAGTCATTTTAGTCCCTAGGGGCATTTTGGTCTTTTCACATCAAATAAATTTTGGGCAGAGAGGTATTTTGAAATACCTCATTTTGGTAGTTTGTCCGTTTTAGTCCGTTTTGTCATTTTTAACTGTTTCACTTTACGTTTTTTTTTCCAAATTACATTTTTTTACCTATTTTATTTTATCTTTTACAAATAAGTCCAAATTTTATTTTAATTGCAAGTGAGTCCAATTTCAGCTTTTGTTATTTTCCAAAATAGTCCAATTTTATTTTCGAAACAGTCCCAATTTCTTTTCTTTTTTGCAGTTTAGTCCCCAATTTCTTTAAAATTGCAGTTTAGTCCAAGAATGCCACGCAAGCCAGTCCAAGTCCAGGTATCAGGTTCCCATTGGTCCAGAGGCCACATGGCAGCCTATATAAGGCCACGCTACTGTGCAAGTCAGAAGGGGTCCACAGAATCAGTGCCACATCACAAACAACTCAAAAATTTCTCTCTCCATTAAGTTAGATCAAAAACCATAACCAACTCAAGAAATTGAAGAAAAATTCCGAACCCTAACCGTTTCAGAAGCTCAATTCAAGCAGAATCAATGGAGTTTGTTTCAGCTCTCAGAGATTCAATGGGGAATCTTCATCATTGAGCCTTGTTCTCTGCAATTCAAGCATCAGATTCGTCACAAAAGCAACGAACCCTAACGCGATCACAGAGGCACGGATTTGAGAAGAAGAGGGAACGAATTCGAAGATTCTGAACCAGAGAAGAAGAAAAAGAAGAATAATCACGGTTTATTTCCGGATCACCAGCAAGAATCAGCAAGAAACAGAATCAAACTAAAAGTTTCTGAAGATTCAAATCAAATCTCCGAATAAATCCAGGTGAAACTCAAAAACTTACCTCTTCATACTCATGAATAACAACGAAATCCAAACCGATGTAAATCCGTAAGGAATTCGAAGTGTTTTGGTTCAAAATCACGAAACCCTAAAAATTTTCCAAAAAAAAATGTGAAAGATTCAAGGATTTACAACGAGTAACAATTGTTGTAAATCAACGAATCTGCAAGCAAAATCATTTAAAAAAAGATTTGAACCAAAAACAGAACCAAAACCATTCGAAATCCGCGAAAGATAACTCAAGATCTACATCGTTTCAGTCAATGCATGTGAATTCCAGTAACAGATTCGTGATTAGAACAATAAGACGAAGCTTTTGAGCCATGAATCATGCGTTTCTGGGTAGGATTGAGCAAGGTTAGAGTTAGGGTTTCAGAGAACCAACAGAGAGGAAGAGAGGAAGAAAGAGAAAGGGTGAAAAAAAATGAAAGAAAACGGGTTGTAGGCTTTTATATAAGGCGCTGGACCGGGTGGGTTCTGACCTGATCCAGCGCCCCGTGTTCTAGGCCGTTTGATCTAGATCCTATTGGATCCGGATCAATCCAACGCCCCTGATGTGTTCTGGAGATCCGGATCCATCTATTTGCGTGGGTTTGGGCCGGGTACCTTAGGCCTTTGGTTCCTTTTAAGTTTCTTGAGATTTCTTGCTATGCTTACCCCTATTCTTGCTACTTGGACCCCTGTGTGTGTTAAGTTTCTTACCAAAAAATTTCCTAAAAATTGCTATGTGTTTTTTTGATGCATTTTTAACTATTTTGTGGTATTTTTACATTTTAAAATGGATAAAAAAATATGTGTGCCAATTATTCCTCTTGATTTGGATATTTTTGTGTTCTTTGTGGAACTTCTTGCATGATTTTTGTGCCAATTCAACGCCACATGATCCCAATGTTGGTTATATCATTTTGTGATGATTTTGATCATGATTCTATGCCCTTGCCACTGTTTGAGTGTTTAGATCTTGATTTCTTATATTGCAAGTAACTTGAATGGTTTTAAAAGTTAAAATATGCATATGTGATAACTTTGTGCCTAAAATTGCCTTGTAATTCACATTCCTATATTTGAAATGAGTCTCTAAAATCATGCTAGGATAGGTATTTTAGGTCATGTGTTAGATGAGCTTTACATCTAGGTTTTGTGCATTCTTTTATCATATTTTGGCTATTATTTTCACTATGTGTTGCATGCTTTTTACTAAGTGTTTCTTGCCGTTTTATTTCTCATTCTTTACCTATTTCTCTACCATTCTATATTTTGTCTACTAACCATCTTATTGCATGTCTCATTCATAGTGCAAGCTTTGCATTACATTCATCCTTTTCTTTAACTCTTTTATGCAATTTTCCATTGATTTCCATGTAACATTTTTTAGGTAGATTTACTTTCTTTTAAATTCTTGCAAGACCATAGAATGTAAATTAGGGCCAAATGTAAAGGACAATGGACACTATGATGATGTACACCGACACAAGCACCGACACGCACACACGTTGTATGATTTACCGCTAGATGTATGCTTAGGAGGCGTGATACTTAGAAAAATATTATGCTTTTCCAAAAAACGAAACAAATAACACCTCACTTGAAAACCGTTTTTGCAATAACCTTGGAGTCAAAACTCCATAGCTTTTCCCTTTATTTTCTTAATCAAAATGCAAATGAATCTTAATTTCCAACTTTAACCCTTTGCTTTAACAATTGAAACAACCTCACTTTTTTTCAATCTCATGCCTTTAAGGCCCCTTATCTTTTCTTCAAAACCATTTTCAAAATTAAAAACAAACTAACCCACAAAAATCTTTTTTTGGAAGAGAACTACATGGAGTTTGATCCCTTAAAAGGGTATGTAGGCAAGAGACCAAAATCTCTCCAAGTCCAATAAAAAATAAATCCAAACACTTCTTATCCCCATTCTTAAAAACAACTTTTTTCAAATAAATAGCATTAAAAATAAAGCGTAAAAGATAAGTCTAGAAAAACGGCTCCTATAGAGTACTATAGTCGTTGCGGGTGCCTAACACCTTCCCGTAGCGAAAATTGCCCCGAACTTAGAATTTCTAAGGGTTTTCTCAATTTTACCCTTCCCCAAAAAAAATAGAAACATCAATGATTGAAAGGTTCAAGCCTAATTAATGACTTGACACCCGAAAATCGCGATGACAGGGATATTTATAAGTTTTGTTTTCCTTGTTACGTATTTCTTTTTAAGTTGATGTTGAACCACTTTTGGATTTGAGACTTCTTTATGCTGCTAATGTTGAGGCCTTAGTGCCGAGTTTCTATTTAAAACGTTGAATATTTCCCGCTGCGACATTATTTGAATTATTGAAAGCAGTTGGGAAATGTGACATCCTGATTGCGCTTGAACTTTGATTTATTATATGTTATTTACATGTTGGGAAAACGGGGTGTTACACTTAGCATGTTTTTCAGTCTATTTTAGTAGGTTTTACCAGCAAACTATGGAAGTATTAGATCAATTTCCCATGATTTTGGGACATTTGTAATGTTTTCTATATTTAGATCTATAATTATATTCTTCCCGAAATATATCAATTTTAGGGGGTTTTTAATGTTAATTACGAAGAAATCAAGCAAATCAGACAAATCAAGACCTTTAAAGATTATTGAGCTTTGGGAAGATGAAGAATGAAGATTCAAGAGGCCTCAGAACACATTTCAACCGGAGGAATTTTTTTCCTAATGTCCAAGACAATGTAACAATGAAGAAAATATCTCAACATGCGAAAAATTCAGGAAAACATGAAAGTAATGTTCTAAAAAGCCCCTGACGCACAAAATGAAGCGTGAAGCGCTTGATAGTGAGCAAGTTTGGGGCGTGTCGATGGAGCGTGGCCCTGTCGTCTCAAGAAAGTGGACAATGATGAGGGGAAGCTCTGTACGGCAATCCGGGAATTAGGGTTTTGGGTAGTATATATATCATAATTTTGGGCCTTTAAGAAAAGTATAATTATTCTCTACTTTCTCTTATATAAAAAATGTCATAGTATAATAAAAAAAAGAAAATAGTATTCTTTGATCTAATTCAATGGTTGAGATTATCTTAAGATGTTTTTATAAATGTAAATTATGAATTATCTAATCTTAATTTCACTATCAAAATTGATTACCGTATAAATATATGAATTAATTTAGTTTAATGTTCTGATTTATATGAATTTGGTTAATGTGTTATGATTTTTACCTAATTACCATGAAAATTCTTTTTACCTAAGTATGTGAGGCATCAAGGAGCCCAGAGATATCCCAACTAGGTTCAAACCCCATTGGGACTCCCATTTTATGCCGTCTACCCCATATATATTATTAAAAAAGGAAAAAAGAATATATACAAAAGGGGGGACTAGGCCAAAACCCTCAAAAAAGAAAATGTAAAATGGAAACAATAAAAATCAACCGAATTCTTAGGGAAAACGGTAATTAGGCAAGCTGGTGACATGCTGTCATTACGTAATTTTTATGTAAATATTATCACATTTTGGAGTTCACAAGGCGACTTAAGCAGCAAGAAAAGCAAGAAAACTGAAGAAAAAGGCAAAGACAAAATCATGACACGTTTGGTCAAAAACGTGACACGATTTGACAAGGCAGATTGCATTGTTTCAACATTAAGGAAAACGTGTCACGATGGCAAAAACGTGACACGATGTGTTAAAGCCCTAATTTAGTTTCTTGTTACACAAGTGAAATCGTGTCACGATATACTTAAAACGTGACACGATTTGGGCGAAATTCGGTGCCTATTTAAGCTGAAGACTATTCAGAAAACAAGGGTTATGACTTGAGAAGAGCAAAGTGCGATTTTGAGACCTAAAGACGGCTAGGAGGGCGATTTCTTCAACCTTCTTTCATTTCATGTATGTTTTGATTCCATTATTGATTATGCTATTTGTAAGTCTCATTATGAGTAGCTAAATATCTTAAAGATTAGGTCTAAGATGATTTTATGTAACCCTAATTGATGCATGTTGTTGTGATGAAACTCTATTTATTGTGAATGACAATTTAGTTTTTATTCAATTCAATTGTTTTAATTCTTTTATATCTTGATCACATATAAACTCATGAGTATGAATGACTACTGACCCTAGCTTTCAACTTAGACCCATTGAATTGTTCTAATAAACATGGTTAGTCTAGGAATGGATAATCGTTTGTTAGAGATATTAGGTTAACATGCTTAAACCCTCAAGGATTATTAGATCACCTAAGGAATTAGGTGCTGTAGTTTAAGAGGAGGGTCCAAACTCAAGGGATTGATTAGGGCTAATTTGTTAACTATCGTGGAACTAAAGAACCATTCACAAGAATAGAGTATAGTAACCAATTAGGGGAACATAGATGATTCGAAAGACCTGGTCTCATCTCTCTCTTATTTCTTAACAACTTTTACTTTCTGCTAATTGATTTCTTAAAATCAAACCAAATCAACCGCCTAGTGGCAAAACCATAATAACCTTTATACATCCTATTGCTTAACGAAATTAGTTTATTGAGATTAATAACAGTCCTCGTGGGAACGATATTTTTACTACTTCGATAGTTTTTGGTACACTTGCCAAACGTCTGTCAAAAGCCATGTCTATCCCTAGAGAAATTGAAAGCCAATAGATGATGTAATCTGTCAAACCAAACAGTGTCAGACAAATCATGTCCAAGAGAAGCCAAGAGGTCCGCACAACAGGAATTTTGTAGTAAATAATCTTCATTTGGAATTAGGGAGACGACCCTGAGAGCGGGTTGCATATGTTGCCTTTGTTGCCTTCTTCTTTTACGACTTTGTTAGATATGGAGTAAAAGGGACTTCTATTGTGACACCATTTTGCAAAGAATCTTTCAACATCTCCATCTCTTTTTGTAACACTGGATCCACCATATCATTCTCCATGGCCATAATATGTTTAATATTCGAAAAATCAGATGTCAGAGTAAGGACAGGTTCCATATCATTTCTAACAACCCGGGGGCAGACTATTTCATCTGACACATTCTAAAGAGGCATGGTGAATGATGTGCTAGAAAGCGCGACAATTTGTGGGGAATGAATTGTCTGTTGTTCTTCATGAATTTCTTTATTGCCAACCATAACCTCCTGGTCAATGGAACATGTGTTATTTGTGGCTGCTGATTGTGTTTCCATGGAGGGGACTGTAACACCCCGTTTTCCCGAATTAAAAATTTTCTTTAAACAAATCAGATTTAATCACATAACGGAGTATCACATATCACATAATTCTCTTAAATGAATAAATAACAATTTATTCTTCATTAAAACATCTCAAACATTGCAGTGAAATCATAAAAAGTCATGGCACGCAGGCCTCATCAAAACGTCTCAGAAAGTTCATCTAAAAATAGTCTTTTGAAATCATAAATGACATGCAAGGAATAGAAAAGCATTTAACAAGTTTCCCCATCTCGTTACATATAGAGCACCTAAGACTCAACCGAGGAAAATCCTCACACGCTTGCACCTAATCTTGATTACCTGCAAGTTACCCATACGAAGAGCAACATTTTCAAGCAGAAGGGGTGAGATTCACAAAACAATAATATTAAACATATAATTCAACAGTTATAGTCAACAACAAATCATCACATAAACACGTCACAACAAATAACATTCAGCATCACAAGTATCTAACATTCACCTTTCGAGAACATCTTATACAACTTGACTCGACAATGCAACTTCACTTGACTATGCAACTCTAACATCTTAAATGCATGTGGTACCAATCCAGGGCATAAGCCCTTGTCGCTTTGAGCATAAATATACTCCCAGGGCATAAGCCCTCGTTGCTATTGAGCAAAGGCTCCAGGGCATGAGCCCTCGTCGCTGGTGAGTAAAAACTCCAGGGCATAAGCCCCCATCTCTGAATGAGTATGCATGAGACTCAATCTCTTATAACTTAAACAAGTTAAACATCTTAAACATCTTAAAACTTCTCAAACATCTTGGACCGACACATTGATGAGTCAATAAAGTAATATATTTAATGAAGTATTTAATCTTATTTACTTTAATTTAAGTATATTATTATTTCCTTTTTAAGTTGTTTAGTTGATTTAGTCCTAGTTTTATTTATATAATATTTAATCTTGTTTTATTTAGATTTAGGTTTATTTTATATATAATATTCAGTTTTATTTAGATCTAAGTTCATTTTATATAATATTCTGTCTCGTTATATTTAGATTTAAGTTTATTTTATATTATTTTTATTTATTTTATAGAACTATTTTACTTTAGAATACAATCTATTATATTTCAGGGACGAATATTGGATGGAAAGAGCCTTGGAGCAGAAGAAAGGGATTCAGAGCTGATTTGGAGCAAGAATACGAAGATTCGGAGCCAAAAATAAGTCTCCCCCAAGTCAGAAGCTTGGCACGGCCCGTGCCAAATGTGGCACGGCCGTGCCACTTCTCAGGATTTCTTTAGCTGCTTTTGCTTCATGTGCAAGCTACTTTGTTTTTAGTTTAGGCCCATAGTTTCTTGTGGGGCAATCTAGTATTATAGTTGCTTAGGCTCTAAGTCAATTGTAGGCTATAAATAGAGGAGCCTTCCATCACAAATATTTATCTTATTCTTGGAATACAATAGTGACAATTGTTTCTAATAATAATTTCTATTTCTCTTTATTTTACTTATGTCTTCTTTCTTCTTCTTCCCTTCGTCTACTATGATCATGAGTGAGTAGACTCCTTTGTCTTGGGATTGCTGGATAGTCTAATGACATAATATAAAGCAAACCAAGCCTTCTCCTTAAATTAAACTCCTATATAACCTAGTTTCTAATCTAAATTCACCGATTTAACATGGATTAATCATTATCAAATACCAACAAGCGAATGCTGAGGTTATGATAATTATTAATCCATTATCCCAAACGTCAAATCTACAAGCGAAAGCTGCGATGAGATGTTGGAACAAGTGAATATTAGACAGAGATTTCAAAGGCAGTGAAATAGTCTTTGCAATCTTGGGACGAAGTAGTTTCACAGCCTTAATGCATCTCCTAGTAATTAATTCAGCGAAATAGGATTAATTGCTAGGAGTAAACTCTTACTGGACTGAGAGGAAAAGTAAGGGGCTAAAGGGAAACCAGTCATACGAAACTAGGTCTATCATAAGGTTTTAAGGATAAAGCTTCGGTTTGTAGAGGGTTTGTTATTACGACAAACCAATAATCCCAAGGCTCTTCTTTTATATTATTTTCTCTTTCAACCATTAAAAACCCTATTTTTACTATTCTCTCTTCTAATCATAATTCTAAGTTGATTGAATTAACCAACTCCCTGTCGGAACGATACTCTCTTTATTACTACTCCGATAAGACTGTGCACTTGCAGTTTTGTCCCATCAAGTTTTTGGCGCCGTTGTCGGGGAGTTAACTAATTTGATTAACTTTTTCTTGTGATTAGAATTTTGTTTTTTATTTTTATTTTCTTGTTTTTTTTACTTTTACTTTTTCCTTGCTAATTTTTTCTTCTCTTTTCTCTTGTCACCGTTAACTTCTTGGGTTCTTTCCCTTTTATGCGAAGGTCTAAAAGTCTTGGTGCATTCATACCTGAGATTGAAAGATTTCTGCACAAAAGGAGAAGAGAGGCACAAAATAATATTGCTATGGCTGAACGTACTCTCAAAGAGTATGCTACTCCTTCAACGGAGGAGCCACAAGCTATTATTGTGTACCAAACGGTTGAGGATGACAATTTCGAAATTAAGCCCGCACTTCTTAACTTGGTGCAACAAAATCAGTTTTCTGGTTCCCCTATTGAGGACCCAAACCTACATATCTCTACCTTTCTACGACTTAGTGGTACCCTAAAGGAGAACCAAGAAGCCGTAAGACTTCATCTCTTTCCCTTTTCCTTAAGGGATAGAGCTAGCGCTTGGTTCCATCACCTCATGGGATGAAATGAGGCGAGCATTCCTTGCCCGATTTTTCCCACCTTCTAAAACTGCCAAACTTAGGGACCAAATCACACGCTTCAACCAAAAAGATGGGGAGTCTCTCTATGATGCTTGGGAGCGTTTCAAAGAAATGCTCCGAATTTGCCCCCACCATGGTTTGGAAAAGTGGCTCATAGCCCACACTTTTTATAATGGCTTGTCTTATACCACTAAAATGACTGTTGATACAGCTGCAGGTGGAGCCTTGATGAACAAGAACTATACAGCAGCGTACGCCTTGATTGAGGATATGGCCCAGAATCACTACCAATGGACCAATGAGAGAGCCTTAACAGCTCCTACTCCCTCTAAGAAAGAGGCAGGTATGTACGAAATTTCTAACTAAGATCATCTTGCTGCTACAGTTGATGCACTAACCCAAAAAATCGAAAAACTCAATGTTAGTGCTATCAATCCTTCTTCTTCATCTCCTCTTTGTGAAGTCTGTGGTATTCATGGCCATATTGGTGTTGATTGTCAGCTAGGTAGTGCTATTGATAGTGTTGAGCAAATGAACTATGCTATACAAACACTCAAAATTCTTATGGACAAATGGCACCACCCGGCTATACAAACAACCAGAGGACCAATCAAAAATTTGGTTTGGAAATTTTAATTGAAAACTATATTATGAATCAAAATAAACAAATTCAAGAATTGAAAACCCAAACCGGATTTATAAATGATTCTCTAACCAAACTTAATGCCAAGGTTGACTCTTTTGCTACCCATAATAAGATGCTTGAAACACAAATCTCCCAAGTGGCCCAACAAGTGGCCGCATCCTCTCAAACACCAAGAATCTTTCCTGGACAAACCGAAACCAACCCACAAGCTCGTGTTAACGCTATATCATTAGGGAATGGTGGGAAGTTAGAGGATACCGTTTTTAAAACCATTGAGGGGGAGAGTAATGAGTATCAAGGTGAGGTAGCTATGGTTGAGAGTGAGAAACGATCCAAGACACCCTTGCCTTTAGGGCTTACTAAACCCTACTTGGAGGCTAAATTTAAAAAGTTCATGAATATACTTAAGAAGATTTGCATTAAAATTCCCTTTGTGGAAGCTTTGACTCGAATGCCTCTATATGCCAAGTTTATTAAGAAAATTTTTTCAAAAAAAGAGGCTATAGAACACAATGAGACAATAGCTTTGACTAGGGAAGGTAGTGCATTAATCAAAGAGCTTCCTCCAAAACTTGGGGATCCGGGTAGTTTCTCTATACCTTGTGTGATTGGAAGTGAGGCCATTAATAAGGCCATGTGTGATCTAGGAGCTAGTGTTAGCTTGTTACCCTTGTCCCTCTTCAAGAGGATGGGTATAGGTGAATTAAAACCTACTAAAGCTACCCTAAGACTAGCCAATGGAACCATAGTTAGTCCCGCTGGATTTATTGAAGATATACCTGTCGAGGTAGGAGGGATGTACATCCCGACTGATTTTGTAGTTTTAGATATGGGTGAAGACGACTTAGTGCCTATACTTTTAGGAAGACCTTTTCTCGCTACTACAGGAGCTCGTATTGATGTTAAGGAAAGTAAGATTGTGTTTGAAACAATAGGTTTTGGCTTTGATATTGATACTCAGGAACCTTTCTATTTTCCTCGTTGCATGCTTGATAATCATGTTGTGCAAGAACGTTCTTTAACGTCATCTACACAACATGATCTATTCGATCCATTTTAAGATTTTCTTTCTAACGGTCAAGCTAGTGACGTTAAAGGAGCGCTTCGTGGGAGGCAACCCACGCATTTAATTGATTTTGTTTTGTTTTTATTTAATGTTTTGTAGGTCGTTGTCCGCTTAAAGTTCGAGAAAACCACAAAAATTTTAGCCCCGGACGTCCAGGAAGCTGGCACGGCCCGTGCCAAATATGGCACGGCCGTGCGCGATTCCAGGTTTCTTTTTTACTCTTCTCCTTCATCCATTCTTCACTTTAAACATCTCTCTCAACTTACCCAACCTCTAAACCTTCATAACTACTCCCCTCCAAACCTTCCAAACTCCATCAAACCTCAACCAATTCACAAAATTTCTTCACAAAAACAACTCTAAACATCACCACAACCAAAACCCACCACTCCAAAACAACTTTCATCCACCCAAACCACAAATTCCCAAATTCAAATTCCCTAAAAACCTAACCCTAAAACCACCAAAATTTTCACCAAAACCCACCTTTCCACCTCAATATCTTACTTCCAAATAAACCCCATCACAAAACCTACCTTTCCACAACAAATTTTCCCAAACCCCAACCTTCCACATATCCAAAAAAGTCAACAAAGTCAAACATGGCTACAAAGAGACCGGGAAAGGAAGTTGCAAGCTCGAGTGAAGGAGGAAACAAGAGGCAAGCTACCCCAAAGAATCACGACATCACATTCATCACTCCGGAACAACGGAGTAGGTATAAATCTCTTCTCTCTAAACCTTTGCACCCTTGTAGGTATCCTGATGATTATGACATGAATAGGTTAGGGATTAGAGATAATGTGATTATGCTGTTGAATAGGTTAGGATGGGGTGATATGATGAGACCTATGCGGGGTTATGAGAACTTCACCTATGAATTTTTGAGCACACATGTTTTTACTAAAGATAGGATGAATTATGATGACCCCGACCATAGAGTTTACTTCCGGCTTATGAACACCGATTATGAGATGTCTTTACAAAACTTTTGCAATGAGATGGGCTTCGCCAATGCGAGGTTCATCCATGACTCTTATAATCATGATCTAAGGCCGGAAGCATACTACCCCATCACCTTTTGGCAAAGTATTACCGGCCTAGAACAATACAACTCTAGATCCAATAAGGCTAGTAATATACATAACCCTGTGCTTAGATACCTCCAAAGGGCTATGGCTTGCACAATTTGGGGTAGAAAGGAAGTAGGTACCACTAGGACGAATGAAATATTTATGCTTTGGGCAATGCTTAACAACCATCCGGTGAATAATTGCTTTTATATGCTTGATTATCTTGCTTCTTTAGGTGCGAAATCTAATGTTAGGAGTGAAATAGTGGTAGGGGGCGTTATCACCTTTATAGCGAGGAAGTTTGGCGTAGGTGAGAACCGAGGGATTAATAGAATTGAGGGGAACAACAAGCTTAATATAGAAACCCTCATTGCTATGAATTTCATTAAGCCTCAACCTGGCCGTATTACTTTTGAGCTTCAACTCAATGTGCCTATGTGTTTAATTGTACTTCCTAACCCATCTCGGACTAACACCGAGGTGGAAGAAAATTTGCTGTATGTTGGTGATGTCTCACAGGAACAGGAGGAGGAACAAAACTTTGAGGAGGAAGGTGCAAACTTGCACCACAATGAAGAGCACCATGACTATGATACCGGTGAGAACTATAATGATCCAATCAACCGGTGGGCATGGATGCAAACAGAGGTTGACCGCATAAGCACCGAGCAACAAAGGCAAGGTGTTGAAATCACCGGATTAAGAAACGATGTCCAAAGAGGCAATCGGGTTAATGATGAGAACAATCACATGCTCCGGATGATGATGCAACACTTCAACCTCCAAGGTCCTCCTTACGGACCTCAATAAAATGTGAGCTTTCCTCTTCCTCTCTTCCTTCTATCTCTACTCTCTCTCTCCACCTATCATCACCTTTCTTCTTCTACTTCTTCATCTTTCTTTACCTTTAAATTTTTGTTTTTATTGAACCATTGAGGACAATGCTTCTCCCAAGTGTGGGGGGGGCCTAATAAAGTGTCTCGAGTCGTAGTGTTCCCAAACTCCCTTGGACTTTATTATTTTGTTTTGTTTAATTGCTAGAGGCATGATTAAGTAGCTTGTTTTTTATTGAAAAATATGACATAAATTTTTTGTTGTCTTCTCTAAATTGGTAGTTTCTTGTACATGAAAGTGAACTCTTGTATTTTAAAGTTTTCTTGATAAACCCACATCTTGTTCTATGGTGAAAAGTTCTCCAATGAGTATATGCACATGTTACACCCCTTGAGCAATTGTATGATTAGGTATTTTAAGGAACACGTTCTAGTTTTAAAGGTAAGTTAACCCTCAAAGACTTTAAGAGTAAAAGTAGTATAAGCTAGTGTGGGGGAGTTTAAAAAGCCAAAATAAAACTAAAGGTTGCATCACTGAATCTAGATTGGGGAAGGAGGTAGGCCCTCCGACTTCCTACGTGAAGGTGATGTTATCTTGAGTCAAATAAAAGCATCATCGAATCTAGATTGGGGAAGGGGGTAGGCCCTCCGACTTCCTACGTGAAGATGATGTTTTAAGGGGCAACATTGAATCTAGATTGGGGAAGGGGGTAGGCCCTCTGACTTCCTACGTGAAGATGTTGTTCCCTTAAATTAATGTGCTTAAATTCCAAATTTGTTCAAATGGCAAAAGGTCAAAATGACCACAATTACTCCCACGTATCTTATACGAAATGAAGAAAGAATTTTTCTCGGTTAGCTTAGTCTTTAGTTTAGAACATGTTTCTTCATAATATCTGTTTATAGAGGAGCAAAAATAGGGATGAACTACACACACACACTCAATTAGAACTTGATTGTTGAGTTGAATAAAGATTTCAAAAATTGCTCGAGTTTGTGATTAGTGTACATTAGAAATAAAAACCTTTTTGAGGAGACATAAGCTTCATTTGAATTGTCATATATATATACTCTTGTTTTATGCTACAATGTCTATGCCTTTTGCTTGAGGACAAGCAAAGATCCAAGTGTGGGGGAGTTTGATGAGTCAATAAAGTAATATATTTAATGAAGTATTTAATCTTATTTACTTTAATTTAAGTATATTATTATTTCCTTTTTAAGTCATTTAGTTGATTTAGTCCTAGTTTTATTTATATAATATTTAATCTTGTTTTATTTAGATTTAGGTTTATTTTATATATAATATTCAGTTTTATTTAGATCTAAGTTTATTTTATATAATATTCTGTCTCGTTATATTTAGATTTAAGTTTATTTTATATTATTGTTATATATTTTATAGAACTATTTTACTTTAGAATGCAATCTATTATATTTCAGGGACGAATATTGGATGGAAAGAGCCTTGGAGCAGAAGAAAGGAATTCAGAGCTAATTTGGAGCAAGAATACGAAGATTCGAAGCCAAAAATAAGTCTCCCCCAAGTCAAAAGCTTGGCACGGCCCGTGCCAAATGTGGCACGGCCGTGCCACTTCTCAGGATTTCTTTAGCTGCTTTTGCTTCCTGTGCAAGCTACTTTGTTTTTATTTTAGGCCCACAGTTTCTTGTGGGGCACTCTAGTATTATAGTTGCTTAGGCTCTAAGTCAATTGTAGGCTATAAATAGAGGTGCCTTCCATCACAAATATTTATCTTATTCTTGGAATACAATAGTGACAATTGTTTCTAATAATAATTTCTATTTCTCTTTATTTTACTTATGTCTTCTTTCTTCTTCTTCCCTTCGTCTACTATGATCATGAGTGAGTAGACTCTTTTGTCTTGGGATTGCTGGATAGTCTAATGACATAATCCAAAGCAAACCAAGCCTTCTCCTTAAATTAAACTCCTATATAACCTAGTTTCTAATCTAAATTCACCGATTAAACATGGATTAATCATTATCAAATACCAACAAGCGAACACTGAGGTTACGATAATTATTAATCCATTATCCCAAACGTCAAATCTACAAGCGAAAGTTGCGATGAGATGTTGGAACAAGTGAATATTAGACAGAGATTGCAAAGGCAGTGAAATAGTCTTTGCAATCTTGGGACGAAGTAGTTTCACAGCCTTAATGCATCTCCTAGTAATTAATTCAGTGAAATAGGATTAATTGCTAGGAGTTAACTCTTACTGGACTGAGAGGAAAAGTAAGGGGCTAAAGGGAAACCGGTCATACGAAACTAGATCTATCATAAGGTTTTAAGGATAAAGCTTCGGTTTGTAGAGGGTTTGTTATTACGACAAACCAATAATCCCAAGGCTCTTCTTTTATATTATTTTCTCTTTCAACCATTAAAAACCCTATTTTTACTATTCTCTCTTCTAATCATAATTCTAAGTTGATTGAATTAACCAACTCCCTGTCGGAACGATACTCTCTTTATTACTACTCCGATAAGACTGTGCACTTGCAGTTTTGTCCCATCAAGTTTTTGGCGCCGTTGCCGGGGAGTTAACTAATTTGATTAACTTTTTCTTGTGATTAGAATTTTGTTTTTTATTTTTATTTTCTTGTTTTTTTTACTTTTACTTTTTCCTTGCTAATTTTTTCTTCTCTTTTCTCTTGTCACCGTTAACTTCTTGGGTTCTTTCCCTTTTATGCGAAGGTCTAAAAGTCTTGGTGCATTCGTACCTGAGATTGAAAGATTTATGCACAAAAGGAGAAGAGAGGCACAAAATAATATTGCTATGGCTCTCGGCCTTTTTCACATTTTTCCTCCAAAAACGTCAATTATAAGTTCCCTAGGTCCAATTTGATCCTAAAAACTTACCTAATCATTCTTATATACATCAAGGCACTCAAAACCATCTAAAACACGTCTTAAAACAACATTCTAAAAATCACAATTTTCACAGGTCAACTCGCTGTGGCGAGTGGGATTGCTCGTGTAACGCCCCATTTATATTTAATTATTTTTAGTTGATGTTTGAGTATTTTTATTTGATATATATGAATTATATGACCTTTTGGTGTGGTGTGTGTATTTAAATAATTATTTGTGTTTTATTTAAATGAATGTTATTTGTTTTATTTAATAAAATTAGGAGGAAAATAGTATTTATTTGGTTAAAGGGGAGTTATTATAATTAATTAGAAATTAAAGGGAGTTAAGAAAAATAGAAGGGGAGGTTATGTTTTACTGAGAAAAAGGGGAATAGAGAAAAAGTCAGTAACATTTTTGTACGTACAAGAGAAAAACCAGAGTTTTGGGAAAAAGAGAGAAGAATCAAGAGCAAAGAGGGATTAGCCAAGAGGAGAGAATTTCTGTAGCAATTGTTCATCTAATCAGGTAAGGGTGGGCTAACATTTCAATTGTTAATATATATGTATGTATGTTTTCATGAAATTGGATGGAAAATGGTGAATGTTGATTTAGGGTTAAGAACATGAAAATGCCATTGTTGATGAATTATGTATGATTGATGATGTTGCTATGAGTTGTTTCTGATGCTTTGTTGTGTATTGAACCCATAAACATGTTTGTAACTCATTTTGGGTAATCAGGGGATCAAAATTGGGTTTTTGAGGTGAAAAATGGTGAAAAAATCGTAACAGCCTGTGCCAGATCGTGCTCCGATTTTGTCAAATCGTGCTCCGATTATTTCCGAATGAAAATGCAATTTTTGCCCCAGAAAATCGTACTCCGATTTGACAGCATCCCCTGTTTCGCGTTCTTGCGTCTATTTCACCCATTTCTGTTCCGAACTGGCTTTTGGTGTAAACATTAATGTTGTAGACAATTGAGTTAGCTTTCTAATGGCTTTGGTTTGACTTGAAAATGATTTTTAGATTTTGAGTTATGATGAAAATAGTCCAAGTGGGTCTCCAGGAAACTTTAAGAAAACTTAGCATAACTTATTCCAAGTTAGTCCAAAAACTTATGGTTGGTTTCCCAACTTCAAACTTAAGTATTAGAGATTTAGTTGAGGTGTTTTATGAGTATTTGGCTTATGTCTTATTGATCAAACTTGATTTGCTTTTGAAGGATGTTTTGGACTTTGATATGAATGTAATTGATTAATGTATATGTTGCTATTGTTGTTGATATGTTGGAATATATATGTTTATAAATGTACAACTATATACGGTGTATCGTTGTTCCCGTTGTTGATGTTGTTGAGTCGTGTTGTCCAAGTTGGGGAGTGTGTCATAAGTATTAGGCACAAATGTTGATGTCGTGGTAGGTGTTGTTGTTGTTGTCTGGTTGTATGCTGATATACACCATTGAGTTGTTGATGTTGTATGTTGATATACACAAGTGGAGTTCATTGCATAATGCATAAAAGCGGGAGGGCTTTTGCCCTAGAATGCTCGTCATTCAAAAGCGGTGAGGACCTCGATCCTGGAATGCATTGTCATTCAAAGCGGTGAAAGCTTATGCTCTGGAACGCCTTGTCGTTCAAAGCGGGAGGACTCATGTCCTGGAACACTTTGTTGTTCAAAGCGGTGAGGGCTCTGCCCTGTATTTTGGTATCACATGCATATTGCATTAGTTGTTGTTGTCGTTGCATCGTTGTAGTCGTTGAGTTGGTCGAGTTGATGTTGTCATTGGTTGAGTAGTTGTTGATGTTGATGAGTCGTTGAGGTGGTTGTTGATTTGTTGTCGATGATGTGGTTGATTGCCTAATATAAATTAAAGGTTGCAAATCTAATGTGAGATGAAGTAGTTGTTGATGATGATGTTGATGCTTTTGGTGTTGTTGAGGTCAATCAATTATAATTGTTGTAGTTGCTGTTGATGGATGTTAATGCCATGTATATATGGATTTAGTAATGTTTGTTGCCATGATTGTTGTTGTTTTAATTCAAGTTGATGAATTATATGTATATATATTATTTTTGACTTGTGAACTCACCCCTTCTGTTAGAATTGCCGCCTTGTGGGCAAGTGCAGGTAATGAAGGCTAGTGAGGTTTTGGCTCTTGTGTCTTAGGGCTCTGATACGTAACGGGATGGGGAATCGTTGTCTTTTCTTGCATTCCTTTATGTATCATATTTTGAAGAACGTGTTGTTGAATTAAATAGTTGGTTGATGTTTTAAATTGTTGAGGCCTTTGAGCCAAGGATTTTGTTGTAGGTGAATGATGATGATTTTGAAAGAAAATATTTCCGCTGCAGATTTTATAAGAATGATATGTTGAATTAAATAGTTTTATTTTCTATTTAAGAAGGTTTTTGAAAAGCAGTGTAATGCTCCGTTTGATGTTGAATAACTCTGATTATAATTATTATTACGATGTTTTGGGAAACGGGGTTGAATAACTCTGATTATAATTATAATCAGGGTTAATTATAATTAGATGGATTATAGTTTAATAGAATTGAAATGCTAGGCTCACCCTTACCTTAGTTTTGCAGAAATCGCAGCTCTCCTTGGTCTCTTCTCTCTTCTCTGGTTTTTCTCCCTTTTTCTCCAAAAACGTATGTACTGACAACTCTTGACCTAATTTCCCTTTTTATATTCCCAACAAATCTTATCTTATTTACTCTTTCTCCCACATAACTCTCTAAAATCTCAAAACTACCCCACATCTCTATATTTATTTTATTTTCAAATCTTATTTTATTAAACAATAAAATAAGTCACCACATCACATAAAAATCACTTAAATCTTAATCTCCACATCTCTTAAAATATACTTAAATATATCTAGACTCTTCAAATAATTCAAATAATTAAATAATTAAAATAATCTAAAATGGGTGTTACAACTCTCCCCAACTTATAAGATTTTCGTCCTCCAAAATTTACCTTAAGCAAACAACTATGGATAAGATTCCAGCATCTTACTCTCTAGCTCCCACGTCAAGCTTTCACCAGTCGCTCCGTCCCAAACAACTTTCACAAGAGGTATCTCCTTGCCTCTCAACCGCTTCACTTCACGA
Organism: Medicago lupulina; assembly: GCA_958299785.1. NCBI lineage: Eukaryota > Viridiplantae > Streptophyta > Magnoliopsida > Fabales > Fabaceae > Medicago > Medicago lupulina. The sequence continues at coordinate 23,364,275 of OY283145.1, read as the reverse complement.
CCCTCAATCTTCACTAGTAAGGTCTCAACCGTAAGGTTATCCCTAACTTGCACATCATCCCTTTGGATCACATGAGATGGATCCGGAACATACTTCCGAAGTTGTGACACATGAAACACATCGTGCAAATTCGAAAGATGTGGTGGTAAACCCACTCGGTACGCCACCGTACAAACTCTTTCCGATATCTGATACGGACCAATAAAATAAGTCACCACATCACATAAAAATCACTTAAATCTTTGTCGCGTCATTTTTTGGAGATCAAGGCTATTTGATTAGCTTTTGAATCACTAAATATTTTACGACTTTGATTGAAAAAATTTATTTAAAAGGTGGGGTCCGGGGGTTGGTTATATTTAGGGAAGGTATTAGCACCCTAAATATTTGTAGTATTCTACGAGAACCTTTCGACTTTATTTAATTTATGTGTTATAAACTTGCTTGTTTTGAAAAAAAATGGAATTTTGTATGATTGAAGAAAGAAAGACCTAATTATCTACATTTTATTGATTCGGAAGGACAAGTGCCCTTTGCCTACGTACCTGTGAGGGATCAGAACCTCGTAATTCGGGGTAAAAATTACCGTTTGATTGGTTGTGTGTTTTTTATTAGTTTTTGGAAAAAAGGTTTTTAAAAGAAAAAAGCCAAGTGGCAAATGGGTATTTGTTTGTGTTTTTTATGTTAAAAGAAAATGACTTAAACTAGAATTAAATTGATTTAATGTTTGATTAAAGAAAATAAAAATAAAAAGACGATCACTTTTTTTTTTTTGGTGATAAAGCAAAAAAAGGAAAAAGAAAAGGACAACAGGAAAAGAAAAACAGCAAGAAAGAGCCTAAGCTCTCGGAAACAGAACGCCCATTTCGTCGTTCCTGATCAGCGGAATAAGGTCGTTGGGTGCAGTATCATAAGTAGAAAATTCTTCATTTGATGTGGCACCGAGCTTGGCTAAAAAATCTGCACATTGGTTTCCTTCTCTGAAACAATGATGGATGGAGAAATTCCTTGTTGACAAGAGGTCCTTAATATCTTGAATTAGAACAGCATATGCGTGATAAGTGGAGGTACGCGTAGTGAGGAGCTGAATGGAGAGCATTGAATCCGAGTAACAAACCATGTCTTCTATACCTGCATCTATGGCCAGAAGAATACCCTGTTGAATTGCGGTAAGTTCTGCAAACAGGATGTCTGTAATTGTTGCAAGGAAGCCGGAGAAACCCGTGAGAAAAAAGCCTGAAGAATTCCGGATGAGTCCACTGAAACCAGCTCGAATAGGAGATCCTAAGCAGCTTCCATCTACATTGAGCACAAAACAGTTATAGTTGTTATTGTTCCAACGAACCATGCGGTCAGGTCGGGTTGTTGTAGCAGAAAGCATGGCTGTTCTTATTGTTTCAACCGTGTTTTGAATTTGAATATGTATCCGAGTGAGGGACCAAGATTCGGCACTTAAAAAATGTTTAGGATCAAGGTTTGTTTATAAAAAATGTTTTTGTGTTTTTTGTTATTTGAATGTTATTGATTTTTTTTGAATAGTTAAAAGAACAAACGGAGCGGGAATAATAAAAGCGTGAAAGTCCATGGTGACGTTTGCGCCACCACAAGACCGTTACCCTAATCTACAAACATAAAATAGAACGGCATACACACACTCACGCACACATATACCTAATCTATTACAAAAAATCCTATTAATACATTCTACGGTCTGCAAAAAATAAATAAATTACAAGATGCCTAAATACATTCTAAATTATGTGCAAGAAATAAAAAGATAAATAAATATGTTACATAAAACCTATATACATTCTAATGATTTAAAAATGATTAACGATAAAATAAAATATGCAATGCAAACTAAAATGATATAAGATGCACCCAAAATAAAATATGGTTAGAAATAAAAAATAAATAAAAATGAATGCAGGTAGCGGGTGCAGCAGTGATCAGGGGTGTGCCAAAGAGTAAAACAAAAAGGGATTGGGCTCTGGTTGGGGGGACCGGTTCGGTTCGGATCCTGGGTCGGATCTAGGAGAACCGAACCGGTTTTGAGGAGTATATAAAGGGTGTAAACCCTAATTTACCTCATTTTTAAAAATCTTTCTCTCTTTACCTCCCTTCTCTCTAAAAACTGCTCTGTTCTCTCTCTATGTTCCGACCGGATTCCGGTCTCCTTCTACGATAGGCGCGCCAGCTCCGGCGCGGTGGCCGGCGAGCCCTAGCGGCTGCACCGCCGCGCCGGAATGAAAAAAAAGGTTCATTTTTTGTAATTTTTTTTTGCTGTTTCTTACAGTTTTCTCACCCTCTTCCCGTTTTCAAACCCTAAAGTCCCAAATCCTAATCCTACAACCCTAGATCTTCAAAATACATAACGATAGAGAAAAGGAAAATTCACCTCGTTTTTGTGTTGTGGTTGATGTGATTGGCCGCGGTTTTGTTTGTGGTGTGCAGCTGTGATGTGTTTGTGATTCTGTCCGTGTGTTTGTGTTTGGTTGCTGTGTGGGTGCACCGTACGCGGGTGTGTTGTGTTTTGTGAGTTTGGCTGGGCGCGTGTGTGTTGTGAGTGTTCTGGCCGGGTTTGATTGTGTGTTTACGACCTTGTGCTTGCAGGTTCCGATTGGAAGCAGTTGTGTGAAGGTTTCGGTCTTTAGGTCAATTTTTTGGCCGTTTTTGTGTTCTGTCCCCCTTTTATGCTTGCAGGTGCTGGATTTTATAATGTTGGCATTAGGGTTTCCAAAAGAAACCGATTCCCTTGACTTGGGGACGATTCCTGGAACTTTGTTGTTACGGATGAACTTGCCTTGAACCGGATTGAGATTGCCTGTAATGAGGCGCGTGACTGGCTATGTTTGACTTGGGACTTGGATATGGACGAAAAATAAAGAAAAATAAATAATAGTAATAAGAAGAGATAATGGCTAAAAAAAAAAGAAAAGGAATTTAAAATTTTAAGAATTGAATTTAAGATTAAGATTAAAAAAGAATTAAAATTTTGAAATTTAAATAAAGGATGGAAATTGGATTTAAAAACAAAGATAAAGTTTTAGGAGGGCCCGACTCGGAACAAAAAATGAGGTATTTTAAAATACCTCACTGCCAAAATTTCATTCGAAAAGTCGAAGATTATTTTGGGCCGGATGACGTGTGTCAGTGGCGCCTTAGGTCAAAAATTGGGGTATGACAGATGCCCCTATTTAAGTTTCTTCGTCCGGAGATTTGAAGATAAAATCTTTGATTCAACTAGTCGAGGATACTTAAATACAAAGTACGCCATTTTTTACCTAAGATGCTATGAATGCTTGTGATTCAATATGAATGCAAGACGGCGGAGACCTTTTGACTGGGACTATGAATCCCAATGGGATATCTGAACTTGTTGAGAAAAGGACCCGACTCCGCTTGCGGACGGTGTAGTTTCACTAGGGAAAATGGTAATGTATCATTGTATTGGTCTGGAATGGAGAGGCACATTTTGGCCAGACAGACTGGGGACGACACTTGAGAGAATGACAGGTACAAGAGTAGTCCGTTATTTGGGACTGACCATTTGACAAACATGACAAGAGGAAAAACTCAGGACCTCCATTGTTTAGGACTGACCACCTGGAAGACAGAAAATAAACCTCAAGCTGTCTGTTGTATAGGACTTGCCACTTGACTCAAGCTGTCCGTTGTTTTGGGACTCGCCACTTGGAAGAAAGATGGTAAACCTCAAGTTAGTCCGTTGTATAGGACTTACTACTTGACTCAAGCTTTCCGTTGTTTAGGACTTACCACTTGAAAAAAAAATACGAAAAAGTAAACTCAAGTTGTCCGTTGTTTAGGACTTACCACGTGGAAGACAGGAAAATAAACCTCAAGCTGTCCGTTGTGTAGGACTTACCATTTGGAAGACAGAAAAATAAGCCTCAAGTTGTCTGTTGTGTAGGACTAACCACTTGACTCAAGCTGTCCATTGTTTAGGACTCGCCACTTGGAAAAAAGATGATAAAACTCAAGCTATCCGTTGTTTAGGACTTACCACTTGACTCAAGCTGTCCATTGTTTAGGACTTACCACTTGAAAGAATTGATGACTGAATTGATGAGGTATGACTGAACAAGACTCTGGGTGACTCACGCAATCATGTGTGAATTGACATGGTGTGTATATGTGTGTGTGTATGTGTGCGTTGTGTACGCTTGGATGTGTGAGTATATGAAAGTATTGATCTGTGGATGCATGAATGTATGAATGTATGATTGTGACTTGAACGACCATATAAAATGCATATGACAGGTGACTCGATGGAACAAGACAGGATGTGTAAGATTGGAGGCGGACTGACAGCGCAGTACAAACACTCGGCAAATTTCCTCGGAGTTGATATTATCGTGAACAAATCGGGCCATTGGTGGTATGAAACCTGCACACGGTGGCAGCCAATGCCCCTTGGGAAGATAGCTCATTATCAGTTGGAGTTCTGGGAGAAGTCGCCATTTGTAAATGGGAGCAGAGTGTTCTTCCCTCGGCATGCTTTAGCAGTCATTCTTTGTTTTTGTTTTTGAGAATCCCTAATTTTTCCTGGACCGCCCTTTCGGGTTTTCAGTCCACCGGGAGTACATTCTTTTTTGTGCCCCTAATTTTTGCCTGGACCGCCCTTTCGGGTTTTCAATCCACCAGGACGCTCTCTATTGCCTAAGCCGCCTTTTCAGGTTTTTAGCTTAGCGAGCTTTTGGTTTGTTTTTTTGCTTTTTTCTTTTTGTATTTTGGATTGTGACTGCATCTTGCTCGAAGTAGAGGCCTTCTCCATAACACTTAGCCATGTTTCTCTTCCGGAATGTAACCGTTCTCAAGGCAGACACTGATGTATGTTTCATCTACTCATGAGTTCAAAGAGAGTGTGTTTGTCGCTCACACTTTTCAAAATATGTAAAAAAAAATTGTATTTTTTTTGAAAGAATTTGTTTCAAGTATTGCCATCAAAACTGAAGAAATTTTGCAAATAGAATAAGTGAGAGTTCAAAATAAATGGGCACAGGCTCAAATTTGATGAATTGAGTGGTGACCCGCCAATGGCACGGCTCCACAGATTTTGAAAAATTTGGAAAATGGTAAATATATGGGAAGGGTACATTGAACACCGTAACCACTATTCTCCCTAACAACTTTGAATTGCCCCTGTTCCGGGTCTTTCATTTGCAGATGCTTCGAATCGGAGGTCTACTGATGACTGGATGCCCCAAGTTGACTGTGCCTGACCGAATGCAGTTACTTTGTCTTTTGATCCTTAACTTTTGCATAGATCACCCTTGCGGGTTTTTCAATCTATCAGGATAATTATTTTGGTCTCTAATTTTTGCCTGGACCGCCCTTTTGGGTTTTCAGTCCACCGAGACGCTCGTTTTTGCCTAAGTCGCCTTTTCAGATTTGCAACTTATCGAGCTTTTTGATTTTTTTTGACAAAGTATTTCTTGACTGCACCGACACGCGGGTTTGTCGACATTTGTGGTCACATGGGTTATTGCACATGGGTCCTCATAACTAGGCATCCACTTGCCCCTGGAGTCTGGTTGGAAAGACAATGTCTTTTTTAGCACAAGGTCTCTTGAAATCCACAGGGACGATCCTTCTTGCTGGAAGTTTGTTTCAACCTCTTTTGATGTAGTCGTGCAAGGCCGTCATGCATTTAAATTTGGTCAAGCTTGAATTTCCGCAGAACTCCTATTGACGGGACTTTGACGATCTCCATGTTGCATACTGAGGGAAGGAGGGGGCTGCCCCTGTTGGGGTATTCACTTGAAGTATGATGGTAGCATCTCGTGCCAGTCTTTGTAAGTGAATGCCCTTTTCAGGACACTCTTCTCGATATTTCTGTTTTTGACTTTGACGGTTAAGATGCCCTCAGTAGGCGAGAAAACCCCATCGGGAACTTCTTCATCTTCCTCTTCTTCGGACACAGGGAACTCAAAGTTGGGAGAGAGTACATGGTTAAAGTGTTCAACGGGTTTATTAATGCATGATTTGATTTTGATGTTGACAAGTAAGTATAAGTTATGATTATGCAAATATTTGAGAATGATTAAAGGGAATTTTTTATTATTCTTTTTTGGTTCTTTGTTTTACCATTTTTCCAGAACAAGCACGAAAGAACGAAGTCGGGATAGAAACGACCCTTTTTATTAATGATGGAAAATACTTGAAGAAAAAAGCCCTGCATAAGTTCACTTTCGTCTCGGGCGGGACGAAGGGACATTTTTTGAAAAGCAGCAAACAACTAACATATTTAAATGAGAAGATGAGTAATAGAAAGAACATTGACAGCGTCCCAAACGTGGCTACACGCTCGGATTCAAAAGGCAAGGTACCGGCGTCAAAAACAGTTCTCAACGTCATAACCTTGTGCCCTTTGATGGAAGGCACCAAAAGAGATCAAGTTTCCCACGAGTCGGCAATTTATTGGATATCGGCAGAGGCGGTTAACCGTCCTTCTCGGACCCCTTTTTCCAGACGCATACCTATGCTCACCATCTCTGAGAAGTCCCTGGGCACATTTTCGACCATCATCTCATAGTAGAACTGATTAAGAGTTTTTAAGAAGAGTTTGGTCATCTCCTTCTCTCCTACATGTGGGCTGACTTGGGTAACGACGTTCCTCCACCGTTGGGCATATTCTCTGAATGTCTCGTCGTCGTCCTGAGCCATAGCCTGAAGATCACTTCGGTCTGGAGCCATGTCCATATTGAATTTGTATTGTCGCACAAAGGCCTCACGCAGGTCATTGAAAGTTCGGATTTCTGCACGGTCCAAGTTCATGTACCACTTCAGTGCGGTACCGGTTAAACTGTCTTGAAAGTAATGGATGAGGACCTGATGATCGTGGACATAGGTGGACATTTTCCTCACATACATTGTCAGATGGTCTTTAGGGTAGGAAGTCCCTCTGTATTTCTCGAAGTCTGGGAGCTTGAACTTGTGGGGTATCTGGACATTCGGCACCAAGCACAGATCATAAACATCTTTCTTGGGTGCTTCTTTCCCGCTGAGGGCTCGTATCTCCCGATTCATTATCTCAAACCTCTCTTGCAAGTCATCCACTCTGTCATAGGCACCCATATTCCCGGAGTGAAAGATGGGTTCTTCATTTTGTGGGACAGTATGGATTGTTGGTGCTGAATAGGTCATAGTAGCTTGAGGGCGCGTCACGGCTGGAGAAGGAACATAGATTGCGTTTTGAACAGTAGGCACCGGAGGTTCTCTTTGGTGGAGCGTTGGTACTGGTGGAGGAGTGTAAACTGTAGTTTGAAAAGTAGGTGCCGGAGGTTCGCAAGCAATAGGGCAGAGTATTTCACCAGAAGTAAAGGGCGGGAACCAAGGCGCAGATCGTGGAGGCATAGAAAATGTTGGAGATTCGAAGTATATCGTCCAATCAGGGATAGCAGAGCCATCTGCTTCGGTCTAAGTTCTGACAGGGGGAGGAGGAGGCGGTGGTTGATATTGTGCAGTTCTCAGTGTTCTCACCAATTCAGTTAATTCATCCACTTGAGTTTGCATAGCTGCCATCTCGTTTATTTTAGCCTGCATGGTTGCCATCTCTTCACGGAGTGCTTGATTCTCTTGTTCAAGACCTTCCATTGATGCTTGCCCGAGTGTTATATGTGCGAGTTGACTGAAGACCACAGGTTGACCTTTTTGATGAAAAAGGAGGCTTTGTGAGACTCAGACTTTGAAACTATGAATGCAGTATGATGCATGATATGTTTATGCAAAAATAGACACATTTTTGAAGGGTTTATCAAAGTGAATTGTAAACATCGCAGACGAGCGTGATTTTTATTTGAAAATTATGAAGATATTGCAACCGATTCCTTTTCCAAAAGTAAGAAGGAAACCAAGGGAAAAAACTCTTAATAAAAGCTAAGGTTTAGTTAAGATTTTTGAAGTAGTATTTATTGGTGTTCTTTCTTACAAGCTCCATTCGCTTGTGATGTCTACAAGAAACTTTTCTAAATCCTTCGACATTTGATGAAAAAAAGTTTTTTATGAATGAATGCATGCATGATTTATAAGGGATAGTACGCCATTGGGTAGGGACTATGGCTTTATTTGTACATGTATCACGGGTTCTACCAAGTTCCCAAAGTCCAACCCCCTTTGAATTTTATTGGATGACGGGACAACACCCGGTCCAACAATGTTCGTAGGAAAGTCTCGTTTGAGTGTAGTATCGCGTATCGACTAGTACCAAGACAACACCTGGTTAGCCACCGCACTACGTCCTAAAGAGGCCAAGATGGGTTAAAGGTAACTAAAGGTCCTTAGCTTTAATGGAAACTTAAAAGTAATAAAGTCTAAACGTGACAACACACGCCGACATATATTACTTCAAGATCCTCAGCTAAGTGTGGTTATATCACATGTTCCAAAGCACGAGAATACTCTCGGAATGTCACTATGATTCTACCACTCCTATCTTAAATTTCTCTCAAGCCCGGTTTAGGACTTATCTCACCACTCACGAAGAGAGGGGAAAGAAGAAGGACAGAAACATATATACACGCATTTCCATCTTTTATTTTTGTGTTAAGCAAGTTATAACACAAAAATGTAAATAAAGTCAAGTTAGGCTTAACCCTCGAATTAGTCCCCAGTGAAGTCGCCATTTCTGTCGCGTCATTTTTCGGAGATCAAGGCTATTTGATTAGCTTTTGACTCACTAAATATTTTACGACTTTGATTAAAAAAAATTATTTAAAAGGTGGGGTCTGGGGGTTGGTTATATTTAGGGAAGGTATTAGCACCCTAAATATTCGTAGTATTCTACGAGAACCTTTCGACATTATTTAATTTATGTGCTATAAACTTGCTTGTTTTGAAAAAAAATGGAATTTTGTATGATTGAAGAAAGAAATACCTAATTATCTACATTTTATTGATTCGGAAGGACAAGTGCCCTTTGCCTACGTACCCGTGAGGAATCAGAACCTCGTAGTTCGGGGTAAAAATTACCGTTTGATTGGTTGTGTGTTTTTTATTAGTTTTTGGAAAAAAAGTTTTTAAAAGAAAAAAGCCAAGTGGCAAATGGGTATTTGTTTGTGTTTTTTATGTTAAAAGAAAATGACTTAAACTAGAATTAAATTGATTTAATGTTTGATTAAAGAAAATAAAAATAAAAAGACGATCACTTGATTTAGGATCAAGGTTTGTTTATAAAAAATGTTTTTGTGTTTTTTGTTATTTGAATGTTTTTGATTTTTTTTGAATAATTAAAAGAACTAACAGAGCGGGAATAATAAAAGCGTGAAAGTCCATGGTGACGTTTGCGCCACCACAAGACCGTTACCCTAATCTACAAACATAAAATAGAACGGCATACACACACTCACGCACACATATACCTAATCTATTACAAAAAATCCTATTAATACATTCTACGGTCTGCAAAAAATAAATAAATTACAAGATGCCTAAATACATTCTAAATTATGTGCAAGAAATAGAAAGATAAATAAATATGTTACATAAAACCTATATACATTCTAATGATTTAAAAATGATTAACGATAAAATAAAATATGCCAATGCAAACTAAAATGATATAAGATGCAGCCAAAATAGAATATGGTTAGAAATAAAAAATAAATAAAAATGAATGCAGGTAGGGGGTGCAGCAGTGATCAGGGGTGTGCCAAAGAGTAAAACAAAAAGGGATTGGGCTCTGGTTGGGGGGACCGGTTCGGTTCGGATCCTGGGTCGGATCCAGGAGAACCGAACCGGTTTTGAGGAGTATATAAAGGGTGTAAACCCTAATTTACCTCATTTTTAAAAATCTTTCTCTCTCTACCTACCTTCTCTCTAAAAGTTGCTCTGTTCTCTCTCTCTATGTTCTGACCGGATTCCGGTCTCCTTCTACGATAGGCGTGCCAGCTCCGGCGCGGTGGCCGGCGAGCCCTAGCGGCTGCGCCGCCGCGCCGGAATGAAAAAAAAGGTTCTTTTTTTGTAAATTTTTTTGCTGTTTCTTATTGTTTTCTCACCCTCTTCCCGTTTTCAAACCCTAAAGTCCCAAATCCTAATCCTACAACCCTAGATCTACAAAATACATAACGATAGAGAAAAGGAAAATTCAGCTCGTTTTTGTGTTGTGGTTGATGTGATTGGCCACGGTTTTGTTTGTGGTGTGCGGCTGTGATGTGTTTGTGATTCTATCCGTGTGTTTGTGTTTGGTTGCTGTGTGGGTGCACCGTACGCGGGTGTGTTGTGTTTTGTGAGTTTGGCTGGGTGCGTGTGTGTTGTGAGTGTTCTGGCCAGGTTTGATTGTGTGTTTACGACCTTGTGCTTGCAGGTTCCGATTGGAAGCGGTTGTGTGAAGGTTTCGGTCTTTAGGTCAATTTTTCGGCCGTTTTTGTGTTCTGTCCCCCTTTTATGCTTGCAGGTGCTGGATTTTATAATGTTGGCATTAGGGTTTCCAAAAGAAACCGATTCCCTTGACTTGGGGACGATTCCTGGAACTTTGTTGTTACGGATGAACTTGCCTTGAACCGGATTGAGATTGCCTGTAATGAGGCGCGTGACTGGCTATGTTTGACTTGGGACTTGGATATGGACGAAAAATAAAGAAAAATAAATAATATTAATAAGAAGAGATAATGGCTAAAAAAAAAAGAAAAGGAATTTAAAATTTTAAGAATTGAATTTAAGATTAAGATTAAAAAAGAATTAAAATTTTGAAATTTAAATAAAAGATGGAAATTGGATTTAAAAACAAAGATAAAGTGTGAGGAGGGCCCGAGTCGGAACAAAAAATGAGGTATTTTAAAATACCTCTCTGCCGAAATTTCATTCGAAAAGTCGAAGATTATTCTGGGCCGGATGACGTGTGTCAGTGGCGCCTTAGGTCAAAAATTGGGGTATGACAATCTTAATCTCCACATCTCTTAAAATATATATAAATATATCTAGACTCTTCAAATAATTCAAATAATTAAATAATTAAAATAATCTAAAATGGGCGTTACAACCATGACCTCCTTTGCTTAAAAATTTGGGACCTTCTCTGGAATGACTTCGTTGCCTTCATGTTGTGTTTCGTCAATCAAAGGTTCCTTCTGTTTGACTTCCTTCGGGTGGTGTGTTTCAAAAGCAACCAAAGAACCAACACCATCTAGAGTATCTTTTGGTTTCCATTCAGTTCTATGTTTTTGTGAATTCACTGGCTTCTTTCCATTATCAACATTATCTGCTTGCTTGTCCTCTTTCCTCGGATGTAACCAACAGTAAGAATTGACATTATGGCCAATACTCTTGTAGTGTGTGCAAAAATGAAGAAGGCGTTCATATTCAATAGAAACCAGGAACGCAAACCCCTTCCTTTCCACCATCACTTCATAAAAGATATATTTTGAAAGATCCAAATCAACTAATATTCTGGCATAGTGACCAAACAGACGGTTCTTGGTAACATGATCAAATAGCAACGGAGTACCAACCGCCCCTGCTATCTCTTATAACGTCCTCTCCATCCAATATTCTTGTGGCAATTCCCATAATCGGATCCAAACCTGAGCATGTCTCTGACGTTGAGTATGCATATTAAAGTCCTTCGACCATTCAAATAAACGAAGTACCCCTGGCTTCAAATTGACAGTTCCCGCAGCCCAAACTTTGCGCAAGTCTTCATGTGATGCAAAGGTAAATTCATAAAATCCCCTACCTAATGAGAGCAGACTCTTCGGAGTATCCCCTTGAAAGAGCCTTGAAAGAGTATGGAGTATCCCCTTTGTTGAGCATTAGTCTACCCCAAAGGTTGGTTCAACAAGCTTGTAAACCTCGGACATAAGCATCTTTCATAATTTGAATTGATAACGTTTCCCCACGAATAACAGGCGTTGGAAGGGGGTCAGTGTAGATGACCTTAGAGCCGCGCAATGCCTGAGAAAATGAAGGTTTTGGAGCGGCAGCTGGTGATGGTGTGTTGTGTGCAACCAAAGCGAGAGCGAAGGTGAAATGAGGTGTGGCTGTCGACGAAACCAGAACCAGAGCAGATGTCCCCAATTTTTCTTGCCAATCAAACATGACGACGGCCAGAATTGAGACCACAAACGGTGAAGCAACCAGAATAAATCAGAAAAGTAACAGAAGGCTGGCTCCCACCTGAAAAGGCTAGCTCGCAATTAGTAGAAAACAAAGAATACAGAAGGAAAAAGTGACATTCTTGCAATTGCTTTTTTGGAATTGATTTTTGGAGCTTTTAATCCCACTGAAGCAAAACACGGTTAAAGGCAACCGGCGGCACTTTTTTCTCAAACTCTAGCAGAGCCATAATAGTTTTTTGTTTTTGTCCACAATATATATATATATATATATATATATATATATATATATATATATATATATATATATATATATATATAAGGTGCATAAAGTGAGATGACATTTTATAATGAGAGATGAAAGCATTAGGACCCTAGGATCAAATTGAACGGTGGAGATGATATTTCATTTAATGTGACTCGTGAAGACCTGATTACCTTTGCTTTTGCATTTGAATGCTTCTTTAAAAATAGCACAAGTTTTACTTATGTTTAATCTTTTTATGCACGCCCATTCATATTCTTTTTCAGAAAAATTGAGAGTTCTATCCAATTAATTTTCTCACTTCATCGATGTTGTGTTTGCTCTTCTTTCTTTTCCATTCATTTAAGAATAAACTCCATCCAATCATGAAAATATTTTAAATAATGTTATTTCATAAAAATTGATGCCTTTAATGGTAGAGAGAATTAAGAACAATTCTTCTGAATAGCAATGCTTTTCAATGTTTTATTGAACTTTGCAGACATGTTCAGTGCTTTTTTTTTAATGTTTGATTGAATTTTGCAGACATGTTCAATGCTTTTTAATGAAAGTAAAGTAAAAACCACCATTGGGTTTTATCCACTACCAAATTTCATGTTCTCAAACTGTGCTTCAAATCTCAACCTTGATTTCGAATTCTCAAACGTATTTCAATTCCCAATCAAAAAAATAAAAATCCAAACTAAAAGTCAAGAGTGAAATGCAAAACTAGGAAGAGACATGAGAAAGACAGACAAAATGGTTTTAAAATATAAGTAGAATTGAAAAAAGAAAAAGAAAAAGAATTTCAATGAAAAACGAAGAAGTGTAGTGGAATAGGAAAATGTGGGGAAGGAAGTATAGTTATAAAATCACTTTTGAAGAAACGCAAACCATAAACATGGAAAAGGAAAGGTAATCAGGTGGTAATGGGCCACATTAAGTGAAATAACATCTCCACCGTTCAGTTTGATTGTAGGTTCCTAATTTAATGTTGTCATCCCTCATTAGAATTTTGTTAATGAAATACATTGTGTTGAACCTTCAAACCACCATGTTTAGGGGTTGAAATGCTTGACAAAAGAAATGAAATGAATAAAAGAAAAATATGTAGATGTATTATGGAACCATCATATCATATTAATGTCATAAAATTGTAATATTGAGATTGTTTTTTGCGTGAAATAGTACATATTATTTTAGTTTTTTAGACAAATTTTCTTGACACTATTAATTTAGCCACACCAAAAAATTTAACACGGATCCATCCGATTTTTTGGCACATTGTGTATGCACCCCCTTCTTGACGCATTTAAATATGCTCCTCCCATGGTCTCAAGTTCAATTCCTACGATGCTAATTTCGATATACATGTTCATACAATTATGGCTTTGAATAGACCTCCTTAAGTGGATCTTGTGATTGAATAGATTTGTATGGATTAGCCTCAGATTAGAGACCCATCAGTCGATGCTCATAGGGATTGCCTCCCTCATGAACCACCAAGTTCTGAATGACAAATTGTTAATGAGAACACTTTTAATTATAGGCAAGTTTCCAGTTGGGTTTGGGTCAAAAAACTAGGCTTTTTCCCCAAACTCTTAGAGGCTAATTTTCTCAACCTAAATTGCGCCTCGCACCTAGGGACACATGCGACATCTATGAGTGCTAGAAACAATGATTTTGTTTACTGCTTCGCACACCCGAGGTGCGTGGTGTAACGCCCTCTTTATTTATTTAATTATTTTATTAGAGAATATAGTATATTATTATATATTATATGATTTTTGGTGATTATGCGACGTAGTTATGATGTTGTGACGTGGTGATTATCTTATTGTTTAATAAAATAATATATGTGGTGTTTATATATATATATATATATATATATATTTATATGAAAAATAAAGATTTGTAGTAAAAATATATAATTTTGAGAGATCGGGTTATATTTATAAATAGGAAGAGTTGTGAGGGTTGAGATAGAATTAGATAAGTTGGGAAGCGGTATTTAAGGAAATTAGGTCTAGAGAAGTCAGTATACGCGTATCAGACTTTTGGAAAAAGGGAGAGAAACAGTTGAAGAGAAGAGGTGAAGCTAGGCTGCGATTTCTGCACTTTTTCCAGGTAAGGGTGAGCCTAACTTCAGTAATATTAACTGTAAATCATTTGTTTGTGATTAGCTAAGGGATTGGGAAGAATTGGAGAGAGTTCATGAATTAGGTTTTGATGGAATTTTGATGAATTGGATGTGAGAATTAATGTAATTGCTGTAGAAACGTGTTACAGAACCTAGGTTAATCACTAGAACAACCTTGTTGATGATTTAGAGGCTTAACATGAGAGATTTGAGACGTTTTGGTGAGAATTGGAGTGAACCCGTAGTGGTTCTGACATCGCTCGCCTGTGGCGAGTAAGCCCCTATCGCTCGCGAAGCGAGCAGCATATCTCGTCATGGCGAGCATGACCCTTAAACTTGGGATTTTTGCCAAACTTTAGATGGTTTTGAGTGCCTTATTATTTATAGCATTGACCTGTGAGGTTGTTTGGACCAATTTGGACTTAGGGAACCTTAAAACGGAGATTTTAGGAGAAAAATGTCAAAAAGGCCGAGAGCACCCAGATTGCTCGCCTATAGCTCGCCCCCAGCTCGCCTTTGGCGAGTAGCTTCCTGAGAGAGCTCGCCGTAGCGAGCAAATCACTCGCCGTGGCGAGTTAGTGCAGTTCTGGGCTGTTGTTTCGTTTTTGCGATCTGTTTCGCATAGGACTTTGAGAGAACACCTTTGGGTAGTATTAGAGATGGTTTACGACCTGAGATAGAGTCTGTAATGAGGATTAAAGATGTTCCCTTATGTTGATGCTAACGTGATGTATTGTTCATGTTTTAATGATTTGTAAACATGATGCTAAGTGACTTATAATGATGTTTATGTGTTGTGGTATATGTGTTTAATGAGATGAACTTCTGCCATGTAATTATCATAATTGCAATATGTCAGCCTTGAATTGTTAATGATATTTGAGAAGTTGTGCTAACTTATTTAAGATGTAAAGAGTTGTGCCCATGCATTTGCATATTATGAGACGGTGGAGCTTTTGCTCAAAGCGACGGTGGAGCATTTGCTCAAAGCGATAATGAAGCATATTAATGCTTATATATGGTACCACATGCATAATGTCAAGATGTTAGAGTTGCATTTAGTTGAGTCAAATTGTTGGCATATTATGATACGATGTTTTGAGACAATGATGTGCTATTTGAGATGTTTATGACGATGATGTTATCCTTGTATTTTAATATGTGATGAGTTTATGTTGTTAATCATAAAAGTTGATTTATATGTTAATATTTCTGTTGTGAATCTCACCCCTTTTGTTGGAATTGCCGCCTTGTGGGAAAGTGCAGGTAACCAAGCTTAGGTGCGCCGATGTGAGGAGTCCTTGTGTGATGTCTAGGTGCTCTGATACGTAACGGGATGGGGTCTTGCATTGAGTCTATTCCTTTATGTATCATGTTGATCTATTTTATGACTTTAAGATTGCGATGAATTTTTGAGACTTAAATATTTATGAGACGTTTGATGGCCTAGAGCCAAGACCTTTTTGATGGATTTTGAATTATGATTTTCCGCTGCTATAAATGAACATTTTGCGAAGGATAAACTAATTTTTATTTGTTTAAAGAATTTGTTGTTGAGAAAATGTGACACTCCTTTGTGATGTACTCTTGTCATCGCGATTTTCGGGTGTCAAATCATTAATTGGATTTGAACCTTTCGATCATTGATGTTTCAATTTTTTTTGGGGAAGGTAAAATCGAGAAAACCTTAGAAATCCTAAGTTCGGGGCGGATTTCATCACGGGAAGGTGTTAGGCACCCGCGATGACTATAGTATCCTATAGGAACCGTTTTACTACGCTTTACGTTTATGCTTTACTTTTATTGCTACTTGTAAAAGAAATTGGTTTTAAGAATGAAAGGGAGAAAGTTGGGTTTTATTTTATTGGACTTGGAGAGATGTAAGTCTCTTGCCTACATACCCTTTTAAGGGATCAAAATTCCATGTAGTTCTCTTTCAAAAATGCTTTTGTGAGTTTTGTTCTTTTTAGTTTTTTTTTTAAAAATGGTTTTTGAAGAAAGAGGTAAGAGGCCGTGTAGGCATTAGAATTGAAAACAAATGAGGTTAGTCCAATTTATTTACAAAAAGTAGTTAAAGTTGGAAATTAGTGTTCATTTTTGATTTTTGATTAAGAAAACAAAGGAAAAATCTTTTGGAGTTTTGACTCCAAGGTTTGTTTGAAAAAGATTTGAAGTGATGGAAGTTGTTTGTTTTTCAAAAGATTGATTTTCTCTAAGTACCGCGTATCCTAAACATACACCTAGCGATGAACATACAACGTGTGTGCGTGTGTCGGTGCATGTGTCGGTGTACATCATTATAGTCCATGTCTTTTTACATCGGGTCCTATTTTACATTCTATAGTCTTGCATGAAATTAAAGAAAATAACCTAAACCTAAAATATTACATGAGTCAAATAGAAAATTGCATAAGGGTAACTAAAGGAAGAAAAACAAATGAGAGTGAGGCAATGCTTGCAATGTGCATGAGACATAGAACAAAATGGTTAGTAATGAAATGAGAAATGGTAGCATGAGTAGCAATGCATAGGATATGAAATTTACTAACAAGACACCAAACCAATTAAAAAAACGAAGTGAACACAACTAAAAACATTAAGCAAATTGCAAAAGAACAAATACCAAAAATGATGCAAATGATACTACACTAAGACCTAAAACCTAAACTAAATCCCATAACCTATAACCTTTACCCAAAACAGCACCTCTTTTTCAAAGAAAGCATTTCAAGAATCAAAGAGAAATTATGAGTCACACTTAAACCCTAAAATCAACACATTTCAACAACAAATTACATCTCAAAATTAACAACTAAACTTGACCAAAGAGAGGCTTTCAATTAATCTTGCAAAGAGAAATTAACAAACAAGATTGTGGCATTGTGGATTGCAAGCAACTTGTAAAATTATTGAGCACTTGAACTAGAGGACTAGGAATTAATTTGTAAAGCAAGAAAGGATCCATTGAGTTTGAAAACCAAGGAATTAACAATTAGGCATGCAAGAATGTAGAAACAGCATGAATTCAGAGATGAACACATCACAAAAATCACATATCAAACATCAACGCCATAGAGCAAGAATTGGATCCAAAATAGCGCAAGAAAATCCGCAAAAAAGCATCAACACATGTAAATCCAATAAAAATTAGCGCACATGCTTTTTATCCACTTTAAAGTGTGAAATTACCACAAAACGGTTGAAAATATATCAAGAAACATATAGTAATTTTTTCAGGATTTTTGCAAGAAAATTAACATGCGTATGGGTTCAAGTAGCAAGATCAGAGGTGTGCATAGCAAGCAAGAACAAAAACGTAAGAAAATGGCCCAAAGCCCAAACCCAACTGGCTGGCACCCATCCTACACGGATCCGGATCAAACTGGATGCCTCAGAGGCGTTAGATTGATCCGGATTAACTCAAACCTAGATCTAAAGGTGGCCAAGGCACAAGACATGGGTCGGTTTGAACCCGACCCGGTTCAAACACTCGCATATAAGGGTTAAAACCCGGTTCAGCTTCATTCTTTCCCCTCTCTCGTTCTCTCTTCCTCGCCGTTTTCTCTCACTCCCTCAAGAACAAAGAACACGAACCCTAATCTCTCAAAACTTGCTCAAATTCATCTCTAATCATGCTTAAACGTCCCATTTCGTTGTTCTAATCACAAAAATCAAACAAAAGCTTCGTGAAATTACAAGTTTGATGTGAATCCTTGTTGATGTTCGTATACGGTTCCGATTCGTCATCTCCTCTTGTCTTGCTTGTTCGAACGTCCATGAATCCTCTCAGATTCTTGACGATTCAAACTCGCCTTGAATCTTTAAGGTTTGTCCATAACTTTCACCATTTTTAGGGTTTCGTGAGTTTACGAATCGGAACCGTTTGAAATTCAAGGATTCATATCAGCTTCTCCTTGTTATTGCGATTATGATATGTAGATGTTGGGATTGAAAGTTTACCTGCAGTTTTCCTGGGGATTTGATCTGAATCTTTGGAATTCCTTGAGCTTTCTTCGGTTCTGTTAGTTCCTGATTCAATTCCAAGGTTAACCAGTAGCTTTCCTCTTCTTCTCTGATTCAGTTCTGCGCTTTCTCTTCTTTTCTTCTCTGAACCGGTTCGGAACCTTGAATTTCTTTCCCTCTTCTTCTCAACTTTCAATCCTGTGATCACGCTTGAGTTTGCTGCACCTAGCAGTGAATTCGCGTTGGAATTGCAGGGAGAAATGGCTCAATGATGAAGATTCACCATTGTTGAATCTCTGAGAGCTTGAAGTTCTTCTTTCTAACTGAATTCTGTTATGGCTTTTGATCTAACTAACATGAGAGAGAAAATTGTGATCTGTTTGTGATGATGTGGCTCTCATTTTGTATCTCTGACACTGTGTGCCTTTTATAGCCTGCCATGTGTACTGTGGGCCAATGAAGTAGTGACACGTGGACTGGGAACTGCTTGCGTGGCTTTTTGGACTGAATTGGCCTCTTCTTGACCTTGGGGACCAATCTGCAAATATGTAAAAATTTGGACTGTTTTGCAAATTTGAAAAGATTTAAGGACTGAAATGCAAAAATAAAAAGTATTTGGACTGGACTGTTTTCTTTAAAAGGAAATGACCACTAAAAAAGAAAAAAAATTGGACTGAATTGTAATTTTGAAAATATTAGGACTAAAATGTAAAAAGTTAAAATAAAATGGGTAAAAAATGCAAATTTGAAAACGACGTAAAGTGAAACGTTTAAAATTGACAAAACGGACTAAAACGAATAAACTACCAAAAATGAGGTATTTTAAAATACCTCTCTGCCCAAAATTTGAATAATGTGAAAAGACTAAAATGCCCCTGGGGCAAAAAAACGACTCAGACTGACTCAGATGCAAACTAGACGATTTTGTACAAATTTGATTAAAGATTTATGCAAACCAGTTGAGAAGACTCAGGGACAAATTGCAGGGGCTGAAAATGGGTTCCTTTGTAGGAAATGACCAAAATACCCTTTTGTATGATTTTATGCAAAAATTTAAAAGACTGAAGCAGTAATGTATGCAGTTGAAACACAGTAGAAAACACATTGAATTTGAAAGGATTAGAAAATTGCAGGGAGTTTGAAAAAGTATTTTTAGGTCCAAAATGAGGGTATGACAGCTGCCCCTATTTAAGTTTCTTTGTTTGGAGAGTCAAGAGACAAAGTCTTTGGCTTGACGCGACGAAGATACTTAAATATCGACATTTGCACTGATTTTGGGCGTAAAAATACGTTTGTAAATGTTATGTATGCCATGCAACATTTGTGTTATGAATGCAAGACAAACCGAGAATTGAGTTTAACAAAATATGTCGTATCCATTGCGGGATTGGTAGACATTGACAGAATAACAAACAGCAGAGTATGTCGTATCCATTGCGGGACTGATTGACATTAACAGAAAAGCAAAAAGGAATATGTCGCATCCATTGCGGGATTGGTTGACATTAACAGAATAAGAAAAAGGAGTATGTCGTATCCATTGCGGGATTGGTTGACATTAACAGAATAACAAGACTCACTGGGGAGACTCGAAAGCAAATTGACAGGTACAAGCTGCTCTTGGATGCGAACTAGCCACTTGACCGGGAATATTGACAACAAAGGGCGCAAGCTGCTCTTGTATTTGAGCTGGTCACTTGACTGAAAGAAAACATAGAAAGCACAAGCTGTTCTCGGACACGAACTGGTTACTTGGCTGAAAGAAAACAGGAAGCACGAGCTGTTCTTGGATCTGAACTGGTTACTCGGCGGATACCAAAAGGAAAGGTACAAGCTGTTCTCGGGTGCGAACTGGCCACTTGACCGGTAGCAGAAACAAATTGACAGGCACAAGCTGTTCTTGGGGTGCGAACTAGCCACTTGGCCGTTAACAGAAACAAATTGTATTTGAAAAAGAACTGAATTTGATTGACATAACTGCAGGAGCTTGAATTTGAAAGGAATGTTGACAAGACTGTTGAACTTTGAAATTGACATGACAGCAGACGTTTATTGTAGGCAGAAGAAATTTGAAGTTGACATGATTGATTTTGATTGAAATTAACATAGGAATAGAGAATGCAGATGCGTATGAATAGCATAACAGCTTTATCAAATGCATGAACATGTAAGATGCATGACTATGCATGTATGAATGTTTTGGAATGCATGATGATTGGCAATTTGTAGACACAATTTCGCAGAGACAGACAAAATATTGGAATATTGGGCACGTAATGGCTCGCGCTCGGACATATATTTGCAAAAGTTCCTCTTCTGGGGATGCCGTCGTTTGAACATACACCGAGACCAACACTTGAAGGTATGAAGCTGCAAAATTGTAAAAAAAACAGTCTGAATGGTGTTGCTGCTTGTTGGAACAGTCACGTAAGTGCTTCAGACATCGCATCTGTGGTCAATGCTTTTGCATGTTTGTTTTTCTTTCATTTTTCCTTTTCATCCCATTTTTGCCTGGATCGCCCTTTCGGGTTTTCGATCCACCGGGGAATAGTTTTTTTTTCACATGCCCCTGTTTTTGCCTGAATTGCCTTTGAAGGTTGTCAATCCATCGGGGTGCTCATTTTTGCCTAAGCCGCCCCTTCGGGTTTTTAACTTAGCGAGCATATTTATTTTCATGCTTTTCATTCTGTTCTTTCATTCTTGCCATTGACCACAGACCGTAACTGGGAGGAAGGCTTGCTAGTAACTTGAATTGGAATTGATATCAATGTATCTTTGTTCATGCATGTTCGTTTAAATGTACCTAGCTGTTCAGGCCTGTTTTCAAAATACTCAAAAAGGTTTTCAGTTTTCAGAATGTTTATTCAAGACTTGCATCATTATTAACATAGAAAAAGAATCTTTTGTGTATTAAGCTTTGAAAATAGAATAGAAAGTGAGTGCCAAACAAAAGCATAGGCTCAAATTGATGTATAAGGGTGGTGGTCGGCCAAAAGCGCGACCCCACAGATTTACAAATCTTGGAAAACGGTAATTTTATTGGTTGGTGGTACATTGAACACAGTAACTGCTATGGTATCTGAAACTCTTGAACCCGCAAGCGTCGGAACCTCGGATAAGAACAGCCAAACATCAATTGCAAAGATCCCAAGGGGAATGGTAATCTGCCAGATATAGTCAATTGTCTTTTATTTCAATCTCATTTTTGCATGAACCGCCCTTTCGGGTTTTCGGCTCATCGAGACGCTCATTTTTGCCTGAATTACATGTAATCTCAGCGAGCTTTTTACATTTTGTCTTTTGTCCCTTATTTTGCCTGGATCGCCCTTTCGGGTTTTCGATCCACCGGGATGCGCATTTTTGCCTAGGCCGCCCTTTCGGGTTTTCGACCTACCACGCTGTTCCTTTCATATCTAGACAAAGTATTTTTTGACTATATCGGCATTCACAGGATTCGGAAGTTCTACACCATCCATGTGAGTGAGAATCAAAGCACCGCCAGAGAAAGCCTTCTTGACAACATAAGGTCCCTCATAGTTAGGCGTCCACTTCCCCCTTGGGTCGGGTAGCTGACCCATTCTTCTTTTCAATACGAGTTCACCCTCTTTGAATTCCCGAGGACGAACTTTCTTGTCAAAAGCATTTTTCATCCTTGCTTGGTACATCTGACCGTGAGCCATGGCATCCAGGCGTCTTTCCTCAATCAAATTCAACTGGTCGTACCGACTCTGGCACCATTCAGCCTCAGATAACTTCGCTTCCATAATCACACGGAGAGATGGAATCTCCACTTCCAACGGGAGGACTGCTTCCATGCCGTATACAAGAGAAAACGGCGTTGCTCCGGTTGAACTACGAACTGTAGTGCGGTAGCCATGTAGAGCATAGGGCAACATCTCATGCCAGTCTTTGTATGTTGTCACCATCTTCTGCACAATCTTCTTGATGTTCTTATTAGCCGCCTCAACTGCACCATTCATCTGAGGTCTGTAAGGAGAAGAATTGTGGTGTTCAATCTTGAATTTCTCGCATAAGGCTTGCACCATGTCATTGTTCAGGTTGGTACCATTGTCAGTGATGATCTTGCTAGGGACACCATACCGACAGATGATATTGTTCTTGATGAATTTGACTACCACTTGCTTAGTCACGTTGGCATAGGATGCAGCTTCGACCCATTTGGTGAAATAATCGATCGCTACCAGGATAAAACGATGACTGTTTGAAGCTTTCGGTTCAATTCTTCCGATCATATCAATGCCCCACATAGAGAAAGGCCACGGAGAAGACATAATATTGAGGGCGTGTGGAGGCACGTGGATCTTATCAGCATATACTTGACATTTGTGGCACTTTCTGGCGTATTGATAGCAATCGCGCTCCATGGTAATCCAGTAGTAACCAGCTCTCAACAGCTTTCTAGACATAACATGCCCCGATGCGTGGGTCCCAAAGGTGCCGTCGTGCACATCATGCATTAGCTGTTCTGCTTCACCTTCGTCAACACATCTTAACAACACCATATCGAAATTCCTTTTGTACAGGACATCACCATCCAGCAGGAACTTGCTAGCCAACCTGCGTTGCGTCTTCTTGTCTTTGTTGGAAGCACCTGGCGGATATTCACGACTTTGCAGAAATTGTTTGATATCATAGTACCAGGTTTTACTGTCGACTCCGCCTGAATTTGTCCGTACAACTGTATCACTGACAGTAAACACGTGGGCGGGCCGGTCTAAGCATTGTACTTTGATCATCGGCACGTGATTCCAATGGTTTACTCGAAGCATGGAAGATAAGGTAGCAAGAGCATCGGCCATTTGGTTCTCCTCTCGGGGAATATGGTGCAACTCGACCTTTGTAAAATACGTCAACAGACGTCTTGCATAATCACGGTAAGGGATCAAATTAGCGTGATGGGTTTCCCATTCTCCCTTTATCTGGTTGATGACTAGTGCAGAGTCTCCATAGATGTCGAGGTGCTTGATTCTCATATCGATGGCCTCTTCAATTCCCAAGATGCACGCTTCGTACTCGGCCACGTTGTTGGTGCACTCAAACACAATCCGGGCTGTGAAAGGAATATGATGCCCCTGCGGAGCCACAATTACTGCGCCAATTCCTCGGCCACAGGCATTAACAGCACCATCAAAGACCAATCCCCACTTGCTATCAGGGTCTGGACCCTCACCGATCGGTGGTTCTTCACAATCTCTTGATTTTAGAAACATGACCTCTTCGTCTGGGAAATCGAACTTCAAAGGTTGATAATCATCAAGCGGTTGGCAAGCAAGATGGTCAGCTAGGATACTCCCTCTAATGGCTTTCTGAGCTTTAAACACAATATCATACTCTGACAGTAACATTTGCCAACGTGCGATTTTTCCAGTGACAGCCGGTTTCTCGAAGATGTACTTGATTGGATCCATCCGGGATATCAACCAAGTTGTATGATTTATCAAGTAATGACGCAGGCGTTTGGCAGCCCAGGCCAAGGCACAACAGGTCTTCTCGAGCATGGTATACCGAGTCTCACAATCGGTGAACTTCTTGCTCAAATAGTAGATTGCATGCTCTTTCTTTCCAGTTTCATCTTGCTGACCGAGCACACATCCCATAGACTCATCCAATACTGACAGATACATAATCAAAGGCCTTCCCTCCACCGGCGGAACGAGGATAGGAGGTTCTAGCAAATAACTTTTGATGTCGTCGAAGGCTTCTTGGCATTCATCATTCCATACCACAGGTTGATTCTTCCTGAGCAACTTGAAAATTGGCCCACAGGTCGCAGTCATGTGAGATATAAATCTGGAAATGTAGTTCAAACGCCCGAGGAACCCTCTGACCTGCTTCTCAGTTTGCGGGGCCGGCATCTCGCGGATGGCCCGGACTTTGTCTGGGTCTACTTCAATGCCTTTCTGGCTGACAATGAAGCCTAGCAACTTCCCAGACCTAACACCGAATGTACACTTGTTTGGGTTCAGCCGAAGCTTGTACTTCCTCAACCTTTCGAACATCTTGGCCAAGTATTCGACGTGTTGTTCTTCATCGCTCGACTTGACAATCATGTCATCTACATACACTTCAACCTCCTTGTGAATCATGTCATGGAACAAAGTGGTCATCCCCCTTTGGTAGGTAGCACCAGCATTTATTAGCCCGAACGGCATTGCTTTACAGCAGAAAGTCCCCCACGGAGTGATGAACGACGTCTTCTCCCTGTCCTTGGGTGACATTTTGATTTGGTTGTAGCCAGAAAAACCGTCCATGAAGGAGAACACCTTGCACTGGGCAGTATTGTCAACAAGCACGTCGATGTGAGGCAGTGGGAAGTTGTCCTTCAAGCTTGCTCTGTTCAAATCTCTGTAGTCAACACACGTCCGAACTTTACCATCTTTCTTTGGCACTGGCACGATGTTAGCAACCCACTCGGGATATTCAACCGTCATGAGAAAACCCGCATCGATCTGTTTCTGCACTTCTGCTTTGATCTTCAGAGCCATGTCCGGCCGAGTCCGTCTCAACTTTTGCCTGACAGGAGGACAGTCTGGCTTTGTCGGTATCCGATGTTCCACAATTTGAGGATCCAAGCCTGGCATGTCTTCATACGACCATGCAAAAATGTCCGAGTATTCGCGGAGAAGCTGAAAGATCCTTTTCTTGACCCCTTCCTCCAATGCAGCACCGACTTTGATCTCTCTTTTGTTATCCTCAGTACCCAAGTTGATTAGTTCGATCTCCTCCTGATGAGGCCGAATGGTCTTCTCTTCTTGCTCAAGCAATCGGGCAATTTCATCTGGTATGTCGTCACTATCCTCACCTTCGGTCTTGAATACCGGGGATTCAACAGTTTGGAGAAGCATAGAGTTACCGTGTTCAACGGGTTTATTTTGGTTCGATCTGCGTAACATGATTGGATGATTTTTTTAGAAAATAGTTTTCATGCAGATCTTTGAAATTAATAAGAAAATACAGATGTTTTGGTTTTTTCTGGCATTACCATTATTTCCAAGGGAAAAGCATTAAAGAAAGCAAAAGAGTCGTGAAAGAAACGACGTTTTTTTTTTTTTATTGATAATGGTGATGTCGGAACAAACATGCCCTTTACAAAAAGGTCACTTCTGCCTCGGGCAAGACGAAAGGATTGTTATTTTGAAAATAAAGCCTAAACAGCAAGACATATTACTTAGAATCATGCACAGACACAGGGAGATTGATAACATTCCAGTTCTTTGCAATGCCTCCTGGTATCACAAATGTGGGCCTAGCCCCTCTTTCAGCAGCACCATCAAGAATTGCATTGGTAAATCCAGCACTACGGAACGTTCCAGTTGACATGCCTGACGTCGGAGAGAAACCGAGACCCTCTTTGTGTTTGTTGTCCTGCAGCTGTATCAATTGGCCCCAACCAGCGGCCTGACCTTTCTGAACGGCTCTTTGCGCATCCTTTAATGAAGCCATGGCAGCATTAGCTCTCTTGGGCTCCGTACCCTCGATAGTCAAACCCTGGAATGCAGTTCCTTCGGCCGACTTAGCTTCGATACAAGAGAAGGATGATAACTGACTGACCAGATAAGCTTCTTCCCCATGCACTGTCACAAGTTTGCCATTCTTTACGAACTTTAGCTTCTGATGGAGAGTAGAAGTGACTGCCCCAGCCTCGTGTATCCAAGGTCTCCCGAGCAGGCAACTGTAGGAGGCATCTATGTCCATAACCTGGAAAGTAATCATGAATGTTTCAAGGCCAATAGTCATGGGGAGATCTACTTCTCCGAGCACATTTTTACGGGAACCATCGAAAGCTTTGACTAGAAAAGTACTCCTCCTCAAGGGAACTCCTCGGCAACTCAACTGATCCAAAGTCGATTTAGGCATCACATTCAACGACGACCCGGTGTCTACCAACACGTTGGACAGCATATCTGTTTTGCAGTTCATGGAAATGTGCAGGGCCAAGTTGTGGTGCTTCCCTGTCTCTGGAAGTTCATCTTCACCAAACCAGAGGTTACTGCAAGCAGTGATATTAGCCACTATTCCGCCAAATTGATCCTCTGTGACTTCGTGGTCAACATAGGCTTGTTCCAACACTTTTAGTAACACATTCCTGTGAGCTTCCGAACTGAGGAGTAGGGCCAAGATGGATATCTTCGAAGGAGTTTGTAACAGCTGATCAACGATCTTGTAATCGCTCTTCTTAATTATCTTCAAGATCTCATCCAGATTGGAATCTTCAATGGATTGGCCTGGACGGCCGGCATTTTCGACAACAGGAGGGATTGTCAATGGGGGAATCGTAACTGGCACATCATCTTTCTTTTGAAATAAGAGGGGTCGGACCTTGCCGCTCCTTAAAGCCGTCACTTCAGCGATACTGCCTACTGTGCTTGAGGACACCAAAGGTACTTCCTTCCCGTTTTCCAACATAGTCGCACTGTACTTGTACGGGATGGCTTTCGCAGAAGTATATGGCACTGGACCAGGTAACCGTATGACCAACGGCTCAACATCCCTCTGGACGGGCGCGCTCCTGACTGGAGTATCATGGAAGATTGGCACTATCATGCAAATATCACTGGTAGTCAAGTAGTTGTCATTCATCAATCTTTGGACATCAGTCTGAACTACACTGCAACCCATAGGGTTCTGAAGACATTCACAGCAGGCGGCGTGGTCGTGGCTGAACAGAGCAGCTCGGCATAGCTTGATATGTAGTGGCACCAGGGGTGTAGCAACATTACGGACACTGAGACCAGGGATTTCTTCATAGAATTCAATCATATTCACAGCGGCATGGTTGGGGAGTGGATTGTCAAGCACATGTGGGACATTGTTTTCAAAGGACAGCTTTCCCTGGTCAATCAACTTTTTCACAATGTACTTCAGGGCGTAGCAGCCTTCGACATCGTGACCTAGGGCGCCTTGGTGGAAATCACATCTGAGATTGGAGCGGAACCTGGGAGGCAATGGGTTTGGCGGAGGCTTGCCAGGCCTAGTGGTGCAATACCCCTTATGTAACAGAGTTGGGAGTAGTTCGGCATACGCCATTGGTATCGGTGGGAAAGATGGTCTAGATTGAGGACCTTGTTGTTGTTGTTGCGGCTGTTGAGCTAATGGTTGCTGTTGCATCTGTTGGGCGATGGCATTAACAGGGACCTGTGGCTGGCCCGGTAGAGGAGGGTATTGATGGTAGAACGGTTGATAGAACGGGTGTTGGGCATACGGTAGGTACTGATACGGTTGAGGCAGTTGTGTAGCATTAACAGGAGCGGCAGTGGCAGATTGATTGGTTTCGGCAGACACCATCCCAACTTCTGATTCCTTTTTCTTATGGTGACCATTGCCGTACTTCTTTGGTGCATTCGAGGACTCACCTTTCTCAAACACGATAATCCCTTCTCGAACGGCTTCCTCCAAGCGGGTACCCATAGTGACCATCTCAGAGAAATTGCTTGGGGCGGCAATAATCATTCTCTCAACATAATCTTTCTTCAGGGTCTTCAAGAACGTTTGAGTCATTTCTTCCTCGTCCAAGGCGGGGGTGATACGGGCAGCTGCCCCTCTCCACCTTTGTGCGTATTCGCGAAAGTTTTCGTCCTTTTTCTGAGAAAGAGACCGGAGGAATTCTCTATTTGGCTTGAGCCTGGTGTTGAACCCATAGTGGCTCTTGAAAGCAGTAGCCAAATCATCAAAAGTACGGATATCATCCTTGCTTAAACCGGTGTACCACTCTGCGGCATCTTCCTTTAGACTGTCCTGGAAGCAGTGGATCATGAGTGAATCATTGTCTGCATGGTTAGCCATCTTCCGGACGTATTTGATAATATGGTTTTGGGGGCAAGTCAGCCCGTTGTAGCGGTCAAAATCCAGGACCTTGAATTTGCTGGGAACATCTACCCTTGGCACCAAACAAAGATCGTGGGTTCTGACGAGGTCACTGCTCCCACGGTTGGCCTTGATCTCACGACGGAGTTCTCTGGCGAGTTCTTCCATTCTTTCTTCCATAGTTCCCAATACAGGGGTTTTTCCACGGTAATCATCAGCATTGGCACCTTGAGGCGTAGGGTGCACAATCGGCACTGTGAAGACTGTCGACTGAGGCAAGGTAGTGTGAAGAGATGTGAAATCTGGTGGGGGTACTTGACCAACATTAGCGGCACCTGAAGTCGCGGTTCCTGAAACACCGGCTGCAGTATTGGGAGCGAAGAAAGGCGGGAGTCCATACGGGAATCCTCTTGGCATGATGAACCGGCTATCGAGAGTTGACATTGGGATTGCCTCAGTGGTCTCTGGAGCAGACGAGGTTGGCTGCTCTTGAGCGGCTAACAGGGCGGTCATAGCGTCGAGAGCTTTGGCCAACTCTTCCCTCACGGAGGCTAGTTCAGTACGGAGCTGTGCATTCTCTTCTTCCATAGCTACTTGATTTCTCCTTCTGTACTGTCTGGTCTGATGTACTCTGGTAGGTTGATCAGTCCTTCGAGCACGAGCCACTTTTCACTCTGCGGCAGAAGAAACCAGGAGGCAATGAGCACTTGGAAGTTCTTTGTGACCGATGAATGATGCACATGATGCATGATATGCAAATGCGGATGCAAAAATGACTCTTTTATTACCAAAGGGTTTCTTAGACAAATTAGAATTTTTTGCAAACATTTTTTGGACTTAACAAATTATTCAAAGCAAATTGTTTTGATACACTGAGCCAAGGGAGTAGGCTTCTGAAATATAAGCTGAACAAACAACATAATAGCAATCCTATCATCCAGAACTAAGGAGTGACTGGGTAGTATTCGGAATCCGAGTCTGAAGCTGAACCACAATGACTGGCGAAGAAATCTCGACGACCTCTGACTCTCCTGGAGTCTCTCCTCAATAGATCATCCTTCTCCTCGAGCTCTTTCCTAACCCTAGCTAGCTCCTTCTTCAGCATTCGGTTCTCATGATCCTTCTGTTCGTCTCTACCATCCAAAGTCATGATTAAGTTCTCAGCCTCATTGTAACGGGCTTTCCATGCTCGCTTCTCCTCACTCTCCATAGCTAGATGCTCCTGATACATCTCCTGAGTCGCGGGAAGCAATGGTAATGGTCTAGACGGAATAGATGCAGATACATGCCTCATGGCAGGGTAAGGCATGCCAATCTCTTCAGCTCGATCTATCACCCACTGAGTATAGGCCTCGTGAGCAATACCGGATCTCACACCCAAATGTCTCACATCTTTCCGACGAATCTTAGACCAAGCATCTGTAAAAACTTTCCTTTGCCCGGTGGGAGCATTGGAATAGTAGAAAAACTCCTGTGATGTAGCAAGGTTGATGGGCTTCGTTCTCATAGGAAAACCAAACTGTCTCATGGCTAACTCGGGATTGTAGTTGATTCCTCCCCGTGTACCGAGAAGAGGTACGTTGAGGAAATCCCCACAACCAGTGATGATCTCCTTGACGCGAGCTGCTGGAGTGATCCAAACCACCTCATCGGGAGTAAGAGCCATAATCCGCTGCGAATAGGACCAATTCTCTGTGTTGGCATGGAAAGAACTCGGGAGGTGAGAAATAAACCACCTATATAGAAGAGGTATGCAGCAAAGAATGAATCCACGGCCCTTGAGAGTCCGATCATGGATGGCATGGTATGTGTCAGCTAACAACGTAGGAACCGGATTCCTGGAATGGAAGATCTCAATAGCATTCATGTCCACAAAATTGTCGAGATTCGGAAAGAGAACGAGCCCATAGATGAGTAACGCAAGAATAGCCTCAAGAGTGTCCTGACAAGTAGATTCGAGATTAGCCCGCTCAAGTAAGTACTTTGAAGTGAAGCCCTGAATGTGAGATTTCGTGATAAGATTCTTAGACACCTCGGAAGTCTTGAGATATAGATCCTTAGCAATCACCAAAGGAGTAAGAGAAGATCCCGGGCCTGTGAAAGGTGTCTTCTCGGCTATAGGTAAACCCAATAAACTAGAATAAGCCTCAAGTGTAGGAACCAACTGAAAATCCGGGAAAGTGAAACAACGGAAAACCGGGTCATAGAATTGCACTAGAGTGTGCACCAGCTTCTCTTCTACATTAGTCCGGAGAATACCAAGCAAACCACCGTATCGGAGGCGAAACCCAGCCGGATTCTTAACTTTGAGTGCCAACTCCCTTAGGCTAGCCAAATCAACTTCTTTGAACTTGTAAGACTTAGTCCTCTTCATGCCTGATCATATTTGCAAAGAATTTTAGTTTGTCTATACCCTTTGATAAATGCATGTAGAAAATTTATGCATGAATGCATGTATGCATGGTTTTAATAAAGAAAGCACGGTGGGCTAAGGTAACAAGTGGACACGGTGTCCGGTGAAACTAAGGCTTTGATAGTAGTAACCAAGGTTCTACAAAGTTCCCAAACCACAACCTCTCTTGCGTATATCATGGTAGTACAAAGCGACGCTTGTCCATGATTATCCATAAGAAGGTTTAGTTTGGGTGTAGTATCGCGTGACGACTAAATTTCGAGACAACGCTCGGTTTAGCCACCGCACTACGTCCTAAGAAAGGCTAAGGATGGGCTTGGCAACTACGGTTCATAGCCTTCATCGGTCAATTGGAAGTAAAGTGCCTAAGCATGACAACACACGCCGACAACATCACCTCCAAAATGCCTCAGCTACGTGAGATTGATCGCGTAATCCAATGCACGAGGCAACCCCCGGAATGGATTGTCGATTATATCTCTTCCTAATCTTAAGTTCACTCAGCCCGGGTATAGGGCTTTTGATATTCTCACCCCACACGTACACAAGAAAATTTTACATATAACAATAAAGCAAAGCATAAAATATGAAGCGTGTAAAACTAGGCGTAGCCCTAAAAGTCCCCAGTGAAGTCGCCATTTCTGTCATCGCGATTTTCGGGTGTCAAATCATTAATTGGATTTGAACCTTTCGATCATTGATGTTTCAATTTTTTTTGGGGAAGGTAAAATCGAGAAAACCTTAGAAATCCTAAGTTCGGGGCTGATTTCATCACGGGAAGGTGTTAGGCACCCGCGATGACTATAGTATCCTATAGGAACCGTTTTACTACGCTTTACGTTTATGCTTTACTTTTATTGCTACTTGTAAAAGAAATTGGTTTTAAGAATGAAAGGGAGAAAGTTGGGTTTTATTTTATTGGACTTGGAGAGATGTAAGTCTCTTGCCTACATACCCTTTTAAGGGATCAAAATTCCATGTAGTTCTCTTTCAAAAATGCTTTTGTGAGTTTTGTTCTTTTTAGTTTTTTTTTAAAAAATGGTTTTTGAAGAAAGAGGTAAGAGGCCGTGTAGGCATTAGAATTGAAAACAAATGAGGTTAGTCCAATTTATTTACAAAAAGTAGTTAAAGTTGGAAATTAGTGTTCATTTTTTATTTTTGATTAAGAAAACAAAGGAAAAATCTTTTGGAGTTTTGACTCCAAGGTTTGTTTGAAAAAGATTTGAAGTGATGGAAGTTGTTTGTTTTTCAAAAGATTGATTTTCTCTAAGTACCGCGTATCCTAAACATACACCTAGCGATGAACATACAACGTGTGTGCGTGTGTCGGTGCATGTGTCGGTGTACATCATTATAGTCCATGTCTTTTTACATCGGGTTCTATTTTACATTCTATAGTCTTGCATGAAATTAAAGAAAATAACCTAAACCTAAAATATTACATGAGTCAAATAGAAAATTGCATAAGGGTAACTAAAGGAAGAAAAACAAATGAGAGTGAGGCAATGCTTGCAATGTGCATGAGACATAGAACAAAATGGTTAGTAATGAAATGAGAAATGGTAGCATGAGTAGCAATGCATAGGATATGAAATTTACTAACAAGACACCAAACCAATTAAAAAAACGAAGTGAACACAACTAAAAACATTAAGCAAATTGCAAAAGAACAAATACCAAAAATGATGCAAATGATACTACACTAAGACCTAAAACCTAAACTAAATCCCATAACCTATAACCTTTACCCAAAACAGCACCTCTTTTTCAAAGAAAGCATTTCAAGAATCAAAGAGAAATTATGAGTCACACTTAAACCCTAAAATCAACACATTTCAACAACAAATTACATCTCAAAATTAACAACTAAACTTGACCAAAGAGAGGCTTTCAATTAATCTTGCAAAGAGAAATTAACAAACAAGATTGTGGCATTGTGGATTGCAAGCAACTTGTAAAATTATTGAGCACTTGAACTAGAGGACTAGGAATTAATTTGTAAAGCAAGAAAGGATCCATTGAGTTTGAAAACCAAGGAATTAACAATTAGGCATGCAAGAATGTAGAAACAGCATGAATTCAGAGATGAACACATCACAAAAATCACATATCAAACATCAACGCCATAGAGCAAGAATTGGATCCAAAATAGCGCAAGAAAATCCGCAAAAAAGCATCAACACATGTAAATCCAATAAAAATTAGCGCACATGCTTTTTATCCACTTTAAAGTGTGAAATTACCACAAAACGGTTGAAAATATATCAAGAAACATATAGTAATTTTTTCAGGATTTTTGCAAGAAAATTAACATGCGTATGGGTTCAAGTAGCAAGATCAGAGGTGTGCATAGCAAGCAAGAACAAAAACGTAAGAAAATGGCCCAAAGCCCAAACCCAACTGGCTGGCACCCATCCTACACGGATCCGGATCAAACTGGATGCCTCAGAGGCGTTAGATTGATCCGGATTAACTCAAACCTAGATCTAAAGGTGGCCAAGGCACAAGACATGGGTCGGTTTGAACCCGACCCGGTTCAAACACTCGCATATAAGGGTTAAAACCCGGTTCAGCTTCATTCTTTCCCCTCTCTCGTTCTCTCTTCCTCGCCGTTTTCTCTCACTCCCTCAAGAACAAAGAACACGAACCCTAATCTCTCAAAACTTGCTCAAATTCATCTCTAATCATGCTTAAACGTCCCATTTCGTTGTTCTAATCACAAAAATCAAACAAAAGCTTCGTGAAATTACAAGTTTGATGTGAATCCTTGTTGATGTTCGTATACGGTTCCGATTCGTCATCTCCTCTTGTCTTGCTTGTTCGAACGTCCATGAATCCTCTCAGATTCTTGACGATTCAAACTCGCCTTGAATCTTTAAGGTTTGTCCATAACTTTCACCATTTTTAGGGTTTCGTGAGTTTACGAATCGGAACCGTTTGAAATTCAAGGATTCATATCAGCTTCTCCTTGTTATTGCGATTATGATATGTAGATGTTGGGATTGAAAGTTTACCTGCAGTTTTCCTGGGGATTTGATCTGAATCTTTGGAATTCCTTGAGCTTTCTTCGGTTCTGTTAGTTCCTGATTCAATTCCAAGGTTAACCAGTAGCTTTCCTCTTCTTCTCTGATTCAGTTCTGCGCTTTCTCTTCTTTTCTTCTCTGAACCGGTTCGGAACCTTGAATTTCTTTCCCTCTTCTTCTCAACTTTCAATCCTGTGATCACGCTTGAGTTTGCTGCACCTAGCAGTGAATTCGCGTTGGAATTGCAGGGAGAAATGGCTCAATGATGAAGATTCACCATTGTTGAATCTCTGAGAGCTTGAAGTTCTTCTTTCTAACTGAATTCTGTTATGGCTTTTGATCTAACTAACATGAGAGAGAAAATTGTGATCTGTTTGTGATGATGTGGCTCTCATTTTGTATCTCTGACACTGTGTGCCTTTTATAGCCTGCCATGTGTACTGTGGGCCAATGAAGTAGTGACACGTGGACTGGGAACTGCTTGCGTGGCTTTTTGGACTGAATTGGCCTCTTCTTGACCTTGGGGACCAATCTGCAAATATGTAAAAATTTGGACTGTTTTGCAAATTTGAAAAGATTTAAGGACTGAAATGCAAAAATAAAAAGTATTTAGACTGGACTGTTTTCTTTAAAAGGAAATGACCACTAAAAAAGAAAAAAAATTGGACTGAATTGTAATTTTGAAAATATTAGGACTAAAATGTAAAAAGTTAAAATAAAATGGGTAAAAAATGCAAATTTGAAAACGACGTAAAGTGAAACGTTTAAAATTGACAAAACGGACTAAAACGAATAAACTACCAAAAATGAGGTATTTTAAAATACCTCTCTGCCCAAAATTTGAATAATGTGAAAAGACTAAAATGCCCCTGGGGCAAAAAAACGACTCAGACTGACTCAGATGCAAACTAGACGATTTTGTACAAATTTGATTAAAGATTTATGCAAACCAGTTGAGAAGACTCAGGGACAAATTGCAGGGGCTGAAAATGGGTTCCTTTGTAGGAAATGACCAAAATACCCTTTTGTATGATTTTATGCAAAAATTTAAAAGACTGAAGCAGTAATGTATGCAGTTGAAACACAGTAGAAAACACATTGAATTTGAAAGGATTAGAAAATTGCAGGGAGTTTGAAAAAGTATTTTTAGGTCCAAAATGAGGGTATGACAACTCTGATTTATGCTTTTAACTAATTTTGTGATGTACTCTGATTTATGGGGTGTTACACGTGGTAGAACACCCAAATTAAATGGCTTCAACTTCATGTGTCTCTTTGCCCTTTTCTCCGCATTTTTAATAGATTTCTTCATCCAAAACTTTGTTGGTCTTGTGATTGAATTTCCCCAACTTGTAACGTCTCTAGAGGCCTCTTGTGTAACGCCCTATTTCTATCAAAGCGATAAATCACGCAAATATAATAAATAATCAAGAAATAGACGTCACGTCTTCAAATAACTCTCAATTGACATGCATAAAAATTTCAACAATACAACATCGCAGCGGAAATATAGCATACACCTCAAGTAGCAATGTCATCAACTTATAAATACGTCCATAAAATATAATATCCAAAACCCGACATATGGGCAATCTCAACAACATAAAGATAAATCCAAAGCAACATAAAAGACGCCGTCTGTAACGCCCTATTTCTATTAAAGCGGTAATTCACGCAATTATAATAAATAATTAAGAAATAGACGCCACGTCTTCGAATAAACACAATAGACATGCATAGAAGCTTCAACAATTAAAACATCACAGCGGAAATATATCTCATACACCTCAAGTAGCCATGTCTTCACATCATAAATATATCCACATAGCATAATAATCAAATCCCGACATATGGGTCAATCTCAATGATAAAAATAAATCCAAAGCAAAATAAAGACACCATCCTAGATCAGAGCCTATCTAAGACACGAACACAGACAACCAACGGAGGTATCTCCCGCTATCCTCGAGCACTCACCAAGCAAGCAAAGCAATTAATCCTGCACGCCATCTACCCCTTCATACAAATAGGTAGGCGGTCCACCACAGACCACTGGGGCTTAGCTTCACATCAATCATAATAAGAAAATATAAACAGGATTGAACATGCATTAATAATTCATCGTTCATAAATGAGCATTATCATCAACAATATTTGCACAAGTATAAGATTCAACAATTGCAGCTAAATCACCAAGCACACAAATGCACCAACACGTAATTCACATCCAACACATAAAGAATTACGACTCATCCTAAACATGCAATATACCTAGACCGACTCTAGACACGTGTGGTACCAAATCACCTCTGAGGTCGTCGCCCCTGATGCCAACTGAACATCATAATCACCCTGAATAATTGAATACATAGTATTCGTCTCTAACATGGATATGAAATCCGACATCAACAATGTGTGGACCTATAACTCGACAACACCAATGCATATTTTCATACAACTTCAACAATCCACACAAACATATTTCAATACATGCTCACATTACCAATTCAACACCAAAAGCAGATGAAATAACAAGGAGTGAAAAGACTACAATCACATCCTCCTCAGCACCTGAACAACTTGCTATCCCCAAGACTAAAGGGAAGCACGTGGTAAGAAAATTGATAGAGTCCAAGTACAGTGAAGCTGAAGAGGAAGCTACTGAACTTGTGACTAGAGAAGTGAGAAGAAAGAGGACAAATGATGAAGCAGTGGAAAGAGCTATGGAGCTGGCTAGTCAGATAATTGTCCCAGCTTCAAACCTGCTTAAGGAGGATGCTTTACTTGCTGCAAGTCAAGTGGTAGAGGCTGCTGCTGTGATTCAAGATCTAGCAGCATCTGAAGCTGAGGTCCTAGGTTTTGTTGAAGATGCAGAAACAAAGGAAGAAATTGGTGGCACTTCAGGAGCTGTTGAGACTTCAGAACCTCATGTAAGTATGTCTGATGCTCTCACTTCAAATGTTGAGATTGTTGAACTAGGATCTAGTTCTGAAACCTTAACCAATTCACCTGACTCATCTTCATCATCATCTATCTTATCATCATCTGATGAAGATGATGTTCCCTTAAGTAAAATGTACTCATTCATAAATAAAACCCCATCAACATCAACCAAAACTTCACAAAAGCCAAATGATATATTTTAACCTATGTATCCCTCTGTTCAAGAGAGAATGATAGAAATGCAACAAAAACGCATAGATGCATGCAAGTATCTACTTGCAGATCATCCTTTGCAGCCACTAGTGATTGAAGCAATTCAAGTCATTCCTGCTGCTGCAGAAGGTGGTGATGATCCTGTAGGGACAGATCTTGCATCTGAATCTAATGTATCATCCAAACCAAAATCACCAATCAACCAAAATCTTGAAATAGCTGAAACCTCAATCTTATCAAACCTTGAAAGCCACTATTCAGGTGAACTGCTTGGATATGTATCAAACCTACAAACAGCCTCTAACATAGCATCTGATGAAGTTATGACAGAAAGTCCCCAACAACAACTACAAAAATCACCTTCAAACACTTGTGTTCTTACTTCTGCTATTCTTGTTCCTGAACTAAGCGATCCTGAACAAACTATTCCTGAACAAAGTGTCCCTGAACACATTGCTTATGAACAGACTGCTTCTGTTCAGATTGAATCTGAACTTCTCAACCAAACTCAATCATCCACCTCTAACATTCATGAATCTGAGCAAATTACAAATGACCAACCCTCACCGTCAAATTTGGCCATTCAACCCACTAAACCAGCAAAAACAAATGTCCCCTCACCACCAACTATGTTTCTTGATTCAACAGTCTCATTGAAGCTAGGAGTAGTCTGATTCATGAATAAAGCTATGAGGAACAGTGGATGAGACTCAAAGAAAGAGTTTATTTCATTTTCTCAGAGCTCCAAAGATCTTGCTTGGATGAACAAGAGATTGCTCAAGCAAAGCTTCAAGCATGGCATAAGGGAGTCATCTCTAATCTGGATGAAGTCAAAATATTGAGGACATGGGTGAAGACTCCTCTTTGCTTGGAAGCAAGAACTCTCATTCCATCAAGCGTTCATCCAAAGGAGCTGAATCTGGACTGGCTCTACTTCAAAGGAATACACTTCTGGAGAAGGAGACTCACCAGTTAAAGAAAGAGCTTCTGGAGCATAAACTCATGTTCCAAGAGTATAGAATGAAGACGGATTTACAATTGGAAGAATCCAGAGTCAGGGAAGAAAGAATACTTAAGAGTAATGAGGAAACTCAGAAACTGATGAAGCAATTGATGGAAATGATGAAACAAAAACAAGCTTGAACCCTAGATTGCACACACATTCTTTCTTGTTTTATTCTTTATTTGCTTTTGTTCTATTTTAACTGCTTCTGAACTTCTGTCCTTAATTATGCTTCTGAATCTTGTAATGCTTTGATTGTGTATTAATTGCTCTAAACCTTTCACCATCTCTTCTTTTTGTTTATGTTATTTACTTTTTGTTAATGACAAAAGCGGGAGTATTAGATAGTATTTAAAGGCTCTGAGCCCCATTAATTTAAATTTTGATGAATTTAAATTAATAGAACCATTTTCTAATCTCATTCACGCTCTAAAATCCTTTTACTTTGAGAACTTAAGTTTATTTGTGCTTAACTGAATTTAATTAACAAGAATAGAACTCAGGGGGAGCTTACAAACCTCACCTTAAAGTACTATTAGACTCAGGGGGAGCTTACAAACCTCATACCCTGTATAGTCAAACTTGTTAATTAGATTAACAACAATTAAACATTTTTTTAAATACTAATGTTTGTCATCATGAAAAAGGGGGAGATTGTTGGAAGAAAATGTGTTTAACGTTACCCTTAAAAGGTTTGAGTGATAACAAAGTATTAAAAAATTGTTAATTGGATATGCTAAAATTTTTTCTAGTGTACAGGACCACAAACAAAATTTTTGAGACCTTTTATAGGTTCTGAATGAACAAAAGAGAGCAAAGAAATTGAACAAAAAGGAAGCTTAAAAGCGCCTGAAGAAGAACTACTCCTGAAGGTAGAAGTGCTCCTAAAGTGATGACGTCATCAGAAGCAAGTACATCAGAAGCAAGTTCATCAGAAGCAAGTTCATCAAAAGTTGTATTTCACCAGAAGTTCAACTTCATAAAGTTATGCAAACTTGAAGATTCAAAAGCTGTTAATTGGATTGGATGTCGTATTTACATTGCGAAATAGTGGAAAAGAGTAACACCAGCTAACTCAAAGGGATTCAGAAACATTGGTTGCTTATTTCTTTTTGAAGCGTTGACAAAGTACATATTGTACGAACTGTATAACCACTATCTCCACTACACAGAGTTTGTCTCTGCTACAAGACAAGGATAACAACTCTGCCTGCAACGGTGTTCCTTCATACATGGAATGGATTTGAAATTGTTCCTTTATTGGAAAATGAACATATCAGGCAAAGAATCATTGGTGATTGATCAAAAGCTTCAAACGACTCTTTATGGATGAGCTGGCAACTCAACGTTCATATTTCACACCTCTATATAAAGGAGTGAAGACTTGAAGAACAATATGACTCTACAACATTTTGAAAGCGACAAAACTCTGTCAAAATTGTTCAGCATCCAAAATTTTACTTAGAATTTCTTCTTAAAGTTCATATCTTAGAAATTCTAAAGTATCAAAGAGTCTGTATCTGATTTGTATTGTGAGCACCTCTGATTGTATATCAAGTGTTCAAGTGTCAAACATTTTTCTTGTAATTCTGTTTGATAGGAAGTCTCTTGCTTGTGTGCTTGAGCATTAGAAGTCTCTTGATTGTGTTCTTGAGCATTGGAAGTCTCTTGCAGTTGTGCTTGAGCATTTGTATTCAGATATTACATTTTTAGTGAACTCTCCTTGGAAGTGCAAGGGGGACAGGACTACTTCCGGTTTGTTGAAGGAATCTGTATAATTGCTTTGTGTCTTCAGGACAGGACTGCTTTATTTTTAAGTTCTGAACATTACTTCAGAAGCTGTTCTTAACTGCTTCTGGACTGTGTGTTTCTAACTTGGAGAAAACGAAGAAAAAGCTAACACAATTCAACCCCCCCTTCTTGTGTTTTTCTCCCCTTCATAATTAAATTAAACAAAAATATAATATTAACAGTTAATTTTAGGACCAAAGCACTCTGGATTAAGGTGTGTATTTAGTGTAAAATAAAAGAAAAGATAGAGAGAGAGAGAGGAAACACAAAAGGAAGAAGAGAAAAGGATAAGAAGAAGGAGGAAAGAAAAAAAAAAGGGAGGTGATATACCTTTGTGGGGAAGAATAACAAAAATAAAAAAAAACAAGGGTTGTTTTGTTTGATTTTTGTTTGTTTTGGTCAAGATGGTGTGTTGTTTTTTGTTTGATTTTTGTTTGTTTGTTGATGATGATGAAAAAGGAAAGAGTTTTGTTGAGAAGTTTGTTTGTGTGTTTGGGGAGCTTTTTTTGGATTATTTTGTGTGTGTAAGCTCTCCTCATCTTTTCCCCTTGCTATGTGCTTGTATTTATAGGGGTTGTAGTCTTGAAGTTTTACAGACAAAAACATCTGTGTTTTCCTTTCAAAACAACCCATGTGCTTATGCTTTTGTGGCTTGGTGTGCAAGAATGAGAAAAATGTGAATTTAACAAGTGCAGAATGTTCTGAAGAACATTCTCTTCTTTCTAAGCTTTTTGAGACAGCAACACGTGAAAACCAACGGTGTCTCCCTTCTCAAAAACAGCCCATGTGCTTGTGTTTTTGTTGCTTGGAGAGCAAGAATGTCCAAGTTATAAAATTTGCCATATGGAGAATGTTCTTAAGAACATTCTTGTTGTTCCTTTCCTTTTTGAGACAACCACACATGATGTAAAAAAAACAGTTATGATCTGTGGTATCGTGAGGGGACATGATGATGTCACTTTGTTTCACTTGTAGTATGACCAGAACTGGAGAACGTTCTGGTAGACTATTCTTGATTAAATTTCATTTTATGCTTCTTTTATTTTCCTCTTTTTTTTTTTTTTTTTGGGGGGGGGGGGGAATTATTAACGATGAAAAACAATAAAATTAAACAAATTAAAACCTATTTTTGTGATTTTTTTGAAACTTGTCCTTGAAAAAAAATGGGGTCTTAGGTCAAAAATTGGGGTATGACACATGACATGCAACAAAGAAGGATCAATGCGTGTGTAAGACTACTTGTTGATCATCCCTTATAACCACCCATGATTGAACCTCTTCAATTTCTTTCTACTGATGCAGAGGGTGTAGATGATCACACAGAGTCTGACTCTGCCAACATTGAGGTATCATTATCTCCTTTCAAAACAACTACCCAAACAAATGAACCCTTTGTCATTCAGAGTATGATAAACCATTATTTAGGAGAATTACTAGGTTATGAGACCAACCTAGAAAGAGTCTCTAACTTAGCTTCTGATGAAGTTATGACAGAAAGCCCCCAACAACAAGCATCAAACTCAGAAATGGCCTCATTAACCAGTACAGATTTTGTCATTCACCCTGAACATGTTCTGAATAAACTGTTCCTGAACTATCTGTTCCTGAATAAACTGTTCATGAACAACATGTTCTTGAACAAGTTATTGTTGACCAATCGCCTGCAACCAACTCTATTCTTGAACCTGAAATATCTACAAATGACCAACCTTCATCCTCTAACCTAGACCTTCAAACATATGCTCCTACAAGATCTACAAATATCCCTTCTCCACCCACCCTGTTTCTAGATTATACTATTTTAGCAGATGTGTGTGAGAATATATTTCAGGAGCTGAACAAGTTGATTGGAGTAAGAAACAACTTGGTTCATGAAGAGAGCTATCAGAAGCAATGGAGGAGACTAAGAGAAAGAGTAGATTTTGTCTTGTTTGAAACTACAAAGATATTCTTTTGATGCTTAAGACATTGCTCATAACAACCTTCAAGATTGGTTGAGAGGAATTGTCGATGATATGAAAGAAGTAGCTGTCAGTAGAACTCTTGTGAAGACTCCCTTATGCTTAACAGGAAGAAATGTTATTCCTAGTTGTGTTCATCCAAAGGAGCTGAATCTAGACTGGTTGAACAAGATTAACTTCAAGTCAGCCACTACAGATTTGGAACTACTACAAAGGAACACAGTCTTGGAAAGAGAAAACAAAAAGCTAAGGAAAGAGCTTCTGGATTAGAAACTGCTACTACTTGAGTACAAGACTTCCACTGAAGCTAAGCAAGAAGAAGCCAGGATAAGATAAGAGAATCTGCTTAGAAGCAAAGAAGAATTCAAGAAGGAAATTAAACAAAAAGTAGAAGAGACAAACAAGTTACTCAAACAAGGAGGAACCCGAAGAAGGTGAGCAAGATCAGATGTCCACTACCAAAGTTCCATCTATAAGAGTTCAGAAGAATCATCCCCAAGATTTGATCATTGGGAATCTTTATCAAGGAGTCACAACCAGAAGGTCAATTGATGTTATTGCCAACTCCTGCTTTGTGTCCAAGATTGAGCCAAAAAATGTCGAAGAAGCCCTAACTGATGAATTTTGAATTGAAGCAATGCAAGAAGAACTGAATAAATTCAAAATAAGTGAAGTGTGGGATTTGGTTCCAAGACTAGAAGGTTTGAATGTAATAGGTACCAAGTGGATCTATAAGAACAAGTCTGATGAAAATGGTATTGTAACCAGAAACAAGGCAAGACTAGTAGCTCATGGGTACACTCAGATAGAAGGTTTATACTATGATGATACTTTTGCACCTGTTTCTAGGTTGGAATCTATAAGACTACTGTTAGGTGTATCATGCATTCTGAAATTTAAATTGTTCCAAATGGATGTAAAGAGTGCCTTTCTGAATGGGTACCTGAATAAAGAAGTCTATGTTGAACAACCTAAAGGATTTATTAATCCTAGATTTCCCAATCATGTTTACAGATTGAAGAAAGCATTGTATGGTTTAAAACAGGCACCTAGGGCTTGGTATGAGAGACTTACTCAGTTTCTAGTTGATCAAAGGTACATAAAAGGAGGAACAGACAAGACTTTGTTTGTGAAAGATGACAATGGAAGACTGATGATTGCCCAGATCTATGTTGATGACATTGTATTTGGAGGAATGTTGCACAAGATGGTTCAACATTTCATTAAGCAAATGCAGTCAGACTTTGAGATGAGCCTAGTTGGTGAGTTGACCTACTTTCTTGGCCTTCAAGTCAAACAAATGGAAGATACTGAAGGGGAGAAAAACACAAGAAGGGGGGGGGGGGGGTTGAATTGTGTTTTCAAATTATCGTTTTCTCTTTAAAACTCAGAACATGAATGATCAGAAGCAGATTAGACAGCTCCTGAAGATACTGTTCAGGAGCGTATGCAGCGGAATGAAAAATAGAGAGAAAAGAGAAGAAGCAGGACACAAAAGATTTATACAGGTTCCTTCCACAATTCGGAAGTAGTCATGTCCCCCTTGCACTTCCAAGGAGAGTTCACTAACGTAATATCTGATTACAAATGCTCAAGCACACAAGCAAGAGACTTCAAATGCTCAAGAACACAATCAAGAGACTTCTAGTGCTCAAGCACACAAGCAAGAGACTTCTAGTGCTCAAGCACACAAGCAAGAGACTTCTATCAAACAAAATTACACACAAAAATGTTTGAGATTGAACACTTGATATACAATCAGTGGTGTTCACAATACAAATCAGATACAGACTCTTAAGACTTAAGAATTTCAAAGATATGAACTTGAAAACTGAAATTCTTAGTGAACTTTGAATGCTTAGATAATTTGACAGAGTTTTGGCGCTTTCAATATATTGTAGAGTCCACATTGTTCTTCAAGTCTTCACTCCTTTATATAGAGGTGTGAAGTGAACGTTGTAAGTGCCAACACATCCAAAAAGAGTCGTTAATGAAGCTTGATCTTTCACTAGTGATTCTTTGCCTGATTTAGTTATTGTCCTTTAAAGGATCAATTTCAAATCCATTCCGGTTGAGAGGGAACAAGGATGCAGGCTTGGTTGTACATGAGAGCTGTTATTCTTGTCTATTAGCAGAGACAAGGAACAGAGTAGTGGAGAAGGTGGTTGTACAGTTCGTACAAAGTACAATGTCAACGCTTCTTGTCTATTTGCAACAAAATGACTTCAAATCCTTTTGAAATGATCGTTGCTTTAATCCACTAATCTTCTGCCAATGCTCTACAACTTTCGCTCCAAAATACAACACTTGAATCTTGAAATCTTGAGATAAACTGCTTCTGGTGAAATACTGTTGCTTCTGAAGAAACTGCTTCTGATGACGTCATACTCTTCAGGAGCGCTTGTCTTCAGGAGCGCAAGTCTTCAGGAGCGCTTGTCTTCAGGAGCGCTTTTAAGCTTCAAATAGATACTTCCTTTGCTCTTTATTTGTTCGTTCAGAACCTTGATAAGATAAATTACTTTGTTTATGGTCCTGTACACTTGAACAAATGTTAGCAATACCAATTGTCAATTTTTAATACTTTGTTATCATCAAAACTCTTTAGGGTTTATTTGTTAAACATATTTTGTTCCAACAATCTCCCCCTTTTTGATGATGACAAACAATAGTATTTAAAAATTTGATCAATTGTTGTTAATCTAATTAGCAAGTTGACTTATAGGGTATGAGGTTTGTAAGCTCCCCCTGAGTCCTATCTTGTTAATTAAATTCATTTAACGTTCAATAAAATTAAAAGAAATAGAAAGTGATAGAGAGAGATAATGGTTCAGTTAAGTTATTTTGAAATAAAATTACTCCCCCTAAATAAAAGGATTGAGAATTTCAAAAAACTTAATGGGGCTCAGGACCTTTAAATACTATCACACTTACTCCCCCTTTTGTCATTAACAAAAAGAAATCAACAAAAGAAAGAGAAAAACATAGTAAAAAGATTCAGAGCATAATCAATATCACAAGTGAA
Source organism: Medicago lupulina (assembly GCA_958299785.1). Taxonomy (NCBI): domain Eukaryota; kingdom Viridiplantae; phylum Streptophyta; class Magnoliopsida; order Fabales; family Fabaceae; genus Medicago; species Medicago lupulina. Next base: position 23,319,663 of record OY283145.1, on the reverse strand, counting down.
ATGCGTTAAAAATAGATTGTTAAACAGAAGCAAAACAAAGAAATATTCAGAAGCAATTAAGTTTAGCAGCATACAAGGTGAACAATGTTAAAAACACAACAAACAACAATCAATAGGTGTGCAACTAAGGGTTGGATTGTTTGAGGGTGTTTTCAAGAATCTTCTTCAGCAGCTCATTTGATTCCTCTTGCTTCTTCTGCATTTCAGCTATGCTTCTGGCCATTTTCTCTTCTCTGATCCTGGCTTCTTCCAGCTTAGCATCAGTTTCAGCTTTATGTTCTAGAAGCAGTAGCCTTTGCTCAAAGAGATCTTTTTCCAGCTTCTGATTCTTCTCCTTTAAGATCTTGTTCTCCTGAGCTAAAGCCAGATCAGGAGCCGATGCCTTTAGATTGACCTTTGTAAGGAAGGATAATTCTAGGTCCTTGGGATGAATGTACTGAGGCAGAAAATCAGTTGGTTCTCTTCCTCTGATACTTAAAGACGATCTAGCCCATGTTCCTGTTATCTTAACCTCTTCAAGGTCTTCATTGATGCCGTTCAGCCAGTCCTGAAGCTTCTGCTTAGCTTGCTCTAGAGCTTCTACACAAGTTGAGGACATTGCTTGCATGACATACTCAACTCTCTCCTTGAGCCTACTCCATTGTTTCTCATAGCTTTCTCTGTGACTCAAGTCACTTCTAGATGAAATGAGCTTGATCATTTTGTCAGCTATGTCCTCACACACGCCCTTTAATACATTAGAATCTAAGAATCTGGTGGGTGGTGAAGGTTGTTTTCTAGGCTTAGGAGGAGCACAGGGTTGAATTTGTAGATAATTTAAGGTTGATGATTGAGTATTGCTTTCAGATTGTGATTGTGCCTGATCAGAAGCAGACTGATCAACCTCCATAGGTGAAGATTGAGTAGTTTGTGCATCAGGATCAATGATAGAATCATCAATCTCCATAGCATTTTCAGTGTAAAGAAATTCAGAAGTATGGTCAGAAATGTTTGGTTCAGGAACATCTAGTTCAGGAACAGTTTGTTCAGGAACAGATTGTTCAGGAACGGATGGGGACACATGTGGTTCAGGTGCTTGTTGATGGGGGCTTTCTGAAGCAACTTGTGAAGTTGTTACTTCAGAGGCTTTTTGTGGTGTTAGGTTAATGTTTGGAAGTTCATCGGATAGATGACTGCTGAGATTATTTATAACAGAGTCATCTTCTGGCTTGTCAGGTAAAATCATGTTGACAGGTGGAATGGTTTGTGGTTGAAGTGGATGATTAGGGGGTAATTTGCTGTATTGTAACTCAAGCAAACTAATGACCCTAGCTTGGATAGATGGTTCAGATTGTTTGAAGGGAGAATTAGGTTTGGAAGAATTTTTGTGGAGTTTGGAGGATGGTGATAGGCCTTTTCTGAGGATGCTAATAGGAATATCATCCATATCAGAAGATGAGGATGATGAGGTTTTGGATTGAGAGGGTGATAAGGGAGAGGAGTCAGATTCTATATGTATCAAGGGTTGTGAGGAGGATGTACCTGATATAAAATCTGATCCAGGAGTAGCTAGAATACTTTCAGCTTCAGTAGCAACTTCAGCTTGCAGTTCTATTGAGCTCATCAAAGCTTGCTCAGCAACCTCAGCAGCACCTTTCTTGAGCAAGACCTCAGTAGGTACTTCTATTTCCTTAGCCAGCTCCAAGGCCTTCTGAATAGCTTCAGATTCAGCCTTCTTCTTCTTTCTTACCTCCCTGGTAACTAGTTCGGTAGCCTCTTCTACTTCTTGTGCCTCTGCAGCTGCACAATCTTCAGCAGTGTACACAGATTCCTTCAGTTTCCTTAGTCTTTGAGTTCTTTTCTTCTTTTGAGGAATCTGTTTCACTTTAGTTGCTGTTGTAGATGTTGAAGCCATTTGCTTGCCACTTCTGGTCTTCTGAGGAATAATAGCTCCTGGGTTCAGATCCTGAACCTCTTCCTGAATTGATGATCCTCCAGGAGCACCAGATATAGACTTTTCAGGAGCCTTTTCCTTCTTCACCTTCTTAGAAGGATTTTCACCTTCTAAGTACTCTTCTTGAGTGAGTACCTTTCTTTTAGATTTCCTTCCTTTAGCTACAAGAAGTTCTTGTCCATACATTTCTTCTGGAACTTCATCCAGACTAATCAGCTTTCCATGGGTCTCATAGTGATCAGCAATGAGAGCCATTTGAACAGCCAGGGTGTCTTTCTTGCAGATGGGAGGGAAGTCTTCCATCAGATTCGATACCACCCTTGATTCACAGATGTCTGTCTTTAGTTTGGTCACTTCAGGAATCAGTTTCATATGCTTCAAGGTGCTTGCATTCAACACCTTTCCGGTCTCAGTTTCCAGCTGTTCATCAGTGAAGTAGTTTACTTCATTCAGAGCTTTTATGATGCCTCCTTGATGGAAGATTTCAGAGAAAAGTCTTCCATAGGGAACCCAGACTCTGCACTTATTCTGGCTTTCCCTGAGCTCTATAATCATATGTTTGAAGATGTATTTGGGTAGATTCACCTTCTCACCCTTGATAATGTGATGGAGAAAAACTTTGTGAGCCAAAGAGGGTTGATCTCCACCACCTCCTTTAGGTAGCATGTTCTCATTGACAATCTTCAGGAGCATCTTGTTGATCATGTTTAAGTCACAGTATTTACCGGCTGTTGTAGAATTGAAGAGAGTTTTATTCACCAAATCACTCCAGGTGCTTGACTGAGAGTTTGGTATATCTACACCGGAGTACTTTCCAGATGCTTCTGCTCCAATGACAAAAGCAATTATAGCTTCAGAAATGTAGACTGGGATACCCATCAGGTTCGACCTGATCTGAACTTCTCTGAATGGTTCCAGACCCATTTCTTCTCTGGTTTTCCCTTTAAGAGAGGGATCAATCAAAACTTTTTCTTGTTCCTCCAGTTTTGATGCAGCTTTATCATAGACTGATGCTCTTACCCAGAAGTGTCTTACTAACGTCTTGTAGGTAGGACCGTTGAGCATACTGAAATAGTTCATCAGCCCTTGAACTTCATAAAACCTCTTGATGTCACAACCATGATATGCAAGAGATTCAAAATCCACCGGATTCTCTGTTTGAATCTTAAGTTGCCATTCTTTTAGGCTCATGGTGACTCCTTTGATCTCGTAAGCAGCCCTTTCTTGCTGACCTTCAGCTTGCTGAACTGCGAGTTGAGCGTTGGATTCTTGAACAGAACTTGATGAAGCCATTGATGTTTGAAGAAGTTTGAGATTTGGGTTCTTAGGGTTTTGAGAGAGAGAGAACTTTTCTTAGCAGATACGAAATCAAAAACAGAAAGTGTAGGATGTGAAGTGAGTAGTGTGTGTTTTTGATTAAGTGCTTTTTAGCGAAAAAACGTTTGAATAACAGGGGACAAACAAACATAGCATTAATGACAGTTGGGGGCGCGAGATAGTACTACGAAAAGTAAAATTAACATCATTGCCCTTTTAGTTACACGCCAATACATTTATGCCACGTTGTCAGATTTCAGATGAGCTGTATAAGTTAGTGAGGCAGATGTCGCTAGGAGCAACTCCAGAAATTCCACTAACTTCTACTATTCAAGAGCACAAAGATTCTCTTCTGAAGTTTGAAATTCTGATGACTCATCAGGAGCACATTTTCCTCAGAACCTTACTCAGGAGCTTCTGAAGGACTATGTCTTCTGAAGTGACTTCAGAACCCAAACTTTTTATTCAGGAGCAAGCAATTTTAATCAGACACGTAGTGCATGTTCAAATTTTTCTTAATAAAATCAAATCTTTCAACAGTTAAAGGCTTAGTAAATATATCAGCCCATTGATTTTCAGTATCAATGAATTGTATATCTAAAATTCCTTTTTGAACATAATCTCTGATAAAATGGTGTTTGATCTCAATATGCTTGGCTCTTGAATGCAGAATTGGATTCTTTGACAAGCAAATAGCAGCAGTATTATCACAAAAGATAGGAATACTGTTAGCATGTATCTGATAATCTTCCAGCTGATGTTTCATCCAGAGTAGTTGTGTGCAACAATTTGCAGCTGAAATGTATTCTGCTTCTGTTGTAGACATAGCAATAGTTGCTTGTCTCTTGCTAGCCCAGGATATCAGATTATCACCTAGAAATTGACAATTGCCACTGGTTGACTTTCTTTCAATCCTGTCACCAACATAATCAGCATCACAGAATCCAATTAGCTTATAATCTGGGGATTTTCTATAAAGGAGTCCCAGATTAGTTGTTCCTTTCAGATACCTGAAGATTCTCTTAACAACAGTTAAATGAGATTCTCTAGGATCTGACTGAAACCTTGCACATAAGCATACACTGAATAAAATATCTGGCCTAGATGCAGTGAGGTATAACAGAGAACCCATCATACCTCTGTATAGCTTCTGATCCACTTTTGATCCTTCATCTTCTTTTCTTAAGGTGCATGTAGGATGCATTGGAGTGTTCATCAGTTTGCAATCTTCAAGCTTAAACTTCTTCAGAAGCTCCTTCGTATATTTTGTCTGATGAACATATACTCCATCTTTGCTTTGATTAATTTGAATGCCCAGGAAGAACTTTAGCTCTCCCATCATGCTCATTTCAAATTCATCCTGCATTAACTTAGAAAACTCCTTGCAAAGAGATGAATTAGTAGAACCAAATATTATATCATCAACATATATCTGCACAACAAGAATGTCTTTCTCAAGAGTCCTTCTGAAGAGTGTTGTGTCAACCTGACCTCGTTTAAAATCGTTTTTAATCAAGAAATTACTTAGTCTGTCATACCAAGCTCGAGGAGCTTGTTTCAAGCCATATAGTGATTTCTTAAGTTTGTAAACATGGTCAGGATGCTTCAGATCCTCAAAACCAGGAGGGTGTTTGACATACACTTCTTCTTCTATGACACCATTAAGAAATGCACTCTTGACATCCATTTGATATAATATTATTCCATGATTAATTGCATAAGATAAAAGTAACCTGATTGCTTCCAATCTTGCAACTGGAGCAAATGTTTCGGTGTAATCAATGCCTTATTGTTGACTGTACCCCTGAGCAACAAGTCTGGCTTTGTTTCTGGTTACTTCACCTTTTTCATTCAGCTTATTTCTAAATACCCATTTTGTTCCAATAATGTTCTTCTGAGAAGGTTTGGGTACTAGATCCCACACATCATTCCGTTGGAATTGACTCAGCTCTTCTTGCATGGCTATGATCCATCCATTATGTGAAAGTGCTTCTTCAACTGTTGTTGGCTCAATCGTTGAAATTAGTCCTATCATTGATTCTTCTTGTCTGAAGTGTGATCTTGTTCTTCTGGGACTTTCTTTACTTCCAATTATTTGATCTTGAGGGTGAGAAGACTTGTATTTGAAAGTATTGTTGGATGAATCTGTTTGCTGTGAGCCATTTTGTGCTTCATCAGAAGCAACTTTATCAGGAGCTACTTCATTAGGAGCAACTCCATCAGGAGCGACTTCATCAGGAGCAACTGATGTGGGTGCTGCTTCTGGACTATCTTCAGATTCAACTGACTGACCAGGTTCTGGAATGTCTTCAGGAACCTGTATCTTTGCAAAACCTTCATCTTGCTTTGAAGTTTTATCTTCAAGCTCTTTGTCATCAAATTTAACGTGCATAGATTCTTCAACACAGTGTGTCTCTGAATTATACACTCTGTATGCCTTTGACCTTTCAGAGTAACCTAAAAAGATTCCTCTTTGGGCCTTGGCATCAAATTTCTTTAGGTAGAGCTTGTTATTCAGAATGTAACATGTGCATCCAAATTGATGAAAGTAAGAGATATTGGGTTTTCTTCCTTTAAACAGTTCATATGCTGTTTTCTCCAAGATAGGTCTTATGTAGATCCTATTTTGGACATAACACGCTGTATTCACAGCTTCTGCCCAAAAATGTTTTGCCAAATTGTTTTCATGGATCATGGTTCTGGCCATTTCTTGTAACGTTCTATTCTTTCTTTCTACAACTCCATTCTGTTGTGGAGTTCTAGGAGAAGAGAATTCATGGAGGATTCCATGTTTTTCACAAAAAGCTTCAAATGGCTCATTTTCAAATTCACCACCATGATCACTTCTGATTTTCAAAATTTTGGCTTCTTTTTCAGATTGAATAAGGGTGCAGAAGTTACTGAATACATCGTATGCATGATCTTTGCTTTTCAGAAATTTCACCCAACTCCATCTGCTATAATCATCAACAATAACTAATCCATACTTGCTTCCATATAAGGATGCAGTGTTAACTGGTCCAAATAGGTCAATATGAAGCAGTTCTAAGGGTCTTGAGGTGGAAACATTGTCTTTTGCTTTGAAAGATGATTTAACAATTTTTCCTTTCTGGCATGCACCGCAGAGTGCATCTGAATGATAATCAATGTCAGGAAGGCCTTTGACAAGCTGTAACTTGCTAAGCTTAGAGATTAATCTCCAGTTAGCATGCCCCAGCCTTTTATGCCATATCCATTTCTTATTATTCATTGATAGAAGGCAAATTACCTTCTGATCAGCCAGTTGAGAGAAATTGATTTTGTAGACATTTTCCACTCTCTTTCCCTTGAATACAATGGACTTGTCATTCTTGTTGATTACTGTACAGTTGGTTTTTTCAAATAATACATCATAACCATTGTCACAGAACTGAATGATGCTCAATAGGTTATGTTCAAGCCCATCTACCAACCATACATTATTAATAGAGGTAGAGGAGTTACCAATAGTCCCCGTACCAATAATCTTCCCAGACTGGTTGCCTCCAAACTTTACATTTCCTCCTTCTTTCATTGTGAGGGATAGGAACATTGACTTATCTCCTGTCATGTGCCTTGAGCAACCGCTGTCCAGGTACCATGATTTTTGCTTTGTTCTTGCTTTTAGACAAATCTGCAGTATTGACAATTTCAGATTTAGGTACCCATTGTTTTATGGGTCCTTTGGGGTTAGAGCTGGAGAATTTACTCACCATTTCCTGATCCTTTTGATCCTTTTTGGGTAGCTTCTGATTAATCATTACCTTAGGTTTTTCAACTTTTGGTTTTGATACTTCAGGAGCACCAACTGCTTTGCCCTTCTGAACCTTAGACTTTAGGACATCAGATTCTGATTTTATCAGACTCTGAGGAACAGGTTCTGATCTCTTTAGAATCTTAATCTTTGTGGTCTTAGATTCAGAATTTATCATATCCTTAGGCTTGAAGTTCTTTGGCTTTGATGTAATCTTAGCCTTAGAACTGGAAGCTTCAGGTTCTGACTGAGCAGCAGTTCCCATTTTTGCACCTTCAGGAACAAAGAAGGTTTTCAATCCTTCCTTTATGCATTCACAATATGCTTTGAGATTGGTTTCACTAGACTTAGCTTCTGAAAATCCAATCCCTTTACCATTGTTTTTGTAAATGCTATAAATCATAGAAGCAATTCTGCTTCTGTCAATACCAGACATAATGAAATCTTCAAGAGCAATCTCATGGTTACTTAAAGACTTTCCATCACAATTTTGTTGCAGCTTCTGACATAAGAACTTAAGTTTGTCTTCATATGTCTTGCATATGAAGTCAAAACCTCTGAGTCCTTCTTCAGAAGCTTTTAGATCCAATAGAGTTGATTCTTGTTGCTTCATCAAAGCAACATATTTTTCTTTCAAAACTTTCAACTCATTGGTTCTCAATTCAAAGTGAGTGAGGAGTTCTTTAAGTGACTCTATCAGTTCTTCTCTAGGGATTTTGGAATATACCTCGTTTTCATCTTCTGAATCTGATTCAGTTTCAGCTTCTGAAGTTGCTTTAGCTACTAACCCAACAGCTATCTTTGCACCTTCATCAGACTCTTCTTTGTCAGATTCAGATTCACTATCCAAGTTATCCCATGTAGCCATCAAACTCTGCTTTAACTGTTTCTTGAACTTGCTTGACTTGAATGTTGGTTTCTTTGACTTTTCCTTTGCTTTTTCCTTCTGAAGATCAGGGCAATCAGCAATGAAATGACCAGGCTTCTTGCAGTTGAAGCATCCCTTTTGATCTTCCTTCTTTGAGCTTCTGAAGCTACCTCTTCTGGACACAAACTTCTTGTTCTTTTTGGCTAGATACTGAAGTCTGTTTGAGAGCATAGCCATCATCTCAGTAACCTCTTCATCAGAATCTCCAGTTGGTGAGTCTTCTTCATTAGACTCAGCCACTTTAAGAGCTTTGGATGACTTACCTTTTGATGGAAGAGCTATTGATTTACTCTTTTTAGTAAACTCATGTTCATTTAGACTTAACTCATGAACTTTGAGAGAACTAACAAGATCTTCAACACTTAAAGTGTTTAAATCTTTAGCTTCCTCAATGGCAGTCACCTTTGGTCTCCATCTGGCAGGGAGGCTTCTGAGAATCTTACTCACGTGATCAGAAGCAACATAGCGTTTCTTCAGTATTTGGAGTCCAGAGACTAGGTGTCGCGTCATTTTTCGGGAGACCATCGCCGTTTGACCAGCTTTGACTCACTATTTTTTATTCACGACTGAACTTTTTAATTTTTTGGGGGAAGGGGAAAAAAGTTTGAATTACCCATTTGAAAGAGATCATGGTTCGGGGGTTAGTTATATTTAGGGAAGGTATTAGCACCCTAAATATTCGTAGTACTCTACAAGAACCTTTTGACTTTACTTTACTTTTTGTGCTATTACTTGCTTAATTTCGTTTAAAAGACGGAATTGAAAAATAGAGATTTGAAAGAAAAAAGAAAACTATTATCTAAATTTTTTATTGATTTGAAAGGACGAGTGTCCTTTGCCTACGTACCCGTGAGGGATCCAAAACCTCGTAGTTCGGGGTAGAAATTGACGTTTGATTGGTTTTGTGTTTTTTATTGTTTTTGAGAAAAGATTTTAAAATAAAAAGCCAAGTGGCGAAATAAGCCTGTTTGTGTTTTTTAATGTTGAACAAAATAGACTTGAAGTAAAATTACAATTGATTTGAAATTTGATTAAGGAAGAAAAAGAAACGGGAACGGTCACTTGATTAAAAATCAAGGTTTATTATGAAAATATTTTGTGATTTTTGTTATTTGAATGTTTTTGTTGTTTTTTTTTTTATATTATGCTGTGAGAAAATATTTTTTGGGTTTTTTATTATAGTGCTTGACAAGAGTTTCATCTCGCTCCTACGTATCTCCAGGTGCGATGGAGAAATCAAAGTTACGTAGTTCTGGGGAGCAAGAAAATGTTTTTTGGTTTTTTGATTGATTTTATTTATGAAAATGATTTAGTCGCGCTTGGCGAAAAGTTTGCTAAAAAAAGGGGACGGACTCGCATTTGAGCGATGGCGATCCGTTTGAGAAAAAGTTAAACGCGCATGGCGTGAAAATAGATTTTTTGGTTTTTTGTTAATTTGACAAAATAAGTGTTATTTTATATATATAGGACCAGAACGTTCTGGAGAATGATTATATAAGCAGAATGAGAAAAATGATGCTAAGCTAAATTGTGAAGTTTTTTAACACGGACCATAATATTCTGGAGAAATATAAATAGAATATAGTAGAATAATATTACTAATAAATATTGGACCAGAGAACTCTGGATTAATTTGATTATTAATTAGGACCAGATTATTCTGGAGAGTAATTAAATAAGCAGGAATATAATATTAATAGATAGTTTAGGACCAGAACACTCTGGATTAATTTAATTAACAAGGACCAGAATGTTCTGGAGAGTAATTAAATAAGCAGGAATATAATATTAATAGATAGTTTAGGACCAGAACACTCTGGATTAATTTAATTAACAAGGACCAGAATGTTCTGGAGAGTAATTAAATAAGCAGGAATATAATATTAACAGTTAATTGAGGACCAGAGCACTCTGGATCAAGATGTATGAAAAAAGAAAATTTAGATACGCATATGATAATAATAGTAATAATAGCATATGATGCAGAATAAAAAAATGCATGAAAGATGTTAAAAATGAGATGCTAAAAGAAAAAAGAAAAAGATCTTTCAAAGAAGCAGGGAGGTGTAGCAAGCAGTGCTGGGGGTGCATAAAATAAAACTGTAGAGAAAAATAGGAAGAAAAAGAAAAGAACTGGGCTTGGGTGGGAGATCCGGTTCGGTTCACCTAGGTCGGTTCAGGGTAGAACCGAACCGGTTACACTAATATATAAAGGGTTTATGTTTTTTTTACTCATTTTTTAGTTTCTTTCTCTCTCTTCTCTCTTTCTAGAGAGAGAGGCTCTGCCCTCTCTCTAGAATTCTCAGTCCGGCGCCACCTTCTTCTCCGGTGAGCAGGCCGGTTCCGGCGCGGTGGCCGGCGAGCCATCGCGGCTGCGCCGCCGCGCCGGAGTTAAAACTCCACCTTTTTTTTTAATTTTTTTTGGTTCTTTCTCTTCTCCTCCCTCTCCTCTACTTATATCCGGCCTTAGTTTCCACAAAAAGGTCACGGTTTGGCCTAGATCTAGGTTTAAAGTCACGACATTTTTGAGTAAAAAAAGAGAGAGCAACACCTTTTGGTTTTGATTCAGCCTGTTTCTTAGTGATAGGTGTATGAATCCGGTTCTGTTTTGTTATGGACGTGTGAATCCGGCTCTATTTGTGGATTATGTTGCTGGAAAATTTTCAGATTGTTAGTGTTTTTATGATATTCATGATGTTCTTGTTGTTCTTTGTGTTTGATCCGGAAAAGAGAAGAAAAAAGGTGAATTAGGGTTTTGGGAAATGCTGGCTGCGGCTGCTACTGTCTTTTTTTGGGTCCCCCTCTGTTTGGCTGTTTGTGTGCTACTTATAGACTTGGAGACAAAATTTGCAAGCTGTAGTGAGCTGCAATTTCAGCAGAACATTCTGAGAATGTTCTCGCTGTGTAACCTTGGACATAAAAAAGGACTAAAAAATAAAAAATGAAAATGCTGCAATCTCAGCAGAACATTCTTGAGAATGTTCTTGCTGTGTAAACTTGGACATAATAAAAAAGGACTAAAAAATAAAAACGAAAATGAGATAAAAAATAAAAAAAATGAATTTGAAGTTAATTAAAAATGATGTTAAATAAAAAGATGGACACTAAAAATTAAATAAATAAACAAAAAGTGAGAGAAGAGGGCCCGACTCGGAACCAAATATGAGGTATTTTAAAATACCTCCCTGCCGAATTTTTTTATTGAAAATCAAAGACTGGTCGGGTTAAAGGACATGTGTCAGTGCAGTCTTGGGTCAAAAATTGGGGTATGACAGATGCCCCTATTTAAGTTTCTTCGTCGGGAGACTTGAAGATGGAATCTTTGATTTGACGGGTCGAAGGGACTTAAATACAAAGTACACCATTTTTGACCTAAGATGCTATGAATGCATGCGATGCAATTATGAATGCAGAACGACAGAGGTGACTTGATTGAAATGACAACGGGGTACCCAAGTTCTTTGGGGAAAAAGGGATCCGACTCCGTTTGGGGATAATGTAGTTTCACTAGGGAAGACGGTGATGTACCATTGTGTTGGTTTGGAATGACAGGTTAATGGAGACACTTATTGATCCGATATGCTGGGGATGACACTCGAGAAGAAAGACAGGTAAACACAAGTAGTCCGTTGTTTGGGACTGACCATTTAAAACTAGACAAAAGGTAAGCTCAAGCTGTCCGTTATGTAGGACTTACCACTTGAAAGAAAAGACGAAATGTAATCTCAAGCTGTCCGTTGTTTGGGACTTATCACTTGACTCAAGCTGTCCATTATTTAGGACTGTCCACTTGAAAGACAGAAAAATAGACACCAAGCTGTCCGTTATGTAGGACTTACCACTTGGAAGACAGAAAAATAGACACCAAGTTGTCCGTTATGTAGGACTTACCACTTGGAAGACAAAAAATAAACTCAAGCTGTCCATTGTGTAGGACTTACTACTTGAAAGACAGAAAAATAGACACCAAGCTGTACGTTATGTAGGACTTACCACTTGGAAGACAGACAAAGACGAAACCTCAAGCTGTCCGTTATGTGGGACTTACCACTTGAAAGACAGGAAAATGAATCTCAAGCTGTCCGTTATGTAGGACTTACCACTTGAAAGACAGAGATTGATGGCTGAATTGATGAGATACGACCAGACAAGATTCTGGGCGACTAATGCAATCATGCGTGAATTGATATTGTACGTGTATGTGTGCGTTGTGTATGCTTGAATGTGTGACTATATGGAAGTATTGGTGAGTAGATGCATGAATGTATGATTGTATGAATGCGACTTGAACGATCGTATAACCGTATGGGACAAGTGACTCGATGGAACGAGACAAAACATGTAAGTCCGGAGAGGGGAGTGGTATCGCAGTATAGCACATCTTCATTAGATATGGCATTCTTGAGGGTTTGGTCAAGCCATCTGATATGGTAAGCACAGTGCATAGTAGTAACTTGTGCTTCCACTGGGTAGAGAGTCCACTCTTGACATTGAAATTCTGGAAGAAGTCGCCATTTCTTGTACCGGCGCAATGTACTCTCCTCTTAGCGTGTTTCAGCAGTCATAACTTTGTTTTTTTTGTTTTGTTTTGAAACTCCCTGATTTTGCTTGGACCGCCCTTTCGGGTTTTCAGTCCACCGAGACGCTTTTTTTTTTTTTGGTGTTTTTTTTTTTTATGACTGCATCTTGCTTTGAAGCGGAGGTCCTCTCCATAATGCTTAGCCACGTTTCTCTTCCGAAATGTAACCGTACTCGAGGCGGATGTCGATGTACGTTTTGTATGCTTACGAGTTCAAAAGGAATGTGTTTGTTGTTCATGCTTTTCAAAAGATGTAAAAAAAATTGTATTTTGAAAATTATCTTGCTTCACGTATTGTCATCAAACATAGTAGAAATTTTGCTAATAGAATAAAATGAGAGTTCCATATAAATGGGCACAAGCTCAAATTTGGTGAATTGAGTGGTGGCCTGCCAAAGGCATGGTTCCACAGATCCTTGAAAATTTTAAAAAATGGTAAATATAGGGGAGAGGTACATTGTACATAATAACCACTATTCTCCCTAACAACTTTGAACGCCTCTGTTCTGAATCTTTGATTTGTAGATGCTTCGAATCAGATGTCTTTTGATGACTAGATGCCCCAAGTGGACTGTGCCTGACCGGATGCAGTTACTTTGTCTTTTTGATCCTTGACTTTTACATAGATCGCCCTTTCAGGTTTTTCGATCTATCAGGATAATCATTATTGTTCATGTCTCTAATTTTTGCCTGGACCGCCCTTTCGGGTTTTCAGTCCACCGAGACGCTCCTTTTTGCCTAAGCCGCCTTTTCAGGTTTTCGGCTTACCGAGCTGTTCTTTTATTTTTAGGCAAAGTATTTTTTGACTGCATTTGTGTTCACTGGTCGTGGAAGTTCGTCACCGTCCATAGTCGTAAGGGTCATTGCACCGCCAGAAAAGGCTCTTTTGACGACGTACGGGCCTTCGTAGTTAGGCGTCCACTTGCCCCTGGAGTCATGTTGGAAAGGTTGGATCTTCTTGAGCACAAGGTCTCCTTCTCGAAATTCGCGGGGATGAACTTTCTTGTCAAAAGCTTGTTTCATCCGTTTTTGATATAGTTGACCATGACATGAAGCAGACATGCGTTTCTCTTCGATCAAGTTTAATTGGTCAAACCTGTTCTTACACCATTCAGCCTCTGATAACTCAGCCTCCATTAAGACTCTTATTGATGGAATCTCAACTTCTACTGGGAGAACCGCCTCCATGCCGTATACCAAGGAGAAAGGGGTTGCCCCTGTTGATGTGCGTATGGAATTGCGATAACCATGCAATGCAAACGGAAGCATCTCATGCCAATCTTTGTATGTCACCACCATCTTCTGGACGATCTTCTTGATGTTCTTGTTTGCGGCTTCGACAGCGCCGTTCATTTGAGGTCTGTAAGGCGAAGAATTATGATGCTCGATCTTGAAGTCATCACACAACTCCTCCATCATTTTGTTGTTCACATTTGTCCCATTGTCTGTAATGATCCTGCTAGGGACACCGTAGCGGCAAATGATCTGATTCTTGATGAACTTGACCACTACTTGTTTGGTCACATTGGCGTAGGACGCTGCTTCGACCCACTTGGTAAAATAGTCAATGGCTACAAGAATAAAACGGTGCCCGTTTGAAGCCTTTGGTTCGATCTTTCCGATCATGTCAATGCCCCACATAGAGAATGGCCATGAAGAAGAAAGCACATTGAGTGTATTTGGCGGGACATGAATCCTATCAGCATAGATTTGACATTTGTGACACTTCTTTGCATGCTGGTAACAGTCAGCTTCCATCGTCATCCAGTAATAACCCGCCCTCAACATTTTCCGGGCCATTGCGTGCCCATTAGCATGAGTTCCGAAGGAGCCTTCGTGGATTTCGTGCATCAACAAATCTGCTTCTCGTTTATCCACGCATCTGAGCAGGACCATGTCGAAGTTTCTTTTATACAACACATCACCATTTAAGAAGAAATTGCCAGACAATCTTCTCAAAGTCTTCTTGTCTTTACTGGAAGTTCCGGTTGGATACTCTTGATTTTGGAGAAAACATTTGATATCATGGAACCACGGCTTTTCGTCAGTAGCTTCTTTGGCCGCGAACACATACGCTGGTCTTTCGAGACATCTGATTTTGACCAATGGCACATTATTCTGACGGTTCACTTTGTACATAGAAGATAAAGTGGCCAGGGCGTCTGCCATCCGGTTCTGTTCACGAGGGATGTGGTGTAACTCAACCTTATTGAAGAATGTCAAAAGTCGCCTTGCATAGTCTCGGTAAGGAATCAAGCCGGGGTGGCGAGTCTCCCATTCTCCTTTGATTTGGTTGATCACGAGAGCTGAGTCTCCATATATGTCTAGATTCTTGATCCTCAGGTCGATGGCTTCTTCAATACCCATGATGCATGCTTCATATTCTGCAACGTTGTTCGTGCACTCGAATAATAACCTGGAAGTGAAAGGGATGTGAGTATCTCGAGGGGTGATAATGACTGCCCCAATTCCGTTACCGTAGACGTTAACAGCTCCATCGAACACCAAACCCCATCTTGAATCAGGGTCCGGACCTTCTTCAGGTAATGGTTCGTCGCAATCCCTCATCTTTAAATACGTGACCTCTTCATCGGGAAAGTCGAACTTAATAGGTTGATAGTCTTCGATTGGTTGGTGAGCCAAATGATCAGCAAGGATACTACCTTTGATCGCCTTTTGAGTGCGGTATTCGATATCATATTCTGACAACAACATCTGCCACCGGGCAATCCTCCCTGTTAACGCGGGCTTCTCAAAGATGTACTTGATTGGATACATTTTAGATATCAACCAAGTAGTGTGATTAACCATGTAATGACGGAGACGTTTGGCAGCCCAAGCTAGTGCACAACAAGTCTTCTCGAGCATGGAGTAGCGAGACTCACAGTCAGTAAATTTCTTGCTCAAGTAATAAATGGCATGCTCTTTTCTCCCGGTTTCATCTTGTTGTCCAAGCACACAACCCATGGAATGTTCTAGCACAGTCAGGTACATGATCAATGGCCTTCCTTCGACTGGGGGGATAAGAATCGGAGGTTCTAGCAGGTATTCTTTGATGCTGTCGAAGGCTTTCTGGCAGTCTTCTGTCCAGACGACTCCTTGATCTTTGCGGAGTAATTTGAATATCGGCCCGCATGTTGCAGTCATATGGGAGATCAACCTGGAGATGTAGTTTAAACGTCCAAGAAACCCTCGTACTTGTTTTTCTGTCTGTGGGGCTGGCATTTCTCTGATGGCTTTGACCTTGTCTGTATCCACTTCAATACCTTTCTGACTGAGGATGAAACCTAGGAGCTTCCCAGATCTGACGCCAAAGGTGCATTTGTTAGGATTGAGGCGGAGTTGATACTTTCTCAGCCGTTGGAACATCTTCCGCAAGTACTCGACGTGTTCTTCTTCCGTGCCGGACTTGACGATCATGTCATCCACATACACTTCAATTTCTTTGTGTATCATGTCGTGGAAGAAAGTAGTCATACCCCTCTGGTAGGTAGCACCTGCGTTTATCAAACCAAAAGGCATTACTTTGTAACAGAAGGTGCCCCAAGGAGTGATGAAAGATGTCTTTTCTCTGTCTTCGGGTGCCATCTTGATCTGATTGTAACCAGAGAAACCGTCCATGAAGGAGAAGACTTTGGATTTAGCAGTACTATCAACCAACACGTCAATGTGAGGAAGCGGAAAATCATCCTTCGGACTGGCTTTGTTTAGGTCACGGTAATCAACACACATTCTGACCTTACCGTCTTTCTTCGGAACAGGTACTACGTTGGCCAGCCACTGAGGGTATTTTGATGTAACGAGGAAGCCTGCATCAATTTGTTTCTGCACCTCTTCTTTGATCTTGAGAGCCATGTCAGGGTGAGTTCTTCTCAACTTTTGCTTAACTGGCGGGCATTCCGGCTTCAACGGCAAACGGTGCACCACAATATTAGTATCCAGACCCGGCATATCTCTGTATGACCAAGCGAATATATCAACATACTCTTTGAGAAGTTCTACCACTTGCTTCTTGACACTTGCTTCAAGCGATGCCCCAATCTTGATTTCTTTTTTTGTCTTCTTCCGTACCCAAATTGATTACCTCTATGGCTTCCTCATGAGGCTGAATGGTCTTTCTTCCTTGTTCAAGTAGTCGAGAGATTTCATCGGGAATCTCTTCTTCTTCTTCTTCTTCTGCCTCATACACGGGGGATTCGAAGTTGGGAGAGATCATAGGGTTACGTTGTTCAAAGGGCTTATTTAATCTGCACATATGATTGATGATTTTTTTTAGAAAAATTAAAAAATGCAGATTTTTCGATGGTGATTATATTTTTTTTTTTTGGCTTTTTGTATTACCATTTTTTCAGAAAAATGCATAAAAGGAAAAAAATAAAGCAAAAAGTCGGAAGTAAAACGACATTTTTATTTAATTGATGATAATTTCTTGAAACAAAGCCCTAGATAGATTCACTTTCGCTTGGGGCGGGACGAAAGGATTTTTTTGAAAAAGCGTAAAAACAAACAAAGGCATTACTTGGACAAGTGAGCAACAAAAGGAACATCTACAGCGACCCAATTGCGGCTAATCCCTCCTTGTGTCACGAAACTTTGTGGCACTCCTTCTGGATTATCTTCAATGATAGCATTGGCTTCTGACGAGGCATGGATGAACCCAGCACTGTAGAAAGTATTCCCCATTGGCTTGCTATTGGAACTCCCTGCTGACGGAGTGAAGCCGAGTCCTTCACGGCGCTTGTTTTCTGACAGATTCACCAACTTCCCCCAGCCGGTAGAGACACCATCTTGTACCACTTTCTGAGCATCCTTGAAAGAAGAAATGGACGTTGCTTTCTTCTTAGCACCTTGGTCTTCAATAGAAAGTCCTTGGAAAGACATACCATCCTCAACATCAGCACCAATGAATGAGAATGATGACAAATGGCTTACTAGCATGGCTTGTTCTCCTCCCACGGTCACCAGCTTTCCGTCTTTCACAAACTTTAGCTTCTGATGCAGTGTAGAAGTTACTGCCCCTGCCTCATGAATCCAGGGTCGGCCCATCAGGCAACTGTATGATGCTTGTATATCCATAACTTGGAAGGTAATCTGGAAGACATGCGGCCCAATTGTAATAGGTAGATCCACCTCTCCAAGGACATTCTTTCTTGAACCATCGAAAGCCTTCACGCTCACATCGCTTCGTTTTAAAGGTGCGCTTTTGTAGGAAAGTTGATTGTAAGCTGTTTTGGCCATCACGTTCAAGGACGACCCAGTATCCACCAGCACATTTGATAGTGCATCTGTATTGCAATTCACAGATATATGCAGCGCCATGTTGTGGTTCCTTCCTTCCTTGGGAAGCTCTTCATCACTGAAGCTCAGGTTGTTGCATGCAGTGATATTTCCCACTACTCCATCAAATTGCCCAATAGTGATGTCATGATTTACAAAGGCTTGGTTCAGGACCTTCATCAAGGCATTTCTGTGGGCTTCAGAATTCAACAATAAAGACAGGATGGATATCTTTGAGGGGGTCTGCATCAATTGGTCGATCACCTTGTACTCACTTTTCTTTATCAATTGTAGTAACTCCTCAAAGTCAGCATTGGTATTGGTTCCACTAGTCTGGCCTGCATCTTTGGTCGTGCTGGAGTCTCTAGCTTGTATTTGCTCAGTTACCGGAGCACCTGCTTTCTTTTGAAACAACGTGGGAATAATACGCCCATTCCTTAGCACTCTGTTGTCTTCAGTAATGTTAACCACAGAAGGTAAAGGCGGTATGGGAACTTCGCGTCCATCTTCAATTATAGTGGCATTATATTTGTAAGGGATGGCTTTTTCCGAAGTGTACGGTATAGGGCCTGGCAGAAATATCACCAGAGGAGCATCAACCGATTTTCGACTATCAAAGAAAATTTCTACAGGCTCTTCAGAAGTTGCAGCACATACATCGTCACATTTCTTTTCGACCACAAGTTCCCCTTGGTTCAATAGTCTTTGAATATCGTCCTTTACTTTCTGACAACCCCTTAGATCTGTAGAGCACATCTTGCAGGCTGTATGATCGCATGTAAAGAGAGCTATTTCGCATAACTTAGTATGTAGAGGGACCAATGGAGTTCGGATGTGTTGTACATCGAGAATGCGGTGAGTCTTTTGGCCGTCATCGATCATGTTGACAGGTGCGGCACCGTGATTTGGCAATGGATTGGTCTGAACATTTGGATTTAGATCGGTGAAGTTTATTTTTTTGTCTCTGATGAGGTCTTGGACTGCTTTCTTTAGACTATAACAATCTTCGGTGCTGTGACCTGGGGCACCCTGATGAAAGGCGCAGAATCGGTCATGTTTGTACCATGGGGGTAACTTTTCTGGGATCGCTGGAGGTGGTCTGGTCTGGACTAGCTCTTTCCTGAGCAAAGCTGGGAGTAACTGCTCATATGTGATGGGGATTGGATCAAACTGTATTCTGGGAGCTTGTTGCCGAGTTTGTTGTTGTCGCTGAGGTTGTTGTTGATATGGTTGTTGATATGGCTGTTGATAAGGTTGTCTATACGGCTGTTGATATGGTTGTTGATATGGTTGTTGGAAATATTGATGTGGGTATTGTTGGGGATATTTGTGTTGAGGATATTGTGGTTGATGATTTTGTGGTTGGATAAGATTGGTAGAAGGTGTTGAGTGGTTGGATAAGATTGGTAGAATGGCGGAAATGTAGGCTGGGTAATTTTATTGAGGATAATGTTGCTGATAGCTTGGTTGTTGAGTGGTATTTGCTGCGGGTGTTATAGCGGCGATGTGTTGATAGGCTGGGTAATTCTGTTGAGGTCTCCCACGGGCTACCATACCAACTTCTTGTTCTTTCTTTCTTGAAAAGTTGTTTCCGAACTTCCTTGTACCGCTGGCGGGAGCAGTTTCTCTGACTAAACGTCCTTCGCGGACTCCTTCTTCCAACTGTACCCCCATACTGATCATTTCTGTGAAGTTTCTGGGCACATTCCCGACCATTTTCTCATAGTAGAATTGATTGAGAGTTTTTAAGAAGAGTTTGGTCATCTCCTTTTCTTCTACACGGGGGCTAACTTGGACGGCGACGTCTCTCCATCGTTGGGCGTACTCTTTGAGTGTTTCCTTGTCCTTTTGAGTCATAGCCTGAAGATCACTTCGGTCTGGGGCCATATCTTCGTTGAATTTGTACCACTGTACAAAGGCCTCGCATAGGTCGTTGAAAGTCCGGATTTCTGCTCGGTCCAAGTTCATGTACCACTTCAGTGCGGTACCAGTCAAACTGTCTTGAAAGTAATGGATGAGGACCTGATGGTCATTGGCATATGTGGACATTTTTTCTCACATACATCGTTAGATGGTCTCTAGGGCAGGAGGTCCCCTTGTATTTTTCGAAGTCCGGAAGTTTGAATTTGTGAGGTATCTGGACATTCGGCACCAAGCACAGATCATAGACGTCTTTCTTGGATACTTCTTTACCGAGGAGGGCAAGCATTTCCCGATTCATCTTCTCATACTTCTCCTATAAGTCATCTACCTTATTACAGACCTCGATATTCCCTGAGTGGAAGATGGGTTCTTCATTTTGTGGTACGGTGTGAACCACAGGTGCTGTATAGGTCAAAGTAGCTGGAGGGCGTGTTGCAACAGGCGGCGGAACATGAGTTGTATGTTGAAAAGTAGGCATCGGAGGTTCACAAGCAACAGGGCGGAGTATTTCACCAGAAGTAAAGGGCGGGAACTAAGGCGCAGATCGTGGAGGCGCAGAGACTGTTGGAGACTCGTAATAGATCGTCCAGTCAGGAATAGCAGTGCCCCTTGCTTCGGCCCGAGTCCTAACAGGAGGAGGAGGTGGTGGTGGTTGATTCTGTGCAGCTTTCAGCGTTTTTACCAATTCAGACAGTTCATCCACCTGACTCTGCATGGCTGCCATCTCATCTATCTTCGCTTGCATGGCTGCCATCTCTTCTTTGAGTGCCTGATTCTCTTGTTCAAGAAAATCCATTTTCTTCCTTATATTTGCCCGAGTGCCGTGTAAGCGAGTTGGTTGAGGACGTCGGGCCACTTTTGAAATGGGCGTGACCTTTGGAAAGAAAAAAACTTGTGAGGCTCAGAATTGAAACTATGATATGCAAGATGATGCATGATGTTATGCAAAAATTGACACATTTTATTTATTGAAGGACTTATACAAGTGATTTTGTAAAGATTTTGTTCGAGAATTTGGAAGATTACAACCAGCCCCCTTTTTTAAAAAACGAAAGGGTAAGCCTTAAGTCCCTAAAGAGCGATTTTTGAATCACGTCATTCAAAGTTCGGATGTGGGCCATCAAATAACTCCATGAACTTCCTTTTTCTGCTAACATCCTTTCCGAGCAGGGCATCCTTCCTCCGGAGTAAATCATCTTTCTCTATTAGTCGGCGGTTCTGATCAAGGAGTTGGTGTTTTAGTCGTTCTATCTCCCCACTCAGTGTCTCATTTTTGAGTTCGGCCTCGCGGGCTTTTCTTTGCCAGGTGTCTCTTTCAAGCTTCGCCTCGGTCAACTGCTCTTGGAAATCTCCCCGGGTTTCAAGGGGTATGGGCGAAGGTGTTGATGGGGCAGCGGAAGAGGTTAGGGACCTCAGCAGAGGGTAAGGCATCCCTATCTGAGTAGCTCTGTTAATAACCCATTGGAGGTAAGATTCATGGGCTGTACTCGACTTATTTCCCAGCTAGTTCCTATCTTTCTTGACAATGGAGTGCCAAGCTCATACGAATTGTGCCTTCTTATTCCCAGCATCCCTTTCATAGAAGAAGAAATCACGGTCTAGAATGAGGTAAAGGGGACTCATCCTCATGGGGTATCCAAATTGGCGTCTGGCGAGAACTGAGTTATGGCTGATTCCCCCATGCGTCCCAAGGAGAGGTATGTTGTTGAATTCTCCGCAATGGTCAATAATAACTTTTGGGTCTAGAGTCGGGTTGAACCAAACTATGTCGGTAGGGGTGAGGGCCATGATTTTCTCATACCAAGGGAGTTTCTCCGGTCTAAACTTAGGGCGAGGTAGGTGTGAGGTAATCCAGATGTGGAGTAAAGATGCGCAGCAAATGATGACTCCACGCTCCTTGTTAGTACGATCATGGATGGAAAAGTAGGTGTCAGCGAGCAAGGTAGGAACAGGGTTTCGGGTTAAGAAGATTTGGATGGCATTCATGTCGATGAAGTTATCAACATTTGGGAAGAGTACAACGCCATAGATGAGCAGGGCGAGGATGGTTTCAAAGGCGTCGGCATTGGATCTTTCAGCAAAATCGGTGGCTTTTTGGTAAAGGAAATTGAAGGGTAGGCATTGGAGGCCTCCTTTGGTGGTGAGGTGCTTTTTTATATCGGACCTCTCAATGCGAAGGGCAACTGCAATGTCTGGGATTTTAGGACCGGGCTCAAGACCATGGAAGGGTACTTCGTCGAGCACGGGCAGACCGACCCAGTGAGCATATTCCTCTAGCGTAGGGGCCAGCTGATAGTCTGGGAAGGTAAAGCAGCGGTAAAGAGGATCATAGAACTGAACCAAAGTGTTGAGGAGCCCTTCATCGACATCCGTCTTCAGAATGCTGAGCAGATGTCCATACTGTTTTCGAAAGCGGTCTGGGCTAGTCAGCATTTTCGCTAGTTTCCTTAAGCTTTCCAAGTCTGGTTTCTTGAATTTATACCTATGAGTTCTCCTTACAACACTCCCCATACCTGATGTTCACAAAAAAGTTTATTTAAGTCCTCCGATTTTTGATGAAAAAAGGAAAGTTTATGAATGAATGCATGTGTGCATGATTACGCTAAAGTACATAGAAAACATGGTGTGGTTAGGTCCATAATGTTGGAGTTGAGGGATAGTGCGCCATTTGGTAAGGACTATGGTTTCAATTGCACTTGTATCACGGGTTCTACCAAGTTCCCAAAGTCCAACCCCCTTTGAATTTTATTGGATGACGGGACAACACCCGGCCCAATAACGTCCATAGGAAAGTCTCGTTTGAGTGTAGTATCGCGTGTCGACTAATACCAAGACAAAACCTGGTTAGCCACCGCACTACATCCTAAGAGGCCAAGATGGGTTGAGGGTAACTAAAGGTCCTTAGCTTCGACGGACTTAAAAGTAATAAAGTCTAAACATGACAGCACACACCGACATATACTACCTCAAGGTCCTCCGCTAAGTGTGGTTATATCACATGTTCCAAAACACGAGAATACTCTCGGAATGTCACTATGATTCTACCACTCCTATCTTAAATTTCTCTCAAGCCCGGGTTAGGACTTATCTCACCACTCACGTTTAAGAACGAAAAAATGAAGCGAAAAAACATATACACATATTTCCGAATTTTATTTTTGTTTTTGTTAAGCAAGTTATAGCACAAGAAATTAAATAAAGTCAAGTTAGGCTTAACCCTCGAACATTATCCCCAGTGAAGTCGCCATTTCTATCGCGTCATTTTTCGGGAGACCATCGCCGTTTGACCAGCTTTGACTCACTATTTTTTATTCACGACTGAACTTTTTAATTTTTTGGGGGAAGGGGAAAAAAGTTTGAATTACCCATTTGAAAGAGATCAGGGTTCAGGGGTTAGTTATATTTAGGGAAGGTATTAGCACCCTAAATATTCGTAGTACTCTACGAGAACCTTTTGACTTTACTTTACTTTTTGTGCTATTACTTGCTTAATTTTGTTTAAAAGACGGAATTCAAAAATAGAGATTTGAAAGAAAAAAGAAACCTATTATCTATTTTTTTTATTGATTTGAAAGGACGAGTGTCCTTTGCCTACGTACCCGTGAGGGATCCAAAACCTCGTAGTTCGGGGTAGAAATTGACGTTTGATTGGTTTTGTGTTTTTTATTGTTTTTGAGAAAAGATTTTAAAATAAAAAGCCAAGTGGCGAAATAAGCTTGTTTGTGTTTTTTAATGTTGAACAAAATAGACTTGAAGTAAAATTACAATTGATTTGAAATTTAATTAAGGAAGAAAAAGAAACGGGAACGGTCACTTGATTAAAAATCAAGGTTTATTATGAAAATATTTTGTGATTTTTGTTATTTGAATGTTTTTGTTGTTTTTTTTTTATATTATGCTGTGAGAAAATATTTTTTGGGTTTTTTATTATAGTGCTTGACAAGAGTTTCATCTTGCTCCTACGTATCTCCAGGTGCGATGGAGAAATCAAAGCTACGTAGTTCTGGGGAGCAAGAAAATGTTTTTTGGTTTTTTTATTGATTTTATTTATGAAAATGATTTAGTCGCGCTTGGCGAAAAGTTTGCTAAAAAAAGGGGACGGACTCGCATTTGAGCGATGGCGATCCGTTTGAGAAAAAGTTAAACGCGCATGGCGTGAAAATAGATTTTTTGGTTTTTTGTTAATTTGACAAAATAAGTGTTATTTTATATATATAGGACCAGAACGTTCTGGAGAATGATTATATAAGCAGAATGAGAAAAATGATGCTAAGCTAAATTGTGAAGTTTTTTAACACGGACCAGAATATTCTGGAGAAATATAAATAGAATATAGTAGAATAATATTACTAATAAATATTGGACCAGACAACTCTGGATTAATTTGATTATTAATTAGGACCAGATTATTCTGGAGAGTGATTATATTAAACAAAATATAATATTAACAGTTAATTTAGGACCAGAACACTCTGGATTAATTTAATTAACAAGGACCAGATAGTTCTGGAGAGTAATTAAATAAGCAGGAATATAATATTAATAGATAGTTTAGGACCAGAACACTCTGGATTAATTTAATTAACAAGGACCAGAATGTTCTGGAGAGTAATTAAATAAGCAGGAATATAATATTAATAGATAGTTTAGGACCAGAACACTCTGGATTAATTTAATTAACAAGGACCATAATGTTCTGGAGAGTAATTAAATAAGCAGGAATATAATATTAACAGTTAATTGAGGACCAGAGCACTCTGGATCAAGATGTATGAAAAAAGAAAATTTAGATACGCATATGATAATAATAGTAATAATAGCATATGATGCAGAATAAAAAAATGCATGAAAGATGTTAAAAATGAGATGCTAAAAGAAAAAAGAAAAAGATCTTTCAAAGAAGCAGGGAGGTGTAGCAAGCAGTGCTGGGGGTGCATAAAATAAAACTGTAGAGAAAAATAGGAAGAAAAAGAAAAGAACTGGGCTTGGGTGGGAGATCCGGTTCGGTTCACCTAGGTCTGTTCAGGGTAGAACCGAACCGGTTACACTAATATATAAAGGGTTTATTTTTTTTTTACTCATTTTTTAGTTTCTTTCTCTCTCTTCTCTCTTTCTAGAGAGAGAGGCTCTGCCCTCTCTCTAGAATTCTCAGTCCGGCGCCACCTTCTTCTCCGGTGAGCAGGCCGGTTCCGGCGCGGTGGCCGGCGAGCCATCGCGGCTGCGCCGCCGCGCCGGAGTTAAAACTCCACCTTTTTTTTAATTTTTTTTGGTTCTTTCTCTTCTCCTCCCTCTCCTCTACTTATATCCGGCCTTAGTTTCCACAAAACGGTCACGGTTTGGCCTAGATCTAGGTTTAAAGTCACGACATTTTTGAGTAAAAAAAGAGAGAGCAACACCTTTTGGTTTTGATTCGGCCTGTTTCTTAGTGATAGGTGTATGAATCCGGTTCTGTTTTGTTATGGACGTGTGAATCCGGCTCTGTTTGTGGATTATGTTGCTAGAAAATTTTCAGATTGTTAGTGTTTTTATGATATTCATGTTGTTCTTGTTGTTCTTTGTGTTTGATCCGGAAAAGAGAATAAAAAAGGTGAATTAGGGTTTTGGGAAATGGTGGCTGCGGCTGCTACTGTCTTTTTTTGGGTCCCCCTCTGTTTGGCTGTTTGTGTGCTACTTATAGACTTGGAGACAGAATTTGCAAGCTGTAGTGAGCTGCAATTTCAGCAGAACATTCTGAGAATGTTCTCGCTGTGTAACCTTGGACATAAAAAAGGACTAAAAAATAAAAAATAAAAATGCTGCAATCTCAGCAGAACATTCTTGAGAATGTTCTTGCTGTGTAGACTTGGACATAATAAAAAAGGACTAAAAAATAAAAACGAAAATGAGATAAAAAATAAAAAAAATGAATTTGAAGTTAATTAAAAATGATGTTAAATAAAAAGATGGACACTAAAAATTAAATAAATAAACAAAAAGTGAGAGAAGAGGGCCCGACTCGGAACCAAATATGAGGTATTTTAAAATACCTCCCTGCCGAATTTTTTTATTGAAAATCAAAGCCCAGTCGGGTTAAAGGACATGTGTCAGTGCAGTCTTGGGTCAAAAATTGGGGTATGACACTAGGGTTTGAAATCTTGAGTACATCTCCTCAATACTTTCATCATCCTTCATCTTGAACAGTTCATACTGATGAACAAGCATCAGTGCTTTAGCTCCTCTAACTTTCTTGCTTCCTTCATAGTTAGCACATAAAGATGCAAACATAGCTCTAGCAGTTGACTTATCACTCATCTTCATGTACTCTGCTCGTGGTATAGCAGAAACTAGAGAGCCTCTGATCTTGTGATGTTTCTTGTACATCTTCTTCTGAGCAGGAGTATGTATTTTTCTATCAACAGCAGCTCCTTCTTCATCAAGAATTAAGTCACCAACACCATCTTCCAGACTATCCCATAGTTCTTCATCTAAGCCCATGATATAACTGTAGAAGTTGGTTTTCCACCAAGAAAACTCTTCAGGATCTCCATTAAACTTTGGAACCTTCCCTGAGTCAGTTTTCTTTTCACTATAATCATATGCTACAGCATGATGATTACCACTAGAGCCAGCAGAACCAGAAACAGATGAATCAGCAGACATGTTTTTCTCAGATCTTGGACTGTTACACTATTAGGTGTTGACAACAGAACCAAGGCTCTAGATACCAATTGAAGGGGAGAAAAACACAAGAAGGGGGGTTGAATTGTGTTTTCAAATTATCGTTTTCTCTTTAAAACTCAGAACATGAATGATCAGAAGCAGATTAGACAGCTTCTGAAGATACTGTTCAGGAGCGTATGCAGCGGAATGAAAAACAGAGAGAAAAGAGAAGAAGCAGGACACAAAAGATTTATACAGGTTCCTTCCACAATTCGGAAGTAGTCCTGTCCCCCTTGCACTTCCAAGGAGAGTTCACTAACGTAATATCTGATTACAAATGCTCAAGCACACAAGCAAGAGACTTCAAATGCTCAAGAACACAATCAAGAGACTTCTAGTGCTCAAGCACACAAGCAAGAGACTTCTAGTGCTCAAGCACACAAGCAAGAGACTTCTATCAAACAAAATTACACACAAAAATGTTTGAGATTGAACACTTGATATACAATCAGTGGTGTTCACAATACAAATCAGATACAAACTCTTAAGACTTAAGAATTTCAAAGATATGAACTTGAAAACTGAAATTCTTAGTGAACTTTGAATGCTTAGATAATTTGACAGAGTTTTGGCGCTTTCAATATATTGTAGAGTCCACATTGTTCTTCAAGTCTTCACTCCTTTATATAGAGGTGTGAAGTGAACGTTGTAAGTGCCAACACATCCAAAAAGAGTCGTTAATGAAGCTTGATCTTTCACCAGTGATTCTTTGCCTGATTTAGTTATTGTCCTTTAAAGGATCAATTTCAAATCCATTCCGGTTGAGAGGGAACAAGGATGCAGGCTTGGTTGTACATGAGAGCTGTTATTCTTGTCTATTAGCAGAGACAAGGAACAGAGTAGTGGAGAAGGTGGTTGTACAGTTCGTACAAAGTACAATGTCAACGCTTCTTGTCTATTTGCAACAAAATGACTTCAAATCCTTTTGAAATGATCGTTGCTTTAATCCACTAATCTTCTGCCAATGCTCTACAACTTTCGCTCCAAAATACAACACTTGAATCTTGAAATCTTGAGATAAACTGCTTCTGGTGAAATACTGTTGCTTCTGAAGAAACTGCTTCTGATGACGTCATACTCTTCAGGAGCGCTTGTCTTCAGGAGCGCAAGTCTTCAGGAGCGCTTGTCTTGAGGAGCGCTTGTCTTCAGGAGCGCTTTAAGCTTCAAATAGATACTTCCTTTGCTCTTTATTTGTTTGTTCAGAACCTTGATAAGATACATTACTTTGTTTATGGTCCTGTACACTTGAACAAATGTTAGCAATACCAATTGTCAATTTTTAATACTTTGTTATCATCAAAACTCTTTAGGGTTTATTTGTTAAACATATTTTGTTCCAACAGATACAATCTTAGGATTTTATAGATTTGTTACTGATTTTGTTTTGCAGATTAGCTGAACCGATATGCTTTGTTCTGAAGCCCAACTAAGTATTTAGCCCAAGCTGCTTCAGTATAAATACAAGACTCCAAGACCTAATTGTTCATTCAAGCTGTCATACTAAAAAGTTTAGATTTTGAGTGTTTGAGTCTTTTTGTGTTCTACTCTTGTACTGATTGATGCAAGTGTAGTTCTAAATATTTGTGAGCCTTTCTTGTATCGTTTGTGATACATGTTAAGGACCTAGATCGAGTTGTATACTCATATTTGTACTACACCGAAGTTGTGAAACAAGGTGCTAGTTGTTTGTGTTTGAAGGTAACTTCATTATTGAGTTTGTGTCAAGGTCTGATAGGTTGCAGGGGTTGTAGCTGACCATTAGGATAGTGAGATGGGATCTCAGATCTAGGAGTTCCTAGGTTGAAGTCTATACGGGTAGGTCCTAGGTTATTAGTGTAAACGAGGAGTTTGCTGAGTGCTATAGAATATGGACTACACTAGTGGATTTCCTTCCTGGCTTGGTAGCCTCTAGAGTAGGTGTGTTTGTCACCGAATTGGGTCAACAAACTCACCGTGTTCTTTACTTTCCTGTCGTTTATTTTTCTTGTTTTTATTTCTGTCTATCGCTCGATGTTGAAACATTAACTGAAACATCGCAAACGTTCAAAACATCGCACAGAACATATTAAAACAAGTTACGCTAGAATTTCACGTTTTATTTAATGAATTTAATTAACTTGTATAGAACTTAGCGCTATTGGACTTAGGGGGAGCTTACAAAAAAAGGGGGAGATTAACAATAATTGAATATTTTAATACTAGTGTTTGTCATCATCAAAAAAGGGGGAGATTGTTGGAACAAAATGAATTTAGCAATACCACTTTTGAGTCTTGATGATAACAATGTATTAAAATATGTCAATTAGATATGCTAATATTTGTTCAAGTGTGGAGGACCTTAGACAAAAGTTTAATGTCTTTGAAATCAAGCATAGATTCTGGAAGAACAAATGAATAGCATTGGATTTTACAAACTGGAAGCTTGTGTTGCATGAAGCATACGAAGAAATGAGGTTCTAAAGACAAGAGGTTCTGAAGCTAACGTCATCAGAAGCACTCTCACCAGAAGCTGACGTCATCAGAAGCTGAAGAAGCTCAAGACTGAAGCTGAAGTTTACTAAAAGTTGTCAATTTATTTGGATATCATTGCGTAAGGAATAGAAACCTGGAGTAACGGTCATTTCAGAGGAATTTGAAGGCAATGGATGCTTATCCACTGAAGAACGCAGAAAAAGGACAATAGTACAATTATACAACCACTATCTCCACTACTACACTACCTTTGTCTGCAGTGGTACTACTCAACAATTGTGACTACGCTGGTGGCTCTCTTTTCGGAGAAAGGATGTGAAATTGTTCCCTCATAGGACAATAACCAAATCCGGCAACAAATCATTGGTGATTTGATCAAGCTTCAAACGACTCTTTTTTGATGTGCTAGCTAGCTACAACGACTCTTTCACACCTCTATATAAAGGAGTAACTACCTGAAGTTTCAACAAGACTCTACAATATTTTACAAGTGCTGAAACTCTACAGAAATTGTTTTAACACATCAAAGCTCACTTAGAATTTCTTAACAACTTTCATATCTTAGAAATTCTAGAGTCGTAAGAGTCGTATCTGATTTGTATTGTGAACACCACTGATTGTATATCAAGTGTTCAACCTCAAACATTTTTCTTTGTAATTCTGTTTGAATAGAAGTCTCCTGCAGTTGTGCTTGAGCATAGGAAGTCTCTTGATTTTGTTCTTTAGCATAGAAAATATCTTGCAATTGTGTTTGAGTAGTTTGAAGTCTCTTGCCAGTTTTAGCAGTGAGCAGTTGTAATCAGATATTGATTTTAGTGAACTCTCCTTGGAAGTGCAAGGGGAACAGGACTACTTCCGGTTTGTGGAAGGAACCTGTATAATTGCTCTGTATCTTTCTTCTTTCTCTCTCTCAACTTATCCGCTGCATTTAGACTCTGAACACTCATTAGAAGTTGAACTCTATCAGGTTCTGAATAGTGACTTCAGTTTTAGGAGAAAAAAAAGAAACCACAATTCCACCCCCCCCCCCCCCCCCCCCCGTTCTTGTGTTTTTCTCACCTTCAGAATTAACTGTCTATTTTACAGTCTATCATTATCCTTGTTAGTAAACCCATCATTATCAACATTAAAACACTCAAATTCATTTATTCAAAAGGAATAAAAACCCATTTATTCAGATCCATGTTACGAACTAAATATATGAATGAAAACATGAATTAAGAGCAAGATTGAAGTTGTTATCATCATTTAAAGTGAATTGAATAATAACTTAATTTATTAGAAAACTCACAAAGCCAAATCAATAAAATTAGGGTTAGGGTTTAAGAATTGTGAAAAACTTCTATTCAACAATAAATAAAGTTAGAGAGAGAAAGAGAACATACAAGCTATGTTGTGTTGACTTGAAGATCTCACATTGACGCAACTGTTGTCGTTTTCAAAATTCTTTTTATTTTTTCTTACAGCTAGCTACTAATATTTATATATCTAGGGTTTCCATAAATAAGTTTCATTTCAAATGATCAAAATGAAACTTATTTATGGAAACCCTAGAAATATAAATATTAGTAGCTAGCCGTAAGAAAAAACAAAAAAAATAAATAATTTTGTAAACAACAACAGTTGCGTCAACGTGACAGCTTCAAGTTAACACAACATACGTACCTTGTATGTTCTCTCTGTCTCTCTAACTTTGTTTATTGTTGATTAGAGTTTTTCACAATTCTAAAACCCTAAACCTAATTTTATTCATATGGATTTGTGGGTTTTATACTAAATCAAGTTATTATTCAATTCACTTTAAATGATGATGATATCATCTTCAATCTTGCTCTTAATTCAGGTTTTCATTCATATATTTAATTCGTAACATGGATATGAATAAATGGGTTTTTATTCTCTTTGAATAAATGAATTTGAGTGTTTTAATGTTGATAATAATAATGTGTTTAATAATAATAATAATGATGATAATGATAATGAATTTAAGTGTTAAATTTGAATGGAATTAATGATAATGATGATGATTTTGTTTTAAGTGGTGTTGGCGGATGTGGTGGAGAGGGAGAGTTTGTGGTTTAAGGTGCTATCAGCGCGGTATGGCTTGGCAGAGGGGAAATTGAGGGAAGGGGGGTGCCACTCATCTTTGTGGTTGCGTAACATCGTGGAGTTGAGGAGGGAAGAGTGGTTTCGGGATAATGTCAAATGTGGGGTTGGAAATGGGGAGCGTACTTTGTTTTGGTCGAATGTGTGGGTGGGTGATGTACCGCTTAGAGTCAGGTTCCCTAGATTATTTGATTTGTCATGTTGTAAGGAGGTATCAGTGGCTGGTATGTGTCAGTTAGGGTGGCGTGGTTGTGGAGGCGGCGGTTGTTTGCCTGGGAGGAGTTAATATTATTACTTCAAAATGTCACTTTGCAGGTTAATAAAGATGACAGTTGGCTCTGGAATTTGGAAACTTTTCAAGTCTATTCCTTCAATGGTGCTTATAATCTAACCACTGCTCAACATCAAACTCCTTATTTGGTGGCTGCATCCGCTATTTGGAATAAAGATGTCCCGCTGAAGGTCGGTTTGTATGCTTGGCGGCTGTTTCGAGATAGGTTGCCAACAAAGGATAATTTACTCAGGGGTAGTGTTATTACTACTGATTTGCGGTTATGTGTGGCTGGTTGTGGCTATGAGGAGAGTGTTGCACATTTGTTTTGAAATTGTCTTTTTTTTGGTTCAGTTTGGTCTCATATATACAGGTGGTTGGGCATATCGATAGTATGTCCCTTGCGTGTGGGGGATCATTTTAACCAATTCACTTTTTTTTAATGGAGTCTCTAAGGCTCGCCGATCACTTCTTCATGTTATTTGGTTTGCATCGGTTTGGGAAATGTGGAAAGAAAGAAATAACAGACAGTTCAAAGGCAAAGAGTGAATAATTGTTCAGGTGGTTGATAAAATTAAGTTGCTAACTTTCACGTGGCTGAAGGCGAAGTTTCCTTCTCTTCCCTTTAACTTCCATTGGTGGTGGCTTAGTCCTTACACCATTTTGGGCATTGGTTAATAGTTGTATGTTCTCTTTTGCTCTGTTTTTTGGGTTTTACTGTAAATATTGTATTGACTTTATTGTTCTTCTCTGGCATATCTTGTGCTAGGGAGAACCTTTTGCAGTGGTAATATATCTCATTTTAGCCTCGTTTAAAAAAAAAAACTTCTTGCTAAAGCAATGTCACTCAATTATTTAACCGTTTTGTTTATAATGATATTTATAATGTTTGGTTTAATCATTCACCCATTTTGAATTTTATTTGGCATAAAGACATTCCTTTAAAGGTATTTGTGTTTGATTGGGGTCTTCTTAGAAAAAGACTTTCTATCAAGGACGATTTATTTAGACTATACATCCTTAATCAAAACTCTCAACTTTTGTGAGTGGGAATGATGTTACTGAATAAGCTAATCACTTGTTCTTGGATTGTCAATTCTTCGGCAATGTATTGACTTCTCTTTAGTTGATGCTGCAAGTGTTTCAGACCATTTTATGTAGTTTGGTTTTTTATCAGGAGGTTCTAAAAAGCGATGATCTATTATGTATGTTATTTGGTTTTTTGTGTTTGGGTGATGACATGTCATCTTACGTTATTCTTAGCAAGTTTTTCAGTTATTTTGAGTAGGTTTTAGAAGCAAAAAGGAGGAGTATTAGAACAATTGCCTATGTAATTGTGGGGTTTTTAAAGTAATTCACGAAGAAATCATGCAAATCGGAAATCAAGAACATATGAAGAATTATGAAGATTTAGGAAGACAAAGAATGAAGGGGCAAAGTAATGGTGCATAAAACTTCACAACCATTAGATTTCTTTCACACTCTCACAATCTGATCGCGCACACACCTCTGAAGCCTTGCTCGCTCGCTCTGACCTGATTTTCACCTTTATTCGCCGCTCCGACATGATTTAACCGGCGAGGTTGCACGAATTTCTCCAGCGACATTCCTTTCCTCCTCCAAAACTGCTGGAAACCATTAAGTACATCTGATGGTTTTGGAGTACAACTCACAAAAAACATTTATTTCCTCCTCCTCCAATTGTGTCTGTCCAAAACTGAATGATGACAATGGCTCTAGGTCCTTAGTTTTTTTCACCTGCTGGAAACCATTAAGTACATCTAATGGTTTTGGAGTACAACTGACAGAAACCATTTTTGGATTTATGCAGGGTGCATTGTGCATAAGGATTTCCGTATGCACCATAACTGCACCCAAAATGAAGATTCAATAGGCCTCAGGAGACTTGCAACTGGGAGGAATTTTCTTCCCAAGTTTAGAGGCAGGTTATTTGAAGACGAAGACCATAAACGAATGAAAATCGGAGAATTTGGCCACAGGAAGAGACCTCATGCGAATAGCACATGAAAATGTCCCTAAAACATGGGAATGGCATGCAATGCGCCTAGGGAATCGATTTTGCCTATGTCACTTGCGCTAGACATGCTAAACATATGCCCCGTGCATCAGAAAATGTGGGGCGCAACCATGTTTTCCTTCTTTTATTTTGGGTAAAGCCCGCACTTTTAGGCCAAACTTAGGTAGAAACTCTCACTATAAATATCAGCTTTCCTCATTCAGAATTTCTCGTTCAGAACTATGGCAGTTCAAGAGGAAGGCAACTCTGGAGCTTCAGGAGAGTTTTTATCTTCTCCTTGATTTTCTACGGTATGTTTTTATCTTTAGTAAGTAGATGACAAAGGGTGTGGTATGAGTGTCCTAAGATTCATAGATGGGATGAACTAATGGAACCTTGTCCTTCATTGCCTTGGGAAATCTGGATGCCAATTTAAATTTATGCTTTCAATTACCTTAGAGACGGTAAGACCTTGCACGTAAGGATCACTGTGCGATCAGCAGGTGCAACCAATGGAACCTTACTCGCTTATTACTTCTCTGCAACCAAAAACAGGTAAACTTGCTTTGTTGCAAAAAGATAAAAATTGCAAATTTCTAACCCTTAAACTTTTATATAGTCAAACTTACAAAAATAAGTAACGTGAATTATTTATATAGTCTAACCCTTATTACTTGGTAAAAGATTTGGTACAGTTGCATAATCCGCACATCACTGGGTATTTTTGTAAAAGCGTGATAGTAAAAATTTTAATTAAAAGGAGGACTTTATTCATAATCTAGTCGATAAAGTCAAGCTTATATCCTACTAGTGGTTGAAGGAAAAATGCTTTGATTTAACTTTTGGTTAACATGGTTGGTGGCTTGGTTTGTTCTCATGTTTGGCCATTGGTTAATAACTCTCTTTCATTTTTCCTTCTTCTTTTGTTTGCTCAATTTTACTCCATTTGTATGACTATGTGTTCCTATTTGGTACATTTTGTGCTATGACGAATGCTTATTATTGTTAATATTTTCCATTTTACCTTTCGTTGAAGGAATATTCCATTTTGGCTTGTTCATAAAAAAAAAAGCATCACTCGATTAGTTGCCACATCATCAAAATTAAGAGCCCAAATTAACAAGGGGCCAAAGGTCTTAATTTTTTAAAATTAAGGGACCAAAATTGTTAAAGAGCCTCAAGTTAGGACTAGATTCGATGATAGGGTCATAAATACACAAAACTTCTCTATGGATCAACCATTCCGTATGCCAATTTCAATGATATAAAATTTCCATAATATTCCTGCATTTACAGAACATGCAAATCTTTTTACACTGTTTAATACACGTAGTCCTTCAAGTTCTAGCATTTTTGGCATAAACGCTCCACCAACCTCAACTACAGAGTCTATGATGTTGTATAGGCATCAAATGGATGAGAGCAATCAGGAGATGGTTAATTTATTAACACCTTGATTACGGTGTTTAACTCCTTGATTCAAAAAAAGAGTCAGGGTTACCAAGCATTAGCCAGATAAATGGGGAGAATAGAAAATTTATTTGCCCCTCCACAAATTGCCTATAAACAGATCCCTCATATCCAAATATCCCTCAAATCCAAAAAACTAGACCTGTGCAAATTGTCGAACCTATTGTTCAAATACAACAACCTATAACTCGACCTCAACCAGTCAAACAAATGGTACAAGCACATCCATAGGTAATTTTGGTGGATAAAAACCATGATGCAAACGAAGTTGTTAGAAATGTCCAACAACAAAATCTCGGAGCACATAATAATATAGCCACTTTGGTTGAAAATATCATGGCTCAAAATGGCTTAAGCATGGATTTACATATGCCAAACTTTATATCTCCTTTATCAGAATATGTTCTACAAACTAAACTTCCTAGGGGTTATAAAATTCCTAAGTTCACAACTTTTGCTGGTGACCGTAGCGAATCTACTGTCGAACACATAACACGTTATTTGACGGAAGATGAAGATATTTTAAACAATGAGAATTTGAGCTTAAAGTTATTTTCCAAATTCTCTAACAAAGAATGCCTTTACGTGGTTCACCACGCTTGCACCGCATTCCATTCAACATTGGACTTAATTAGAGAGGCTATATCATGAACAATTTTACATGGGCCAATCTAATATAAATCTAAAGGAATAAGCAAGTGTTAGGAGACAAAACGATTGAGTCTGTTGAGGATTACTGGAATAGGTTCAGGTTGTTAAAGGCAATATGTTTTACTCAAGTGCCTGAACATGAGTTAGTTGAAATGGCCGCTGGTGACCTAGATTTTTCCATTAGGAAGAAATTAGACACTCAATACTTGAGAGATATGGCCAAGAATTTGACATAGCTTATGAAGATGTCGAAGATGATGAAATAAACTTTGCTGAATTAAAACCAGGGCCTCCTTATACATGCAAAGTGTTGAGGCCATCTGATGGGAAAAACATTGTCGAAATACAAAATGATAGATACACTCCCAAAACTTACACGTTCGATGTAATCAAATGTGATGAGATTTTTGATCTCTTAGTTGTTGATGGTCAAATTACGGTACCTAACAATTTAAAAATCCCACCACTAGAACAACGTAAAAAGAGAGGGTTTTGTAAATATCATAATTCTTTGGGTCACAAGACTTCACATTGTGTACTTTTCAGGGACTTAGTGCAAAGAGGTCTAAACAAAGGCAGGCTAAGGTTTAGAGGTAGAGCAAAACTCCAGATGCAAGTAGATGTTGATCCATTAAAAGACGTCGACGCAATGTACATGGAAGTTGCAGGTTGTAACGTAGTGGAAGACATTGCAGATGTTGTTGAAAGACTATCTATCAAAGCAAAAAATGATGTTGTTGAATCTCAGATGGTAGAAGTTTCTGGAAGTCCTAAAGATGATGATAAAGTCGCCCCATAATCCCGGTTGATGCTAGATGCTTGGGATAGAAATAAAACTTACCTGGCTGAGAAGGAGGTTAAGTAGGCTCTAGTGGCCAAATTACAACAAGAAATAATGGACGATGGCCAGAGACTTGACTGTATTTTCGATAATGAACCATTAGGTTTTGAGAAAGATCCTTCTTTCGAGAATAAGATGATACAAGCTCAAGATCCGTTAGAGTAGGGTGTTACATTTTTCGGTCCCATCCCTGAAAGTGACACCCAAATTGATGTACCCCCATGAGCGTGTGTTTGTTCTATTGAAACCAGATGCTTTCGTCCTTTAATAGTACTTCATATCTTCTTTCCTTAGCCCTAACTCCTCGTAGGCGCCTTCGTATAAGATTTCTATAGGGTTACCTTCATCTATCAAGTAACGACAAGTGGAAAGGTCTTGTTAGGGTCCCCATTGATCTTTTCGTCATCGGTAAACCCAAGGCGGATCTTGTCTTCATTCTCTTTGTGGTTGGCACCGCGATGTCTGTCATTACCAGTTCAGAGGCCTTCCTCTTAAGCGTCACTTTTCTTGCATCTAGAAAGACTCGGGCCCTTTCATTATTGTGCTTGACGTGTTTGCCATGGGCGTTGATTCCCTCCTTTTCGTCCCTTTCACGCTTCCTCGGGGGCGAGCAATATCTAGGGTGTGTTCGATTCGAGGATCGATTAGTGTCCAGAACCTTGCCTGGCGAGTATTTTTCTTGATTCACTCCCTTTTTCACGCGTATTTGGTACACCGGCTCAGTCTTCCATTCTTTATGATTTCCTCAATTATGTCGCGGAGCTATTAACAGTCATCGGTATTTTGACAGCGGGATAAGTGGTATTGGCAGTATCTTGTCTTGTCCATCCTCATGGATTTCCTCAGTGGCATGGGTGGCGGTATGCCTTCCTCCCTGAACTGCGCGTAGAGGCATCCGTGGAGGTTGACTTCCGGCGATGAATTTAACGGAGTGAATCCCATGGGGCGGTTTCCCCTCCGTCGTTTTCTTCTATTCCTGGATTCGGCCCCCCAAACTAACCTTACCTTTCATTTTTATGAGTTTTGTCCCACCCCAAGTCGTGCGGCTTCAACGGAGTGTTGCGAGCATTCAGAATCTCAATGTCTTGGCGGGTAGTCTTCCTAAAGTTTTTGAGTTGCGTTT
Organism: Medicago lupulina; assembly: GCA_958299785.1. Taxonomy (NCBI): domain Eukaryota; kingdom Viridiplantae; phylum Streptophyta; class Magnoliopsida; order Fabales; family Fabaceae; genus Medicago; species Medicago lupulina. The sequence goes on along the minus strand of OY283145.1, from coordinate 23,282,284 downwards.
CTTCCATCATGTGTGTGCCCGCTCTTAGCGCGATTTCTTTTCCTTTCCGTAGTAGTTTCACAGTCAATTTTCTACTCGTGTCATTACATAGTCTCACGAAGAACATTTCGCAGTTTACTGCTCCCGGAGGAATGCATTAGCCCTTCGCATTACGGGCGGACAAACCATCGTAGTTGCGGATTCCTAGGAACGGTCTTCTTCACATCGACAGTTTGAAGGTTTACTGCGGTGAGTATAGCGGGGGAGGTAACTATTGTTTTCTCTATCCAAGTTGTCAGGAGGTCTTCCACCGCCCTTGCGACGGTTCTTTGGAACAGAAGCGTTGTCATCTACCGCCATCGGCATTTCACGACATTTGTTTCGATAAGCACCTTCGCTCTTTGTATAAACTTTCATCGGAATATTTCTTTGATTCTCTACCACGTGTTCGAGCTTATTATTTTGCTGCTAGACCAAGTTCACCAGATTTGTCAAGATTTCATTCGTCTTAGGCGGCGGAGGAACCGGAAAAAACGGTGGAGGAAAAGGAACTTCCTCTATGTGCAGAGGAGATGGAAAAAGGAGTGTTATGTTCATCGTTGTGAAATGACGAGCGTCGGTTGTAGCTTCGCAAGTTACATTTTAAACAAAATATTGTAATAAGTGTTATACGAGTACCATATGTTTTAATTAAGTCATTCCAATGAATATATGGTGTCACCTCAATATTACGTCTCAATAGCACAATGTACATTTTAAATAGACACATAAACCATGTACGTAAAGAGAGGCAATTGAATTTGAACCTCAAGAGAATAACATACCAAATCATCATATAAAATAGGCGCAATTAATACAAACAATTAAAATAATTAATAAAATTGAATATTGTGCCATGTAGAAATAAATAAATATTGTGAATTAGGATAAAAAAAAAAAATCAAGATAAGTTTATATTAAAGGCTTACTTGGCTTTAATTTGTAGTTGTCAGATTAGGAGTGTTTCCATGGCACTCCCAGAGAATATTGCATTTATTTCCATGCCTCATCTTCTCTAGACCAATAATACTACCTCATCAACGAAATCACATCATTGGTACATGTACAAAAAACTAGAATTAAAATCAATCAAAATTATTTCTTATTTTGTTGTTCAATACAATGAACGACGGATAGTTCCAATATGAGAAGAAAAAAAATCAAGCAAATTAAAATGAAACAATCAAAACAAAAAACAAAAATTAAAATGATGAGAAACAAAACCCTGGACATTGGTTGTGTCAAGAAATGTATAAGAAGTTACGAACTATCTTACCAAAAAGAAAGAGATCGTAGAAGAACAAAAGAAAGGAGACGCCTTGGAAAGTATTCAGATGAAAGTGTTGAAATGAAAAGAAAATTTTTTTGAGTGCACCATCTTCTACAAGGTTTGATTCTCTTCCAAGTTAGTTCTCACGACAATGGGGAGGGTTTGGGGAGTTTCGATGGACGGTGCCCATGTCGTCTAAAAAAAGTGGACAGTTATGAGGGGAAGAGTTGTGCAGCCGGTGGGGGAATTAGGGTTTTGGGTGGCGAGTGTTTTCAGAGTATATATATCACAATTTTGGGCCTTCGAACACCAATGACCTTTTGGGCCAAGATATCAAACAATCAAGAAAAGTAGAATTAAAAACTTCACTATAAAAAATTATGAATTATTTCTTTTGGAATTGTCTAATCTCAAATTATGAATTCACTACAAAATGTAAATTATGAATTGTCTAATCTCAAATTCACTATCAAAATTGATTATGTCTTTTGGCTTGTTTGTTATACTTTTGGAATGATGATTATGCAACATTACTTATATATATATATATATATATATATATATATATATATATATATATATTGTGCAAAACTCAACAGGCGCCGAGAGAGAGATCAGAAGGGGCATAACACATTGAAACTGAAAATTTAATCCTAACCATTCATTTAATCTAATGGTCATTATGTACTCCTCTCATTTGATACATACATACATATATATATATATATATATATATATATATATATATATATAACAAGTTCGTCATTGTGTAGGTTTTTACAAACTTTCTTACATTCCTTGTGAGTATGTTCTTTCATGGGTCGACCAATTAATCCTACTTAGAATCTCGTTGATGACTACATTGTGTTGAACCTTGAAATAGTACATAGTCTTTTAGATTGTTAGACAAATATTTAGAATATTAATTTAGACACACCAATAAATTAATCATAAGTCCACCCATGCTTAACACTCTTGAATGTACTCCTCCCACAATGTCATGTTTAATTCCTCCGGTGTCAATTTTAATAGGCTAGTCCGAACAACTCTGGCTATAAATCAGCCTCTGCATGTGGACCTTGTGATTGAATATGTTTGTATGGACAAGCCTAAAATTAGTCGGTCTTTGTGTAATGCGGCTATACAAAACACATATACTAGGAAAAACATAATTTTAAAACTTAATAAAATATTACCGTTGAAGGTACTTATTTCAATCACACATAATTCAAAGATTTTTTTTTAATATACTATACAATCATCGAATTCATTTATTGTTGAAAAAAAACATTGAAGATTCTCATTCAATTTTTGAGTCAAGGCAATGACTTCCTAGTGATTAAATTTGAAAAGTACATGAAACTGTTTTCAAGTAATAAATTGTAGTAGGTAAATTGTTTCCACAAGGATTGTCGTTTCAACTAGGAAAATAGTCAAACTTATCAAAAACATAAAAGAAAATGGGGGAGTTTGCAAGTTGGAATTGAATACGCCAAGAAATTGAGTTGATTGCTAAAATGTAAAGGGTTTTGATTGTAGATTTTACCAGCGATTAGGATTCTTTGAATCTCCTCTATTTTTTTGTTGGATTAGTCAAAAAAAAAATTATTAGTTATTAGATAAGGGCTCTATTTAAGTGGCTAGTTTGGTGGGATCTAATCTCCCTCTAAATGCCAAGTTGCTTCTCAATCACCCTAAAGGTCATACGTCCTATACGAGGTATAGGATATTCAAGCCTACATGGATTTGTATGCGAGCGTAAAGCCTACAAATTATAATTAAGACCAAAGGGACACCAAATGGGCTGGTTGAAATTCGTGACTGATTTGTCCCTTATTTGTCCTTCAGGTAAATGCCAGTAGTGTGCGTTGTGGGGATGGCGGTGGATTTCCTCCCATCTATACTTCCCCCATAAACTTGAGTTGTCTCACAGATTTTCTATTTGCACGAAAAGTTCTCTCGATTTTAGGACTATGAAGAAGTGGTTGCGCCCTTTTCTTGCTTTACATATACAAAAACATACCTGAAATTTCGGCACTCAGTTAAAAATGTTGAGCAGGATGTTATGACAAGTCAGATGTCACCTAAAACGTTATAACATCGTGATATATGAAATAGCTGATAAGAATTGTAAATAAAGGACAGAAATTAAATGACACTAGTTGTTTGTTGACCCAGTTCAGTGCAACTTCACCTACATCTCGGACTACCAAGCCAGGAAGAAAATCCACTATAGTTGTATCAATTCGAAGCATACATAAAAGCTTTGACCAGCCTATTAACGTCTCACTTAATTACTACCCGTGGTATTTCTACCTAAGACACTCACTAGTCCTAAATATGAAAATCCACTCACTTCCTCTTAGTCACAGATAAGTTATCATCCTTGAAATCCTTAACAAAAATGGAGACACTCTCCTAGAAAAATGAATCAAGTCGTGCTTAAAAGCTTAGAGAGATTTAGAGCATTGCAACTCGATTACAAAGTCCAACTCAAATATCAAAGTGATATAAGAGTGGCTCACAAATAACAATGACAGACTAAAACCCTAGATGACTCTTTTCAATTGCGACATCAGTGATGAATTAGGTCTTCTGTCTTTGTTTATATAGCTTGAATGCAGAATAGGTGTGATGCGCAAGTCTTGGCAAGAGATCAACTGAAATCTCAATATTTCAGCACAAATATTCTAAAGCAGATCGGATGTTTCCTGAAATGTTGCAACAATATTCTTAAGGATTAAGTTAAGTAAAACCCGCCTTCCTCTACTTCTAGAACCACGCTATCTTGGTCAACTCTTCCCGTTATATAAATCTTTAGATATTATATGAAAATCTTCACAATTAAAAGTGAATCTCCATGAAGCGGATCAAGGTGCGTTCTGATGTCATACCAACATGTTAAGACATTATGTCTAACATCTTGTTATAACTAAAGTTTTAACAAAATGCAACCAATACATGTCTAAAAATCCAACAATCTCCCCCTTTGACAATTTTGGCTATAACAACCTTTGCATTATAAACAAGGGAATGAGAGATCATAAGGTCATACCTTCTTACTTTTTATCAAAGAGTTTTTGATTGGAAAGTTCTTTGATTAGAAAGTTCTAACAACAAAAATATAATTATTTTCTATAAAAACACTATAAACTTTTTTTTCTTGCCTATGTACAAACTAAGGAAAATAACAAATCTAAGACGTTGATAAAGATATTCGTATGAAATTATATTTTTATATTATTGATTAGAATCTAAATTTTTTTTGGTGTTTATTTACATGACAATTTTTTATGTTTAGAGATGTTATTTTCAATTAAATAAATGTTTTTTCTTGGAATTATTTTTTATTTGATTTTCTTGGCGGCCTACTTTTACTATAAGAGTCGGGTATGCAATTTCATAAGAACGGCCATGGGTATCTCCATTAAGGTCGTTTAGTCATTCCCACCCTCCTAACAGCCACGAGGTTAGCAATATTTAAATCTTCCACAACGAGTAATTATGTAAAAATAATTCTCTAAACTCATTCAAAAAGTTTCATTAATACTTATCTTCCATATTTTTCTCTAATTTGATTAACTACCAGAATTCTTCGAATTTTATGCGGAATTAGCTGCGGATATGGAGAATTCTTCGAATTTTAAGGCCACTCACGAACCACCTGAACACTAAGCACGATCACCTGCACTTGCCCACAAGGCGGCAATTCCAGCAGAAGGGGTGAGATTTCTTAACAAAATAATATTAATCAACATAATTTAGAATAACAATTAACATCAACACATCAATAGCATTCTTTAATAACAATTAGCACGTAATCACATAATCAATTTCATGTCATCTTTAAGCAAGTAGCATAGATAGATAACACTTATCACGTATTCACATATTCATTCTTTATCAACAACATGACATCATAAATATGACCATGCGACAATGCTCTTAGACTCCTTATATGCATGTGGTACCAAACTTCATCATAAGTATTAATATACTTTTAAAACGTGCGGAGGACAAAGCTCCTAAATAACGTGCGGAGGACAAAGCTCCTATCATGGTGAGGACTAAGCTCAATGTATGCTATGCATGGACTCAAACATAAACAACAACATATCTTAATCACTTCATCAATATGCACCCAAGAATTTGGAGCTAAACAACATCTTGTTCTTTTATATATATACATATATACATAAGCATCATGCACTTAGTTTAACAACAACAGCAGCATATTCATACCTCAATTCAGAAATGATATTATAATATTAATCACAACCTATGGCATTATAAACTTTATTCATGTCTTACATAAGGTATATTACTTAATTCATGCTCTACTACCTTAACCCAACAATCCATACTTAGGAGGGCTCTGAACAGGACTCTCAGCATCACCACTAGGCCTAGGTAACACTCAGGGATCATCTCCAAATCAACACACGGAGCAGATCACACTAACCCTCACAACTCCCAAACTGGTAGTGTTCGCGAGGCGAGTGGGTTAGCTCGCCGTGGCGAGCTGCCAGAAGCAACTCGTGAGGCGAAGAAAAGTGCTCGCTATGGCGAGCTGCCAGAAGCAACTCGCGAGGCGAGGATCACTGCTCGCCGTGGCGAGCGATGAATTTCGCTACGGCCAGACTTGCTAATTTCTCAAAAATCCTACGATTCACATGGTTCTAAGCCTTCTACTGATTCCAGAATTCATCCTAAGCATATTCTATGGTCTAGGAACACTTCCTACATCAATTAAACCTATTCCAACCGTTACTTCATCAATTTCTAAGGTTTAGACCTAGTTTTCTCATCCTCTTAAATCAATCCTAATCCTTGTTAATTGCTATCAGAACTATGCTAATCAATATTACAGAGTTATTAGTCCCACCCTTACCTGGATTGAAGCAGCAAATCGCAGGTCTCACTCTTCTCTTCTCCTTCACGTGCGCGTGCGTTTTCTTTCTGTTTCCAAAGTCTGAAAGCGTTACTGACTTTCTAACCCTAGTTGCCTTATTTATACTGCCAACAAATCTTATCTTATTTACTCTTTCCCTCAAATTCTCTAAAATTATGTAACAACCCATATTTAATTAAATATATTATATTATAAATCAAATAAGATAATACTAAAAGTACATAAAAGCACACATCATCAAAATATATATTATATTATATCATCATATCTTATTATTTCTAAAACAAATATATTTTCAAACCAAATAACGAATATATTTCTATAACAAATATATCTCTACATAACAAACATATTTCTATAACAAATAACACAATATATTTTTACACAAAATAACATATATATTTCTACACCAAATAACACACATATTTTTATACCAAATAACATAATATCTCTACACCAAATAACATATATATTATAATATAACATGCTACTAAAACACCAACATATAACACAAAAATAACACACATCACCATAAATCAAATAAATTATTTAAAAAGACTCTAAACTCAATCAAATAATTAAATAAATAAAATAGTTTAAAACGGGCGTTACATTGGACTATGAATAAAACTATGTTTTATGCTAGGCCATGTCGGTCTCTGACTATCCATGCTAGAATGGGATACCGGAGGTTCACACCAGGTGAACGATTTAGCCGTAAGGAAGCCGCACGACATGGTGGAGTCCGATGTTCCCTAGCTAGGTTCATCGGTTATGTTTTGGAATATACTCGGGGTTACTCCACTCGACTATATTCCGTAAAATCAACTTAGATAATCTTTTAGACCTTATTAATGAATTGCACATGATTATGTTACGATTATGACTATGTTACGATTATGTTTATGCTAAGGGGTTAGATACGTATAGCTTAGGCTATAGAACTAGTTAAGCATGTGTACCGACGACGATCTCAGGTTTCCCTAATTGTCCGGTCTAGTTCCGTGTCATGAATATGTTAGATTATGTCTTGATGTGCTTAGAGAATCTTGAGTTAGCGGTCCTAGGATCCCTTGACCGCCATGACATGAAGGAAGCAAATAAGATGACCCTAGGACGGTTTTAGATTTGCACGACCGTCTATGTAAGCCTCACGCACGATGCTCCATCGTCAGGTAGCGTCTTAGACACGTGGTGACCATAGGTTTCCCCGAAGTCACCTATAGCCTAGGATTAGGAGAACTCACTGAGACATTATGTCTCATCCCCATCCTTATTTGTTTCAGATTAGCAGAGCACTTGAGCAAGTTTATCGCCGGATGGATACTCAGCAAGGACTCGTTCGTACCCGCTGCAGGATTGTTCACATGGATTCAAGAATGTACTTTTATATTATTTGGATAGTTTTTTGATAACTCTGATGTACGAACGCGTATTGTTGTATATAATATTCATTCGAAGTAATTTAAGTTGTAAATTTTAATGTATCCAGTACTAAATTAATGCACATGCTAAACTTTCTAGATACGTTTAGTATGGGTGTTACATTTCCTACAATAATACCGAGGGTAATTCCGCAGCAAAGAACTGGAGAAAAATCCACAAGAAATGATATTTGTAAAATTGAATTTTACCTTGATGAAGACCATCATGAATCATATTCCGATTATCAAATTAATAGTTAACAATATATCAAGATATTGATCTAATAGCCACCATAAGAAAATATGATAATCAAATTATAGCAAAATATCATAATTTAATAACTAAATAAAATAAAAGTAAGGTTGAAAATGGTTGTTAGACTAATATTTTACTTAACGAAGTAACAATTAGATTACAACATAAAATTCATTAATGTCACACTCCAAGTTACAACAAAATACATTGAAAGTGTGACAATACAAGTTCTTAACATAAAATACATTGTATATAAGAAAATTAAAGATATTGTTCCATGCCTCTGTGGTGGCGATTGCCATTGGCAGAGATTTGTGATAACAATATACCTGTGATAACAATATAAGAAAACCTTCATCAAAAGTCAGAGCTCCTCAGAGTTCTAAAAAAATGCAAAGTGTTAATGAACCATAAAAAAGTGAAATCCATAATCAGTTTCATGAAATTGAAAACTTTAGAGAAAGATGAATCCTAATATAAACCTTTCCTTCAAGTTCAAGAGGTGTATGAGAAAGATCTCATCATAAAACAAATGAAATAACAGTTCAATTAGATTAATGTAGGCTTTGCTCATGTAAAGTGAAAAAATCAAGAACAACTGCGGAATTGCTTACGGTCTACAGCAGCAAAACTTTTCCTAACAGGGTGATAAACCAAGTAACCAACATGATTGGCTTGCTATATTCTTCTTTCGGGGGAAAACTATTTATCTATTAAAGATTGCTAAAACCGAAAAAAAATTAAAACTAAAACACACAAGATCAAAAAATTACAATCAACAAAGAAAGACCTAATTATCATTTTGCTTTAGCCAGAACTTCTATTCTAGCATATCAGATGCCAGCCAAAAAATGATCTACCGGTAATTGCTACATAATTATACTGGTTCATCTGTGTCGTTTGTCATGTTATGAATTAATATACCCTCCCTTAGATGAAGCCAAAATCAACACACAAGGAACTAACAACATTGTGTACCTCTATAGCTCTGACACTTCATATTGAATGTGTGGTGTCTGAGATTTCATTTATTTATTTTCTCAGATTATTACCAATATTAAAGTGTAGTGTGTTTAAAGCGTTTGTGTCGGTGCTTTATAGGTCATATGAATTCATTATTTTCAATATAATCTGCTAAACATTCAACTTAAATATAAAATTCAACATAGCCGTAAGAAGCTACACACCAAATACCTTTGGATTTTTTGCTTCCAGTTTCACTATCATGTTCAGAGTCTGAATGTAAAGAAGATGACTCATCATTAGACGAGTCGTCATCATCACTCCATGGCATTGTCCTCTTCATGGTATATGAATATAAAACCCAGTTAATTAAGACACAAACAATATCATTAAAATCTAAATTATACCTCCAAAAGTAATAAATAAATTAAAAAGAGTACAACAATGGTACTACTCTTCAATTAATATAAGCAAAAATCTAGTTTTTAGATACATTCAATTAATGATGTATGTAGTCTTTATTATATGTCACATACATCATTTATTGAATGTATCTAAAAAGTGAATTTTTGTTTATATTAGTGACCGGAAGGTGCAGTTAAAACTATGAGAAATGTTAACAAGTACCTTTGGGACAATTTTGTTTTGGAATTTGTGTATTCAACATGTTAAAACATCAAAAAGTATTTTTTCTACGTAAAATGACACTTGTTAACAATTAGGAACTGATGAGGTTTGCAATCAAACACAAAAACCCATAAAATTTTGAGAACTGTTCTGAAACAGACAAGTGAAAAACATGCGCGTGCAACAACATTAAGGCTGTGTTTAGATTCAAAGAAAGATAAAGGAAAGCTTGAAGAAGGAAAGAAAGGTTGTGGAAAGATTGGCTTTCCATAGTTTGGAAGCACTTCAAAAAGTAGAGGAAAGAAAGTTTGAGGTGGGACCCACGCTCAAAATCTTTCCTCCCTGTTTTGGACGGAAACATTGAAGAAGCGTTCACTTTTTGGGAAAATGTCAAAAATACCCTTGTTGTATTATTAGTATTTACTATGTTAAACTAAGGCAATGGTCTGATAAGCTATGCTTTTGAATCATGCTCCAATTTTTTTTCTCTTGGCATGATGTTTTGAACAAAAAGGACATTAACAAAAAATTTAACAAATATTATGTAAATTAAAAATTATTAATAAAATATATTTAAATGTGTAGATAGCATAATTAATTTGAAATTAACACATTCTAAAAAATTTCAAGGTTATAAATGTAATTTTGCAAATATACATATCTTTCTTTCCTCTCACAATCCATTCAATGTCTTTTATATCAAACAACTAAACAAATCATCTCACTTTCTTTTACCTTTCTTTCCTTCTACTATATATTCTTACGCTTTTTTTCCTTTAACTTTCTTCTCCAAACCAAACATAGCCTAAGGAATAAACAGACATGAATTTTGGGGGAAAAGGAACCAAAACAAACAAAAAAGCATAAAGCTAAAAACATGAATTGAAGAGAATACCTAGAAAGCAACAGAGATAAGCAGAGATAGACAGAAGTTATGTATTTCTTTGTTGATTGGTCTTTTACCCTGAAAGACCTACAGACTATAACTACTATACCCATTTTTTGATGAGAATAAAAAAAAATTACAAGGACTGAATCTTAAAAAAAAAAAATTACAGGACGAAAATCCAATAGTGTTTTATATTATAAGAGGTAAAACACTATTAACTTTAATTTTTTTAGTAACAAAAAAAATTAATTTATTTTTAATTTGTAAAAAATTTATTATTATTTTGTTTTATAAGTTATTTAAATAATTATATTTAATATATATGTTTTCTATTATCATAATGATTTAATTCAAAGGTTCCAGGAAAGAATATCAGAAGGGTTGCTTCAACTACAAGAAGCCTGAACATTTCATTGTTGATTGCCCTGATCTTCAAAAGGAGAAATCAAAGGACAAGTTTAAGAAGTCAACTTTCAAATCAAACAAGATCAAGGAGCAGATCAAGCAGAGTTTGATGGCAACCTAGGAAGATTTAGACCGTAAATGTAACGCCCTAGTTTATATTTTACTACTTTTTAGGTGCTTAGAATATTTTATTTGAACTTATAAATGATTATGTGAATATGTGGTGTGTTTATGTGTTTATAATTATTTATGTGATTTTATGTTATTTAAGAAAATAGGAGAAATATTATTATTTTGGGGAATTATGAAAATAGAAGAAATAGTAATATTTAGATTAAAGGGATTTAATTGATATTATTGGAATTAAGGTAGTGGGGGTTACACTTTAATTAGGAACTTAAGAGGGAGTTAAGTGAAAGAAAGGTTTTGGTTAGTAAGAGAATAGAAAGAGTCAGTAAGGAAAGAAAAACAAGAGTACGTATCAGTAAAACAAAAAGAAACAGACTTTTGGGAAGAGAGAAGAGTAGAGCCAAGAACCAAAGGGAGATTGCTAGGGTTGCTGTAGCTTTTGTTTAATCCATCTAATCAGGTAAGGGTGGGTTTATGATTCAATTGTTAATATATATGTATATGATTTCATGAATTTGGATTGAAATTGGTAGTTTTGGAACTAGGTTTATGAACATGATGAATTGCTCATTTCTTGATGAATGATGTTGTTGTGATAGGTTCTGATGTTTTGTTGTGCCTTAAACCCATAAACATTGTTTCTAAACCATTTTGGGTGATTGGGGGATTAAAATTGGGTTTTTGGATGAAAATGGAGTTAGAAATCGTAGGTTATAATTCTGCCCAGATAAGCACTCGCTCAAGCGAGATACCCTTCGCTCAAGCGAGAAACTCTTTGCAACGACCAGTCTGAAATTTTAGCCGCTCGCTTAAGCGAGCCACGAGCGAACCAGGAGCGAGTGAAAATTAAACTTTCGTCATTTGCGTCGCTTAAGCGAGAGACGCTAATTTTTGCCCAAGACTGTGTATTTAACCTGTTCGCTTAAGCGAACCAGAAGCGAGCTTCAAGCGAACCAAAACCCAACTTACGTGATTTGACTCGCTCAAGCGAGAAGCTGCTCGCTTAAGCGAGCTGGGTCCTGTGCGACCCAAAATGTGATTTTTCTAAGGTGTTCTAAACCCAAACCTAAGCTTTCTAAGATGTTTATTAGATTTATTAAGAATTGTTTAGATGGTAAAAACTGTATTTTGAAGATGATTAAGATGGAATTATATATGCTTATGTGCAAATAATTATACTTGCTAAGTTGAGTTGCCTTGTTGATGTCGAGTGGTAATGTCCAGTTGGGGAGGGTATCCTAAGTTGTTGTTGTTGTTGGTTGCATGCTGATATGCTCCATTAAGATGTTGGGTTGTATGCAGATATACACCATAGAGTCATTCATACTCATATCCATTTGTTGGGGGCTTATTGCCCTGGAATGTTTATCATTCACCTGTTGGGGGCTTATTGCCCTGGAACGCTTTATCGTTCACCTGTTGGGGGCTTATTGCCCTGGGATGCTTTAACCATCCAACTGTTGGGGGCTTATTGCCCTGGAATGCTTAGCATTCAACGCGCGTAGTATGGTACCACATGCATAATGCATTAGATGTTGATGGAGTCTTGCATTAGTTGTACGTGTGAGTTGTCCTTTTTGGGATTGTTGTTGGTGAGGTGTCGCCACGAGTGTTGTTGTTGTTGTTGCTGATATTAATCAAAGATGAATTTAAATTATAAAGTTGAGATGATATTGATGATGTTGTTACTGATAGTTGTTACGAACTGTTGTTGTTTTCAATTTACTTTGATGATTCATATATTTGTATATTACTTTTGATTTGTGAACTCACCCCTTCTGCTGGAATTGCCGCCTCGTGGGCAAGTGCAGGTAGCGAAGATTAGTGATGTTGGCTCTTGCGTCTAGGGCTCTGATACATAGTAGGGATGGGGAAGCGTTATCTTTCTTGTATTCCTTTATGTATCGTTTATTTGAAGAAGATGTTGTTGAGATTAAATTGTTGGATAATTTTAATATGTTGATGGCCTTTAGTGCCAAGATTATGATGTAGTTGTTGCATATGAGTTCCAATTAAAGATTTTCCGCTGCAGAATTTTAATATGATGAAATTGTTGATGGTTTTAAATAGTTTTTATATTCTATTTAAATAATTTTGAAAAAGTAGTGTAATACTCCGTTGTTTGTAGAATTACTCTGATTATATTTTATGATTATTACTATTACGTTATTTCGGGAACGGGGTGTTACAGTAAATCTGAATCTGGTAAGGATGATGCTGATGAAGATGCAAAGGTAGTTGTTGGGTTAGTGGCTACAATAACTTCAGAAGCTGAACCAGAATCATATTCAGAAGAAGAAAATGAGGTATATTCTAAAATTCCCTGAGAAAAAGTTATTGAGTCTTTTAAAAAACTCCTTACATATTTTGAGCTGAGAACCAATGAGTTGAAAGATTTAAAAGAAAAATATGTTGATTTAATGAAACAACAAGAATCAACTCTATTGGATCTAAAAGCTTCTGAAGAAGGACTTAGAGGCTTTGACTTCATTTGCAAAACTTATGAAGAGAAGCTCAAGTTCTTATGTCAGAAGCTACAAGAAAAGTGTAATGGAAAACCTTTAAGTAACCATGAAATTGCTCTTGAAGATTTTATTATGTCTGGTATTGACAGAAGCAGAGTTGCTTCTATGATTTATAACATTTACAAAAACAATGGCAAAGGGATTGGATTTTCAGAATGAAATCTCAAAGCATGTTGTGAATGTATCAAGGAAGGATTGAAAACCTTCTTTGTACCTGAAGGTGTTAAAGTTGAAATTGTGGTTCAATCAGAACCTGAAGCTTCTAGCTCTAAGGCTAAGATTACTTCAAAGCCAAACAACTCTAGGTCTAAGGCTATGACAAATTCTGACTCTAAGACCTCAAAGATCAAGATTCTGAAACGATCAGAACCTGTTCCTCGGAGTCTGTTGAAGCCAGAATCTGGTATCTTGAAGTCTAAGTCTCAGAAGAACAAAATAGTTATTGGTTCAGGTGAATCAGAACTAAAAGGTGTTAAACCTAAAGTACTGATCAATCAGAAGCTCTCAAAACCACACCTCAAGGTACAAGAAGTGAAGAGTAAAACTTTCAGCACTTACCTCAAAGGACCCATAAAACAATGGGTACCTAAATATGAAATTATCAATACTGCAGAAATGCCTAAAAGCAAAGGAAAAGAAAAAATCATGGTATCTGGACAACGGTTGCTCAAGACACATGACATGAGAGAAGTCTAATGTTCCTCACCCTCACAATGAAAGAAGGAGGAAATGTGATGTTTGGAGGCAACTAGTTTGGCAAGATCATTGGTACATGAACTATTGGTAACTCCTATATCTCTATTAATAATGTCTGGTTGGTAGATGGTCTTGAACATAACCTTCTGAGTATTAGTCAGTTTTGTGACAGTGGTTATGATGTGATGTTTGGAAAGACCAATTGCACAGTAATCAACAAAAATAGCAAGTCCATAGTGTTCAAATGAAAGAGAGTAAAGAATGTCTATAAAATCAATTTTTTTGAACTGGTTGACCAGAAGATAATTTGTCTTCTATCAATGAATGATAAGAAGTGGGTATGGCACAGAAAGTTGGGACATGCTAACTGGAGGTTAATCTCTAAGCTTAGTAAGTTACAACTTGTTAAAGGTCTACCTAATATTGACTATCATTCAGATGCACTTTGTGGTGCATGCTAGAAAGGGAAGATTGTGAAATCATCTTTTAAAGGTAAAGACATTGTCTCAACCTCCAGACCTTTAGAACTGCTTCGTATTGATTTATTTAGACCAGTTAACGTTGCATCCTTATATGGAAGTAAATATGGACTAGTCATTGTTGATGATTACAACAGATGGACTTGGGTAAAATTCCTGAGAAGTAAAGATAATGCGTATGATGTATTTAGTAACTTCTGCACTCAAATATAGTCTGAAAAAGAAATTAAAATTTTAAAAGTCAGAAGTGATGATGGTGGAGAATTTGAAAATGAACCATTTGAAACTTTTTGTGAAAAACATGGAATTGTCCATGAATTCTCTTCTCCTAGAACTCCACAGCAAAATGGGGTTGTAGAGAGAAAGAATAGAACTTTACAAGAAATGGCAAGAACCATGATTCATGAAAATAATTTGGCTAAACATTTTTAGGCAGAAGCAGTGAATACAACATGTTATGTTCAAAATAGGATCTATATCAGACCTATCTTGGAGAAAACTGCATATGAACTCTTTAAGGGAAGAAGACCCAATATATCTTACTTTCATCAATTGGGATGTACATGTTACATTCTAAATAACAAGCTCTGCCTAAAGAAATTTGATGTCAAGGCCCAAAGAGGAATCTTTTTAGGTTACTCTGAAAGGTCAAAGGCATACATAGTATATAGTTTAGAGACACTCTGTGTTGAAGAATCTATGCACATTAAATTTGATGAAAAAGATCCTAGAAGTGAAACTCTAGAGCAAGATGAAAGTTATGCAGATATACAGGATACTAAAGATATTTCAAAACCTGATCAGACTGAAGAATCTGAAGACAGTCCAGAAGTTGAACCAACTTCAGAAGCTCAAGATGAAGTAGCTTCTGATAAAGCTCAAGATGGCTCTCAGCAAGCAAATCATTCTAAGAATAGATTCAAGTACAAGTCTTCACATCCTGAGGATCAAATCATTGGAAACAAAGACAGTCCTATAAGAACAAGATCATATTTCAGACAAGAATAGTCTATGATAGGATTGTTATCAGTGATTGAACCAGCTACAGTTGATGAAGCACTTTCAGATGATGAATGGATATTAGCTATGAAAGAAGAGCTCAATCAGTTTCAAAGAAATGATGTGTGGGATCTGGTACCCAAACCTCCTCAGAAGAACATTATTGGAACAAAATGGGTATTCAGAAACAAGCTGAATGAACAAGGTGAAGTAACCAGAAACAAAGCTAGACTTGTTGCACAAGGTGACAATCAACAAGAAGACATTGATTACATTGAAACATTTGCTCTAGTTGCAAGATCGGAAGCAATCAGGTTACTTATATCCTATGCAGTTAATCATGGCATGATACTATATCAAATGGATGTCAAGAGTGCATTTCTAAATGGAGTCATAGAAGTAAAAATGTTTGTCAAACAACCTCCTGATTTTGAGGATCTTAAGCATCCTGACCATGTTTATAAACTTAAGAAATCACTATATGGCTTGAAACAAGCTCCCATAGCTTGGTATGATAGACTGAGTAATTTCCTGATTAAAAATGATTTTAAAAGAGGTCAAGTTGACACAACACTCTTCAGAAGGACTCTTGAGAAAGACATTCTTGTTGTGTAGATATATGTTGATGATATAATATTTGGTTCTACTAATGCATCTCTTTGCAAGGAACTCTCTAAGTTAATGCATTATGAATTTGAAATGAGCATGATGGGAGAATTGAAGTTCTTCCTTGGTATTCAAATCAATCAATGTAAAGATGGAGTATATGTTCATCAAACAAAGTACACAAAGGAACTTCTAATGAAGTTCAAGCTAGAAGATTGTAAAGTGATGAACACTCCAATGCATCCAACCTGCACCTTAAGAAAAGGAGATACTGGATCAAAGGTAGATCAGAAGCTGTATAGAGGTATGATTGGTTCTCTGTTATACCTCGCTGCATCTAGGCCAGATATTTTACAGATATTTTATTCAGTGTTTGCTTGTGTGCAAGATTCCAATCAGATCCTAGAGAATCTCATTTAACAGCTGTTAAGAGAATCTTTGGGTATCTGAAAGGAACAACAAATCTTGGACTCCTTTATAGAAAATCCCTAGATTATCAGTTTGTTGGATTGAAAGAAAGTCAACCAGTGGTAACTGCCAGTTCCTGGGAGAGAATCTGATATCCTGGGCTAGCAAAAGACAAGCAACTATTGTTGTGTCTACAACAGAAGCAGAATACAT
Organism: Medicago lupulina; assembly: GCA_958299785.1. Lineage (NCBI taxonomy): Eukaryota > Viridiplantae > Streptophyta > Magnoliopsida > Fabales > Fabaceae > Medicago > Medicago lupulina. The sequence goes on along the minus strand of OY283145.1, from coordinate 23,265,465 downwards.
CTCAGCTGCAAGTTGTTGTACATAACTGCTCTGGATGAAACATCAGTTGGAAGATTATCAGATTAATGCTGCTATTTGTTTGTCAAAGAATCCAATTCTACATTCAAGAGCCAATCATATTGAAATCAAACACCATTTTATTAGAGACTATGTTCAAAAAGGAATCTTGGATATACAATTCATTGATACTGAATGTAACGCTCTTTTTCTATTAAAGCGATAAATCACGCAATTATAATAAATAATTAAGAAATAGACGTCACGTCTTCAAATAATCCAAAATAGACATGCATAAAAGCTTCAACAAATAAAACATCACAGCGGAAATATATCTCATACACCTCAAGTAGCCATGTCTTCACATCATAAATATATCCACATAGTATAATAATCAAATCCCAACATATGGGTAAATCTCAATGATAAAAATAAATCCAAAGCAAGATAAAGACACCGTCCTAGATCAGAGCCTATCTAAGACACGAACACAAACAACCAACGGAGGTAGCTCCCGCTATCCTCGAGCACTCACCAAGCAAGCAAAGCAACTAATCATGCACGCCGTCTACCCATTCATACAAATAGGTAGGCGGTCCACCACAGACCACTGGGGGTTAGCTTCACATCAATCATAATCAGAAAATATAAACAGGACTGAACATGTGTAATGCCTTATTTTATTTATTTAATTATTTGATTGAGTTTAGAGTCTTTTTGAATAATTTATTTGATTTATGGTGATGTGTTATTTTGTGTCATGTGTTGGTGTTTTAGTAGAATATTATATTATAATATATATGTTATTTGGCGTAGAAAATATATATGTTATTTGGTGTAGAAATATTATGTTATTTGTTATCGAAATATATTTGTTATGTGGTGTAGAGATATTTTTTTATGTGTTGATATATATATATATATATATATATATATATATATATATATATATATATATATATATATATATATATATATATATTAGTAGCCTATATTTGTTTATTTAATTATTTTTCTTGAGATATAGTCGAATTATATGATTTATTTAATTATGTGATATGTTGATATTTTATTGAGTGACTTTATTTTATTATTTATTAGAATATATTTAGTGGGAGAATATATTTAGTGGAGAAATATAATTATTTAGAATAATGAGGCTTTGGGGCAGAATTGGAATTAAGAGAAAATAAGTAGGTTAAGGATTTATATAAAAAGGAGAGCTAGAGTTAGAAAATATATTAGGTGCAAAACTGTTTTGGAGAAAGAGAAGAAACCTAGAGAAAGAGGAGAAACGAAGAGAAGAGAAGAGTCAGGGAAGGAGAAGTCTGTAGAACCTTGCTGTCAATTAATCCTAAGGTAAGGGTGGGACTAGCTTTCTCTAATAATGAGTTGTATAATTCTGAAAAAGGTTTAACCTTGTAGTTGTTGTTAGATTTGACGTTGTAGAAATTAAGGTTAGATTTCATTCATAATCTTTTGTATAATCTCTTTTTCTACTTCTACCCATAAGTGCCTATTTGTATAAAGTGATTATTGTGGATTTAATTGGTGAAATTTGTGCTTATGTTTTGATGCAATGTTTGGGTATTTGAATTTGATGTTAATTAAGTTGTTAATGATGAATTTATATGCTAAAGTTATGTATATATGTATACGTTGATGAATTATTGTTGTTGAATATGATGTTGTTTATGATTGATGATTTATTATATGAATGTATATGTTGATAAAAGATGTGTTATATAAAGATGTGTTATTTAAAGATATATGATTTAAAGATGTGTTGTATAAAGATGTGCTATTTGAAGATGTATGATTTAAAGATGTGTTATGTAAAAATGTGCTATTTGAAGATGTTTGATTTAAAGATGTGTTATTTGATGATATGTGATTTAAGATGTGCTATATAAAGATGTGATATTTGAAGATTGTTGCATTTGAGTCGTGTCATTGCATTAAGTCGTGTTGTTGCATAGCATAGTCAGCGATGGGGGCTTAATGCCTGACAGGTCCTTTTATGACCTTTAGCGATGGGGGCTCAATGCCTGACAGGTCCTATTTGACCTTTAGCGATAGGGGTTTATGCCTTGATGGTACCACATGCATATTGCATTGTCGAGTCGATGTGATGTTAAGATGAGATGTTGTTGTTGTTGTTGCTGATGATGTTGCTGTTGTTGATGATGATTTGTTGTCGTTTATGTTGTTTATGTGAAGCATTGTTGATGATGATTTGTTGGTGTTTATATTGTATATGTGAAACATTGTTGATGATGATTTGTTGTTGTTTATATTGATAAATTCTCTTACTTAAATTATTGTTTATTAGTCTTACTAATGATGAATATGTGTTGTTTTGTGTTGTTAAATTCTTTTAAAGAGTTATATGCTTATTATTATTGAATGTGAAATCTCATCCCTTCTGCTTGAAAATGTTGCTCTTCGTATCGGTAACTTGCAGGTGATCAAGATTAGTTGTTGATTGCTGTTGTGAGTGACTACCTCTCATTGTGTCCTTAGGAGCTCTGATACGTAATGAGATGGGGAACTTTGTTATTGTTTTCTATTCTTTACGTATTATTTATATGAGATTCTATGAACATGACGTTGAAACATTTTGATGAAATTTTACGTTGAGGCCTTCGTGCCAAAGTTGTTTAAGGTTTCAGAATTAAATTCCGCTGCGAAGTATTTGAGATTTTATTTTGAGAAGTTTTGAAGAATAAATTATTATTTATTCCATATATGATTTCTAAGAAATGTAGCATTCCGTTTAAGTTGGGAATACTCTGATTATTTTTAAGAAATTTTTATGTTGGGAAAACGGGGTGTTACAACATGCATTAATAATTCATCGATCATAAATGAGCATTATCATCAACAATATTTGCACAAGTATAAGATTCACCAATTGCAACTAAATCACCAAGCACACAATTGCACCAACAAGTAATTCACATCGAGCACATAAACAATTACGACTCATCCTAAACATGCAATGTGCCTAGACAGACTCTAGACACGTGTGGTACGAAATCACCTCTGAGGTCGTCGCCCCTGATGTCAATTGAACATCACAATCATCCTGAATAATTGAATACATAATATTCGCCACAAACATGGATATGAAATCTGACATCGAAAGTGTGTGGACCTATGACTCGACAACACCAATGCATATTTTCATACAACTTCAACAATCCACACCAACATATTTCAATACATGCTTACACCAACAATTCAACACCAATAACATGTAAGAAAATTCACCAACAACATATATGCACATAACATATATAAACACCAACAACATCACCATGGTAATTCAACAACTTCATATAATTCTAACATTTCAAGTAAAGGAGAAAATACACCAAAATATGAAAAACATCATATTCAACACCCATCAATCATTCATACCTCTTTATTTATTGATAGCAAACCATTCATGAAAGAATTTCAAAGTAAACGGGTTCAATGAATATTTTCAACCAAGTTCGTATAATATATTTCACAACTTAAAACAATTGGGTCAATGAACCAAAACAAAACAAAATAATTCAATCACCTCAACTATGCATGCACACTAATCACTTATGAGTGTAGGTGTACATACATGTGCATTTCATCGGCTAACTACCATGAAATCTCATAATTCATAAGGTTCGTCTCATAATGTCACTTTTCCAAAGAGCATCCATTTTCAAAGAAAAACAATTTAATCTGTGTCTGGTGTTGGAACATCACATAGAACATTATATTGCTAGTACGCCAGAATTTCAATTGGCATCAGAGATGGCACCCTGCCTGTTTTAGGGTGAGCTCCTGGGAAGATACTTTATGGCATTATGGACAAGGAAGGAGGATTTGTGAACATACCACCTTTGTTGGATGGCTCCAACTATGATGATTGGAAATCACGCATTAGTGCTTTCCTCAAATCCATAGATAGTAAGACATGGAAAACAGTTCTGAATGGTTGAGAACATCCTTTTGTGCTTGACAAAGATGGAAACAAGACTGCTAATATGAAACCAGAAGAAGAGTGGTCCAAGGAAGAAGATGAATTAGCTCTTGAAAACTCGAAGGCTTTGAACGCTTTATTCCATGGAGCGGAGAAGAACATGTTCAGATTGATCAAGCAATGCACTGTTGCTAAGAATGCTTGGGAGATTCTCAAAATAGCACATGAAGGCACATCTAAGGTAAAAAGTGTAAAACTTCAACTTCTTACTACTATATTTGAGAATTTGAAAATGTTGGAGGATGAATGCATACAACACTATTAACTGAATATTCTTGATATTGTCAATGCTTTTGACTCACTTGCAGAGAAAATCTCTGATGAAAAGCTTGTGATTAAAATCCTCAGATCTGTACCTAAGACGTTTGACATGAAGGTGACTGCAATTGAAGAAGCACAAGACATCTCCAGTATGAAGGTTGATGAGCTAGTGGGATCACTTCAATCCTTTGAATTAGCTAATGGATATAAGAAGAAAAGCATAGCTTTTGTTTCCAACACTGATGAAGAAGATGTTGAATGTGATATGGAGACTGATGAAAGTATTTTAGATGCATTTGTGCGTCTTGGTAGAGAATTCAACATAGTGTTGGAGATGATTGACAAAAAGTCGAGGCCAAATGTTCAAAACATCTCATTCAATATTAGCAGAAATAGTGAGTCTCAAGGAAGGGATATAAACAATGATGAATATTCCAATCGTGTAACAGCTTTGACAGGAAGATGTACGTCTGATAAAGATGTCCCAGAAACAGATGATAAAAGAGAATCAACTAAGCAGGTGTGTGCCATGACTGGTAGAGTTTTTTCTAACACTGAATCAAGTGATGAAGAGTTAGCTTATGATGAGTTAGCTGCTTCCTATAAAGGTTTATATACTAGAAGTGCTGAGGTATCCAAGATTCTAGTAGAACAGAAGAAGATAAATAGTCAATTGCTAGCTGAAAGAAGTAATCATTTGGCAAAAATCTTTGAACTTAATGATGAGGTAACACTTCTGAACTCACAACTTGAACATGTTAAGAACAAGTAAGGATGATGCCAAGTGTTACTCGTGTTCTAGATAAAGTTTTAGAAAGTCAAGTTAAAGGAAAACCAAATGTAATAGGTTTTGATTATGAACCTCTAAAAAGAAACAACAGAACATAAATTTTTCCTATGCCTTAGAAGACCATGGGTTGATAAGAAAGCAAAAGCAGGACAAAGATATCAAATTTGTAGGTGCTACAGGAACAAATGTTGCTTCTATTAGAAAACCAATGTTGAAGCATCCTCAAGAACATCAGAATCCTAAAAACAAAAGGAAATCACCTTGGATATGTCACCATTGTGGTAGATATGGTCACATAAGGTCGTACTGTTATAAATTGTATCCTCATCCTCACGTTCAACCAAAGGTCAGTGGTAAGAGTGTTCAAGCTAGGAAAGAATGGAAACCCAAAATTTTTAAGGTAAGTTCTCCTGTGACTTCCTCTGCGTCGATTAGTGTTCCACCTGTTTTGACTAAGTCTGGCAACATTGTTCAGTCTAGTTTGAATGTTGCTGATGTTGATAATACTATTGATAAAAGTGTTTATGTGTTTTCTTTTAAAACTGCTATTGCACCGGATGTTGCATTGGATGTTAAAACATCCCTGGTTCAACCTAATCAAATAAAGTGTGTGGCTGAGTCAGCCTCTAATAATGAAAAATCCCAAAATAAGAAGGCTTCTGATCATGAGGATCGTAATACTGTATCTGTTGGTATGCCAATATTCTCTATTGCATGTATGTGTGTTGTAACTATTTCTGTTTTTGTTTCATGTGGATGTTGTCACTGATGTTGCAACATCTTGATGCCTGTTCTGGGAGTTTGTGTTAATTCTCAGTATTATTAAAGTGTGCATGTTCCCTGCTGATGTTTTGATGAATATTGGAACATGCTTGTGTGACTTCTGAAGTCTGTCTGATGGTCATTCTCTGAAGAATTATCGGACCAGGCCCTGAAGGTTCTCTTTCTATGCATTAGGAGTTTTTGTAGTTTTCAATTTCTTCCATATGCATGCATTCAGGGGGAGTAGAGGAACATTATTGTTAGTTGTAACACCTCGTTTTCCCAGCATAAAAATTTCTCAAAATAATAATCAGAGTTTCACAACTTAAACGGAATGCTACATTTCTTAAAAATCACAATGGAATAAATAATAATTTATCCTTCAAAATATTTCAATCAAATCTTAAATTACTTCGCAGCGGAATTTATTTCAAAAATCTTAAAAACAACTTTGGCACGAAGGCCTCTACGTAAAATCTCATCAAATTCTTTAATATCATGTTCATAAAATCTCATAGTTAAATACGTAAAGAATAGAAAACATAAGCAAAGTTCCCCTTTTTTTCCAAAAGTATGATACGTGTTACTAACTTTCTAAACCTAACTTCCTTATTTATACTCCCAACAAATCTTATCTTATTTCTACTCCTTCCCTCAAATTATCTAAAATTATGTAACAACCCATATTTAATTAAATATATTATATTATAATTCAAATAACATCATACTAAAAATACATAAAAGCACACATCATCAAAATATATATTATATTATATCATCATATCTTATTATTTCTAAAACAAATATATTTCTACACTAAATAATATATATATATTTCTACACAAATAACAAATATATTTTCAAACCAAATAACGAATATATTTCTATAACAAATATATCTCTACATAACAAACATATTTCTATAGCAAATATATCTCTACATAACAAACATATTTCTATAACAAATAACACAATATATTTTTACACAAAATAACATATATATTTCTACACCAAATAACACATATATTTTTATAACAAATAACATAGTATTTCTACACCACATAACAAATATATTTTCACACCAAATAACATAATATTTCTACACCAAATAACATATATATTTTTATAACAAATAACATAGTATTTCTACACCACATAACGAATATATGTTTACACCAAATAACATAATATCTCTACACCAAATAACATATATATTATAATATAATATGCTACTAAAACACCAACATATAACACAAAAATAACACACATCACCATAAATCAAATAAATTATTTAAAAAGACTCTAAACTCAATCAAATAATTAAATAAATAAAATAGTTCAAAGCGGGCGTTACAACTCTACCCCCTTAAGAGAATTTCGTCCTCGAAATTCAAAGCACAAAAGAAAATGAATTCAATTATTGCTTAAATATCTTAAATTATATATGACAAAGTAGTAACTTCAAACATTACACAAAAATCACATTAAAGTTAGTCAGTCAAACATGATCACATAATAAAACATAACCATTAATTAGAAAACAAAACGACAATATTCAATCGTCACACGACACAACGACTCATCTACTTGGCCGCACGGACTAACCTGCTCTGATACCAATTGTAACACCCCGTTTTCCCAGCATAAAAATTTCTCAAAATAATAATTAGAGTTTCACAACTTAAACGGAATGCTACATTTCTTAAAAATCACAATGGAATAAATAATAATTTATCCTTAAAAATATTTCAATCAAATCTTAAATCACTTCACAGCGGAATTTATTTCAAATATCTTAAAAAACAACTTTGGCACGAAGGCCTCTACGTAAAATCTCATCAAATTCTTTAATATCATGTTCATAAAATCTCATAGTTAAATACGTAAAGAATAGAAAACATAAGCAAAGTTCCCCTTTTTTTCCAAAAGTGATACGCGTTACTGACTTTCTAAACCTAACTTCCTTATTTATACTCCCAACAAATCTTATCTTATTTCTACTCCTTCCCTCAAATTATCTAAAATTATGTAACAACCCATATTTAATTAAATATATTATATTATAAATCAAATAAGATAATACTAAAAATACATAAAAGCACACATCATCAAAATATATATTATATTATATCATCATATCTTATTATTTCTAAAACAAATATATTTCTACACTAGATAATATATATATATATATATATATATATATATATATATATATTTCTACACAAATAACAATTATATTTTCAAACCAAATAACGAATATATTTCTATAACAAATATATCTCTACATAACAAACATATTTCTATAGCAAATATATCTCTACATAACAAACATATTTCTATAACAAATAACACAATATATTTTTACACAAAATAACATATATATTTCTACACCAAATAACACATATATTTTTATAACAAATAACATAATATTTCTACACCACATAACAAATATATTTTCACACCAAATACCATAATATTTCTACACCAAATAACATATATATTTTTATAACAAATAACATAGTATTTCTACACCACATAACGAATATATTTTTACACCAAATAACATAATATCTCTACACCAAATAACATATATATTATAATATAATATGCTACTAAAACACCAACATATAACACAAAAATAACACACATCACCATAAATCAAATAAATTATTTAAAAAGACTCTAAACTCAATCAAATAATTAAATAAATAAAATAGTTCAAAGCGGGCGTTACATTAGTAGTCACTCATATGTTGCTATATTGAGGGAGAGTGATACTATGATGTGTGCTTGAAAATGTTCAAGCTGTCTGACAGATGTGGAATAGAATGTGTCAAACATCTAACTGTCAGTTTTATGTAGGTATGGGAAATTTATTTTTTTCCTTGCTGATATGTGTGGCAGGTACTCCTGTCTGATGTTATGATGGATGCTGGAACATCTTATCTTGTGTGGGAATTTATTTTTCCCTATTTGTAGCATAGGAATTTATTTTTCCTCTGCTCTTGTGAGACTGCTAAAATCTGATCCACTGTTGCATACAGCTGAAGCTGTGATTGAAGATTTTGCGAGGTATTCTTATATGCACACTTCTGATATCTCTTTAGTGATACTGTCATGCTATTTCTTCTTCTTGAATATGTGTTCGTGATGACTTGAGGAAGAGTATCTAAGGTATCCCTTTAGGTTGTGTGTGCTAGCTGTTTCTTCATACGTATGTGTTCATTCTCTTGGAGAAATGGTTATCTTCTGTATCCCTCTGTTTGTTAAGAAGATTGGCCTTAATTTGTTTTAGCCAAAAATTTGTCAAAGGGGGAGATTGTTGGGTATTTGTAATACCTGCATTATTGCTAAAACAAATATCCATGTTTGTGTAGTTGGATACTATGTTCCAATATGGTTTATGCATCCATATGAGATGTTGAATAGAATGTTCCAACATCCTGGCACGGTTCAGAGTGCCTGAGTTCATGCATATTTGTACGCGTGCCTTATCTTTAAAAGGAAACAATTTTTCCTTAACTTAATGACCAAGCAACGTACATATCTATACAATATCAATTCGGTTTTATTCCTAAAAGAGTAAGAATATTTAAGGGAATATTTGAAGATGTTTTGGACGTTCCTAAAGACGTACCTGCATATTAGGACTTTCCATAATTGTCCCTAATTCTATTTTGTAGATCAGATCGATCTGCAATTTGTTACCGAAGCCGTCATTGAAGATTAATGTTATTTTTAGGGTTTTAAGTCATTGTTATTTGTGACCCTTTCTTGTATCACCTTGATACATGTTAAGGACTGTATTTTACTAAGTTGTAAGTTGTGTACTACTCCAAAGCTGTGAAGCACGGAGGTAGGTAGTTTGTGATACACCAAAGCTTTTAAGCAAGGTGTAGTTTTGTTTGAAGGTATCTTCATCTTTTGTTGTGTTTGTAACTGATAATCACAGAGGTTGTGGTTGATTGAGGGAAGTGAGATGGAATCTCAGATCTAAGAGTTCCTAGGTTGAAGCCAATACGGGTAGGTCCTAGGTCTTAAGTGCAAACGTGTTGTTTGCTGAGAGCTATTGAATAATGACTACACTAGTGGATTTCCTTCTTGGATTGGTAGCCTCTAGAGTAGGTGACATTGCACCGAACTGAGTTAATCAGATTGCGGTATAATCAGATTTCTTCTTGGATTGGCTGGCCAAGCCTTTTATTTCTTTTTGGATGGGTATTCGGGGTATAATCAGATTGCGGTAGCTCCGGAAGACCAGGAGAAGACTGCCTTCACTTGTCCATTTGGTGTGTTTGCTTATAGGAGAATGCCCTTTGGACTGTGTAATGCGTCGACGACCTTTCAAAGGTGTATACACTCCATCTTCTCTGACGTGATAGAAAAGAACATCGAGGTATTTATGGACGATTTTTCTGTGTTTGGTAAGTCTTTTGATCAATGCTTAATTCACCTTGATGTCGTTCTTAAAAGATGCACCGAAACTAACCTCATTTTAAATTGAGAAAAATGCCATTTTATGGTAACTGAAGGTATAGTTTTGGGGTATAAAATAAGTGTTAAAGGCGTAGAGGTGGATCAAGCTAAGATAGAGGTTATAGAGAAACTTCCCCCACCTGTTAATGTTAAAGGGGTGAGGAGTTTCTTGGGGCATGTTAGTTTCTATCGGCGTTTCATAAAAGATTTTTCTAAAATTTCAAAGCCCCTTTGTAACCTCTTAGTCAAAGAAAATGATTTCAATTTTGATGATCAATGTTTAAATACTTTTTCTTTGATTAAAACCGAGTTGGTGATTGCACCAATAATCATTGCACCCGATTGGGAATTACCTTTTGAACTCATGTGTGATGCAAGTGATTATGATGTTGGTGCAGTCCTAGGCCAACGAAAGAACAAATTTTTCCATGCAATTTACTATGCAAGCGAGGTTTTAAATGAAAATCAAGTTAACTATTCCACCACTGAAAAGGAAATGCTTGCAGTAATCTTTGCATTGGAAAAATTTCATTCTTATCTAATAGACTCGAACGTCATTGTTTTTACAGATCATGCAGCCCTGAAGTATCACTTGACAAAAGGGGATTCAAAGCCTCGACTGTTGAGGTGGATCCTCTTTTGCAAGAGTTTGATCTTGAGATTTGTGACAAGAAAGGAGATGAAAATGTGGTAGCTGATCACCTCTCAAGGTTGGAGAACAATGAGGTGACAAAGAAGGAGAAGGCCATCTTGGCCGAGTTCTCGGATGAGAAGCTGTTTGCTATTGGAGAAAGGACTTGGTTTGCTGACATGACAAACTTCAAGGCCGGTAACATAGTTCCTGATGACATGGATTATCCGCAGCGGAAAAAGTTCTTCAAGGATGCAAACCACTATCTGTGGGATGATCCTTATCTGTTTAAGGTAAGCACTGACGGTTTGATTAGACGTTTTGTTGAAGGTGAGGAGGCTAATAGAATCATGTGGTACTACCATAGCTCAGCTTATGGGGGCCACCATAGTGGAGAAAGAACCACTGCAAAAGTCTTGAAAAGTGGCTTCTGGTGGCCCACCCTATTCAAGTACTGCCAAGACTTTGTAAAGCGGTGTGATAAATGCCAAAGGACAGGTAACATCTCTAAGAGGAATGAGATACCTTGTGTTGCTAATGATGCCAAGATTGTTGTCAATTTTATTCACAAAAATATTTTCACTAGGTTTGGAACCCCTAGAGTATTGATCAGTGATTGGGGGAAGCACTTTTGCAATAATCTTCTTGAAAATGTGCTGAAAAAGTATAGCATCAGGCATAAAGTTGCAACTCCCTATCACCCACAAACAAGTGGTAAAGTATAGGTTTCAAACCGTCAGTTGAGACAAATACTAGAAAAGACAGTTGCGTCAAATAGGAAGGATTGGTCTATAAAACTAGACGACGCACTGTGGGCATATAAGACAACCTCTAAGAATCATATAGGGCTCTCACCCTATTAGTTAGTCTATGGGAAGGCCTGTCATCTTCCAGTTGAGCTATAACATAAAGCATATTGTGCCATTAAGGCCTTGAATTTTGATCAAATAGCCGCTGGTAAGAAAAGACTCTTGAAATGGAATGAAATTGAGGAGATGAGGCTTAGAGCGTATTAAAATGGGCTCATTTACAAAGCCAGAACTGAAAGGTTGAAGGTGGGAAAAACACAAGAGGGGGGGGGGGGTTGAATTGTGTTTTCAAAAAAATTTCTTTCTTACGAAAAATAACAATGTTCTCAGGATACAGAGTCTGATAGAGTTCAGAGTCTGATCAGAGTTCAAAGTGTAAGCAGCGGAATATAGAACAATGCAAGAAAGAAAGAAGACACAAGCAATTTATATAGGTTCCTTCCACAATCCGGAAGTAGTCCTGTCCCCCTTGCACTTCCAAGGAGAGTTCCACTAAAATGTAATATCAAATTACATGTTGCTCACACACACAAGTATGAGACTTCCTTTGCTCAATCACACAAGAAAGAGACTTCAAATGCTCAAACACACAAGCAAGAGACTTCAAAACAATTACAGAGAATTGAAAAGAGTTTTGAATATTTGATCTACAATCAGAGGTATTCACAAAACAAAACGAAACAGAACAGACTCTGTTTTTCTCTAGAAACTTAGAAATCCTAAGATATAACTTTTGTAAGAATTATCTAAGTTGATGATGAGCAAAGTTTGCGACTTGGAGTATGAGAAATAGTCTTGTTCGCGTGTATATGTTGTAATTCTTGTGGCACCGTTCTTCAAGTCTTCAGCTCTATTTATAGAGGGTTTGAGAGACGTTGGGAACTAGCCAGCTCATCATTTGTCTTGATCAAAGCTTTGAATAAATCACCATTGATCTTTTGCCCGATTTGATGTTTACCGTTGTGAAAACAAATTCAAATCCATTCCAATAATAAATGGAACAATGACTGCCATTGTTGTTGTTATTCTTGTCTTGTATAGGAGACACAATGCAGAGAAGGTGGTTGCAGAGACTTAGTGGTTGTACAGTTCGTACTTGTACTTTGTCAACGCTGCTTGGCTTCTGAATAACTTGGCTTCTGATGAAACTGGCTTCTGAGAATTGGCTTATGATGACGTCATCTTCAGAGGCGCTTTTCTTTAGACACACTATGCTTCTGACTTTTTCAGGAACGCTTTCTTTAGACGCACTTTCATTCAGATGCTCTTCAAGCTTTGATCTAGAATTCCTTTGCTCTTTAATTTATTCAGTCAGAACCTCTTGTAAATAAATTCTTTGATAATGGTCCTGCACACTTGAATAAACTTTTAGCATATCCAATTGATAATTTTTTTAATACCTTGTTATCATCAAAACCTAAGTGGCGTAATTGTGAAACACCCTTTGTTCCAACAAAGGTATCATGACAAAAACTTAGTATCTAGGGATATTAACTCTGGACAACTAGTTTTGTTGTATAATTCCAGGTTGAACGTGTTTCCTAGAAAACTCAAGTCACAGTGGTCTGGACCTTTCTTGCTCAAGAGTGTGTCACCTAATGGAGCTGTTGAGTTAATCATGCCGGAGGGTGACAGAAGTTTCAAGGTGAATGGGCAGAGAGTTAAGCCATATCTGGGTGGCGACCTACCAAAAGAAAGGGTAGGGATTGTGCTGAAGGACCTCTAAAGGTCCAAGGTAGTCAAGCTAGTGACAGTAAAGAAGTGTTTTGTGGGAGGCAACCACCATTTTATTGCAGGTAGTATTTTTAGTTTTTATTGCTTTCAAAAAAAAATCAAAAACACAAAAATATTTAAGCTGAAACAATCAGAGGAACAAAAAAAATTTCAAGTCCAATACTGGGCAAAATCGTGACACGTTTTGGGCAAAACATGACACAATTTTGCCTCACCTCTAATGCTCCACAAAATATTTTCTAAGTTAAAAATGGGTGTCTTTCAACATTGCCAAATCGTGTCACGGTCCTGAAATCGTGACACGAATTTTGACACCCAAAATTTTTTCTAAGTTAAAATTGATGTTCTTTCGACATTGCCAAATCGTGACACGTTGGCCAAAACTTGACATAATTTCTGAGCAAGAAATTTTTGAAAACGGTGGATCGTGACACGTTTTTGCCCAAACGTGACACGATTTTGGTGGTTCTTCAAATTTTTGACCGTTACAAAACACAATTGTCACACGATTTTGGCCAAGCGTGACACGATTTTCCCAGCCTATAAATATACCTAACACGATTTTCACTCCATTCACTTCCAAAAGTAGCCAAACTCTGTCAAAATTTCCCCAGAACCCTAACCTTCGAAACTCTTACATATTTTCACAAAAATTCTTCATCTTTTCATCTCTTAATCACCAATACAACACCACAAACCTTCATCATCACCCACAACCAACCCAAATTCATCAACACCTTAAACCTTCCATCACATACCCTAACCTTCATCAACCTCTTTCCTAACCCTAAAAATGGTGGACACAAGTCACAAAGGCAAGGGCCAATCTTCCACCCAAAAACAACCAAAAAGGCCAAAACCGCTTTCAAACGCAAACAACCGGTTAAACCAACAGCCGCAGCCCCACAACCACCATCCATTAACCACCGTTTCCTAACCACCCCGGCCAGAGACCGTTTCAAAGAGATTCGAGGGTTCCAAGTTGTAACGCCCATTTTGATTATTTAATTATTTGATTTATTTGAGAAGTTGTTATATATTTATTAATATATTATGCGATGTTAAGTGAAGATTTAATATGATTTTATGCGACGTGGTGACTTATTTTATTGTTTAATAAAATAAGATTTGAAAATAAAATAAAATATTTAGTTGTGGGTTAGTTTTGGATTTTAGAGAGTTATGTGGGAGAAAGAGTAAATAAGATAAGATTTGTTGGGAGTATATAAAGGGAAATTAGGTCAAGAGAGTCAGTACGCGTTACTGAATTTTGGAAAAAGAGAGAAAACGGACGTGAAGGGAGAAGAGCATTAGGGCTGCGATTTTCTGCTTTGATCAGGTAAGGGTGAGCCTAGCATTTGATTATATTATTCTGTAATTCATCTAATCAAGATTAAGCAATCATAGGGCTGTTTTGAGAGAATTTAAATTAGGTTAAACGTGAAGAAAAATCATGAATTAAACCATAAAGCTGTAGAATAGATGTTTAGATTGAGTACAGAACCTGGATTATTCATATTGATGATATTACTGAGAGTTTAGACGATTTAGATTGTGAAATTGGGAACTTTTAGTGTGTTTTTCGCAGAACCCGTAAGCATTTGTTCATCGCTCGCCTGAGGCGAGCTTTGCACTCGCCGCGGCGAGTAGACCTAGTCTACTCGCGAGGCGAGCAACCCAGCTCGCCATAGCGAGCAGTACCCTAGAGCTCGCGAGGTGAGCAGTCCAACTCGCCATAGCGAGCAAGGCGTAAGTTACTCGCGAGGCGAGCTTTCCCACTCGCCATAGCGAGTTAAGTCAGAACCCAGAACCTTGTGCTGTTTGCGACCTGTTGACGCATATAACCATGAGAGATGACCTTTGGGTAGCTTCTGGGACTGTTACTGATGTTTATTATGATCTGTGATGATGATACATGATGATTGAGATTGTTTATGATGATTTTATGAAGCTTATGTGTGATAATATGAATTGAATAAGTGATGAATGCTTGAATTACATGCGATGTTTGCCATATTGATGTTATACCTTATGAAGTACTTGCTGCCATGTTGCTGTCTATGTATGTATAGTTGCTGCATGTGTCAGTCCTTTGATGATTAAGATGTTTTGCGACGTTTAAGATGTTAACTTGTTTAAGTTAAAAGTGTTGAGTCTCATGCATACTCATTCTATGATGGGGGCTTATGCCCTGGAGTTTTTACTCACCAGCGACGAGGGCTTATGCCCTGGAGCTTTGCTCACCAGCGACGAAGGCTTATGCCTTGGAGTATATTTATGCTCATAGCGACGAGGGCTCATGCCCTGGATTGGTACCACATGCATATAAGACGTAGGGTTGCATAGTCAAGTGATGTCGTCGAGTCGTGTCGTCTAAGATGTTTCCTAAGATGTTTATGATGTTGATTATGACGCTGCTAAATGATGTGTTGTTTATGTTGATATCCTAAATGCTAGATGATTATCTGTGATATGATGAATTATGTTTGGTTGTTGAATTGTGATTACTTAATTACATGTTTAATATAATTATTTGTGAATCTCACCCCTTCTGCTGGAATTGCCGCCTCGTGGGCAAGTGCAGGTAACCAAGATTAGGTGCAGACGTGTGAGGATTTCTGCAGTCGAGTCTAGGTGCTCTGATACGTAACGAGATGGGGAAACCTTGCTTATATTTTCTCTGTTCCTTGCGTATTATGTTATGATATGATCATGTTATTTTTGAAGATTTTATTAAGACGTTGTTGAGGCCTGTGTGCCAAAGATTTTGAGATGCTTTTCCTTATGATTATTCCACTGCGACGATGATTAATAATTTATGAAGATTTAATGTTTATTTAATCATTAACATGAGATGTTTTAAGATATGTGATGCCCTGTTTATGTGCTTACTCTGATGCATGCTATTCTTTTTAAAGAAATTTTTATGTTGGGGAAACGGGGTGTTACACAAGTGATACAAAATCGAGCATTTTTGCTCCCCAAACTGCTAGCCAACCCTGAATATGGTCTTTAAGGAGGCCAACAAGACTTTATCGCTAGAGTTCTATGCTAACGCTCGGTTCTTCGGGTGGCAATATGGAACTTATGTTTGTGGGAAGGACATTGATTTCTCTCCCCAAGCTATTAATGATCTGCTGAAAATTGTTCCTCCGGAGCTATGTGATGTGAAGTTGAGAAGGGACACATGTGGGGGCTGGAATGAAGAGGCTTGGGAGGAGCTCAAGTCTCATATATGTGTTGAGGGGGACGCAATGGCAAGGGAGCAAGCGGATGCTGTTGATTTCTGACTTCAAGCCGGTTGCAAAGGCTTGGGCCTCGTTTGTGGTGCAGACACTAGAGGGCACCTCATGTACATCTAAAATTCCATTTGTGGAAGGGATATGGAAATACTTTGCAATCTTTGTTGGTTGTATTGAGGAGAACAACACAGATGTACAACATAAAAGCGGCTGATCAAAAAGTAGCATGAGTTTTTGTTTTGTGCTAGATTTTTGTTAGTTTTATCAGTGGTTAACCGAGGTAAAAAATGGTTAACATGGAAGATTAGTGACATGGATTAGTAATCCACGTGTTATTTTATAAGAACTGTGTGTAATTATTCTCCTTAAATTAAATTAAATTTATTCTTATCTATTTGTTACATGTGTTACTTGTATTTAAAATTAAGGTTATTTTTGGAAAGAAAATTTCAACCCAAAAGTGTGTTGAAATGGGTAGTTTCCTTTATATATAGTATAGATATATAGTATAGATAATATATGCTTACGGTCTGTATTTTTCTGGTATTTGCAAAGAGAAAATATAAAAAGATTCTTTTTTCATTTCCTTTCTATAGAATGTTATGGATTACGGTTATTCCCCTTATGTCTTGTCTGATAACTTGTTTTATCCATTTTACAAGATACTAGTCTCTAACTGTTCAAGTTTGGAGTTTTTGCGGTTATATTTGGGGCTGGTGACTGCCTTAAAACCTCTTGCATATTGAATGCTATTATTTTACGACACTATTCTTTATTTTTTTAGGGAAGGTGGTCCTATAATTGAAAGTATAATCAATTATAAATTTGCTAAAACAAGTGTACATAATATTTCAGAGGAAACATATAGGTTTGAACTATTGGGAGATTGTTTTGGTCATGTTTTTGTCGTTACAAGTTGAATTGTTGAAGTTGGACATTGGCTTGTTTCGTTTTGTTCCGTTCTATATGTAACCCCGTTTGATATCTCGAGTTTTTTTTTACTATTTTGTTTTATTTTGTGTTTTCAGTAGGTGTTGAGTCAAAATAGTTATACAAATATTATGTTTTTAAATAATTTGAGAATGGGAACAATTTAAACGGTCTTGTAAAAAAAAAAAACAATTTAAACGGTATTGTGAACAAGCAAGACTAAATTAAAAGGAAGTTGCAGAGTGTAGTTTTCACGGGATGTAAGATAGAAAAAAGTAGAGTACTAAAAACTCTTAATTATCTAGAATAGTTTTTTTTTTTTTTTTTGATAGAGCTATCTGGAATAGATTAATAAACATTATAAGAAACCTATATAGAAATATTCTAAAAAGTACTCCCTCCGTCTCATAATATAAGAAAAAAAACACATTTTCTTTGTCACAAAATATAAGCAAAAAAGACAAACTTTTATCTTTTTCAAGATTTTTTTTGTTTATTCTCATAAAATTAAATGCAAATTACTTTTAATTTTCTCTCTCTTTCATTTTTTCCATAACCAATAGCCAATGAAAATTGTTTTTACATCTTCCTATAAAACTTTTTCCAAAGAAAACACAAAAAACTATACTCCAAATTCTTATGTTATAGTTTTCTTAATAAGTGTGATTTTATTTTTTTTTTGCTTATAATTTAGGACGGAGGGAGTATATATATAAGTTATTTTTAGAAAGGACCCTAAAATATTTTTATCTTTTTAGCATATTCAAAAAGAGGTAACTTCAAGGTGACAGAATGGACAAATTTATTCTAAGTAACATTTTGAACCAACATGAAACTATTAAAACATAAGTGACCAATTTAAAATTTTTAAAACACTTGCGAAAAGACGGCCACTTGGCCACTCACGTGTCCGTCTTTTCGCTCTTTTTATTGCGCTAACGTCTGAAAATTATGAGCGTTTTTTTTTTGATGAAATTTTTATTTTGGTTAAAACTAAAAACATAAATGTTTGTTGCTTTAAGTTATAACAAACCAAACAAACCATTATTATCTATTTCAATGACACAAAAAATATAACAAAAAAAGTTCTGGCTACATTTTTTTAGCGACACCAACAATATTCTTTATTATATAAAAAGTTGTTTAAGATTATAATTGAGATAATAAAAACGTACGTATAAATAATTAAATACATTTATCTAGTTTGTTACATTTTTTAAATGATAAAGAAAAGAAAAAACTAGACATATATATAATCATATTGTGTTTGTTATATTTTTTTAATATTTAAACTATTCTTATTTATTTGTTACATGTATTGAAAATTGAAGACATTTTTTGAAAGAAAAATTCAGCCCAAAAAAGCTGAAAATGGTGTTTTATTTATATATAGTATTTTTTTATTTTTTTTAAAACAAAGAGTAGTGCAAACAAAAGAAGACAAGTGGGATATACATATACCCCAAACCTTAATTACTTCTTGCCTAATATTGTTAGGTGCATCTTGCCACCACAAAAAGTCATTAGACATCAACCATTATATATAGTATAGATAAAGGACCAACCTTAAATCAAAAATAAATATATGGGACCAAACATTAAATTAAGCTTTTAAAGAAATTATATAGGACAAGATTTTAAGATGGGTACTTTTCACCATTGTCGGTAGTTGCACTGATTTTTTTATTTTAAAAGAAATTCAACCATAGTTATCATTTATCACATATTCATTCAATCACCATCCCATTCAATTCACTATTTGTTCATTCCATCCGCCACATCCAATTTTTTATTTTTTTTGAATTCTTTTTTATTTTTTTGAGAACTTTTTTTTTTAATTCATATCTCTTATTTAAGATTCTGATAAAAAAATTCAAACCCTAATTATCCATTCCCCTTCTCCACCTCCAGATATATAATTAAAAAAAGTTACAAAATCATAGAAATGATACCCATTTCTTCACATATATAGACATATTTTAAAAAGTATATATAAGTTATTTTTAAAAACGGTCCTAGAATATTTTTATCTTTAAAATGAGTAACGTTCTAAACCAACTTGAAACTATTAAAATATTAGGGAGCAACTTTAAATTTTTAAAATATAAATAACCAACTCAAAATGTAAAATAAACGAGACCAAATATACAATTAAACCTTTAAAAAAATTTAACGGACAAGAATTCATGTCTCTTATTTAAGATTTTGATCAAAAAATTTAATGAGCTATATTTTATTGTGTCATATTTACCATTCATTGTGACAGATTGTGTCAATGAGCTAGTCCATGAATTAGAGTTATTCTACTTTATTTTGATTTACTGTGTTTGATTGTATAGTCAATTAGATTTAAATGACTTCCTAAAATAGAGCCATGACCTCTCTTTTGTATGGCTATATAATCATTGTAAATACACAGATAAACTCAATTGAATAGAAACATTCCTTTTATCTCTGTTTCTATCATTTCAATATGGCATCAGAGCGAGTTTCTGATTCAGATAGTGAGAGTATCAATATGGAAAATGTGGAGAAGAATAATACCTCCAACAATACAAAATCGCCTTCCGCTATTACTAACACATCACCATATTACCTTGGTTCCTCGGATAATCCAGGAACACCACTTGTGGCTGTGACACTCAAAGGCGAGAACAACCGCAATTGGGCACGTTCCATGAAGACAGCATTACGAGCAAAAACCAAGTTAGGTTTCATTGATGGATCAATCAAGAAACCTGCAAGAACTAACCCAGATTTCTACAGTTGGGAAAAGGCTGATTCAATGGTCATGGCGTGGATCACTAATGCTGTAGATCCGGTTTTACATGGCAGCATCTCTCATGCATCCACTGCGAGAGATATCTGGGAAGATCTGGAGGAGCGCTTTGCTCAAACAAATGCTCCTAGAATTCATCAGTTGTGGCGTATGCTATGTCTGATGGAGCATGAACCGAACATGACAGTTACTGAATATTACACCAAATTCAAGAGTCTCCTTGATGAACTAGGAGAATTGCAACCACTTCCAGAATGCACATGTGGTGCATCTAAAGAAATTATGCAGAGAGAAGGAGATCAACAAGTGCATCTCTTCCTCGGAGGCCTTAACAATGAGCGATTTGAACATGTTAAGGCGGCTGTGCTGAATACGGAATGTAACGCCCTAAGTTGTTATTTATTTATTTTAGTTGATTTATGTGTGTTTTATGTGTTTTAAAATTATTTATGTTGATTTATGTGAATTATTGATGTTTGCTATTTTGTTATATTTTAT
Source organism: Medicago lupulina (assembly GCA_958299785.1). Classification (NCBI taxonomy): domain Eukaryota; kingdom Viridiplantae; phylum Streptophyta; class Magnoliopsida; order Fabales; family Fabaceae; genus Medicago; species Medicago lupulina. Next base: position 23,244,526 of record OY283145.1, on the reverse strand, counting down.
TATATGAGAATTAGTAATGATTTTATTATTTAAGTGAAAATAGTAGAAATAATGTTTATTTAGATTAAAGGGATTTATTTGGAATAATTAGAATTAAGGAGGGGGGTTACACTTTAATTAGGAGATTAAGTGAGGAGTTAAGAAAAAGAAAGGTTTTGGGGTTTTGTGGAAAAGGAAAGAAAGAGTCAGACAAAAACATTTTCACGTATCAGTAAGAAATAGACTTTTGAGAGAGAAGAACCAAGAACCAAAGGGGAAGAGCTAGGAAGAGGGAAATTCATCCATTTGTTGTAGAAATTTGCTGAATTAAGGTAAGGGTGGGTTTACTCTTCAATTGTCAATATATATGTATATGATTTAATGAATTTGGATTGAAAATTGGTAGTTTTGGGACTAGGTTTATGAATATGTTGAATTGCTCATTCTTGATGAATTGTGTTGTTAATGATGTTGTTATGAAATGTTCTGATGTTTTGTTGTGCCTTAAACCCATAAACATTGTTTCTAAACCATTTTGGGTGATTGGGGAATCAAAAATGGGATTTTTGGATGATATAGGGTTAGAAAATCGTAGGTGAGAATTCTGCCCAGATGACCACTCGCTCAAGCGAAATACCCTTCGCTCAAGCGAGCAACTTTTTGCCACGCCTAGTCTGAATTTTAGCCGCTCGCTTAAGCGAGCCAGGAGCGAGTGAAAACCAAACTTTCGTCATTTGCGTCGCTTAAGCGAGATTCCCGTCGCTTAAGCGAGAGACGCTAATTCTTGCCCAGGACTGTGTATTTAACCTGTTCGCTTAAGCGAACCAGGAGCGAGCTTCAAGCGAACCAAAACCCAACTTATGTGATTTGACTCGCTCAAGCGAGATGCTGCTCGCTTAAGCGAGCAGGGTCCTGTGCGACCCAAAATGTGATTTTTCTAAGATGTTCTAAACCCAAACCTAAGCTTTCTAAGATGTTTATTGGATTTATTAAGAATTGTTTAGATGATAAAACTTATATATGAAGATGATTAAGATGGAATTATGTATGCTTATGTGCAAATAATTATACTTGCTAAGTTGAATTGCCTTGTTGTTGTGAAATGGTATAGTCCAGTTGGGGAGGGTATCCTAAGTTGTTGTTGTTGTTGGTTGCATGCTGATATGCTCCATTAAGATGTTGGGTTGTATGCTGATATACACCGTAGAGTCATTCATACTCATATGCATTTGTTGGGGGCTTATTGCCCTGGAATGTTTATCATTCACTGTTGGGGGCTTATTGCCCTGGAACGCTTTATCGTTCACCTGTTGGGGGCTTATTGCCCTGGGATGCTTTAACCATCCAACTGTTGGGGGCTTATTGCCCTGGAATGCTTAGCATTCAACGCGCGTAGTTGGTACCACATGCATAATGCATTAGATGTTGATGGAGTCTTGCATTAGTTGTAGGTGTGAGTTGTCCTTTTGGGATTGTTGTTGGTGAGAGGTCGCCACAAGTGTTGTTGTTGTTGTGCTGATATTAATCAAAGATGAATTTAAATTATAAAGTTGAGATGATATTGATGATGTTGTTACTAATAGTTGTTACGAACTGTTGTTGTTTTCAATTTACTTTGATGATTCATATATTTGTATATTACTTTTGATTTGTGAACTCACCCCTTCTGCTGGAATTGCCGCCTCGTGGGCAAGTGCAGGTAGCGAAGATTAGTGATGTTGGCTCTTGCGTCTAGGGCTCTGATACATAGTAGGGATGGGGAAGTGTTATCTTTCTTGTATTCCTTTATGTATCATTTATTTGAAGAAGTTGTTGTTGAGATTAAATTATTGGATAATTTTAATATGTTGATGGCCTTTAGTGCCAAGATTATGATGTAGTTGTTGCATATGATTTCCAATTAAAGATTTTCCGCTGCAGAATTTTAACATGATGAAATTGTTGATGGTTTTAAATAGTTTTATATTCTATTTAAATAATTTTGAAAAAATAGTGTAATACTCCGTTGTTTGTTGAATTACTCTGATTATTATTTTATGAATATTATTATTACGTTATTTCGGGAACGGGGTGCTACAATTGGTATCAGAGCAGGTCGGTCTGTCAGACCATTAGTAGAGTCGTGTCGAGCCATGTAGTGTAGTGTGACAGGTTTAAACTGTCTTTGTTGTTCTAATTTTTGTTGTTATGTAGAATTATCGAGATGGCCGGAAGAAATGATGCTGCTCTTGCTGCTGCCTTGCAAGCAATGGCTCAAGTTGTTGGACAACATCAAGGTGCTGGTGGAGCTGGTGAAGGTGTAAGGATGCTTGAAACCTTCTTGAGGAATCATCCACCAACCTTCAAGGGAAGGTACGACCCCGATGGAGCACAGACCTGGCTGAAGGAGGTCGAGAGGATCTTCCGGGTGATGCAGTGTACGGATGTTCAGATGGTGCGGTTTGGCACTCATATGTTAGCAGAAGAGGCTGACGACTGGTGGGTGAGTGTGCAGCCGGTGTTAGAGAATGAAGGTGTTGTGATTACATGGGCTGTTTTTAGAAGAGAATTCCTGAGGAGGTATTTTCTGGAGGATGTCCGTGGTAGGAAAGAAATAGAATTCCTTGAGCTGAAGCAAGGAGACATGTCTATTACGGAGTATGCTGCTAAGTTCGTGGAGCTTGCCAAGTTCTATCCACATTATGCTGCGGAGACTGCTGAGTTCTCCAAATGTATCAAGTTTGAAAATGGTCTGCGAGCTGATATCAAGCGGGCCATTGGCTATCAGAAGATCAGAGACTTCTCTGAGTTGGTGAGCAGCTGCCGTATTTATGAAGAGGACACTAAAGCTCACTACAAGGTGATGAATGACCGCAAGGGAAAAGGGCAGCAGAGTCGCCCAAAGCCTTATAGTGCCCCAGCTGATAAAGGTAAGCAAAGAATGCATGATGAGAGGAGACCTGCACGTAGAGATGCTTCTGCTGAAGTGGTTTGTTATAAGTGTGGTGTTAAAGGCCACAAGAGTAATGCTTGCACCCGTGATGAGAAGAAGTGCTTCAGATGCGGAAAGAAGGGCCACACTGTCACCGAATGCAAGCGTGGGGATATTGTTTGCTTCAACTGTAATGAAGAAGGTCACATTGGTTCTCAGTGCACTCAGCCTAAGAAGGCGCAGACCAGTGGTAGAGTTTTTGCCTTGACCGGTACTCAGACTGATCAGGAGGATCGACTTATCAGAGGTACTTGTTTCTTTAGTGGTACTCCTTTAATTGCTATAATAGATACTGGTGCTACGCATTGTTTCATTGCTATTGACTGTGCACAAAGATTGGGTTTGATTATGTCTGATATGAATGGGGAGATGGTTGTTGAAACTCCAGCTAAGGGTTCAGTAACTACTTCCCTTGTTTGTTTAAGTTGTCCGTTGTCTGTATTTGGTAGAGATTTCGAGGTGGACCTTGTCTGTTTGCCGTTAAAGGGAATGGATGTAATATTGGGAATGAACTGGCTAGAATACAATCATGTTCTGATTAATTGCTTTACCAAGACTGTGCGGTTTTCTTCTGCTGAAGAAGAGAGTGGAGCAGAATTCTTATCCACTAAAGAGATGAAGCGTTTAGAAAAGGATGGCGTGTTGATGTTTTCTTTGTTGGCATTCTTGTCGGTGGAGAACCAAGCTGTGATTGATAGGCTGCCTGTTGTGAAGGAATTTCCTGAAGTTTTCCCTGATGAGATTCCAGATGTGCCACCGGAGAGAGAAGTGGAATTTTCGATAGACCTTGTGCCGGGTACGAAGCCTGTGTCGATGGCTCCTTACCGTATGCCAGCTTCGGAGTTGGCTGAATTGAAGAAACAATTAGAGGATTTGCTTGACAAGAAGTTTGTGAGACCGAGTGTTTCACCATGGGGAGCGCCGGTGTTGTTGGTAAAGAAGAAGGATGGTAGCATGCGGTTGTGTATTGATTACCGTCAGTTGAATAAGGTGACTATTAAGAACAGGTATCCACTACCGAGGATTGATGACTTGATGGATCAATTGGTGGGTGCCCGCGTTTTTAGCAAGATTGATTTGAGGTCAGGTTACCATCAGATAAAGGTGAAGGATGAGGATATGCAAAAGACGGCGTTTAGGACGCGGTATGGTCATTATGAATATAAGGTGATGCCTTTCGGTGTGACGAATGCACCTGGTGTGTTTATGGAATACATGAACAGAATTTTTCATGAGTATCTGGATCAGTTTGTAGTAGTCTTTATTGATGACATATTGATTTATTCTAAGACTGAAGCTGAGCATGCAGAGCATTTGAAGATTGTATTGCAAGTGCTGAAGGAAAAGAAATTGTATGCCAAGTTATCCAAGTGCGAGTTCTGGCTGAATGAAGTAAGTTTTCTTGGCCACATTATTTCTGGTAATGGTATTGCTGTAGATCCTTCGAAGGTTGATGCTGTGTCGCAGTGGGAGACACCAAAGTCAGTTACTGAGGTAAGAAGTTTTCTTGGGTTGGCTGGTTATTACCGCAGGTTTATTGAAGGATTCTCGAAGTTAGCACTTCCTTTGACGCAGCTGACTTGTAAAGGAAAAGCATTTGTATGGGATGCTCAATGTGAGAGTAGTTTCAACGAGTTAAAGCAAAGATTGACGACTGCTCCTATTTTGATTTTGCCAAAGCCAGAAGAACCTTTTGTTGTTTATTGTGATGCGTCTAAGCTGGGCTTAGGTGGTGTTCTGATGCAAGATGGCAAGGTGGTAGCGTATGCTTCTAGGCAGCTGAGAGTGCATGAGAAGAATTATCCTACACATGATCTAGAATTGGCAGCCGTGGTTTTTGTTTTGAAGATTTGGAGGCATTATTTGTATGGTTCCAGATTCGAGGTGTTTAGCGACCATAAAAGTTTAAAATATTTGTTTGATCAGAAGGAGTTGAACATGAGGCAGAGAAGGTGGCTTGAGTTGCTTAAGGATTATGATTTTGGCTTGAATTACCATCCTGGTAAAGCTAATGTTGTTGCTAATGCGTTGAGTAGGAAGACATTGCATATGTCGGCTATGATGGTAAAAGAGTTCGAATTGCTTGAACAGTTTAGGGACTTGAGCCTTGTTTGTGAAAGATCACCTCAGAGCGTGCAGTTGGGTATGCTGAAGATAAATAGTGATTTCTTGAATAATATCAAAGAGGCACAGAAGCTTGATGTTAAGTTTGTGGACTTGATGGCAGCTAGTGATCAGAATGTAGATGGTGACTTCAAGGTCGATGAACAAGGTGTGTTGAGGTTTAGAGGAAGGATTTGTATTCCTGATGATGAAGGTTTGAAGAAGTTGATCTTAGAAGAAAGTCATAAGAGTAGTTTGAGTATCCATCCTGGAGCTACTAAAATGTATCATGACTTGAGGAAATTGTTTTGGTGGTCCGGTTTGAAGAGAGATGTTGCCCAATTTGTTTATGCGTGTTTGACTTGCCAGAAGTCCAAGGTTGAACATCAGAAGCCTGCAGGGCTGTTGACTCCGTTAGATGTGCCTGAATGGAAGTGGGATAGCATTTCGATGGATTTTGTAACAAGTCTGCCGAATACCGCAAGAGGGCATGATGCCATTTGGGTCGTGGTCGATAGATTGACTAAGTCGGCACACTTTATTCCGATTAATATGACTTATCCAGTAGCTCAATTGGCGGAGATTTATATCCGTGATATTGTGAAGTTGCATGGTATTCCATCTAGCATTGTGTCGGATAGAGATCCGACGTTTACATCAAGGTTTTGGAAGAGCTTGCAAGATGCATTGGGTTCGAAATTGAGGCTGAGTTCGGCTTATCATCCGCAGACAGATGGTCAGTCGGAGAGAACTATCCAATCCTTAGAAGATTTGTTGAGGGTGTGTGTACTCGAGCAAGGTGGAGCTTGGGACAGCCACTTACCGTTGATAGAGTTCACCTATAATAATAGTTACCATTCGAGTATTGGTATGGCACCGTTCGAAGCTTTGTATGGTCGAAGGTGTAGAACTCCTCTATGTTGGTTTGAGTCGGGTGAAAGTGTTGTATTAGGACCTGAGTTAGTGCAGCAGACTACGGAAAAGGTCAAGATGATAAGAGAAAAGATGAAAGCATCACAAGATCGTCAGAAGAGTTATCATGACAAAAGGAGAAAAGCCCTTGAGTTTCAGGAGGGTGAGCATGTGTTTTTGAGGGTTACTCCGATGACGGGTGTAGGACGTGCATTGAAGTCGAAGAAGTTGACTCCAAAGTTCATTGGTCCTTATCAGATTTCCGAGAGAATTGGAACCGTGGCATATCGGATTGGATTGCCACCGCATCTATCGAACTTGCATGATGTGTTTCATGTCTCGCAGTTGAGAAAGTATGTAGCAGATCCTTCGCATGTTATTCCTAGGGATGATGTGCAGGTTAGAGATAATCTTACTGTTGAGACTTTGCCTTTGAGGATTGATGATCGTAAGGTGAAGCAGCTGAGAGGCAAGGAGATACCTCTGGTTAGAGTTGTTTGGGGCGATGTAACCGGTGAGAGTTTGACTTGGGAATTGGAGAGCAAGATGCAAGAGTCCTATCCTGAGTTGTTTGTTGCTTAAGGTATTATTTCGAGGACGAAATTCTCTAAGTTGGGGAGAGTTGTAACGCCCTAAATTGTTATTTATTTATTTTAGTTGATTTATGTGTGTTTTATGTGTTTTAAAATTATTTATGTTGATTTATGTGAATTATTGATGTTTGCTATTTTGTTATATTTTATTATATGAGAATTAGTAATGATTTTATTATTTAAGTGAAAATAGTAGAAATAATGTTTATTTAGATTAAAGGGATTTATTTGGAATAATTAGAATTAAGGAGGGGGGTTACACTTTAATTAGGAGATTAAGTGAGGAGTTAAGAAAAAGAAAGGTTTTGGGGTTTTGTGGAAAAGGAAAGAAAGAGTCAGACAAAAACATTTTCACGTATCAGTAAGAAATAGACTTTTGAGAGAGAAGAACCAAGAACCAAAGGGGAAGAGCTAGGAAGAGGGAAATTCATCCATTTGTTGTAGAAATTTGCTGAATTAAGGTAAGGGTGGGTTTACTCTTCAATTGTCAATATATATGTATATGATTTCATGAATTTGGATTGAAAATTGGTAGTTTTGGGACTAGGTTTATGAATATGTTGAATTGCTCATTCTTGATGAATTGTGTTGTTAATGATGTTGTTATGAAATGTTTTGATGTTTTGTTGTGCCTTAAACCCATAAACATTGTTTCTAAACCATTTTGGGTGATTGGGGAATCAAAAATGGGATTTTTGGATGATATAGGGTTAGAAAATCGTAGGTGAGAATTCTGCCCAGATGAGCACTCGCTCAAGCGAAATACCCTTCGCTCAAGCGAGCAACTTTTTGCCACGCCCAGTCTGAATTTTAGCCGCTCGCTTAAGCGAGCCACGAGCGAGTGAAAACCAAACTTTCGTCATTTGCGTCGCTTAAGCGAGATTCCCGTCGCTTAAGCGAGAGACGCTAATTCTTGCCCAGGACTGTGTATTTAACCTGTTCGCTTAAGCGAACCAGGAGCGAGCTTCAAGCGAACCAAAACCCAACTTACGTGATTTGACTCGCTCAAGCGAGATGCTGCTCGCTTAAGCGAGCAGGGTCCTGTGCGACCCAAAATGTGATTTTTCTAAGATGTTCTAAACCCAAACCTAAGCTTTCTAAGATGTTTATTGGATTTATTAAGAATTGTTTAGATGATAAAACTTATATATGAAGATGATTAAGATGGAATTATGTATGCTTATGTGCAAATAATTATACTTGCTAAGTTGAATTGCCTTGTTGTTGTGAAATGGTATAGTCCAGTTGGGGAGGGTATCCTAAGTTGTTGTTGTTGTTGGTTGCATGCTGATATGCTCCATTAAGATGTTGGGTTGTATGCTGATATACACCATAGAGTCATTCATACTCATATGCATTTGTTGGGGGCTTATTGCCCTGGAATGTTTATCATTCACTGTTGGGGGCTTATTGCCCTGGAACGCTTTATCGTTCACCTGTTGGGGGCTTATTGCCCTGGGATGCTTTAACCATCCAACTGTTGGGGGCTTATTGCCCTGGAATGCTTAGCATTCAACGCGCGTAGTTGGTACCACATGCATAATGCATTAGATGTTGATGGAGTCTTGCATTAGTTGTAGGTGTGAGTTGTCCTTTTGGGATTGTTGTTGGTGAGAGGTCGCCACAAGTGTTGTTGTTGTTGTGCTGATATTAATCAAAGATGAATTTAAATTATAAAGTTGAGATGATATTGATGATGTTGTTACTAATAGTTGTTACGAACTGTTGTTGTTTTCAATTTACTTTGATGATTCATATATTTGTATATTACTTTTGATTTGTGAACTCACCCCTTCTGCTGGAATTGCCGCCTCGTGGGCAAGTGCAGGTAGCGAAGATTAGTGATGTTGGCTCTTGCGTCTAGGGCTCTGATACATAGTAGGGATGGGGAAGCGTTATCTTTCTTGTATTCCTTTATGTATCATTTATTTGAAGAAGTTGTTGTTGAGATTAAATTATTGGATAATTTTAATATGTTGATGGCCTTTAGTGCCAAGATTATGATGTAGTTGTTGCATATGATTTCCAATTAAAGATTTTCCGCTGCAGAATTTTAACATGATGAAATTGTTGATGGTTTTAAATAGTTTTATATTCTATTTAAATAATTTTGAAAAAAATAGTGTAATACTCCGTTGTTTGTTGAATTACTCTGATTATTATTTTATGAATATTATTATTACGTTATTTCGGGAACGGGGTGCTACACGGAACCTTTGCCTTCTCTCCGACGTGTTTTCAACCATGTTCTCAGAGAAGAAGCCCGAATCATGGGTGAAAAGGAAAGGATGGCTGCAACCAAAGTAGAATCTGGAGGATCCGCCTTTCATACCTCTAATCAAAATAGACAAAAGAAAAGAGATGGGCCAAAGCCAAAGTGTGATCATTGTGGCAAGACTGGTCACATTAAAGCTAGATGTTATGAGATTATAGGGTACCTAGAAAACTGGGACACAAGAAGGACACAACGCTACTCCAAAGATGATGGAGGACAGTCTAGTGCACATCATACACATGCAACTGAAGAAGTAGTGCAGGGGCGTGCATTCCATGGTTCTCGTGTGATGAATCAACATTTATTTGAATCTGGTAAAAACACGTCTTACAAAGATCTAGAATGGGTCTTGGACAGTGGTGCATCGCACCACATGACTCCTCTCTTATCCTTGATGAGAGGGGTGACCAAGATTGAGAAACCTTTCTATATCACTATTCCTACAGGGAGAACAATGCTAGTAGAAAGGATGGGGACTATTGATCTTAACAAAGACATTACTTTACAAAATGTTTTACTTGTTCCTGAGTTTGATTGCAATTTAATTTCAATATTTCAATTGATTCATGATTTAAATTGCTTCGTGACTTATCATCCTAATCATTGTGTGATACAGGACTTTGCCACGAAGAAGAAGATTGGCTTAGGTGATGTACATGGTCGGGTTTATGTGCTGAAGCAACAAGTCGAAGGATCTGCTTTAACAGCTCATCATGAAGACAAAACTGCTCTTTGGCACGCACGCATGGGACACCCTTCACCTCAAGTTATGCAACGCATATCTCAGCTAGTGAGTTTTAATTTTTGTTCAAATAAAGTTCATTGTTGTGACATATGTCATAGATCAAAACAATGTAGACTTCCCTTTCCTATTAGTTATAATAAAGCTGAGAATCCTTTTGATCTTATACATTGTGATTTGTGGGGAAGATATCGTACTAGCTCTCATAGTGGTTGTCATTATTTTCTTACGATTGTTGATGATTTCTCGTGTGCAACATGGGTATACTTGTTAAAAGAGAAAACCGAAGTTCTGAGAATTTTAACAAGTTTTATCCACATGATAAGTACTCAATTTAATGGAAAGATCAAAAGGTTGCGGAGTGACAATGGGACAGAATTTACTAACCATGCATTTCAAGGAATCCTTCAACAAGAGGGAATTCTACATGAGACTTCATGTGTAGGAACACCTCAACAAAATGCAAGGGTAGAGAGAAAACATAGACATATACTCAATGTGGCGCGAGCCTTGAGATTTCAATCTAACTTACCCATCTCATTTTGGGGGGAATGTGTCTTGGCAGCAACCTACCTCATCAATAGAACTCCTACCATGATTAATGATGGATTGACCCCATATGAGAAGTTACTAGGAAAACCCTCATCATATGAACACATTAAGACTTTTGGATGCTTATGCTATGTTAAGAATTCAAGCAAGCAACAAGATAAATTTGATTCTAGAGCAGAAAAGTGTGTGTTTGTGGGGTATCCTAAAGGCCAAAAAGGTTGGACAGTTTACAACCTTAAGACACAAGAGATCTATGTATCAAGAGATGTGGTGTTCTATGAAGACATTTTTCCTTATGTGTCACAAGAAAAGGAAAGCAGTAGAGAAAATTCTTCATCAACATTTGCTCTTGAATCATGTTCTGTTAGAGAAGAAGATGCATCGAACAATGATGGGCAGCAAGATCCAATTATCATCTCCAATGAAGAAATTGAAGAGCAAGTCATTGAAACAAATTCTGATGTGGTCAATGAAGGAGAAGAATCTCATAATGAAGGGGAGAGTGAATCCACGACAAACATAGATTTGGGGACACGGAACAGACACCCACCCAAATGGCTTGGTGATTATTATTGCTACTCAGCTGAGAAAACCCACACATGTACATCGCCGAAGACGTCGACTTCTTCAGGTATAATTTATCCTATATCAAACTATGTAAATTATGATGATTTTTCACAAAAACATCAAGCTTATCTTGCAGCTGTTGAAAGCATTGAAGAGCCCCAATCATACAAGCAAGCCATTCGTAGACAAGAATGGAGAGATGCCATGTCGCAAGAACTTAATGCCTTGGAAGAAAATAAAACATGGGAAATGGCAAGGCTCCCTAAAGGAAAGAAAGCGGTGGGTTGCAGATGGGTATACAAGGTTAAATACAAATTGACCGGTGAAGTTGAGAAATACAAGGCTCGACTCGTGGCGAAAGGATACACACAAGTTGAAGGGGACGACTTCAATGAAACCTTTGCACCCGTTGCAAAAATGACCACAGTGAGGTGTTTACTTACTGTTGCAGTGGCCAAAGGATGGGAACTTCACCAAATGGATGTGAGTAATGCTTTCCTACATGGAGAATTAGATGAGGAAGTGTATATGGAGGTCCCACCAGGTTACAAAGTTTCCAATAAAGAGATGGTGTGTCGCCTAAGAAAGTCATTATATGGTCTTAGGCAAGCCTCACGTAATTGGTATTCAAAATTGTCCCAAGCATTGGTAAAGTATGGCTTCCAAGAATGCGAGGCTGATCATAGTTTTTTTACATACTCTCATGGTTCAATTTTCATAGCTGTATTGGTTTATGTTGATGATCTAGTTGTGACTGGAAATGATGCAGAGTCATGTATAAAATTTAAGCAATACTTGAACAAGTGTTTTCACATGAAGGACTTGGGAGAGTTGAAATATTTTCTTGGTCTAGAGTTGGCCCGTGGCTCCTCTGGATTATTTGTGTGTCAAAGAAAGTATGCTTTGTGTAACACCCCAATTTCCCGACTTATAAATTTCATTAAAATAAAACATACATCAGAGTATCATCACAAAGGAGTGTCACATTTCTCAACAACAAAATCTTTAAACCAAATAAATATTAGTTTGTCCTTTGCATAAATAATCAATGTATAGCAGCGGAATCATAAATTAAATATCCTTCAAAAAGGTCTCATAAACATCTCATAAGTTTCTCAAAAATATTAGAAGTCATTAAATAGTTCAAACATGATACATAAGGAATAGACTCTAACTAAGACCTCATCCCGTTACGTATCAGAGCAATCCTACGTCACACAAGACTCCTCACATCCGCGCATCTAAGACTGGGTACCTGCACTTGCCCACGGGGCGGCAATTCCAGCAGAAGGGGTGAGATTCACAACAGAAATATTAATATATAAATCAAGCAGTTATGATTAACAACATAGCTCATCACATTCTTAACATACAAGGTTAACATCATCATAAACATCTTAAATAAACACATCAACGTCTCAAAACAATCGTCTCATAAAGTGTCAACAAATTGACTCAACTAATGCAACTCTTAACATCTTGACAACATGCATGTGGTACCATATATAAGCATTAATATGCTTCACCGTCGCTTTGAGCAAATGCTCCACCGTCGCTTTGAGCAAAAGCTCCACCGTCTCATAATATGCAAATGCATGGACACGACACTTTAACAAGTCAACATAACTTCTCAAACATCATTAACAACTCAAGGCTGACACATGCAATTATAATAAATACATGGCAGAAGTTCAACTCACTTAACACATACACAAAGGCACATAACATCATCAACATCACTTAACATCGTGCTTATAAATCATTAAAACATAAGTAATACATTGCATTATTATTAACATAAGAGAACCATCATTAATCATCATTACAGAATGCATCTTAAGTCATAAAACATCTCTATCACTACCCAAAGGTGTACTCTCAAAGTCCCATGCGAAACAGATCGCAAAACGAAGCAATAGCCCAGAAATGCACTAACTCGCCACGGCGAGTGATCTGCTCGCCACAGGCGAGTGCTCACAAAGGGTTACTCGCCAAAGGCGAGTTGGGGGCGAACTAGAGGCGAGAAATCCTGGGTGCTCTCGGCCTTTTTGACATTTTTCACCAAAAATCCTCATTTTTAAGCTCTCTAAATCTAATTTGACCAAACCAACTTCACAGGGCATCTCTATAAATATAAGGGCACTCAAAACCATCTAAAGTTTGGCAAAAATCCAAAGTTTAAGGGTCAAGCTCGCCACGGCGAGCTACGCTGCTCGCCTCGCGAGCGATCAAAGCTTACACGCCACGGCGAGTAGTCACTCGCCTCAGGCGAGCGATCTCAGAACCACTACGGGTTCAGTCCAATTCTCACTAAAACCTCTCCAATCTCTCAAGTTAAGTCTCTAATACATCAGCAATGTTGTCCTAGGGGATAATCTAGGTTCTGTAACACATTTCTACACCAATTCACAGCCATCTCACATCAAATTCACAAAATTCATCATAACCCTAGTTCATAAAACCCATCTCAATTCCTCTCAAAACTCTATGCCAATCAATAACAAATGATTTACAATCAATATTAATGGAGTTAGGCTCACCCTTACCTGGAAAAATTGCAGAATTTGCAGCCTAGCTTTTCCTCTTCCTCTTGAACCGTTTTCTCTTTTTTTCCCAATTGTTTGTACGCGCTTTCTGACTTTCCTTAACCTAATTTCCTTTTATACCACCTCCCAACTTATCTAATTCTATCTCAACCCTCATAACTCTTCCTATTTATAAATATAACCCCATCTCTCAAAATATTATATTTTTCCAACAAATCTCTATATTTTCCTTATAAATATTCATATAAACATCACATATATTATTTTATTAAACAATAAAATAATCATCACGTCACACATCATTAACACGTCACAAAATCACCAAAAATCATATAATATATAATAATATACTATATTCTCTAACAAAATAATTAAATAAATGAAGAGGGCGTTACAACTCTCCCCCTCTTAAAGGATTTTCGTCCTCGAAAATTTACCTCGATCAAACAACTCTGGATAGGATTCCAGCATCTTACTTTCTAGCTCCCAAGTCAAGCTTTCACCCGTCGCTCCGCCCCAAACAACTCTCACAAGAGGTATCTCCTTGCCTCTCAACGTCTTTGTCTTTCTGTCTTCAATCCTCACAGGTAAGGTCTCAACCGTAAGGTTGTCCCTAACTTGCACATCATCACTTTGGATCACATGAGACGGATCCGGAACATACTTCCTCAACTGAGATACATGGAAAACATCATGCAAATTCGATAAGTGCGGTGGTAATCCAACACGGTACGCCACCGGCCCAATCCTCTCTGAAATCTGATACGGACCAATAAACCTCGGAGTTAAATTCTTTGATTTCAAAGCTCGTCCAACACCCGTCATGGGAGTCACTCTCAGGAACAAATGATCTCTCTCTTGGAACTCAAGGTCCTTCCTACGCTTGTCATGATAGCTCTTTTGTCGACTCTGCGACGCTTTCATCCTTTCTTGGATCATTCTCACCTTCTCAGTAGTCTGTTGAACGATCTCTGGTCCTAAGACCACTCTTTCACCCGACTCAAACCAGCACAACGGAGTTCTGCATCTCTGACCATACAAAGCCTCAAACGGTGCCATTCCAATGCTCGAATGGTAACTGTTGTTGTATGTGAACTCTATCAACGGAAGATGACTATCCCAAGTCCCTCCCTGCTCAAGTACACAAACCCTCAACAAGTCCTCCAACGACTGAATCGTCCTCTCCGACTGACCATCTGTCTGCGGATGATAAGCCGAACTCAACCTCAACTGAGATCCTAACGCCTCTTGCAAACTCTTCCAAAACCGAGAAGTAAATCTGGGATCCCTATCTGATACGATGCTCGAAGGAACACCATGCAGCTTTACTATCTCTTTAACATAAATTTCCACCAACTGAGCTACAGGAAAGGTAATGTTAATCGGTAGAAAGTGAGCAGACTTTGTCAATCTATCGACAATAATCCAAATAGCATCGTTCCCTCTAGGAGTATTGGGCAAACTCGTCACAAAATCCATGGATATACTATCCCATTTCCACTCCGGTACATCCAAAGGTACCATCATACCAGCCGGTTTCTGATGTTCAATCTTCGATTTCTGACAAACCAAGCAAGAATACACAAATTTTGCCACATCGCGTTTCAAGCCAGACCACCAAAATAACCTCTTCAAATCATGATACATCTTCGTAGCTCCCGGGTGAATACTCAAGCTACTTCTGTGACTCTCTTCAAGAATCATCTTCTTCATTTCATCATTGTCAGGAATGCAAATTCTACCTCTGAATCTTAACACTCCATGATCGTCGACCTTAAAGTCACTATCCTCAGTCTCATTACCAGCAATCAACAAATCTACCAACTTAACATCCTCTTTTTGTGCCTCTCTGATACTTTTCAAGAAATCATTATCGATTCTCAACATCCCCAGTTTTATGCTCTGAGGTGTCCTTTCACAAACTAAGCTCAAATCTCTAAACTGTTCCAACAACTCAAATTCTTTCACCATCAAAGCAGACATATGTATAGTCTTCCTGCTCAAGGCATCTGCAACCACATTAGCCTTACCGGGATGATAATTCAAACCAAAGTCATAATCTTTCAATAACTCAAGCCACCTTCGCTGCCTCATGTTCAACTCCCTTTGATCAAACAAGTACTTCAAGCTCTTGTGATCACTAAACACCTCAAACCTCGAACCATACAAGTAATGTCTCCATATTTTCAATACGAAGACCACAGCTGCCAACTCTAAGTCATGTGTCGGGTAATTCTTCTCATGAACTCTCAACTGTCTTGAAACATAAGCTACCACCTTGCCGTCTTGCATAAGCACACCTCCTAAACCCAACTTGGACGCATCACAATACACCACAAAAGGTTCATCGGGCTTTGGCAAAATCAAAACTGGAGCCGTCGTCAGGCGCTTCTTCAATTCATTGAAACTATTCTCACAATGTACATCCCACACAAAAGACTTACCCTTACACGTCAACTGCGTTAACGGAAGAGCCAACTTAGAAAATCCTTCTATGAACCTCCTGTAGTAACCAGCTAGTCCCAAAAAGCTTCTAATCTCCGTAACCGACTTAGGAGTCTCCCATTGCGATATCGCTTCAACTTTAGACGGGTCAACCGCAATACCTTCACCAGAAATAACATGGCCCAGAAAACTTACTTCATTTAGCCAGAACTCACACTTAGACAATTTAGCATACAGCTTCTTCTCTTTCAGCACTTGCAATACAATCTTCAAATGCTCTGCATGCTCAGCTTCAGTCTTAGAATAGATCAGTATATCATCAATAAAAACCACAACAAATTGATCCAGATACTCATGAAAAATTCTGTTCATATATTCCATAAACACACCAAGCGCATTAGTAACACCGAAAGGCATCACCTTATATTCATAATGACCATAACGTGTCCTAAAGGCCGTCTTCTGCATATCTTCATCCTTCACCTTAATCTGATGGTAACCTGACCTCAAGTCAATCTTGCTAAATACCTTTGCACCCACTAACTGATCCATCAAGTCGTCAATCCTCGGAAGTGGATACCTATTCTTTATCGTCACTTTATTCAACTGACGGTAATCAATACACAACCGCATGCTACCATCCTTCTTCTTTACCAACAACATCGGTGCACCCCATGGCGAAACACTCGGTCTAACAAATTTCTTGTCAAGCAAGTCTTCTAACTGTTTCTTTAACTCAGCTAACTCCGAAGCTGACATACGGTAAGGTGCCATCGACACCGGCTTCGTTCCCGGAACAAGATCGATAGAAAACTCGACTTCCCTCTCTGGAGGCACATCAGGAATTTCATCTGGGAAAACTTCAGGGAAGTCGCACACCACCTGTAGCTTATCAATCACCGCTTGATTCTCTAACGATAAGGAAGCCATCAACGAAAACATCAACATTCCATCACGTTCCAGTTGTTTCAGTTGCTTGGTAGATAAGAACTCCGCACCACTTTCCTCTTCGGCGGAAGAGAAACGTACCGTCTTGCTAAAACAATTAATAAGCACATGGTTGTACTCTAACCAATTCATACCCAGAATTACATCCATCCCAACCAACGGCAGACACACTAAATCAACCTCAAAATCTCGACCAAACATAGACAAGGGACATCTTAAACAGTCAAGGGAAGTAGTCACCGAACCCTTGGCTGGAGTTTCGACAACCATTTCCCCATTCATATCAGATACAGCAAGATTTAAATTTGCAGCACAATCAAGAGCAATAAAACAATGCGTAGCACCGGTATCAATAATAGCAACTAAAGATTAATCAGCAATATAACAAGTACCTCTGATCAAACGATCATCACTCTCAGTCTGTGTGCCAGTCAACGCGAACACCCTTCCAGTGGTCTTAGTCTTCTTCGGTTGCTTGCACTGCGAACCAATATGCCCTTGCTCATTGCAGTTGAAACACACAACATCATCAAATTTGCAGTCATTAGTAGTATGCCCCTTCTGACCACAACGATAACACCTTTTAACATCAGCCGTACACACATTACTCTTGTGGCCTTTCTCACCACAAGTAAAACAAGTAATCTCAGCAGGAACATTCTTCTTCTGAGGTCTTCTCTCATCATTCACTCTTTGCTTCCCTTTATCTCTAGGGGCATCATAAGGTTTAGGACGACTTTGCTGGCCCTTAGCTTTCCGATCATTCACTACCTTGTAGTGAGCCTTCGTATCCTCCTCATATATTCTGCAACTACTCACCAGCTCGGAAAAGTTGCGGATCTTCTGATAACCGATAGCCCTCTTGATATCTGCGCGCAAACCATTCTCAAACTTGATGCATTTTGAAAATTCAGCCGTCTCGGGGGTATAGTGCGGATAAAACTTGGCCAACTCCACAAACTTAGCCGCATACTCGGTCACCGACATGTTCCCTTGCTTAAGCTCCAGGAACTCTATTTCTTTCTTCCCACGAACATCTTCTGGAAAGTACTTATCAAGGAACTCCCTCCTGAACATAGCCCAAGTAACTTCAGCCCCGCCTTGTTCCAGTATGGGTAGAAGGCTAACCCACCAATCATCAGCCTCTTCAGCAAGCATGTGCGTACCAAAACGCACTTTCTGAGCATCCTCACATTGCATGACCCGGAACACCCTCTCAATCTCCTTGAGCCATGTCTGGGCTCCATCTGGATCGTATCTCCCCTTGAAGGTGGGAGGATGGTTCCTCAAGAAGGTCTCTAGCATCCTCACTTCAGCATTAGCACCAGCATTGACATTAGGTTGCTGTCCTACAGCCTGGGCAACAGCCTCCAAAGCAGCAGCAATCGCAACATCGTTTCTACCAGCCATCTTAGTTCTCTGGAAAGCAAACATAAGTTAGAATAATACAACATAGTATTCTAACTCTAGGTGATGACATGCTGTCATTACGTAATTTCTATGTATATTTTATCATTTTATGGAGTCACAAAGCAACTTAAGCAGCAAGAAACGCATGAAAAGCAAGAAAAAGCAAGAAAACTGAAGAATGGTGCAAGTCACAAAAACGTGTCACGCTTGCTAGAAAACGTGACACGTTTTCACAAGTCAGAGAGCATGTTTTGAGAAGAAAGAAGAACGTGTCACGTTGGCAAAAACGTGACACGTTTTGTGAAACCCTAATTTGGTTGCTTGCTACTGAAGGAGAAAACGTGACACGTTTTACTTAAAACGTGACACGTTTTGGGCGAATTTCTGGGCCTATTTCAGCTGAAGTCTTTTCTGTAAACAAGGGTTACGAATCTTGGAGAGCAAAGTGCGATTTGGACATCAAGGTGACTGCAAGGAGGACGATTTCTTCATCCTTTTACCAGTTACATGTATGTTTTAATGATTCAATTGATTATGCTATTTGTAAACATTGTTATGAGTAGCTAAATCTCTTAGAGATTGGATCCGAGATGATTCTGTGTAAACCCTAGTTGATCTTATGTTGCTGTGATGAAACTCTATTCCATATTAATGATTATTTAAGTCTTTATTCAATTCAATTGTTCTTAATGCTTTTTATATCCTGATCAAATATAGATATGTTTTCGTGAGAATGAATGACTACTAACCCTAGCTTTCAACTTAGACTTAATTGAATTGTTCTAATAAACATGGTTAGTCTAGGAATGGATAATCGTTTATTAGTGATATTAGGTTAACGTGCTTAAACCTTCGAGAATTATTAGACCACCTAAGGAATTAGGGGTTGTAGTTTAAGAAGAGGGACCTAACTCAAGGGATTGATTAGGGCTATTTTGTTAACTATCGTGGGACTTAAAGAACCATTAATAGGAATAGAATACAGTAACCAATTACGGGAAACATAGAGGATTCGACGATCCGATCTCATCTCTCTCCATATTTTCTAAACAAACTTTATCATTTTGTTATTTTTGTTATTAAAACAAACAAATCTACCGCCTAGTGGCAAAACTATAATAACCTTTAAACATCCTATTGCATAACGAAATTAACTTATTGCGATTAAAAACAATCCTCGTGGGATCGATATTTTACTACTTCGATAGTATTTGGTGCACTTGCCAAACGTCTATCAAGTTTTTGGCGCCGTTGCCGGGGATTGTTGATTTATTTCAATAAGGCAATTTAGTTATAATTTAGGATTTCTGCATTTTATTTTCTGTTTTTAAATTTTTTTGTTACTTTTATTGGTGCAGTGCTACTAAGGTATTTTGCTGTTTATGCGAGGTCGACAAAGCAAGGACGATTTACAGTTCGATCCGGAGATAGAAAGGACTGAACGAGCCAATCGGAGAGCTGCTCGGTTGTCAAAGTCAGTCCCACCCATCGTAAAAGGGCGGTCACCTAGTCCGCCACCGGCTGAATCCTTGAAGTCTATCTCTCCTACACCAAGTATCATGGGAGACGCTGAACCGAGACCTAAGTTGGGAGACTACGGGCTAGCTACTCACCGTGGTCAGCTGACACACACCTTCCGACCTGCCAACCCTGCTGCTTTTGACATTAAGAGCACCGTCCTGAATGGGTTGAGAGACAAGCAATTCGATGGCACTGAAGCCATGAGCCCACATGAGCACTTGAGTCGGTTTGCAGAGACTTGTGAATTCTGCGTACCTCCAGCTACGGTTACTGATAGCCAGAAGAAGCTGCGGTTATTTCCGTTTACATTGACGGGAAGAGCTAGAGATTGGTTGCTAACCATTCCGGGTGGTACCATTCAAACATGGGAGGAGCTCGAGCTGAGGTTCCTAGAGAAGTACTTCCCTATGTCCAAATATTGGGAAAAGAAGATGGAGATTCAAAATTTCAAGCAAGGGGAGACTGAATCTTTATATGATGCATGGGAAAGATTTACATTGATGCTGAAGAGGTGTCCCAACCATGAACTGTCTGAGAAACAATACCTCCAAATCTTCACCGAAGGCTTGATACATAACATTAGAATGTTTCTAGATGCCTCAGCTGGAGGCAGCCTTAAAAACAAGACCGATCATGAAGTCGAAGCCTTAATTGAAAGCATGGCTCAAAACGAGTACCGTGATAATGTGGAGAAGAAGAAAAGAGGAGTATATGGGGTCAGCGACACTACATCTATCCTAGCTAACCAAGCAGCCATGAACAAGCAAATCGAAGCTCTAACTAAGGAGTTCCAAGGGTTCACTTTGGCTAACAAGCAACAAGTGGCAGCTGTTAAGTGTGATCTATGTGGAGAAGGACATGCAAATGGTGAGTGTGTACCGGAAGGATTTAGTGAGGAGTTTGTGAACTATGTTAACTTTCAAAGACAAAATCCTTACTACAACCCCGGGTTTAACAAGCATCCTAACTTGAGTTATTCTAACAACAACACTCTAAACCCTCTACTTCCAAATCCTCAACAACAACAACAACCGAGAAAGCCTTCAGCTCTTGAAGAAACAATGGTGAATTTCATGAAGATGACTCAAAGTAACTTTGAAGAGATGAAGAAGAGCCAAGAAGCTGAGAGAAAAAACAATGAAGCTTCGAGGAAGTTGCTTGAGACGCAAATCGGACAAATGGCTAAACAGTTGGCTGAACAAAGCAAGGGAGGATTCTCAGGTAATACTAAGGATAACCCGAAAAATGAAACTTGCAATGTTATTGAACTTAGGAGCAAAAAGGTGCTCACACCTTTAGTTCCAAGAGTTAAGAAAACAGTTGATGATGTTGCGACAGAGGAGGTAGAAATAGATTGTGAAGTTGAAAAAGAATTGGAGGGAGTAGTTGAAAAAGAAAGTGATCAAGGAGAAGTTGAAAAAGAAAAGAAGGAAAAATCAGAGGGAGAAAAAAGTGAGAGATTAGTAGATGAAGACTCGATCTTGAGGAAGTCTAAGAGCCAAATTTTGAAAGATGGTGATAAACCACAAGTTGTACCATCTTATGTAAAGCTTCCATATCCTCATCTAGCTAAGAAGAAAAAGAAAGATGAAGGCCAATTTAAAAAGTTCATGGAACTTTTCTCACAACTCCAGGTGAATATTCCTTTTAGTGAAGCCCTTGATCAAATGCCCGTGTATGCAAAGTTTATGAAGGAGTTATTAACCGGAAGAAGGAAGCCAAAAGATGACGAGAATATAGCTCTTTCAGAAAACTGTAGTGCTATCATCCAAAACAAACTTCCACCGAAGATGAAAGATCCAGGCGCTTTTACCATTCCTTGTTCTATTGGATCGGTGAAGGTGGGTAGAGCTTTATGTGACTTAGGGGCAAGTATCAACTTGATGCCTCTATCTATGATGAAGAAGCTTGGATGTGGTCAACCAAAACCAACAAGAATGACCCTCACTTTAGCTGATCGGTCCATCTCTTATCCTTTTGGTGTTTTGGAAGATGTGCTCGTAAAGGTAAATGAGTTAGTATTTCCTGCTGACTTTGTTATCATGGATATGGCTGAAGATGATGAGACACCGCTCATCCTAGGAAGACCTTTCCTTGCAACTGGTCGTGCTTTAATTGACGTCGAATTGGGCCAACTTATGTTAAGGTTCCATAACGAACAAGTGGTGTTTAACATTTTTGAAGCCATGAAACATAGAGCTGAAAATCCCAAGTGCTACCGGATTGACGTTGTTGATGAAATCGTTGAAGACAATTCTCGAGAACCTCAACCAACACAACCTATGGAGAAAGCAATTGTAAATTCTATAGAGAATTGTGACAATGATGAAGATCTTGAGGTGCAGGAATGTGTGAAGCAATTGGAGGCAAGCAAACAAGAGGTGGCATCGGAAAAAATAGAAAGGTTACTTCTTGACAAGAATGAGGGGGCGCTCACTTTGGGTGTGGAAGAGGAAAAAAATCCTGAACTAAAAGAACTTCCTTCTCACTTAAAGTATGTCTTCTTAAGCAAAAATGCTTCTAAACCGGCAATCATCAGCAGCACTTTGACACCTTTAGAAGAAGAAAAATTGATGAGGGTGTTAAGGGAGAACGAAGGAGCGTTGGGGTGGAAAATTTCTGATTTGAAGGGTATTAGTCCAGCTTATTGCATGCATAAAATTCATATGGAGGCTGAATACAAACCAGTTGTTCAACCTCAACGGAGACTGAACCCCACAATGAAGGAAGTTGTAAAGAAAGAAGTGCTGAAACTTCTAGAGGCAGGTATGATTTACCCTATCTCTGATAGCTCTTGGGTAAGTCCTGTCCATGTGGTGCCTAAGAAAGGAGGAATGACGGTGGTGGCTAATGAGAAAAATGAATTGATTCCCACCCGTACCGTCACTGGTTGGAGGATGTGCATCGATTATCGGAGGTTAAATACCGCAACAAGGAAGGATCACTTCCCGTTACCATTTATGGATCAAATGATAGAGAGGTTGGCTGGCCAAGCCTTTTATTGCTTTCTGGATGGGTATTCGGGGTATAATCAAATTGCGGTGGCTCCGGAAGATCAAGAGAAGACTGCCTTCACGTGTCCGTTTGGTATCTTTGCTTATAGGAGAATGCCCTTTGGGCTGTGTAATGCGCCGGCGACCTTTCAAAGGTGTATGCTCTCCATCTTCTCTGACATGATCGAGAAGAACATCGAGGTATTTATGGACGACTTTTCTGTTTTCGGTAAGTCTTTTGATCAATGTTTAGTCCACCTAGATGCCGTCCTTAAAAGATGCACCGAAACTAACCTCATTTTAAATTGGGAAAAATGCCATTTCATGGTAAACGAGGGTATAGTTTTGGGGCATAAGATAAGTGCTAAAGGTATCGAGGTGGACCAAGCGAAAATAGAGGTTATAGAGAAACTTCCCCCTCCTATAAATGTTAAAGGAGTGAGGAGTTTCCTGGGGCATGCTGGGTTTTATCGGCGTTTCATTAAAGATTTTTCAAAAATTTCAAAGCCCCTTTGTAACCTCTTGGTCAAAGAAAATGATTTCAAATTTGATGATGAGTGCTTAAATGCTTTTTCTTTGATTAAAACCAAGTTGGTTACTGCACCAATAATCATTGGACCCGATTGGGATTTACCGTTTGAATTAATGTGTGATGCAAGTGATTACGCTGTTGGTGCAGTTTTAGGCCAACACAAGAACAAATTTTTCCATGCCATTTATTACGCAAGCAAAGTTTTGAATGAAAATCAAGTAAATTACGCGACCACTGAGAAAGAATTGCTTGCGGTAATTTTTGCCTTGGAAAAATTTCGTTCTTATCTAATCGGCTCCAAAGTCATTGTGTTTACAGATCATGCAGCCCTGAAGTACCTACTGACGAAAGGAGATTCCAAGCCTCGGCTGTTGAGGTGGATCCTTTTGTTACAAGAGTTTGATCTTGAAATTCGTGATAAAAAGGGAGTTGAGAATGTGGTGGCTGATCACCTCTCCCGGTTGGAAAATAAGGAGGTGACGAAGAAGGAAAAGGCCATCATGGCCGAGTTTCCGGATGAGCAGCTGTTCGCTGTTGAAGGGAGGCCGTGGTTCGCCGACATGGCAAACTACAAGGCTGGTAACATAGTACCAGATGACTTGAACTCGGCCCAAAAGAAGAAGTTCTTCAAGGATTCAAACCACTATCTGTGGGATGATCCTTATCTGTTTAAGGTAAGCACTGACGGGTTAATTAGACGTTGTGTTGCAGGTGAAGAAGCGAATAGTATCATGTGGCACTACCATAGCTCAGCTTATGGGGGCCACCATAGTGGAGAAAGAACCGCTGCAAAGATCTTGCAAAGTGGCTTCTGGTGGCCCACCTTGTTCAAGGACTGCCAAGACTTTGTGCGGCGGTGTGACAAATGCCAAAGGACAGGTAACATTTCTAAGAGGAATGAGATGCCCCTAACAGGAATACTTGAAATAGAACCATTTGATTGTTGGGGCATTGATTTTATGGGGCCTTTCCCTCCCTCTTACTCTTATCTTCATATTCTAGTTTGTGTCGATTATGTTACTAAGTGGGTTGAAGCGATACCATGTGTTGCTAATGATGCCCGAACTGTCGTCAATTTTCTCCAAAAGAATATTTTCACTAGGTTTGGAACACCTAGAGTCTTGATCAGTGATGGGGGGAAGCACTTTTGCAACAACCTTCTTGAAAATGTGCTCAAAAAGTATAACATCAAGCACAAAGTTGCAACTCCCTATCACCCACAAACTAGTGGTCAAGTAGAGGTTTCAAACCGTCAATTGAAACAGATTCTAGAGAAGACAGTTGCGTCTAATAGGAAGGATTGGTCCAAAAAGTTAGATGACGCACTGTGGGCATATAGGACAGCCTTTAAGACTCACATTGGGTTTTCACCCTATCAACTAGTCTATGGTAAGGCTTGTCATCTTCCAGTCGAGTTAGAGCATAAAGCTTACTGGGCCATCAAGGCCTTAAATTTTGATCAAGTAGCCGCTGGTAAGAAAAGACTTTTGAAACTTAATGAACTTGAGGAGATGAGGCTTAGAGCGTATGAAAATGCGCTCATCTATAAAGCCAGGACTAAAAGGTATCATGACAAAAACTTAGTATCTAGGGAAATTAACTCTGGACAACTAGTGTTGTTATATAACTCCAGGTTGAAGCTGTTTCCTGGAAAGCTCAAGTCGAAGTGGTCTGGACCTTTCTTGGTCAAGAGCGTGTCACCATACGGAGCTGTTGAACTAATCACGCCGGAGGGTGACAGGAGTTTCAAAGTGAATGGACAAAGAGTTAAGCCATATCTGGGTGGCGACCTACCAAAAGAAAGGGTAGGGTTGATGCTGAAGGACCTATAAAGGTCCGTAGTAGTCAAGCTAGTGACGGTAAAGAAGCGCTTTGTGGGAGGCAACCCACCGTTAGTTTTTCGCAGGTAATAGTTCTTTTATATTTTCTTTCGCATTTTATTGCTTTCAAAAATCAAAAATACAAAAATATTTTCGCTGAAACGATCAGAGGAAGAAAAATTTCAAGTCCAATACTGGGCAAAACGCGACACGTTTTGGGCAAAACGTGCCACGTTTTTGCCACCTCTGAAGCATCTCAAAAACAAGCATTCTGTTTAGCAAAAACGTGTCACGCCGGCCAAAACGTGACACGTTTTCTGGGAACCAAATTTTTCAAAAGAGTGGAGCGTGTCACGTTTCGCCCAAACGTGACACGTTTATTGGGTGGTTTCAAAAATTTTACCGTTACAAAACGAAAAACGTGACGCGTTTTTTGGCCAAACGTGACACGTTTTTCTCCCCTATATATACCCTTCACACGAAAATTAGCCCATTCACTTCCAAAAGTAGCCAAACTCTGTCAAAATTTTCCCAGAACCCTAACCTACGAACTTCTCAACTTTCTACACCAAAAACCTTCAATTTTCCATCTCAAAATCACCAAAACAACCACAAAAATTACCATCAACATCATCAACCTCCCCAAATTCATCATCCTCACCTAACCTCAAAACCCTAATCTCAAACTTTCACTTTTCCTTTGACCTAACCCTAAACCTTCACCATGGTTGATACTAGAAAGAAAGGAAAAGCCCCACAAGCAAAAAAATCCAAAACCACCGCCAAACGAAAACAACCGGTTAAACCCACAGCCCCACCAGCCGTACCACCCACTCTAGCTTACCGTTTCCATGACATCCCGGCCCGTGACCGCTTCAAAGAAATCAGAAGTTATCGGGTGATACCAGAGAGGGGGTTCCTACTCCCTAAATTGTTAGGCAACCCTGAGTTTGAACAAATTATCACGGCTCGAGGGTGGGACGGGCTGAATAATATGGTGTTCCAAGAGGCCAACAAGACTATGGCGCTTGAGTTTTATGCCAATGCTCGGTTCTCTGGGCGGCGGTATGAATCTTATGTGAGGGGGAAGACCATTGATTTCTCCCCTGAGGCTATCAATACCATGCTGAAGATCGCTCCCCCGGAACAATGTGATGTCAAGAGGAGGAGGGAGACATGTGCTAACTAGGACGAGGAGACGTGGGAAGAGGTGAAAGCCTTACTGTGTGTGGAGGGCGCTCAATGGCAGAAGAGCAGGAAGATGTTGCTGAAAGCTGATTTCAAGCCGGTTGCTAAGGCTTGGGCATCATTTGTGGTGCAGACATTAGAAGGTACTTCCTGTTCATCTGAGATTCCCTTATCTCGGGTGCATACTGTTGCTGCCATCATGGAGGGTAGCCCAATAAATATTGGTGAATTGATTGCCAACAACATTGCTGAGTTTGTCCAAGGGAACAAGAAAGCCATCCCTCACATGAGCCTCATCAACTGGCTTTGTGAGGAAGCCGACTGCGAGTGCTACATAAATGACCTCGAGGCAAAAATGATGAAGCCAATCACGGATAACTACATGGAGGTTTTTCTGAAGGATTATTTGGAGCGCATGCAGCAGTTGGGAGCTGAGGAGGAAGCAGGCCCTCAGCCTCAGCCACCACCACAACAGCCCCCGCCTCAGCCAGAGTTGGTGTCGGGAGAAGGAAGCAGCCAACAAGGTGCCCATGCACCTCTTCATCCCATGATGCTGGACTACATGTTCGGCCACTGCAACTGGATGAATGAGGTGTCAGACCAAGAGTATTGGAACCGTCCTAGGTTCGGGCCAGAGCTTACTGAGGCAGTCTGCCTCAACAGGAGAGCGATTACTGGGTCTTTTGACCGTTTTGATGGGTCCGAGGAGGCGATGGACCAATACTTTGATGTCACCAGAGGTCGTGCCCAAGCAAGAGAGCAGGAGATTAGGGCAGACTTTGCTGCTGGTGGTGCGAGGTCGAGGTCGCATTTTGGCGAAGACACCTATGAGGAGCAGAACCCGAGCACATGGATTGACCCAAACTTGATGCAGGATTGATGGGCTACTGATGGCTCATCTATTATTCCTATTATTTTTTCTGTTTGTTTCAGCAGTTTTCCTTTCATTTTGATGTACTTTTTAATTTTATTTTCGAACAATTTAAAGTTTAATCAGTTGTATCCCCCTGTGATGTAATTGAGCCTGAACTTGTTTATTACTGATGAATTTATGTGTTTTATTGACCTTTTACAGTTTAGTAACAAATGTGTGCTCAAGTGATTTTTCCAAAAGTTCATAAGGAGGAGTGACTTGAGTAAAAGGCGAAGTGTACGGCAGTGCTAGGTAGTCACAACTCCCAGATATCATAACTGTAAGGTTCATGGCCAAATTTTCTTTTTTAAATTTACTTATATAGAGTGTTCCATGCATCTACATTTCTAGAACTTGCATTGTTTCTTTTCTGTCGGTTGGTTTATGTCAAATACACACTGAGGCAAAAGTGCTTGGTCCTGTGAGCCTTTTGAAGCCTACCCTGATTATATTGCATTCATCCTTTTCTTAAACAAGTTGAGCCGGTAGGATAGAACTTTTTGTTCGGTGACAACCTACATTACAAACTTAGAGACTTGTAGGATTTATCCCATAATGTTTTTCTGAGTTAGGCATGATAGAATGTTGCTAAGGATTAAGTTTGGGGTTGCTTTTGGAATTTGCAACCAATTAAGTTTGGGGTGGGGAACTAGAGAACAATACAAAAGAAAAAAAAAGAGAGAAAAAAAAAATATAATATACATACACTCTAAAAAAGGTGTATCAAAAAAAAAAGAGAATTAAAAAGGGACAAAGACATTTAAAATCCGAGTAACTTCAAACTCGAGTGTCCCTATGTTGACTAATGTTCTCTAGCCCCATTTTCTGACTAAGAATTGTGTTACATAGGTGAAAGATGATTGAATTATGCTCTAACTGACGTAGGAGCGCCTAACTCGCATTTTGTGTAGCCTACTTATCCAAATATCATCCCACCTTCACCTAAGCCCCGTTATAACCCTTAAAGACCTCAAAGTGTGTATTGATATTGACTTTAATTGACGTTTAGAAACTTTTCAAGCGTATGGTAATATGTAGCTTTGCATGTGATTGAGTGTGAACCCTATTCATTTTGTGCGTGGAGTTGTGAATTGGTGGATGCATTCAAGTCAAACTGGCTCACCTTTAGCTAGTAAGGAGATGAACTTTTTGGATTACCATCACTTGAGCAGGTACCTGTTATTTTACTGTCAACTGTCAATTTTGCATGTAAATTCCTTGGGGACAAGGAATGGTTTAAGTTTGGGGTTGTGATGACATGCTGTCATTACGTAATTTCTATGTATATTTTATCATTTTATGGAGTCACAAAGCAACTTAAGCAGCAAGAAACGCATGAAAAGCAAGAAAAAGCAAGAAAACTGAAGAATGGTGCAAGTCACAAAAACGTGTCACGCTTGCTAGAAAACGTGACACGTTTTCACAAGTCAGAGAGCATGTTTTGAGAAGAAAGAAGAACGTGTCACGTTGGCAAAAACGTGACACGTTTTGTGAAACCCTAATTTGGTTGCTTGCTACTGAAGGAGAAAACGTGACACGTTTTACTTAAAACGTGACACGTTTTGGGCGAATTTCTGGGCCTATTTAAGCTGAAGTCTTTTCCGTAAACAAGGGTTACGAATCTTGGAGAGCAAAGTGCGATTTGGACATCAAGGTGACTGCAAGGAGGACGATTTCTTCATCCTTTTACCAGTTACATGTATGTTTTAATGATTCAATTGATTATGCTATTTGTAAACATTGTTATGAGTAGCTAAATCTCTTAGAGATTGGATCCGAGATGATTCTGTGTAAACCCTAGTTGATCTTATGTTGCTGTGATGAAACTCTATTCCATATTAATGATTATTTAAGTCTTTATTCAATTCAATTGTTCTTAATGCTTTTTATATCCTGATCAAATATAGATATGTTTTCGTGAGAATGAATGACTACTAACCCTAGCTTTCAACTTAGACTTAATTGAATTGTTCTAATAAACATGGTTAGTCTAGGAATGGATAATCGTTTATTAGTGATATTAGGTTAACGTGCTTAAACCTTCGAGAATTATTAGACCACCTAAGGAATTAGGGGCTGTAGTTTAAGAAGAGGGACCTAACTCAAGGGATTGATTAGGGCTATTTTGTTAACTATCGTGGGACTTAAAGAACCATTAATAGGAATAGAATACAGTAACCAATTACGGGAAACATAGAGGATTCGACGATCCGATCTCATCTCTCTCCATATTTTCTAAACAAACTTTATCATTTTGTTATTTTTGTTATTAAAACAAACAAATCTACCGCCTAGTGGCAAAACTATAATAACCTTTAAACATCCTATTGCATAACGAAATTAACTTATTGCGATTAAAAACAATCCTCGTGGGATCGATATTTTACTACTTCGATAGTATTTGGTGCACTTGCCAAACGTCTATCACTAGGCAACGTCACTCGACTCTCTAATTGGCCGGACGGACCGACTTGCTCTGATACCAATTGTAACACCCCAATTTCCCGACTTATAAATTTCATTAAAATAAAACATACATCAGAGTATCATCACAAAGGAGTGTCACATTTCTCAACAACAAAATCTTTAAACCAAATAAATATTAGTTTGTCCTTTGCATAAATAATCAATGTATAGCAGCGGAATCATAAATTAAATATCCTTCAAAAAGGTCTCATAAACATCTCATAAGTTTCTCAAAAATACTAGAAGTCATTAAATAGTTCAAACATGATACATAAGGAATAGACTCTAACTAAGACCCCATCCCGTTATGTATCAGAGCAATCCTACGTCACACAAGACTCCTCACATCCGCGCATCTAAGACTGGGTACCTGCACTTGCCCATGGGGCGGCAATTCCAGCAGAAGGGGTGAGATTCACAACAGAAATATTAATATATAAATCAAGCAGTTATGATTAACAACATAGCTCATCACATTCTTAACATACAAGGTTAACATCATCATAAACATCTTAAATAAACACATCAACGTCTCAAAACAATCGTCTCATAAAGTGTCAACAAATTGACTCAACTAATGCAACTCTTAACATCTTGACAACATGCATGTGGTACCATATATAAGCATTAATATGCTTCACCGTCGCTTTGAGCAAATGCTCCACCGTCGCTTTGAGCAAAAGCTCCACCGTCTCATAATATGCAAATGCATGGACACGACACTTTAACAAGTCAACATAACTTCTCAAACATCATTAACAACTCAAGGCTGACACATGCAATTATAATAAATACATGGCAGAAGTTCAACTCACTTAACACATACACAAAGGCACATAACATCATCAACATCACTTAACATCGTGCTTATAAATCATTAAAACATAAGTAATACATTGCATTATTATTAACATAAGAGAACCATCATTAATCATCATTACAGAATGCATCTTAAGTCATAAAACATCTTTATCACTACCCAAAGGTGTACTCTCAAAGTCCCATGCGAAACAGATCGCAAAACGAAGCAACAGCCCAGAAATGCACTAACTCGCCACGGCGAGTGATCTGCTCGCCACAGGCGAGTGCTCACAAAGGGTTACTCGCCAAAGGCGAGTTGGGGGCGAACTAGAGGCGAGAAATCCTGGGTGCTCTCGGCCTTTTTGACATTTTTCACCAAAAATCCTCATTTTTAAGCTCTCTAAATCTAATTTGACCAAACCAACTTCACAGGGCATCTCTATAAATATAAGGGCACTCAAAACCATCTAAAGTTTGGCAAAAATCCAAAGTTTAAGGGTCAAGCTCGCCACGGCGAGCTACGCTGCTCGCCTCGCGAGCGATCAAAGCTTACTCGCCACGGCGAGTAGTCACTCGCCTCAGGCGAGCGATCTCAGAACCACTACGGGTTCAGTCCAATTCTCACTAAAACCTCTCCAATCTCTCAAGTTAAGTCTCTAATACATCAGCAATGTTGTCCTAGGGGATAATCTAGGTTCTGTAACACATTTCTACACCAATTCACAGCCATCTCACATCAAATTCACAAAATTCATCATAACCCTAGTTCATAAAACCCATCTCAATTCCTCTCAAAACTCTATGCCAATCAATAACAAATGATTTACAATCAATATTAATGGAGTTAGGCTCACCCTTACCTGGAAAAATTGCAGAATTTGCAGCCTAGCTTTTCCTCTTCCTCTTGAACCGTTTTCTCTTTTTTTCCCAATTGTTTGTACGCGCTTTCTGACTTTCCTTAACCTAATTTCCTTTTATACCACCTCCCAACTTATTTAATTCTATCTCAACCCTCATAACTCTTCCTATTTATAAATATAACCCCATCTCTCAAAATATTATATTTTTCCAACAAATCTCTATATTTTCCTTATAAATATTCATATAAACATCACATATATTATTTTATTAAACAATAAAATAATCATCACGTCACACATCATTAACACGTCACAAAATCACCAAAAATCATATAATATATAATAATATACTATATTCTCTAACAAAATAATTAAATAAATGAAGAGGGCGTTACACTTTGGACATTCTAAATGAATGTGGAATGCTAGCTTGCAAACCTTCATCCATCCCTCTTGAACCAAACCATAAGTTAGCATTAGATTCAAGTCCTTTATATGAAAATCCTTCACAGTACCGTAGGTTGGTGGGACGGCTTATTTACCTTACAATCACTAGACCAGAATTAACGTATACTGTCCATATTCTAAGTCAGTTTATGCAGGAACCTCACCAGGGGCATTGGGACGCGGCCATGCTTGTTTTGAGGTACTTGAAGTCTTCATCGGGGCAGGGAATTATCATTCCAAGAGATAATGACCTCAAACTAGTTGCGTATTGTGATTCAGATTATGCATCATGTCCAGTAACCCGAAGATCAATATCAGGCTATGTAATGAAATTGGGAGCAGCTCCCATATCATGGAAAACCAAGAAGCAAACTACTGTATCAAGGTCCTCAAGTGAAGCAGAGTACAGAGCAATGGCTCATGCCACAAGTGAAGTCATATGGTTACGAAGATTACTTGCGCATTTACATGTAAGATGTGATTCTCCTACAGTTCTACATTGCGACAATCGTGCTGCTATACATTTAGCTTCGAATCCGGTTTTCCACGAAAGAACAAAACACATTGAAGTAGATTGTCACTTCATTAGAGAATTTCTTGTAAAGGGAGTTATCTCTACTGTTCACATACCAACAAAATCACAACAAGCTGACATCTTCACAAAATCATTGGGAACAAAACAATTTCGAGAACTATCAATCAAGTTGGGATCTCATCATCCTCAATCTCCAACTTGAGGGGGAGTAATGAGCTGTATTTTATTGTGTCATATTTACCATTCATTGTGACAGATTGTACGTCAATGAGCTAGTCCATGAATTAGAGTTATTCTACTTTATTTTGATTTACTGTGTTTGATTGTATAGTCAATTAGATTTAAATGACTTCCTAAAATAGAGCCATGACCTCTCTTTTGTATGGCTATATAATCATTGTAAATACACAGATAAACTCAATTGAATAGAAACATTCTTTTTATCTCTGTTTCTGTCATTTCAATAAAATTTAAACCCTAGTTATCCATTTCCCTTCTCCACCTCCAGATATATAATTAACAAAAAGTTACAAAATCATACAAATGATACCCATTTCTCCACGTATGGCTTCACTTCCTCAACTTCCTCAAGTTACAAACCAATAAATTATCATTGCATATGGCCCTGTCCAGCCGCTGTGCGATAAAAGAATTCCCACATCTCAAATACTCCAAGTATATCTCACTCCTTTTGCATCTAGATGAATCAAAGCACAAGAATTTGTCTAATGCAGCAATTCATAACAGGCTGCATGTTGGAACATTGGTGTGGAAAGAAATTGAAAGGTTGGAAAATTAAACACCAAGCAATTAAATTTTGATCTAATATTGTGCTAATTGAAAAAAATAGAGTATTGGGGTCCCACATAAAATATAACACAGACATTAGTAATGTTTATATTGCGGTATTTAATTTTAAATACTAATGATAATAATAATTGTAATTATTATTTTTATTCATGGATATCACTTCCCATAATTTTAGGTTATGTTGGTTGTGATAAGATTGAGAATCCAACTGAATTTCCTATCCTCTTTCATAAGGTTGTTTCATCTAATTTTGTGAATTTGTTTCTTTTTGAACTTATCCGATTAGTTTGTTACTTGAGCTGATATGTGGGGTGCTTAATTTTCAAGTTTACTTAATTCTTAAGTTTCTCCAAGTTAGTTACAAATTCACCCTATAAAAGGAGAGGTCACCTAGTTCAAAAATCACACCAAAGAGTTCTATTGAGTTATCGAGAACTCTTTCTCTCTTATCCCAAATTTTGTTAATCAACTATTCTTCTCCTCATCTCCATATTTATGTCTCTTCCGAATTAAGAGTGTTCTTAAGACCATGGTCCTTTTTTCGGTATAATGTCCATTCGAAATTAATAATGTCTTAAAAGCATAGTACCTTCGATAATATACGTCCCTTCGAAATAAAAAATATTTTTAAGATCGTAGTTCTTTTTTCAGGAATAATGTCCCTTCAGAATTATGAATGATCTTAAGAGTATAGTTCCTTTTCAATATTTTCTTCCCTTGAAGAAGTTAAATGTTAGAATGATGTTAAACCATACTTGAATGATCATAGTATAATAGTTGGAGAAGTTAAAACGTAGAATGGTGGTAACACCATAGTTGAGTAGTCTCAACATCATAATAGCATTGCAATTCACAAAATCAATTATCTGACATTATGACAAAGCCTCTCAAACTTGAAACATTTTGCAAACTGAGAGTTAAACTCGGTGTTATTGATGAATTAGACTAGAATACACTCTTGTAAAATGTTTTTTTGATATTGCACAGTTTAAGGGAGGGATTGTTGGGAGTTAGGGCTTATAGCTATTTATACTTAGTAATATTAGAGTCTAGGTTTGCATTATTGCTTGTAAAGCAAGCTGGCTCAAATTAGTTGGATACTTTTCTATAAATAGGTATCCACCTGTTGTATTCTACACTTGAATGAATAACAAAAACAATTTCTCATTACAGTTACAAGTGGAGTTGTTGAAGTTTGACGGTGGCTTGTTTCGTTTTGT
Organism: Medicago lupulina; assembly: GCA_958299785.1. NCBI lineage: Eukaryota > Viridiplantae > Streptophyta > Magnoliopsida > Fabales > Fabaceae > Medicago > Medicago lupulina. The sequence goes on along the minus strand of OY283145.1, from coordinate 23,210,377 downwards.
TCCCCTTCTCTATGAAATTCATTTGAATTTTTGAGATTTTTTTTGTGTGTTCTGACGAGGGATTGAGTCACAATAGTTGTATAAATATCATTTCTCAAAAATAAAGTGAGGATGAGAACAATTTAACATTAAATTAGAAGGAAGTTGCATAGTGTAGTTTTCACGAGGTGCAAGATAAAAGTAGAATACTAGGAACTCTTAGCTATATATTAAACATTATAAGGAACCCATATAAACATATTTTAAAAAGTATATAAGTTATTTTTAGAAAGGACCCCTACGATATTTTTATCTTTTTAGCATATATAAAAAGAGGTATCTTCAAAATGTTTTAGCCCTAAACCGTGAAAAGCATGAAAAATGATGATGATTCCAAGCTTTAGTCAATGACTCTAGCTAGTATCCATAAAGAATTATATTTTGGTTTTTCCATATGTTCTTCTTCCATCATTAATTGATGTCTTTATCCAAAATTTGAACAAAATACGTAAACTTTCATTTAAAACGAAGTCAATAATATAGTATCTATCGCTTGGACTTTTAAAAATCAATGGGAAAAGGACATTTTTTATTAATGGTGGAAACAATGATCATTTAACAAGAGAGTATTTGTCCACGTGAACTTTGTAACACCCCGTTTTCCCAACATAAAAATTTCTCAAAATAATAATCAGAGTTTCACAACTTAAACGGAATGCTACATTTCTTAAAAATCACAATGGAATAAATAATAATTTATCCTTCAAAATATTTCAATAAAATCTTAAATCACTTCGCAGCGGAATTTATTTCAAAAATCTTAAAAACAACTTTGGCACGAAGGCCTCAACGTAAAATCTCATCAAATTCTTTAATATCATGTTCATAAAATCTCATAGTTAAATACGTAAAGAATAGAAAACATAAGTAAAGTTCCCCATCCCGTTACGTATCAGAGCACCTAGACACATGAGGAGTCCACTCACATCAACAGCTAGTCCTGGAAATCTGCACTTGCCCACAAGGCGGCAATTCCAACAGAAGGGGTGAGATTTCACAAACATTAAACTTAAGCATATAATTCATCAATTTACAACTAACAACTTAAAACATCAACTAATCACATAATCTTCAACAAGTACAATCATAAAGCAACTCGTTATAGTTCATCATATTCATCAACATATATAATCTCAAACAACTCATCATAATCATGTATAGAAACATCATCAAAATTCACCATATGGAAAACATCATCAAAATTCATCATATAGGAAACATCATCGCATCATCAAGTTCATCATGTTAAACAACAATTGCATTCATAATTATTTCATCAAGACTCTTCTTCAACAACTCAACATCTTAGACAACTTAGACAACTCGACACGACTATGCAACTTCTTAACATCTTGATATCTTAACAACTTATATGCATGTGGTACCATCCGGGGCATAAGCCCCCATTGCTAAAGGTCAAATAGGACCTGTCAGACATTAAGCCCCCATCGCTAAAGGTCAAATAGGACCTGTCAGACATTAAGCCCCCATCGCTAAGGTCGTAAAAGGACCTGTCAGGCATTAAGCCCCCATCGCTGACTATGCTATGCAACAACACGACTCAATGCAACGACACGACTCAAATGCAACGACACGACTCAAATGCAACAATCTTCAAATATCACATCTTTATATAACACATCTTTTAAATAACACATCTTCAAATAACGCATTATTTTCACATCGTTAAATAACACATCAATTTCACATCATCACATAATCATATCAAAACTCAAATCATAATCAAAGCCAAACAAAACAGCACATGAATCCAATTTAAACAACTTCATCGACAAATATAATCATTAAATTCTCTCATAACCCTAATTCTCAAAAACTCTCAAAACTACACCTAATCATGCTAATTGCAATTTCACAAATCATATACTTAATTTTAATGAGAGTTAGTCTCACCCTTACCTTAATTCAGATGAACAAAGCTTACGAAAGAGAACAAAAGTGGTGAAAACATCCAAATATACTGCTGCAGTGCGCGACAGTTTTCTCTTAACTCCGTCCTTGTTTCGACGATCCGAACGGTGAAAAGGTAGACCCAGGTATTGTGAACCTTGTGTCCAAAATTCGTCACGATCCAACGGTTAACGAGTGAGAAATCGCTGTTTTACTGAGGCAGATTTCAGAAAAACGGGAATTGCTTTCTCTCTTCTCTTTGGTGGCTACTTTTCTCACAAAAAACTGTTTTTACCTTAAAACTATTCTAACCTAACTTCTCCTATTATCTCTTCTCCTCTATCTTATTTACTTTTATCACCAAAAACTACTCCTTTCCCTAATATCTTAATAATAATAATAATACACCAAATAACAAATATATTTCTATACTAGATAACATATATATATCCACACAAAATAACATATATATTTCTACATAAAATAACAAATATATTTCTTTAACAAATATATCTCTACATAACAAACATATTTCTATAACAAATATATCTCTACATAACAAACCTATTTCTATAACAAATATATCGTTACACCACATAACAAATATTAGCATATTTCATCAAAATATATATTATAATTCAAATAATAATACACTAAAAATACAATAAAATATTAAATATTAAAAGTAGGTTGTTACAAACTTAGCTCAGTTGGTAGAGACAATGCATAATATATGCACGGTTCGAGATTCAAACTCTGATCACCACCAAAAATACAAGAGACTATTTGAACTTTGTCACATGAAATTACAAAGTCGAACTCTTGTCAATGAACGACTGGCATCAACATCTCGTCGATTATTATTACAATAAGATAAAAGGAAACCAGTTGAAAGGGAAACATATGAAATATTTCATATGTTTAATTGTTAGAATGAACTCTAAACTTTTGAAGAGCAGCAATGAAATCCTTAATGTATTCATTGTGAAGATCTTTTGAACTAACAACCTTTCCCATTTCTTTGGCATTGTTCCTGTACGTACTTCCTTCCTCATCCACTATTACCAACCTCAATGTTTTGGCAACAGAGTCCCTAGTAATGGACCCATCTGGCTCACTCCTTGGTACCTCAACAGCCACTTTCTTTTCTTCTAGTACTCTTGCAAACAAACATTGATCAAGTAAATAAGGCAATGTCACAAGAACATGCCCATGATGAAGCATCTCAAAGACTGAACTTGGACCACAATGAGTCATACAACCAGCAATTGATCCATGAGTTAAGATCTGAAACTGGGGTGCCCAAGTTTTCCAAACAATTCCGCGTTCTTTTGTTCTTTCCTCGAATCCTTTAGGTAATTCAAGTATACCCTCTTTAAGATCTTTGAAAGCCCAAAAGAAAGGCAACCTAGAAAGCTCAATTCCATGAGCTAACTCAATTACATCTTCTTGACTTAACTTCGACTCGCTCCCAAATCCAATGTAAACAATAGAAGATGATTCTTTTGAATCCAACCATGCCTTGATTTTCACCCAGTCAGGATTCTTTTCATCTTCTTCGTCGTCTCTTATCTGCATAGGTGGTGGAAGCAATCCGACCGGAACCACAGGAACCTTGTATTGGTCAGAAATATAATCTAACCATTCACCTTCAAGTTCTCTAGAGGTTCTGAAAAGAAAAAGGTCAATACTTGCGTATAGTTTGTCGGCATCAGAACGATTCAGTTGTTTTCCAGAATCATTCTTCATAGCTGATTTTATTCTCATAAGCTCGTAAGGTTTGAGATGAATGGTTGTTTTGAAAGGAACCCACTTTGGGGGGCTATACAAGTCTCTGCCGGTTCGATTCCTTGGTGGATTAAAGAAACCCAAGTTCCAAGCCGCGGCTACACTGTAATACGCACAAGGAATGTTGAAACTCTTGGCTATTGGCGGTAACCAATCAGATACTATATCACAGAAAACCCAATCAGGCTTTGAAGTTTTGAGTATATTAGTAACATGGTCTTGGAAACCATCATAAGCTGTCTTAAGGTAACCAGTCAAGTTTAACGGAACATTTTGAGTGCTTTCTGCACCTTGTAGTTCTTCTACGTGTGGTAAAGGTGATTTTACCAAATTGATGAATGGTTGAATTGCTTTTGGTATTTTGGGCATTTGATCAATGTTTTTGGGGGAGTTTATGAAGGTAACAGTGTGACCATTTTGAGCAACGATTTTGGCCAACTCAAAAAAAGGTAATATGTGTCCCATAGCTAGCCAAGGGACCATTACAACATGAAGAGGCTTGCAATCCTCATTCTCATGATTAACAATTGAAGCCATGGGAAGGGTTTACAAAAATGAGTTAAGGATCGATGTAGTGACAAGGTTTTGATTAGGATATATATAAGAAGGAAGGAGAGCCATAAATAACCAATCTCCACCCCCTCGTTGGTCTCGTGGGTCTCGTTGAGATAGAAAATAGTAAAAATTATGTTTATTTCTTTGAGTTTTTTTTTCTTTCCATTTCTTGGGTTGTCGATACATTACCTTTATTTCTTTGAAAGCCCCATAGTTCGTTGATTGTCTAAATCAAAATTAATGGTGTACATAATATTAAAAACAAATATGGAGCAATATTTCCGCTCAATTTTACATGCAAGTTACCTTGTGACGTGTATTTGAATGATTGTACCTTAATTGTATCAGTAAGGAATTGTTGAGAAAATTTCCAACCTTCCTCTCTTTCTTTAGAGATTATTCCCTTCTCTATTAGGGATAATCACTCCCTATCTAAAAATAATTCCCATAATATAAGCAAAAATTGGTCAACAAAAGTTAATGTATTTGGTTCAAAATTTTGAACCAAATACATTAACTTTTGTTGACCAATTTTTTCTTATATTTTGGGACGGATGGAGTATTATTTCTTTAATAAGCTAAATCAGTCCAATGTGAGAATCAAACCTACACCATCGAGGAAGAGTACATTCCAAGGTCACAAACGAACACCACTAAACCAATTATCTATTTGTTTCACAAAAGAAAATTATCTTTTTAAAAAAAATAAAAAAAATGGTCACCACTAAACCTTTCATAATCATTCAACCTTACAGGTGGTTGAATATTCCTTGTTGGCCTACTAGCACCTCCTTCATTTGTAGACTCAACATTCTCTACTTGTTCTTCAGTTTCTATCCCATCTGTTTCTGAACTAGACAGATAAAACTAGTTATCATTCTTACCTGATGCCTTGCTCTTCCAGTGCCAGCCTTTTGATTCAGCAAATTTCACATCTTTGCTAAACACTATCTTCTTATTCTTTGGATTAAACAACCAATTGAGTGATATCCAACCATAATCATTGCTTGAGACTTATCATCCAATTTCCTTCTTAATTGGTCAGGAACTTGCTTAAAACATAATGAGCCAAATACCTTAAGATGCATAACACTTGGTTTCAGTCCACACCATACTTCCTCTAGTGTTTTATCTTGCAATTTCTTTGTAGGGCTTCTATTTATGAGGTATGTTGAAGTGGCTGCTGCTTCACCCCACAAGTAATGAGGCATGTGCGTTTGTTTCAACATTCTTCTCATCATATTTACCAGGGTTTTGTTATTCCTTTCTGAGATACCATTGTGTTGAGGTGTATATGGTGCAGTAACTTTATGATTTATGCCATTTGATAAGCAAAAATCATTAAACTCAATGGAAGTATATTCACCTCCTCCATCTATTCTTAGCATGCTAATCACTTCACCACTTTCATTTTGAACTAGCAACCTAAACTTCTTAAACACACCAAGCACCTCACTTTTCTTAGCTAGCATGTAAATCCATAATTTTCTAGTGAATTCATCAAATGAATATTACAAAAAAGTTATTTCCACCTATTGATTTTACCTCGAAAGGTCCACACACATCAGAGTGAATTACCTCAAGTTTCATAATTGCCTTGAATGGTACCTGAGCCTTGTATGAACTTTTGGCCTACTTCCCAGTACATCACATCTCACACTATTCACTAGGCAACTTGATCTCTAGTAAACCTTGCACCATTCTCTTCTCACTTAGCATATTCAAATACGTTGAACTGATGTGTCCATACCTTGGATGCCATAACTAGTTTTCACCTTCGGTTTCTGATAGCAAGCATTGATCTTTTATAACATTGATAGTGGATCTTTCAGAATCAACTTATTCTTGTAATAAAAAACCTTCATAGCTTGTGCTTCCGTCTTCATATTATACCCCTTCTGCAGTGATTTGACCAATACTAATGAGATTACTCTTCATATTTGGAACATATATCACATCAGTGATGCTAGCCTTCTTCCTTTCATTTCTATGAATCAATACTTTGCCAATTCTTGCTGCACAAACTATGTTATTATCTGCAAACCTTATCTTTCTATTTACTGAATAAACTAACTCAGAAAACCAAGTTCTTTTGTCTGTTATGTGATTACGTAAGCTATTTTTTACCTGTTAGCAAACTTGTCTACTGAACTAACACAACGTCTGACATCTGTAATTTAGAGCATATGGAAACACCGCAATCTCAGAGTGTGGAATGATGAAACAGAAACAAGTGCAAAAGAGCTATCACCATGGTTGAGGATTGGAAAATGGCTAATACTCCGGACGTCCTTCCATCTAATTCGAATCATCAACAAGGAACAACCTCCACCTCTGAACACCACCAAATCAAGTGGCAGCCTCCTGTGGTCGGAAGATATAAATGTAATATCGATGCGGCTTTCTCTTCCTAAGTCAACCGAACAGGTATTAGCATTTGTGTACGTGACGCAGAAGGTACGTTTGTTTTGGCCAAGACTATGACGTACCCTTGTAATGTTCAGGTGGATTTGGGTGAAGCCTTAGGGTTGCACACTGCTTTGTAATGGTTGAGTGATATGCAGTTTGACAGTGTGGATTTTGAAACTGACTCCAAGTTGACAGCTGATGCCTTCCTTTCTACCATGAACGACTTGTCCAAACTTGGCTGTATTATTTCTTCTTGTCGTTCGCTGTTTAGTACTTTCTTTTCTAACTCTAGAGTGGAGTTTGTTAGGCGACAAGCCAACATGGTTGCTCATGCTCTTGGAAGAGAGGCCATGTCTTTAGCTAGTCCCGCCGTTTATTTTGAAATACCCATTTGTATTGAAACTCTTATTATTAATGAAATGCTATAAACATGTTTACCTCAAAAAAAACATAGATTAAACAAATTTATATTGAGTAGGGATTAATATTTAGTGCATAATTTTTTTTAGGGACTAAAAAAACTATAAAAATTAAATAAGGACTAAACTTAAAATGTTCCAATTTTATAATGACAAAAAACATATTTAACCCTAATTTAATGAAGTAAAATTAATAAAAAAAAATATTATTAAAAAATACAAAATATTACATTATACTGAACTGAATCTAAACATTCTTTAATCTCAATATTTAAATTAGTTTCACCACCAAATCAAAATCAATAACAATTTCTTCTTTCTTTAAACCTCTTTGATCCTTCTCCTTTTTCATCTATCCTTCTTCTCTCTCGTATATCTATCACATTTCAATTCCATGAACTAATCTCTTTGTTTCCTACAAACCATATTTCACACAAATGCCAAATACAAAACTAAAGTAGAGTGGAAGAAGATAAGTCGTCGAAGAATAAGGGAGATCATTTAAGAAGATTAGGATCGAACAGGAAGAACGATGAAGGGAAGAGATGGATCTGAGTTTCAATTTAGGAATTAGGGTTTTGATGAAAAATTTATGCTTTTTATTTATTTGTAATTTTGTATTTTGTTTCTTTTTTTTTTTAATTTGTTTTTATATAAAGAATGGCATGTGATTCACTAACACAACTGGTTGTAACACATCATTATATCATGGGCCACGTTATTAAAATTGTGACACATCATCAAGTTTAAGCCCAAGTTTTTTTATGTGGACCAAAACTGATTGATTTTAAAATAGGGGGGAGGAGACCAAAACTGTAATTAATCTTTATTGAATGATGAATCTAATGAATATTTGCAAGGCATGGGAAGTTTATATACATTGAGAAATATAACAAGGATTTGGCTATCCTGTGTAATATTGCACATGTTAAGGATACTAAAAGAAGCAATTTTTTATGAAAAACCACAATTGTTTTAAAAAAATTATATATTTAATATAAACCATACAAATTCCAACACACACTTACTACTTTAAACTTCTTAACTTGTGCAAATTTGCAAACCCATATAAGAAACTCCCGTAACAAACTAGTTTCTTATGGAACAAGTAACTAACTAGTTTGATACTTTCTTCGCAAGTAATCCAACTAACTATTAAACTAACAAAGTAACTAACTTCTACCTAATGAATTATCATTCCAATAGGTTGTATTTCAATCCAAAATACACTTTCATGTATTTTAAATTAACTTTTGCCTTCAAATTGCTAATTTATTTTGGTATGATCGCTTCAACTTCTTCCTTAGAGTTAACAATGTTCTAATCTATAAAATTGTCGTGGACTTTTTATTTTTAATAATGATGACAGGTCATCTTACGTTACTTTTAGCATGTTTTCTAGTTATTTTCATCGGGTTTTAGGAGCAAAAAGGAAGAGTATTAACACGATTGCCTATGATTTCGGGACTTTTGTAATGTTTTCTATATTTGAGTCGGTAATTCTAGTTTTCTTGAATTAATTCATGAAGAAATCATGCAAATCGAAAAATCAAGAACATCTGAAAAATTGTAAAGATTCTGAATATAAATAATATCACAAGAAAGGAGGGGTTTGAATTGTGATATAATAAAATTTACCTATTAAAATTTTCTCAACAAACACGTTAGTAATTGATTGAAAATTAAAATAGTGATTGTGAATGTGTGTGAACAATATAAATATAAAAGAGATAAGGAAGAAAGATTACACAAAAGAGTTATCCTGGTTTCCGCAATGTGGGTTAGTCCAGTCCCCACAATACTTGTGAAACTTTCCACTAGATAGTTGAGTTATGACTTAATCTTAACTCTTTCTTTCTTTTAGATCTTCCTGATCTTTACAACAACTTCTTTCAACCTTCACTTGGTCAAGTCACTTTCTTTTACGAGCAAGAATTTTTACAACCTTTGTGCTTTCTGCATAGTTTCAATTTCTTTTACAAAAAGTAAGTGATTTTGAAAAGTATTAATCTTCTTGAAAGATGTAATACACAAAAGGAGCAGCTTGCTCAAAACAAAGATATAGTTCTTGAGTGATTTGTAAATAAAGAGGTTTTTGATGAATATTGTTCTTTTATTCTTTTGCTCAAAAAGTTATCTTTTCCTCTGGCTGTAGTCTTTTATTTAAAGGAGAGGAACTTTTGATAACTTCTTTCCTACTTGCAGCTCAAGACTCAAGTGAGTCTTTGAGATGAGACTGAATTTATAAAGTTGAAATCGATCTCAAAATATGCGGAAGCTTTCCTTTGCTTTTCCTAGCTTTGTATAGCTTATTGACTTATCATCCTTTGCTGTAAATTCATTCTTGAGCCCAAAGAAAAGGCTTTTCTTGTAGTAGGTAGCTTTCTTTGTTATGTTGTGACATGACCATAAAGAGAATATCCAAAGGATCATAGTATTGCATTTGTTATCTTTAAAACTTAAAATAGGGATTTGGATTTTAGATCAACAATCTCCCCCTTTTTAAAGATGATAAACTATTGAATTAATTCTTTATTTAAAAATTTCGATGTGTTAAGAAGAGCTTTTTAGAAAATTAGTGTTTTATCAAATAAGCTCCCTCTTAATTTAAGCATTCAATTTCAATAAGTTCCCCCTTAATTTATGCTTACAAAATAAACATGTAAATTAAAAGAGATGCACAGGAATTTTAATTGAACCAAAACATCATTCATTCCAAAAAGTGTTGTACAAGAAGATTGATCATTGTCACTACATAACCCATGGTTCAAAAAAAAGAAGTTCCTAGCTTAGAAATTGAAATTTAACAGGACAAAAAACAAGTAGAAAACAACAGTAGCATCAAATCCTATTTTAAACATGCCAAGTAAAACGAATTCATTTCTCCCCCTTTGTCATTCAAAAAGAAGGGGTGGCCTAGGGATGGAACAGAGAAATCAACAAAGGAATTTCCAAAGTAGGTTTTGATAGACGCAGGATGAGTAAAAGAAGGACTTGGAAATTCCAGAAAAGCATCCAAGGAACTTGAGCCAAACAGAGTAGGGGGACTTGACATACGAGGTCTAAAGTGTGGTGAAATCATTGTTGGTTCTACGATGCAGTATTGGGAAAAAAACCTTGAGGCTTGTTTGAATCGAATGTTTCCAGGAATGTGGGACAGGAATGGAGAATTGAGATCTAACTGGAGAAGACAGTTAGAGGCTTGAACAGGGACATATTCACTTGCTTATGTGAAGATGGCATTCAGAAGATCTTGATGACATGCTGTCATTACGTAATTTCTATGTATATTTTATCATTTTATGGAGTCACAAAGCAACTTAAGCAGCAAGAAACGCATGAAAAGCAAGAAAAAGCAAGAAAACTGAAGAATGGTGCAAGTCACAAAAACGTGTCACGCTTGCTAAAAAACGTGACACGTTTTCACAAGTCAGAGAGCATGTTTTGAGAAGAAAGAAGAACGTGTCACGTTGGCAAAAACGTGACACGTTTTGTGAAACCCTAATTTGGTTACTTGCTACTGAAGGAAAAAACGTGACACGTTTTACTTAAAACGTGACACGTTTTGGGCGAATTTCTGGGCCTATTTAAGCTGAAGTCTTTTCCGAAAACAGGGGTTACGAATCTTGGAGAGAAAAGTGCGATTTTGACATCAAGGCAACTGCAAGGAGGACGATTTCTTCATCCTTTTACCAGTTACATGTATGTTTTAATGATTCAATTGATTATGCTATTTGTAAACATTGTTATGAGTAGCTAAATCTCTTAGAGATTGGATCCGAGATGATTCTGTGTAAACCCTAGTTGATCTTATGTTGCTGTGATGAAACTCTATTCCATATTAATGATTATTTAAGTCTTTATTCAATTCAATTGTTCTTAATGCTTTTTATATCCTGATCAAATATAAATATGTTTTCGTGAGAATGGATGACTACTGACCCTAGCTTTCAACTTAGACTTAATTGAATTGTTCTAATAAACATGGTTAGTCTAGGAATGGATAATCGTTTATTAGTGATATTAGGTTAACGTGTTTAATCCTTCAAGAATTATTAGACCACCTAAGGAATTAGGGGCTGTAGTTTAAGAAGAGGGTCCTAACTCAAGGGATTGATTAGGGCTATTTTGTTAACTATCGTGGGACTTAAAGAACCATTAATAGGAATAGAGTACAGTAACCAATTAGGGGAAACATAGAGGATTCGACGATCCGATCTCATCTCTCTCCATATTTTCTTAAACAACTTCTATCCTTTTGTTATTTTTGTTATTAAAACAAACAAATCTACCGCCTAGTGGCAAAACTATAATAACCTTTAAACATCCTATTGCATAACGAAATTAACTTATTGCGATTAAAAATAATCCTCGTGGGATCGATATTTTTACTACTTCGATAGTATTTGGTGCACTTGCCAAACGTCTATCAAGTTTTTGGCGCCGTTGCCGGGGATTGTTGATTTATTTCAATAAGGCAATTTTGTTATAATTTAGGATTTCTGTCATTTATATTTTTGTATATATATTCATAAAAAAAAAAGAGATTTATGTTCTTCGTTATCTTCTCATTGTACGGTGCTACTAAAAAGTTTATCCAAGTTTTGCAGCTATGATAGACAGGTTGTACCTCCATGACACAAAAGAGATTTGCACGCTGCAATATGAAAAATATATGCTATCTTTGGAGATAAAATGTGTGGACAGTAAAATCTCGAGATTAAATGAGAGATGTGGTCGTGATGAGGCGAATCAACCAGGTAGTAATTGTGAAGGGAAGAAAGAGGTGATCAACATAGATTACAATACTCAACTTGAAAATATTTTAGATGACTTCTTGGTGTCAAATCAAGTTTCATTTGAGAAGTTTGATCTTCAGTGTGGTGATCTTGTTGAGAAAGCACATGAGTCTCAGAGGAAATTGGTTCAGATGGAGATTGAGTGTCACAAGGTTGTGATTGAAGAAAAACCCAAAGTGAGGAGTGTTGATATTTTCCCGAAGTCTGAACCAACGGAGGTTGAGCGAATCACTCGTGTGCAGATGGATGCACGTCCTTCTCTGAGGTGGGAGAGCTTAAATTCCAAATGTTTAACTGTGAGTGCATGGGAGCATCTACTTCTTTGCTACAAATTCATGGAATTCCTACCAAACAAGAGGAAGAAGAAGGATGATATATTCTTTCTATCATATTTGCCACCCTAACAGTGGTTGAAGTCTATAGTCAAGCTAGTGACGGTAAAGAAGCGCTTTGTGGGAGGCAACCCACCATTTTATTTTCTCGCAGGTATATTTTTAGTTTTATTGTTTCTTGTCTTTTATTGCTTTCAAAAAAATCAAAAAAATACAAAAATATTTTCGCTGAAACAATCAGAGGAAGAAAATTTTCAAGTCCAATACTGGGCACAAACGCGACACGTTTTGGGCAAAACGTGCCACGTTTTTGCCACCCTCTGAAGCGTCCCAAATTTTTTCTAAGTTAAACGTGTTGAGCATTCTGCCAAGTGAAAACGTGACACGTTGGCCAAAACGTGACACGTTTTCTGGGAACCAAAATTTTTCAAAGAGTGGAGCGTGTCACGTTTTGCCCAAACGTGACACGTTTTTGGGTGGTTTCAAAAAAATTATTATTATTTTTTTTTTGACCGTTACAAAACGAAAAACGTGACGCGTTTTTGGCCAAACGTGACATGTTTTTCTCCCCTATATATACCCTTCACACGAAATTCTTCCCATTCACTTCCAAAAGTAGCCAAACTCTGCCAAAATTTCCCCAGAACCCTAACCTACGAACTTCTCAACTTTCTACACCAAAAACCTTCAACTTTCCATCCCCAAATCACCAAGACAACCACAAAAACTACCATCAACATCATCAACCTCTCAAAATTCACCATCCTCACCTAACTTCAAAACCCTAATCTCAAACTTTCAGTTTTCCTTTGACTTAACCCTAAACCTTCACCATGGTTGATACTAGAAAGAAAGGAAAAGCCCCACAAGCCAAAAAACCCAAAACCACCGCCAAACGCAAACAATCGGTTAAACCCACAGCCCCCGCTTCAGCCAGAGTTGGTGTCGGGAGAAGGAAGCAGCCAACAAGGTGCCCATGCACCTCTTCATCCCATGATGCTGGACTACATGTTCGGCCACTGCAACTGGATGAATGAGGTGTCAGACCAAGAGTATTGGAACCGTCCTAGGTTTGGGCCAGAGCTTACTGAGGCAGTCTGCCTCAACAGGAGAGCGATTACTGGGTCTTTTGACCGTTTTGATGGGTCCGAGGAGGCGATGGACCAATACTTTGATGTCACCAGAGGTCGTGCCCAAGCAAGAGAGCAGGAGATTAGGGTAGACTTTGCTGCTGGTGGTGCGAGGTCGAGGTCGCATTTTGGCGAAGACACCTATGAGGAGCAGAACCCGAGCACATGGATGGACCCGAACTTGATGCAGGATTGATGGGCTACTGATGGCTCATCTAGTATTATTATTTTTTCTGTTTGTTTCAGCAGTTTGCCTTTCATTTTGATGTACTTTTTAATTTTATTTTCGAACAATTTGAAGTTTAATCAGTTGTATCCCCCTGTGATGTAATTGAGCCTGAACTTGTTTATTACTGATGAATTTATGTGTTTTATTGACCTTTTACAGTCTCGTAACAAATGTGTGCTCAAGTGATTTTTCCAAAAGTTCATAAGGAGGAGTGACTTGAGTAAAAGGCGAAGTGTACGGCAGTGCTAGGTAGTCACAACTCCCAGATATCATAACTGTAAGGTTCATGGCCAAATTTTATTTTTCAATTTACTTATATAGAGTGTTCCATGCATCTACATTTCTAGAACTTGCATTGTTTCTTTTCTGTCGGTTGGTTTATGTCAAATACACACTGAGGCAAAATTGCTTGGTCCTGTGAGCCTTTTGAAGCCTACCCTGATTATATTGCATTCATCCTTTTCTTAAACAAGTTGAGCCGGTAGGATAGAACTTTTTGTTCGGTGACAAACTACATTACAAACTTAGAGACTTGTAGGATTTATCCCATAATGTTTTTCTGAGTTAGGCATGATAGAATGTTGCTAAGGATTAAGTTTGGGGTTGCTTTTGGAATTTGCAACCAATTAAGTTTGGGGTGGGGGAACTAGAGAACAATACAAAAGAAAAAAAAAAGAAAAAAAAAATAATATACATACACTCTAAAAATGGTGTATCAAAAAAAAGAGAGAATGAAAAAGGGACAAAGACATTTAAAATCCGAGTAACTTCAAACTCGAGTGTCCCTATGTTGAATAATGTTCTCTAGCCCCATTTTCTGACTAAGAATTGTGTTACATAGGTGAAAGATGATTGAATTATGTTCTAACTGACGTAGGAGTGCCTAACTCGCATTTTGTGTGGCCTACTTATCCAAATATCATCCCACCTTCACCTAAGCCCCGCTATAACCCTTAAAGACCTCAAAGTGTGTATTGATATTGACTTTAATTGACGTTTAGAAACTTTTCAAGCGTATGGTAATATGTAGCTTTGCATGTGATTGAGTGTGAACCCTATTCATTTTGTGCGTGGAGTTGTGAATTGGTGGATGCATTCAAGTCAAACTAGCTCACCTTTAGCTAGTAAGGAGATGAACTTTTTGGATTACCATCACTTGAGCAGGTACTTGTTATTTTACTGTCAACTGTCAATTTTGCATGTAAATTCCTTGGGGACAAGGAATGGTTTAAGTTTGGGGTTGTGATGACATGCTGTCATTACGTAATTTCTATGTATATTTTATCATTTTATGGAGTCACAAAGCAACTTAAGCAGCAAGAAACGCATGAAAAGCAAGAAAAAGCAAGAAAACTGAAGAATGGTGCAAGTCACAAAAACGTGTCACGCTTGCTAAAAAACGTGACACGTTTTCACAAGTCAGAGAGCATGTTTTGAGAAGAAAGAAGAACGTGTCACGTTGGCGAAAACGTGACACGTTTTGTGAAACCCTAATTTGGTTACTTGCTACTGAAGGAAAAAACGTGACACGTTTTACTTAAAACGTGACACGTTTTGGGCGAATTTCTGGGCCTATTTAAGCTGAAGTCTTTTCCGAAAACAGGGGTTACGAATCTTGGAGAGAAAAGTGCGATTTTGACATCAAGGCAACTGCAAGGAGGACGATTTCTTCATCCTTTTACCAGTTACATGTATGTTTTAATGATTCAATTGATTATGCTATTTGTAAACATTGTTATGAGTAGCTAAATCTCTTAGAGATTGGATCCGAGATGATTCTGTGTAAACCCTAGTTGATCTTATGTTGCTGTGATGAAACTCTATTCCATATTAATGATTATTTAAGTCTTTATTCAATTCAATTGTTCTTAATGCTTTTTATATCCTGATCAAATATAAATATGTTTTCGTGAGAATGGATGACTACTGACCCTAGCTTTCAACTTAGACTTAATTGAATTGTTCTAATAAACATGGTTAGTCTAGGAATGGATAATCGTTTATTAGTGATATTAGGTTAACGTGTTTAATCCTTCAAGAATTATTAGACCACCTAAGGAATTAGGGGCTGTAGTTTAAGAAGAGGGTCCTAACTCAAGGGATTGATTAGGGCTATTTTGTTAACTATCGTGGGACTTAAAGAACCATTAATAGGAATAGAGTACAGTAACCAATTAGGGGAAACATAGAGGATTCGACGATCCGATCTCATCTCTCTCCATATTTTCTTAAACAACTTCTATCCTTTTGTTATTTTTGTTATTAAAACAAACAAATCTACCGCCTAGTGGCAAAACTATAACAACCTTTAAACATCCTATTGCATAACGAAATTAACTTATTGCGATTAAAAACAATCCTCGTGGGATCGATATTTTTACTACTTCGATAGTATTTGGTGCACTTGCCCAACGTCTATCAGATCTTCAAAAGGTGCCTTATCATTTTCTTCTTCAGCTGGTTTTGCGGTTGTGTCAGCTTGATCAGGGACAATGTTGTTTTTTGGGGCACCAATTGATGGATTTTTCTTCATGTGAGAAATGTTTTTAGGCAGAAATTCTAAGTAAACAATGTCAAACTTTTCCTTTTGAAGATTTATATGAAATTTTTTGAAAACAAGAGTGAGCAACATACCATACGGAACACAAGACTTAGAATTTTTGGCAGCATGAATTATATGATGGATGATTATGTGGGGAAGGTTGATTTCGAGCCCATGGAACAAATGATACATGGTCAAAATGTCGGTTTCTGAGACTTTGTGCTTGCTTCCTTTTCAAGGAGTGATGAAGTGTTGACACATTCAGTTTGTATTCCTTTTTGAGATTAGCAGAGATGAGATCATCATCTGACTCATATTTCACAAACATCTCACGTATGAGGGTGAACCTGGACATACTTTACAGCGCTAGCATAACCTGGCCTTCCATAGTACGTTGGACCTTGTTGAGGCACGTCAAGAATTAATGCTAGAACTTCAGTAGACATCTCTATCACTTTGTCTTGAATCTTTGAAACGATGAGGCTTTTGTCAGGAAAGGTTTCAGCCCTAAAATAGAAGTTCCTAACAACTTCTGGGAAATGAGTTTCTTGAATTTGGAAAAAGTGTTCCCATCCAAGGGGTTGAACGAACTTGAGAAGATCAATCCCTTCCTTTTGGAATTTGTCAAATACAAGTAGTTCAGGGTCTATACTTCATCAGATCCGCTGCATTTGATCAAGGGCTTCTCTAAAGCGAATGTTTCCATGTATGTTTATGTTTCATGAGCTCTGAAATGTTGTGATAGCTAGCTACTCTATTTATAGTTTACTGATGACGGTCCTTCATACCTATTTTTAGAGTCACTTTGAACTATATTTTTAGTCTATTTTGATTATTTTAGAGTTGAATTTTAGAGTCATAAGAATAAATTATCATTTTTTATTTATAGAGTTAAACATTGCATTATTGTTACTATTGGTCAATGAGCAACTCATCAAAGAAAAAATAATTAGACATGTCATACTTTTGTTGGTCTATGAGGGAAAGCACAACTTGGCAGGTGTTAAAAGAAGAAAACAATCTACAATTAGACTCTAATCCAAGACTTGTGTTGACCCGAGAAAGAAGAATAGAGTGGGATCATTGGTTTGGAACATATGAGCTGCACGGATCACTTGGCAAAATAAGTTTTTTTTATAAAAGAGAAAAATTAGGTTTGCTAGTGGGATATATAAAGGCATCAGCACACAACACTTTGGAAGTCACCGAACGATTTTGGAAGGAAAGAAGCCGAACACAACACGGGACAACATCAAGGGAGAAAAACAAAACGTCTTGCACATGGAAACCGGAAAGAAAGAAGAACAACACGAATTGAAAGAAGATTGAGAAGATTGAGGAGCAACGTTGACATCGACGAAACTCCGTCGATTTATTTTCATTATTATGTTGTTTATGTATTTAATCATGTCTAGCTTATTTGCTTTGATTAGGTCTGAGATGATTCTTTATAACCCTGATTGACACATGTTGCTGTGATGAAACTCTATTTATTGTGAATGACAATTTAGTTTTCATTCAATTCAATTGTTCTTAATTATTTTATATCTTGATCACATATAAACTCGTGAGTATGAATGACTACTGACCTTAGCTTTCAACTTAGACCCATTGAATTGTTCTAATAAACATGATTAGTCTATGAATGGATAATCGTTTGTTAGTGATATTAGGTTAACGTGCTTAAACCTTCAAGAATTAGTAGACCACCTAAGGAATTAGGGGATGTAGTTTAAGAGGAGGGTCCTAACTCAAGGGATCGATTAGGGCTAATTTGTTAACTATCGTGAAATTAATGAACCATTCACAAGAATTGAGTACAGTAATCAATTAGGGGAACATAGATGATTCGAAAGACCTGATCTCATCTCTCTCTCTCTTATTTTCTAACCGAAACTTTGTAACGCCTTAGTTGATATTTTACTATTTTTGGTTGATTTAATATGTTTTATGTATTTTATATAATTATGTGATTTATGTGAATAATTTGATGTGTTGTTATTTATCATATAATTATTTGTGTGATTTTGTTATTTAAGTAATATAGGAAGAATTATTAATTATTTGGAATTAGTAAAGTTGAGGGGGGGTTAATGAAAATTAAAGGAATTTAGTGAGGAGTTAAGAGTAAAAGGAGAGGTTACACTTTGTGGGAAATAGGAAATAGAAAGTCAGTAAAAGGAAAGAAACATTTTGTACGTACAGTAAGAACAAAACAAGAGTTTTGGGAGAAAAGAGAAGAACCAAGAGGGAAGAGCTAGGAAGAGAGAACCTGTTCATTTGCTGTAGAAATTTGCTAAATTAAGGTAAGGGTGGGTTTACTCTTCAATTGTCAATATATATGTATATGATTTCATGAATTTGGATTGAAAATTTGTAGTTTTGGAACTAGGTTTATGAATATGTTGAATTGCTCATTCTTGATGAATTGTGCTGTTAATGATGTTGTTATGATATGTTCTGATGTTTTGTTGTGCCTTAAACCCATAGACATTGTTTCTAAACCATTTTGGGTGATTGGGGGATTAAAAATGGGATTTTTGGATGAAAATGGAGTTAGAATCGTAGGTTATAATTCTGCCCAGATGAACACTCGCTTAAGCGAGATGCCCTTCGCTCAAGCGAGCAACTCTTTGCTACGCCCAGTCTGAAATTTTAGCCGCTCGCTTAAGTGAGCCACGAGCGAACCCCAAGCGAGCAAAATGCTAACCTTCGTCATTTGCGTCGCTTAAGCGAGATTCCCGTCGCTTAAGCGAGAGACGCCCAGGATAGTGTATTTAGCCTGTTCGCTTAAGCGAACCAGAAGCGAGCTTCAAGCGAACTAAAACCCAACCTTCGTCATTTGACTCGCTCAAGCGAGATTCTGCTCGCTTAAGCGAGATTGGTCTTGAACGACCATTTTGTGTGATTTTTCAAAGTGTCCTAAACCCAAACCTAAGCTTTCTAAGATGTTTATTGGATTTATTAAGAAATGTTTAGATGATAAAAACTATATTGTGAAGATGATTAAGATGAAATTATGTATGCTTATGTGCAAATAATTATATTTTGCTAAACTGGAGTTGCCTTGTTGATGTTGAGTGGTCTTGTCCAGTTGGGGAGGGTATCCTAAATTGTTGTTGTTGTTGGTTGCATGCTGATATGCTCCATTAAATTGTTGGGTTGTATGCTGATATACACCATAGAGTCATTTCATACTCATTTGCATTTGTTGGGGGCTTATTGCCCTGGAATGTTTATCATTCACCTGTTGGGGGCTTATTGCCCTGGAACGCTTTATCGTTCACCTGTTGGGGGCTTATTGCCCTGGGATGCTTTAACCATCCAAATTGTTGGGGGCTTATTGCCCTAGAATGCTTAGCATTCAACGCGCGTAGTTGGTACCACATGCATAATGCATTAGATGTTTATGGAGTCTTGCATTAGTTGTAGGTGTGAGTTGTTCTTTTGGGATTGTTGTTGGTGAGATGTCGCCACAAGTGTTGTTGTTGTTGTTGATATGAATCAAAGATGAATTTAAATTATAAAGTTGAGATGATATTGATGATGTTGTTGCTGATAGTTGTTATGAATTGGTGTTGTTTTCAATTTACTTTGATGATTCATATATTTGTATATTACTTTTGATTTGTGAACTCACCCCTTCTGCTGGAATTGCCGCCTTGTGGGCAAGTGCAGGTAGCGAAGACTAGTGATGTTGGCTCTTGCGTCTAGGGCTCTGATACATAGTAGGGATGGGGAAACGTTATTTTTCTTGTATTCCTTTATGTATCATTTCTTTGAAGAAGATGTTGATGAGATTTGATTGTCGAATAAATTTTATTATGTTAACGGCCTTTGTGCCAAGATTATGATGTAGTTGTTGAATATGATTTTTATATAAACACTTTCCGCTGCAGAATTTTAATATGATGATATTATATGTTGGTTTTAAATAGTTTTTATATTCTATTTCAATAGTTTTTGAAAAAGTAATGTAATACTCCGTTGTTTGCTGAATAACTCTGATTACTATTTTATGATTATTATTATTATTACGTTATTTCGGGAACGGGGTGTTACAAACTTTATTTAATTTTATTTAATTTTATGCAATCCAAACAAATCTACTGCCTAGTGGAAGACAAAATAATTTATATATCCTAAATATTTACTTTATTGCTAAATTGAGATTAACACAGTCCTCGTGGATACGAACTTATTTTATTACTTCAATACATTTTTAGTACACTTGCTAAAAGTATATCATTTACAATGACTTAAGCCCTAAGAAATACATCACTAGAATGTTCCACAAGAAACCATAGGCTTTTAGGTCAGAAATAAACTAATAGGTAGCTTGTCCATGAAGCAAAAGCAGCAAAAGAGCATTCTGGGACATGGCATGGTCGTGTGGAATATGGCAGGAGCCGTGCCAAGCTTCTAACTTGGGGGCGTTATATTCGTATTTTCCAGCCCGAATCAGCTCCTAATCCTCTTTCTTTTGCTCCAAGACTAAATCTTTAGAATATTTGTTCCTGAAATTAAATAACTTGCAATTGAAGTAAAATAGTTCTAAAAGGAAATAACATTAAATAAAATCAAATCAAATCTAAACAAAACAGACTCAAATATTATATTTAAAACACTAATTATTGACTCATCAAACTCCCCCGCACTTGAATCTTTGCTTGTCCTCAAGCAAAAGGCATAAGCATGACAGCATAAACAAGATTTAACATATGACAATACAATTAAAAACTTATGTCTCCTCTAAGGCTTCATTTCAAGTGTACACTAATTACAACTTCAAGTATTCCATGTGAACCTATTCAACCCAACAACAAGTTTTAAGTGAGTGTGCATGTGTAGTTCAGCCCGTTTCTTGCTCCTGTATAAGATATATATTATGAGGAAACAGGTTCTAACCTTAACACTAAACCAACCGAGAAACATTCTTTCTTCATTTCATATAAGAGAGATGGGAGTATTTGTGATCATTGGATCTTTGCCATTTGCACATTCTTGGGGTTTTTAGCAGAATTTTTATTAATTTATGGAAACAACATCTTGACGTAGGAAGTCAGAGGGCCTACCCCCTTCCCCAATCTAGATTCAATGGTGCCCCTTATATTTGTATTTGTTCTTCCCCCTTAAGTTTCTCAAGATAACATCACCTTCACGTAGGAAGTCGGAGGGCCTATCAACTTCCCCAATCTAGATTCGATGGTGTAACCTTAAAATTATTTTGGCTTTATAAACTCCCCCACACTAGCTTATACTACTTTTACTTTGAAAAATTTTGAGGGTTAACTAACCTTTAGAGTTAGAACATGCTCCTTAAAATACCTACTTATACACTTACTCAAAGGCTGCAACTTGTGCTTTTCTCATAGAGAAGTTTCACAATAAAACAAGATGTGGGTATAACAAGAACACTTAAAACACAAGAAATTACTTTCATGTACAAGAAACAACCATTTTAGAAGAGACAACAAAAAATTTATGTCATAATTTACAATAAAAACAAGCTGCTTAATCATACCTTTCGCAACAAAACATAACAAAAGAATTAAAGTTCAAGAGAGTTTGGAAACACTACGACACTAGACACTTTATTTGCCCCCCCCCCCCACACACACACACACACACTTGGGAGAAGCATTGTCCTCAATGATTCAAAAATAGAAAAGAAAAGAGAAGTACAAGGAAGAAGAAGGAGAGGGGAGAAAGAGAAGGGAAAAGAGGAAGAGGAAAGCTCACAATGTCATTGAGGTCCATAAGGAGGACCTTGGAGATTAAAGTGTTGCATCATCATCCGTAACATTTGATTGTTTTAATCATTTACCCGATTGCCTCTTTGGATATCGTTTCGTAGCCTGGAGATTTCTACACCTTGTCTTTGTTGCTCGGTGCTTATACGTTCAACCTCGGTTTGCATCCATGCCCAACGGTTGTTGTTTTCATTATAGTGTTCACCGGCATCATAGTGATGGTGCTCCTCATGATGGTGCAAGTTTGCACATTCCTCCTCAGCAACATTGTGCTCCTCATGTACTTGTGGGGCATCACCAATATTCAACAAATTTTCTTCCACCTCGGTGTTAGTCCGAGATGGGTTAGGAAGGATAATTAAACATAAAGGCACATGGAGCTGAAGCTCAAAAGTTATGTTAGCAGGTGGATGAGGCTTAATAAAGTTCATAGCAATGAGGGTTTCTATATTAAGCCTATTGTTGCCCTCAATTCGGTTTAACCCTTGGTCCTCACCCATTCCAAACTTCCTAGCTATATAGGTGATGATACCCCCTACCACTATCTCACTCCTAACATTAGATTTTGCGCCTACAAAAGCAAGATAATCAAGCAAGTAAAAGCATGTATTCACATGACAGTTTTTAAGCATAGCCCACAACATGAAGGGGTTATCCGTCCTTGTGGTTTCTACCTCTTTCCTACCCAAAATGGTGCAAGTTATAACCCTTTGGAGGTACCTAAGCACAGGGTTGTGGATGTTACTAGCTTTATTTGAACGTGAATTGTATTGGTGCAAGCTAGTGATACTTTGCCAAAAGGCAACAGGGTTGTAATCTTCCGGCCTTAGATAATGATTACAAGAGTCATGGATGCACCCCTCATTTTCGAAGCCCATCTCATTGCAAAAGTTTTCAAGAGACATCTTGTAATCAGTGTTCATAAGCCGGAAGGAGACTCTATGATTGGGGTTATCAAAATTCTTCCTATCCTTCGTGAAAACAATAGAGCTTAAAAATTCATAAGTGAAGTTTTCAAACCCCTTCATAGGTCTTAGCAGCTCAACCCATCTGTTATCGCGATTTTCGGGTGTCAAGTCATTTAATTAGGCTTGAACCTTTCAATCATTGATATCTTTATTTTTTTTGGGGAAGGGCAAAATTGAGAAAAACCCTTAGAAATTTTGAGTTCGGGGGCAATTTTCGCTACGGGAAGGTGTTAGGCACCCATAACGACTATAGTACTCTATAGGAACCGTTTTTCTAGATTTACGTCTACGCTTTACTTTTAATGCTATATATCGAAAAAGATTGCTTTTAAGAATGGAGGGAGAAGTGTTTAGATTTTATTTTTATTGGACTTGGAGAGGTTTTACCTCTTGCCTACATACCCTTTTAAGGGATCAAACTCCATGTAGTTCTCTCTCAAAAATGTTTTTTGTGAGTTTAGATTGATTTTAATTTTTGAAAATGGTTTGGAAGGAAAGAAAGAGGCCGTAAAGGCTTGAGAAAGAAAATGGTGAGGTTGGTTCAATTATTAAAGAAAATGATAGTCTAAGTAGGAATTAGTTGTATTTGAATTTTTGATTAAAGGGTTTATTTTAAAGGGTTTATTTTAAGCATAACATGAGAATTATAAGCCATGCCCAAACTTCATTTTAGCACACACTCACAAACCTATTTCACACTTTATTTTTAAGCAAAGGAATTCACATCACTTGAAAATCAAGAAGCCAACAATTAAACTAACAAGCAAGAACCTAACAATTAAACTTGCAACACAAGGAACTAACAACTAAACTTGCAACATTAAAAACTAACCATTAAGCTTGCCAAATGAGAAACTAACAACTAAACTTGCAAAATTGTAAACTAACCACTAAACTTGCAAAATTGTAAACTAACATTTACACTTGCGAAATAAGAAACTAACAACTAAACTAACAACAAAAAGGAAACAAGAGAATGTAAACTAACAACTAACATTGCAAAGTTGTAAACAAAAAAACTAAACTAACAAAATTGGAAGTTAACAATTAACATTACAAAGTTGTAAACTAAAAATTAAACTATCAAAATTGGAAATCAACAATTAATATTGCAAAATTAGAAGGATTAGCATGAATTCAGTAGCAAATATATCACAAAGTCAAGTGCCACGTACCAACATCATATGGCAAAAAATTGGGTCAAAAGTCATGCAAAAAATTTCACTAAAAATACACAAAACTCACAACTCCATAGAAGAAATTAGCATATATTTTTTATCAATCTTTAAACATGTAAAAATATCACAAAACAATAAAAAATGCATCAAGAAACACATAGCAATTTTTTGGAATTTTTGCAAGAAAATTAGAGCGCACAGAGGTTCAAATAACAAGAATGGAGGTGTGCATAGCAACAAATTCACGAAAAAATGAAAGAAACCCAAAGCCCACGGTTATGCAGCCCAAACCCACGCAACTTAGTGGATCCGGATCTCCAAAACGCCTCAGAGGCGTTGGATTGATCCGGATACCCTAAAACCTAGATCTAATGGCTGGGAACGCAGGAAGTTGGATCGGGTTTGGACCGACCCGGTCCACGCACTTATATAAAAGGTTTTAGCCCGGTTCAATTCATTTTTCTTTCTTTCTTTCTCTTTCTTCTCTTCGTTCTCTCTTCTTCTCCAACTTCTCTCTTCTTCTCCAATGCCAAACCCTAACCCTAATCCGTTCAAATCTACCCAGAATTCACTTGAATATGTTTCAATCGATTCGTCTCGCTATTCTAAACATGGATCCGTCGTTGAAATTCACATGCAACCGGTAAATCGATGTAGATCGTGAAGTTTCTTCACGGTTTCAAACGGTTTTTTTTCTGTGTTTTTGTTTAAATCTCTTTCTGAATGAGTTCTTTTGTGGATTCATAGGTTTACAACGGTTGATACTCGTTGTAAACCGTGGAATCTTTACGGTTTTCAAAGGATTTTTAGGGTTTCATGATTTGGAACAAAACTCTTTTGAACTTCTACGGATCTACATCGATTTTGGATTTGTTGATGTTCTTGAGCAAAAAGAGGTAAGTTTACATGTTTACCTGCGTTTTAATCGGAGATTCGAACTAGAATCTTCGTGAACTTTGGATTTTGATTCTGTTTTGTTGATTCTTGGTTTGGATCCGAAAATAAACCAGTAATTTCTTCTTCTTCTTCTTCACCGGTTCAAATCCTTTGAACTTCTTTCCTTCTTCTTCTCAATTCTTCTTCCTCTGTGATCACGTTGAGTTCGCCGCTTTCAGTGGTGAATTCACGCTTGAATTGCAGGGGAAATGGTTCGGTGATGATGATTCGTTGATGAATATCTTAGAACCGTGGTGAATTTCACTGCATTGTGCTTGAATCTGATTGAATTTGGTTCTGGAAAAGTTAGGGTTTGTGGAATTGTTCTTCGTGTTCTTGAGGTTTTTTAAGTTTTGTGAATTTTGATCCTAACTGAATGGAGAGAGAAACTGGTAAACTGTTTGTGATGTGGCGTGAATTATGTGGCTCTTTTCTCTGACTTTTATAGTAGCTAGCCTTTTATAGGCTGCCATGTGTATCTTGGACCAATGAGACGGTGACATCTGGCCTTGATTGCTTGCGTGGCTTTTTGGACTAAAAATTGACTTAAGGACCTTTCTGCAAAATTGTAAAACTAAAGGACTAACCTGCAAAAATTAAAAAATGGACCAAACTGCCAAAAAAGTACAATTTGGACTGATTTGCAAATAAAAAGTAAAAATGGAGTGACTTGCAAAATAAAAAATAAAAATTGGTAAAAAACGAAAATTTGAAAATAACGTAAAGTGAAACAGTTAAAAACGACAAAATGGACTAAAACGAACAAATTACCAAAATGAGGTATTTTAAAATACCTCTCTGTCAAAAATTTTGATGTGAAAAGACCAAAATGTCCGTAAGGACTAAAACGACACAAACTGACTCAAATGCAATGCTAAAAAGGTTTTTTAGGTAGGGTTTGATCCATGGTTTATACGGACAAGTTGAAAAGACTCAGAGACAAACGTAGGGACTAAAATGGGTTCCACTGCAGGAAATGACCAAAATACCCTTTGTATGATTTTTTATGCAAAAATTTGGAATAAAATGCAAGAAAATATGCAATTGGTTTAGAAATTTTCAAATGACTTATGATGCAAGAAAATCACTTTAGATGGCCTTACATGTAAGAAAATTAAAGATAGAAATAGTAAAAATATGCAGTTGAAGCACGATAGAAAATTGCAGAGTAAAACACAGTGAATTGAAAAGTATCAGAGATAGAAGAGAAATTTGAAAGAGTATATTTAGGTCCAAAATGCGGGTATGACACCATCCTACCCTATTCAACAACATATACACATTATCTTTAATACCTAATTTGATCTTATCATAATTATCAGGGTACCTGCAAGGGTGTAAATTTTTAGAGAGAATAGATTTATGCCTACTTCGTTGTTCCGGAGTGCTAAATGTGATGCCGTGGTTCTTTGGTGCTGCTTGCTTCCTACTTCCTCCATCACTTGAGCTTGCAATTTCCTTTCCTTGCCTCTTTGGCGCCATTTCCCTTTGGTGCGATTGCCTCTTTTGTGTCGTTGGTTTTGTTATGGGGTTAAGGTTAAAGTAAGGTTTTTGAGTTTAAATGTGAAGATTGGTGAAGAATTGGTGGTTTTTAGGTTAGGGTTATTACGGTTACAAATTTGGGTGATTTTTGGTTTGGGTGGAGGAAAGTTGTTTTTGATTGAAAGGTTATGATTGGAATGATGTTTGGGATTGATTGGGTGAAGATATTTTGTGAATTGGTTAAGTTTTGAGGGAGATATGAAGGTTTGAAGGTTATTGGTTATGGAGGTTTTAGAGAGAAGTTTGGATGAGGAGAGATGTTTGTGTAGGAACATTCTCAAAACAGCTTATCCCATAATCACTTATTTCCCAAAAACACTTAAAATTACTTTTACACAAAATCCCTAATTTCTCCCAAACGATTTCTCAATACCAATCAATAACCAAAAACAGAAAATCATTACACCTTAACTCATCATAATCAACTTGTTTCACCACAATTCAACTTAATTCACCATTTTCACCAAAACTCAACAACATCCAACAACAACACACCAACATGAATAAACTCATGTAATCTCTAACACCCATAGCATAATTTATCATTATTATCATATCACAACATCATTCAAGTCATACTTCTACAATTTCATCAACAAGTGACAACAACATAGCACAATTCATCAATTTGAGCACAATTCACAATAAACCCACTTATACATATCATGAACATGCAATTCCATCAACAACAATTCAATTATATATCATCAAATTCATATACCCAAACATATCATCATAATAAAAGCACGAATTTCTACAACTAAGCTCAAAATAATCACTATTCAAATAAGCACTTTTGAACATGGGTAGAAAAGAGATGAAAATTAAAAGATTATGGTTGAACACTACCCCCCTTACCTCAATCTCCAAGAATCCTAGCCTTAGCTTCACTTTAGCTCCTAGAATCCCCAATCCCGTCTTGATCTTCAAGCTTTTTTTTCTCTTTTAACCCTTTTCCCCTCTTTCTCTAGCTTCTCTCTCTCTCTCTCTCTCTCTCTCTCTCTCTCTCTCTCCCTCTCTCTCTCTCTCTACCTCTTTCTAAGATTGTGAAATGAATGCTCTAACCCTAGTTTTCTTTTAAGACATGGGTTATAAAGACTCACCGCTAAAGGGCCTAACTCTCAAAATGTTTTATGGGTTCAAAGCTCTAATTAAATTAATCCACAAGCTTCTACTCACCAACGGTAAAAATAACGAATAAACACCGACTCTAAATTAATTACCACAACCCACTAACAAATTAATAAAAAAGAATGGTTCCCACTTGAAATACTCAAAATAATCTACACTATGGAATTACTAAATTACCCTTTCTCACCAAAATACCCCTCTAACACGAAAACCCAAGAAATTACACCGAAGGATAAATAATCACACACAAACACATATACACATATTAAACACATAAAAATAAAATTAACGAAAAATCGGGCAGTTACAAATAGCACTACCTAGTTGGCAATCAACACCAATATGGCCAAATACACCACAAATTTCACAAGGAGGAGATATCTAAGTAGGAGTGACAACACTAACATTCATTTTTTCGATCTTTTGGATTAGTGCATCAACCTTAGCAGCAAGATGATCAAAGTTAGAGACTTCGTACATACTTGCCTCTTTCTTAGAGGGAGTAGGAGCTGTTATGGCTTTCTCATTGTGTAACACTCTAGTTTTAATTATTTATTTTTAATTAACTTTGAGTGCTTTATATGATTTTTGGTTGAAATATGTGAGTATATGGTGAAATGTATTTTTATTATAAGTATTTATTTGATTATGTATTATATGGTTGTTTTTAATATTTAATAGAATTAAGTAAGAAATAATATTTATTTGAAATATTGGGGGTTAATGAGAATTAATAGGTTTTAGTAGGAGTTAAGAAATAAGTGGGGGTTACACTTTGGGGAGAATAGGAAAGAGTTAGGCAGAAAACATTTTGTACGTACAAGAGAAAAGAAAACATAAGCTTTTTGGGAGAAAAGGGAGAAGAGCCAAGAACAAGGGGACTTGCCTAGAGGGGAGATTAAATTGCTGTAGTTTGTTCTTCTTAATCCAGGTAAGGGTGAGGCTAGCATTCAATTTTAATATATATACATGATTCTAAAAATTGGATTGAATTGGTCTGCTTTTGTTTAGGTTTTGAGAACTTGATGAATTGTTGAAAATATTGTTGAATTGTTGTTGATTCTATGTTTTTGTGTTGCTTTGAGTACTGTGATGTATATAAGACCTGTAAACGTTTTGTAAATCATTTTGGGTGATTGGGGGATCAAAATTGGGTTTTTGGATGAAAAAGGGTTTTGAAAATCGTAGGTTTGAACTGTACAGATGATGCGTCGCTTAAGCGAAGCTTCCCGTCGCTTAAGCGAGCATTCATGTAGTTGCCCAGAATTCTGAAAAGCCAGTTCGCTTAAGCGAGCGTCAAGCGAGCTATAAGCGAACAAAAACATGACTTTCGTCATTATGTTCGCTCAAGCGAAGTTCCCGTCGCTTAAGCGAGCGACCCAAATTCTGCCCAGAACCTGTAGCATGTGAGCGTCGCTTAAGCGAACGCCAAGCGAGATACTCCCAGACTTACGTCTTTTAGGTCGCTTGAAGCGAACCACGAGCGAACCTTGAGCGAGCGAGAACCAACCGTTCTGTGAAGATTTCGCTTGAAGCGAAATGGCCTTCGCTTGACACGAGATAGGCCTTGTAAGACCAATTTCTGAATTTTGCTACGTACACTAGGACATTTTTCTGAGCATCTTAATATGTTTATGGGATTTATTAAACATTGTTTGCATGGAAAAAAATTATGAATGAAGGTGAATACTGTGAATTTATGTGCGATTAAATATAAACAAATTAATTATGTTGAGTCGGTGATTGTCGTTGATGTTGCTGGGTCGTGTTGTCCAGTTGGGGAGTGTGTCATAATTATTTAGGCACAGGTGTTGATGTTGTATGTAGATATACACAAGTGGAGTCCATGGCATAATGCAGAAAAAGCGGTGAGGGCCTTGCCCTGGAACGCCTTGTCATTCAAAGCGGGAGGACTCATGTCCTGGAACACTTTGTTGTTCAAAGCGGTGAGGACTTAGGTCCTGATGAATGCTTTAACCATTCAATTTCCGGTGAGGGCTTCTGCCCTGTATATTGGTACCACATGCATGTGCATTGTTGCATCGTCGTAGTTGTTGTATTGGGTGAGTTGTCATTGTTGTTGACGTGTCGTTGATATTGAGTTGGTGTCGGTGTGTAGTCATCATGAAATGAAATTGATGCAAATTAATTATAAATAAGGGAATGGTTGATAATCAAGGATAATGCTATATTCATACATATGATTTGATTGATGTTGTTGAGGTGTATTGTTGTTGTTTCGTTTCAATTGATGAATTATTTATATATATTATTTTGATTGTGAATTTCACCCCTTCTGCTTGAAAATGTTGCCCTTCGTATGGGTAACTTGCATGTGATCCTGAGTAGTAGGTGGTGGCTCAATGTCTAGGGCTCTGTTGCGTATGAGATGGGATTGTGTTATTATTTTCATTGCTATGTAACGAATAATGAGACATGATGACGTAGACCTTATTGAATTCTTTTGATGAGGCCTTTGTGCCGAGATTTTATTTGAGGATTAATTATGATTGAATGAATATTCCGCTGCAAATTTTTATAGTTGGTGGTTGAAGTTTAATAGTTTATTTCTATTATAGAATTTTATATAAGCAGTGTAATACTCCGTTTGTGGTTTAACTCTGATTTGCTTTATTTAAATTACGTATTTTTGGGAACGGGGTTGTCATACCCTCATTTTGGACCTAAAAATACTCCTTCAAATTTCCCTGCTATTTTCTAATACTTTCAAATTCACCGTGTTTTCTACTGTGCTTCAACTGCATACGTTACTGCTTCAGTCTTTTAATTTTTGCATAAAGTCGTACAAAAGGGTATTTTGATCATTTCCCGCAAAGGAACCCATTTTAGTCCTTGCAATTTGTCCCTGAGTCTTTTCAATTTGTTTGCATAAATCATATATCAAATTTTGTACAAAACCATCTTAGTTTTGCATCTGAGTCAGTCGGAGTCAGTTTGAGTCGTTTTTGCCCCCAGGGGCATTTTAGTCTTTTCACATTGTTCAAATTTTGGGCAGAGAGGTATTTTGAAATACCTCATTTTTGGTAATTTGTTCATTTTTAGTCCATTTTGTCAATTTTAACTGTTTCACTTTACGTTGCATTCAGATTACATTTTTTAACCAATTTTATTATTATTGCATTTTAGTCCCAATACTTTCAAAAATTGCAATTCAGTCCAAATTTTACATTTCATTGCAAAAGTGTCCAATTCCAATTTTTAAAAACAGTCCCAATTCTTTTAATTCTCAAAACAGTCCAATTCTTGTTTAATTGCAAAATAGTCCCATCTTCTTTCAAAATTGCAAGAAGGTCCTATTCTTTTCAAATTTGCAGGTTGCTCCAAAATGCCATGCAAGCCAACTCAGTCCACATGTCACATTTCAATTGGTCCAGTAGCCACTTGTCAGCCTATATAAGGCCACGCGTATCAGAGGTACCCACAGAATAAAGGCCACATCAGAAACAGTTCATAAATTTTCTCTCTCATGTCAGTTAGATCAAATTGTAACAAACTCAGAAAATTGAAGAACACGAAGAACGAACCCTAGCTTCTTCAAAACCAAATCCGATCCAAATTTAGTAAAATTCGTAGCGATTCTCAGAGATTCATTGCTGAATCTTCATCATCGAATCACTTCTTCTGCAATTCGAGCACCAAGTTCGTCACCAATGGCAACAAACTCAGTACGATCACAGAAGCAAGGTTTTGAGAAGAAGAGGGAAAGAATTTCACGGTTTTGAACCAGAGAAGAAGAAGAACGAAAATTCACCGGTTTATTTCCGGATTTCAAGCCAAAGATCAGCAACAGAATCAAATCCAAAGATTTCCGAAGACTCTAGATCGAATCTCTGAACAAAACCAGGTGAGAATCAAAGAACTTACCTCTTCATACTCGTAAACAACAATGAATCCCAACTGATGTAGATCCATTACAGTTTCGAAGAGGTTTTGGTTCAAAAACGTAAAAAACCCTAAAAATTTCCAGAAAATCATAACGATTCTAGGGTTTACAACGAATATTAATCATTGAAAACCGGAGAATCCATAAACAAGTTCGTTTTGAAAGAAGTTCGAATCGAAAGCTAAAGAACCAAAACCATTTGAAACCGTGACAGAACCTTAAGATCTACCTCATTTCGAACGGTGTGTGTGTATTTCATTGGCATATTCGTGATGAGAACAACTAGACGAAGCTTTTAAGCCATAATCCATGGCAATCTGGGTCGGATTACGAGATTTAGGGTTAGGGTTTTTGAACGGAGAAGAGAGAAAGACAAACGGAGAAGAGAGGTAGAGAGAGAAGAGAAGGAAAAAAATGAAAGAAACCGGGTTGCTTCCCTTTTATATAAGCGCTTGAACCGGGTTGATCCAAACCCGGTCCACTCTCTCTCACTTCCAGCCGTTTGATCAAGATCCAGATGGATCTGGATCAATCCAACGCTTCAGAAGCGTCATGGAGATCCGGATCCATCAGAAACCGTGGGTTTGGGCCGGGTAGCATAGGTCTTTCTTGATTTTTTCAGTTTCTTGGAATTGCTTGCTAATTGCACCTGCATTTTTGCTACCTGAACTCCTGTGCGTGTTAATTTTCTTGCGAAAAATTCCTGAAAAATTATCATGTGTTTCTCGATGCTTTTTAACTGCTTTGTGGCATTTTTACATGTTAAAATTGATAAAAATATGTGTGCCAATTTTTCTCTTGATATGCATATTTTTGTGCATTTTTGATTAAGTTTCTTGCATGATCTTTTTCCAATCCAATATCACATGGTTTTGATACTTACGATATGATTTTGTGATGTTTTTTACCATGAGTATCGTCATTATCATCACTGTTTCGTGCATCATAATGGCAATTTCTTGTGTGACAAGTGATATGAATCTTTCTAGGTTGTAAAGATGTGCATAAAATATGTATGTGTAAAGTTTGAATGCATGACTTGTAATTTCCCCTTGTTTTTCTTGAAATAAGCCCTTGAACAAGTGTTGTTTTGGTGGAAATTATAGGTCATGAATTTAGCTTAAGTCTTAGGGCTAGGTTTTAGTGTTAGTCACCTTGTCTTTTATGTTCGTTTTTCTACTTTGTCCGATACTTCATATTGTGGTCATTTCATTTACTATGCATTGTTCACTTTTATTATCATTTCACACTTTATTACTAACCATTTTGTTTCATGTCTCACTCATATTGCAAGCATTGCATCATTTTCATCTTTTTCTTTCTTTTAGTCATTTTATGCAAATTTCCATTAATTCATGTAATATTTTAGGTTAGTTTACTTTCTTTAAATTCTTGCAAGACCATAGAATGTAAACTAGGACCCGATGTAAAAGACTACGGACTATAATGATGTACACCGACACAAGCACCGACACGCACACACGTTGTATGTTTACCGCTAGATGTATGTTTAGGAAGCGTGATACTTAGGAAAAAACTCATTCTTTCTTTCTCAAAAAACTAATACATCTCTCAAAGATTTTTGCAATAAAGTGAAGTCAAAACTTCACCCATTTTTCCTTTATTTTCTTAAGCAAAATCAAAATGAATCTTAAATCTTCAACTTTAACCATTTTTGTAAATAAATTGGACTAACCTCACTTGTTTCCAAATCTCATGCCTTTACGGCCTCTCATCCTTTTCTTCAAAACTATTTTCAAAACTAAAATTGAACCAACCCACAAAAAACATTTTGGAAGAGAACTACATGGAATTTTGATCCCTTAAAAGGGTATGTAGGCAAGAGACTCAAAATCTCTCCAAGTCCAATAAAAACAACACTCAAAATCTTCTTTCTCTCATTCTTAAAGTCAATCCTTTTTTTACAAATAGCGATAAAAGCAAAGCGCATACATAAGACTAGTAAAACGGTTCCTATAGGATACTATAGTCATTGCGGGTGCCTAACACCTTCCCGTAGTGAAATCAGCCCCGAGCTCAGAATTTCTAAGGTTTTCTCTCGATTTTACCTTTCCCCCAAAAAAATAGAGATATCAATGATTGAAAGGTTCAAATCTAATTAATGATTTGACACCCGAAAATCGCGATAACAGAAATGGCGACTTCACTGGGGACTCTTTAGGGCTGCACCTAGTTTTACATGCTTTATGTTTATGCTTTGCTTTATTGTTATATGTAAAATTTTCTTATGTACGTGTGGGGTGAGAATATCAAAAGTCCTATACCCGGGCTAAGTGAACTTAAGATTAGGAAGAGATATGATCGACAATCCATTCCGGGGGTTGCCTCGTGCATTGGATTACGCGATCAATCTCACATAGCTGAGGCATTTTGGAGGTGACGTTGTCGGCGTGTGTTGTCATGCTTAGGCACTTTACTTCCAATTGACCGATGAAGGCTATGGACCGTAGTTACCAAACCCATCTTTGGCCTTTCTTAGGACGTAGTGCGGTGGCTAAACCGAGCGTTGCCTCGAAATTTAGTCGTCACGCGATACTACACCCAAACTAGACCTTCTTACGGATAATCATGGACAAGCGTTGCTTTGTACTACTATGATATACGGAAGAGAGGTTGTGATTTGGGAACTTTATAGAACCTTGGTTACTACTATCAAAGCCTTAGTTTCACCGGACACCGTGTCCACTTGTTACTTTAGCCCACCGTGCTTCCTTTGTTAAATAAAACCATGCATACATGCATCCATGCATAAAATTTTTACATGCATTTATCAAAGGGTATAGACAAACTAAAATTCTTTGCAAATATGACCAGGCATGAAGAGGACTAAGTCTTACAAGTTCAAAGAAGTTGATTTGGCTAGCCTAAGGGAGTTGGCACTTAAGGTTAAGAATCCGACTGGGTTTCGTCTTCGATACGGTGGTTTGCTTGGTATTCTCCGAACTAATGTAGAAGAGAAGCTGGTGCACACTCTGGTGCAATTCTATGACCCGATTTTCCGTTGCTTCACTTTCCCGGATTTTCAATTGGTTCCTACACTCGAGGCTTATTCTTGCTTATTGGGTTTACCTATAGCCGAGAGCGTACCCTTCACGGGCTCAGGATCTTCTCTTACTCCTTTGGTGATTGCTAAGGATCTTTATCTCAAGACTTCCGATGTGTCTAAGAATCTCGTTACTAAATCTCACATTCAGGGTTTCACTTCGAAGTACTTACTTGAGCAGGCTAATCTCGAATCTACTTGTCAGGACACCCTTGAGGCTATTCTTGCACTACTCATCTACGGGCTCGTTCTTTTTCCGAATCTCGACAACTTCGTGGACATGAATGCTATTGAGATCTTCCATTCCAGGAATCCGGTTCCTACTTTGTTAGCTGACACATACCATGCCATCCATGATCGGACCCTCAAGGGCCGTGGATATATTCTTTGCTGCATACCTCTTCTATATAGGTGGTTTATTTCTCACCTCCCGAGTTCTTTCCATGCCAACATGGAGAATTGGTCTTATTCGCAGCGGATTATGGCTCTTACTCCCGATGAGGTGGTTTGGATCACTCCAGCAGCTCGAGTCAAGGAGATTATCACTGGTTGCGGGGATTTCCTCAATGTACCTCTTCTCGGTACCCAGGGAGGAATCAACTACAATCCCGAGTTAGCCATGAGACAGTTTGGCTTTCCTATGAGAGCGAAGCCCATTAACCTTGCTACATCTCAGGAGTTCTTCTACTATTGCAATGCCCCCACCGGGCAAAGGAAAGCTTTTATAGATGCTTGGTCTAAGGTTCGAAGGAAAGATGTGAAACACTTGGGTGTGAGATCCGGTATTGCTCATGAAGCCTTTACTCAGTGGGTGATAGATCGAGCCGAGGAGATTGGCATGCCTTATCCTGCTATGAGGCATGTATCTGCATCTACTCCATCTAGACCATTACCGTTGCTTCCCGCGACTCATAAGATGTATCAGAAGCATCTAGCTATGGAGAGTGAGGAGAAGCGAGCATGGAAAGCTCGTTACAGTGAGGCTGAGAACTTGATCATGACTTTGGATGGCAGAGACGAGCAGAGGGATCATGAGAACCGGATGCTGAAGAAGGAACTAGCCAGAGTTAGGAAAGAGCTTGAGGAGAAGGATGATCTGTTGAGGAGAGACTCCAGGAGAGTCAGAGGTCGTCGAGATTTCTTTGCCAGTTATTGCGGTTCAGCTTCGGATTCGGATTCCGAATACTACCCAGTCACCCCTTAGTTCTGGATGATAGGATGGACTATTGATTATGTTGTTTGTTCAGTTTATGCTTCGGAAGCCTACTCCCTTGGCTCAATTTATCAAAACAACTTGCTTTGAATAATTTGTTAGTCCAATAATGTTCGCAAAAAATTCTAATTTGTCTAAAAACCCTTTGGTAATAAAAAGAGTCATTTTTGCATCTGCATTTGCACATATCATGCATCATATGCATCATTCATCGGTCACAAAAAATTCCAAGTGCTCATTGCCTCCTGGTTCTTCTGCCGCAGTGTGAAAAGTGGCTCGTGCTCGAAGGACCGATCAACCTACCAGAGTACATCAGACTAGACAATACAGGAGGAGGAATCAAGTAGCTATGGAAGAAGAAAATGCACAGCTCCGTATTGAATTAGCTTTTGTGAGAGAAGAGTTAGCTAAAGCCCTCGACGCCATGACTGCTCTGATAGCCGCTCAAGAACAACCAGCCTCGTCTGCTCCAGAAACCACTGAGGCAATTCCAACATCATCTCTCGATAACCGCTTTGCCATGCCAAGGGGATACCCATACGGACTCCCACTTTTCTTTGCTCCTGATCCCACAGCAGGTGCTTCTAGTGCTGCCAACGGTAACCAAATCCCCGTCTCAGGGCATGCTTCTCTCCACACTACTCTGCCTCAGTCAACGGTCTTCACCGATCCGATTGTGCACTCTACGCCTCAGGGCGCCAATGCTAATGATTACCGTGGAGAGACTCCTGTATTGGGAACTATGGAGGAAAGAATGGAGGAGCTTGCCAGAGAACTCCATCGCGAGATCAAGGCCAACCGCGGGAGCAGTGACCTCGTCAGAACCCACGATCTTTGTTTAGTGCCAAGGGTGGATGTCCCCAAAAAGTTCAAGGTCCCGGAATTTGACCGCTACAATGGGCTGACCTGCCCCTAGAACCATATCATCAAGTACGTCCGGAAGATGGCTAACCATGCTGACAATGATTCACTTATGATCCATTGCTTCCAGCACAGCCTAATGGAAGATGCCGCGGAGTGGTATACCGGTTTGAGCAAGGATGATATTCGCACTTTTGATGATCTGGCTGCTGCTTTTAAGAGCCACTATGGATTCAACAGCAGCCTCAAGCCGAATAGGGAATTCCTCCGGTCTCTTTCTCAGAAAAAGGACGAAAGCTTTCGCGAATATGCACAGAGGTGGAGAGGGGCAGCTGCCCGTATCACTCCCGTTTTGGACGAGGAAGAAATGACTCAAACATTCTTGAAGACCCTGAAGAGAGATTATGTTGAAAGAATGATTATTGCTGCCCCAAGCAACTTCTCTGAGATGGTCACTATGGGGACCCGCTTGGAGGAAGCTGTCCGAGAAGGGATTATCGTGTTTGAGAAAGGTGAGTCCTCGAATGCACCAAAGAAATACGGCAATGGTCACCATAAGAAAAAGGAATCAGAAGTTGGAATGGTGTCTGCCGGAACCAATCAATCTGCCACTGCTGCTCCTGTCAATGCTGCACAACTGCCTCAACAGTACCAGTACCTACAGTATGCCCAGCATCCGTTCTATCCGCCGTTCTACCATCAATACCCTCCACTACCGGGCCAGCCTCAGGTCCCTGTTAATGTCATCGCCCAACAAATGCAACAACAACCGCAACAACAACAACAAGGCCCTCAATTTAGACCATCTTTCCCGCCGATACCGATGGCGTACGCTGAACTACTCCCAACTCTGTTACATAAGGGGTATTGCACCACTAGACCTGGCAAGCCTCCGCCAAACCCACTGCCTCCCAGGTTCCGCTCCGATCTCAGATGTGATTTCCACCAAGGCGCCCTAGGTCATGATGTAGAAGGTTGCTACGCTCTGAAATATATCGTGAAGAAGTTGATCGACCAGGGAAAGCTATCTTTTGAAAACAATGTCCCACATGTGCTCGACAATCCGCTCCCCAACCACGCCGTCGTGAATATGATTGAAGTGTGCGAAGAAATCCCTCGTCTCAATGTCCGTAATGTTGCTACTCCTCTAGTGCCGCTGCATATCAAGCTGTGCCAAGCTTCCTTGTTCAGCCACGACCATGTTGCTTGCTGTAAATGTCTTCAGAACCCTATGGGTTGCAGCGTAGTCCAGACTGATATCCAAAGCTTGATGAATGACAACTACCTGACTACCAGTGATGTTTGTATGATAGTGCCGATTTTCCACGATACTCCCGTCAAGAATGTGTCTGCCAGGGAAGATGTTAAGCCTCTAGTGATACGGCTACCAGGGCCAATGCCATATACTTCTGCGAAAGCCGTCCCGTACAAGTATAGCGCGACTATGTTGGAGAACGGGAAGGAAGTACCTTTGGTATCCCTGAGCACAGTAGGCAGTATCGCCGAAGTAATGGCTTTGAGGAGCGGCAGGGTTCGGCCCCTCTTGTTTCAGAAGAAAGATGATGTGCCAGTTACGATTCCTGCTGATAAGACTACTCCATTGTCAATCCCTCCTGTTGTCGAAAGTACCAGCCGTTCCGGCCAGTCCATCGAAGATTCCAATCTGGATGAGATTTTGAAGATAATCAAGAAAAGCGATTATAAGATCGTTGACCAGCTATTACAAACTCCTTCGAAGATATCCATCTTGTCCCTACTCCTTAGTTCGGAGGCTCACAGGAACGTATTGTTGAAGGTGTTGGAGCAAGCATATGTCGACCACGAAGTCACAGAGGATCAATTTGGTGGGATAGTGGCTAACATCACTGCTTGCAGTAACCTTTGGTTTGGTGAAGATGAACTTCTAGAGACAGGGAAGCACCACAACTTGGCCCTGCACATTTCCATGAACTGCAAAGCAGATATGCTGTCCAACGTGTTGGTAGACACTGGGTCGTCGTTGAATGTGATGCCTAAGTCGACTTTGGATCAGTTAAGTTGTCAAGGAGTCCCTTTGAGAAGGAGTACTTTCCTAGTCAAGGCTTTCGATGGTTCCCGTAAAACTGTGCTCGGAGAGGTAGATCTCCCCATGACTATTGGCCCTGAAACATTCATGATTACTTTCCAAGTTATGGACATAGATGCCTCTTACAGTTGCCTTCTCGGAAGACCGTGGATACACGAGGCCGGGGCAGTCACTTCTACCCTCCATCAGAAGCTGAAGTTCGTAAGGAATGGGAAACTTGTGACAGTGCATGGGGAAGAAGCTTATCTGGTCAGTCAGTTATCATCCTTCTCTTGCATCGAAGCTAAATCTGCCGAAGGAACCGCATTCCAGGGTTTGACTATCGAGGGTACGGAGCCCAAGAGGTCTAGTGCTGCCATGGCTTCGTTGAAAGACGCGCAGAAGGCCGTTCAGGAGGGTCAGGCCGCCGGTTGGGGCCAATTGATACAGCTGCTGGACAACAAACGCAAAGAGGGTCTCGGTTTCTCTCCGACGTCAGGTGTGTCAACTGGAACGTTCCGTAGTGCTGGATTTGCCAATGCAATTCTTGATGGTGGTGATGAAAGAGGGTCTAGGCCCACATTTGTGATACCAGGAGGCATGGCAAAGAACTGGAACGTTATCAATCTCCCTGTGTTTGTGCATGATTCTAAGTAATATGTCTTGCTGTCTAGGCTTTTGTTTTCAAAGTAACAATCCTTCCGCCCTGCCCAAGGCGGAAGTGACACTTTTCTAAAGGGCATGTTTGTTCTGACATCACCATTATCAATAAAAAACGTCGTTTCTTTCATGACTCTTTTTCTTTCTTTAATGCTTTTCCCTTGGAAATAATGGTAATGCCAGAAAAAACCAAAACATCTGTATTTTCTTATTAATTTCAAAGATCTGCATGAAAATTATTTTCTAAAAAATCATCCAAACATGTCACGCAGATCGAACCAAAATGAACCCGTTGAACACAGTGACCCTATGTTTCTCCAAACTGTTGAATCCCCGGTGTTTGAGGCCGAAGATGAAGATAGTGACGACATACCAGATGAGATTGCCCGATTTCTTGAACAAGAAGAGAAAACCATTCGGCCTCATCAGGAGGAGATCGAGCTAATCAACCTGGGTACCGAGGATAACAAAAGTGAGATCAAGGTCGGTGCTGCATTGGAGGAAGGGGTCAAGAAAAGGATCTTCCAGCTTCTCCGCGAATATTCAGATATCTTCGCATGGTCATATGAAGACATGCCGGGTTTGGATCCCCAGATCGTGGAACACCGGATACCGACAAAACCAGACTGTCCCCCTGTTAGACAAAAGTTGAGACGGACTCGGCCGGACATGGCCCTGAAGATCAAAGGTGAGGTGCAAAAGCAGATTGACGCGGGTTTTCTCATGACAGTTGAGTATCCTGAGTGGGTTGCTAATATTGTGCCAGTGCCAAAGAAGGATGGTAAGGTCCGGATGTGTGTTGATTATAGAGATTTGAATAGAGCGAGCTTGAAGGACAATTTCCCACTACCTCACATCGATGTAATTGTTGATAACACCGCCCAGTGCAAGGTGTTCTCCTTCATGGATGGGTTTTCTGGCTATAACCAAATCAAAATGTCACCCAAAGACAGAGAGAAGACGTCGTTCATCACTCCGTGGGGGACTTTCTGTTGCAAAGCAATGCCATTTGGTCTAATAAATGCTGGTGCTACTTATCAAAGGGGGATGACCACGTTGTTCCATGATATGATTCACAAAGAAGTCGAAGTGTACGTGGATGACATGATTGTCAAGTCAAGCGATGAAGAGCAACACGTCGAATATTTGGCTAAGATGTTTGAAAGGTTGAGGAAGTACAAGCTTCGGCTGAATCCAAACAAATGTACGTTCAGTGTTAGATCAGGGAAGTTGTTAGGATTCATTGTCAGTCAGAGAGGCATCGAAGTAGATCCTGACAAAGTCCGAGCAATCCGTGAAATGCCGGCCCCGCAAACCGAGAAGCAAGTCAGAGGGTTCCTCGGGCGTTTGAACTACATTTCTAGATTTATATCCCACATGACGGCGACCTGCGGGCCGATTTTCAAGTTACTCAGGAAGAATCAACCTGTGGTATGGAATGATGAATGCCAAGAAGCTTTCGACAACATCAAGAACTATTTGCTAGAGCCACCGATCCTTGTCCCGCCCGTGGACGGAAGGCCCTTGATTATGTACCTGTCAGTATTGGATGAATCCATGGGATGTGTGCTCGGTCAGCAAGATGAAACTGGAAAGAAAGAGCATGCGATCTACTATTTGAGCAAGAAATTCACCGATTGTGAGACTCGGTACACGATGCTCGAGAAAACCTGTTGTGCACTAGCCTGGGCTGCCAAACGCTTGCGCCACTACTTGATAAATCATACAACTTGGTTGATATCTCGGATGGATCCAATCAAGTATATTTTTGAGAAGCCGGCGGTCACTGGAAAAATCGCACGTTGGCAAATGTTACTGTCAGAGTATGATATTGTGT
This sequence comes from Medicago lupulina, assembly GCA_958299785.1. Lineage (NCBI taxonomy): Eukaryota > Viridiplantae > Streptophyta > Magnoliopsida > Fabales > Fabaceae > Medicago > Medicago lupulina. Next base: position 23,169,133 of record OY283145.1, on the reverse strand, counting down.
TTAAAGCTCAAAAAGCCATTAGAGGGAGTATCTTGGCTGACCATCTCGCTTGCCAACCACTGGATGACTATCAACCTTTGAAGTTCGATTTCCCCGACGAAGAGGTTATGTTCTTAAAACCAAGAGACTGTGAAGAACCACTGATCGGTGAAGGTCCAGACCCTGATAGCAAGTGGGGGTTGGTCTTTGATGGTGCTGTTAATGCCTATGGCCGAGGAATTGGCGCAGTAATTGTGGCTCCGCAGGGGCATCACATTCCTTTCACAGCCCGAATTGTGTTTGAGTGCACCAACAATGTGGCCGAGTACGAGGCATGCATCTTGGGAATCGAGGAAGCAATTGACATGAGAATCAAGCACCTTGACATCTATGGAGACTCTGCACTAGTCATCAACCAGATAAAGGGAGAATGGGAGACCCATCATGCCAATCTGATCCCTTACCGTGATTATGCGAGACGTCTGTTAACGTATTTTACAAAGGTCGAGTTGCACCATATCCCCCGGGAGGAAAATCAAATGGCCGATGCTCTTGCTACCTTATCCTCCATGTTTCAAGTGAACCATTGGAATCATGTAACGATGATCAAAGTACAACGCTTAGATCGGCCCGCTCATGTGTTTACTGTCAGTGATGCAATTGTACAGACGGGTTCAGGCGGAGTCGACAACAAACCCTGGTATTATGATATCAAGCAATTTTTGCAAAGCCGTAAGTACCCGCCGGATGCTTCCAACAAAGACAAGAAGACGCTGCGCAGGCTGGCTAGCAAGTTCCTGCTGGATGGGGATGTTATGTACGAAAGGAATTTCGATATGGTGTTGTTAAGATGTGTTGATGAATATGAAGCAGAACAGCTAATGCACGATGTGCACGATGGCACCTTTGGGACCCACGCATTGGGGCATGTTATGTCTAGAAAGCTGTTGAGGGCTGGTTACTACTGGATGACCATGGAGCGCGATTGCTATCAATATGCCAGGAAGTGCCACAAATGTCAAATATATGCTGATAAGATCCATGTGCCTCCGCACGCTCTCAATGTTATGTCTTCTCCATGGCCTTTCTCTATGTGGGGCATTGATATGATCGGAAGAATTGAACCAAAAGCTTCAAATGGTCATCGTTTTATCCTGGTAGCAATCGATTATTTCACCAAGTGGGTCAAATGTAACACCCCGTTTTCCCAAAACAACGTAAACATGTATAATTATCAGAGTTTTCAACAACAACGGAGTATTACATCTACTTCTCAAAATTCAGTTTAAATAGAATATAAAAACTATTTAATTCAACACATCATTTTATAAAAATCTGCAGCGGAATATTTATTTGATAATCAATCAACAACTATGTCATCATCCTTGGCACAAAGGCCTCATCATACTACAATTTATTTCATAATAATAAAATCTCCAACAACATGTTCTTCAGATAAAATGATACATAAAGGAATGAAAGAATTAAACATCAAAAATCCCCATCCCGTTACGTATCAGAGCCTACGACACGAGAGCCAACTCCTATCTATCCTTCGCTACCTGCACTTGCCCACGAGGCGGCAATTCCAGCAGAAGGGGTGAGTTCACAAATCAAAAGTAATATACAAATATATGAATCAAACCTCAAGATTAACAAATCATAAATCCAACTCATCACATATACAATATAGCACATCATAGCATCATCATAAGCATCATCATAACAACATCATATCAAGCATCAACGTCTCAAAACATCGTCTCATAACATGTCAACAATCTGACTCAACTAAATGCAACTCTAACATCTTGACATCATGCATGTGGTACCATATTTTTATAGCATTAATATGCTTCACCGTCGCTTTGAGAAAATGCTCCACCGTCGCTTTGAGCATAAAGCTCCACCGTCTCATAATTATGCAAATGCATGGACTCGTCATTTAACAACTTAATACACCGTCTCAAACAATATCATCATAAACATCTTTAAACAACTCATCAACGTCTTAAACATCATCTCATGTTATGTCAACAATTTGACTCAACTAAATGCAACTCTTAACATCTCGACATCATGCATGTGGTACCATATAATTATAGCATTAATATGCTTCACCGTCTCTTTGAGCAAATGCTCCACCGTCGCTTTGAGCATAAAGCTCCACCGTCTCATAATTATGCAAATGCATGGACTCGTCATTTAACAACTTGACTTCAACTTCTCAAAACATCATTCATAATGCAGGACTGACACATGCAGGTATAATAGTTACATGGCAGAACATCATCTCATTAATCATATACATCGCAACACGTAACATCATCACAATCACATAACATCATATTTAAACATCACTTAACCTCATCCAAAGCAACTCAAGTTTAGCAAAATATAATATTTTCATGTAAACATACATTAATCCATCGTATCAACAACAATAGCAACCTATACATTAATCAATTACATTCATATCAAGTCCAAACATCCTTCAACAAGCAAATCAAGTTTGATCAATAAGACATAAGCCAAATACTCATAAAACACCTCAACTAAATCCCTAATACTTAAGTTTGAAGTTTGGGAACTAACCATAGGTTTTGGACTAACTTGGAATAAGTTATACTAAGTTTTCTTAAAGTTTTCCTCAAGACCCACTTGGAGTATTTTCATCATAACTCAAAATCTACAAATCATTTTCAAGCCCAACCAACGCCATTAGAAAGCTAACTTAATTATCTAAAACTTTCATGTTTACACCAAAAGCTAGTTCAAAGCAGAAATGGGTGAAAAATAGTGAAATATGGATGATCTGATTTTTGAGAAAGCGTGTCACGTTTTTAGAAAACGTGTCACGTTTTTATGCCCAGAATTACTAAGCATTCTGTCGACCAGAAACGTGACGCGCTTGCCAAAACGTGGCACGTTTTTGCGATATCAAATTTGGACTCAGCTTCAACTAAAAGTGCGATTTCAGCATGGTTCTACCCAAAAATCCCAACTTTGATCCCTCAATTACCCAAAATGATTTAGAACAATGTTTATGGGTTCAATACACAACAAAACAACATAAACAATTCACATAAGCATCATCATCATCATATAATTCATCAATCATGGCATTCTCATATCTTTAACCCTAATCCAACAAAACCACCATTTTTCAATTCAATTCATGAAAACATACATATATATATATATATCAACAATTGAATTATAAACCCACCCTTACCTGATTAAATGAATAAGGCAAGCTAAAACAATCAATCTTCTAGGCTAATCCCCTTGTTCTTGGTTCTTCTCCCTTCTACCCAAAAATCTTATGTTTTCTTTTCTGTACGTACCAAGTTTTTGTCTGCCTCTTTCTATTCCTTACCAACCAAAACATAACCCCCTTTTCTTTCCATTTACTCCCTCACTAACTTTCTATTAATTCTCCTTAACCCCTCCTTAACTCCATTAACTCTAAATAATTCCCTTTTAATTAAATAAATAATATATATCTCCTATTTTCATAAAAATTCTACAAATAATTATATAATAAAATATATATCAAATAACAACACACTAATATTCACATAATTCAACATTTTCATATAAAAAATACACCAAACATATTAAAATCAACCAAAAATAGTAAAATAGCAACTGGGGCGTTACATCAAAGCTGCATCTTATGCCAATGTAACCAAGCAAGCGGTGGTTAAGTTCATCAAGAACAATATCATCTGTCGGTACGGTGTTCCCAGCAAGATTATCACTAACAACGGTACCAATTTGAATAATGACATGGTGCAAGCCTTATGTGAGAAATTCAAGATTGAACACCACAATTCTTCTCCTTACAGACCTCAGATGAATGGTGCAGTTGAGGCTGCCAATAAGAACATCAAGAAGATTGTGCAGAAGATGGTAACAACATACAAAGACTGGCATGAGATGTTGCCCTATGCTTTACACGGCTACCGCACTACAGTCCGTAGTTCAACCGGGGCAACGCCTTTTTCTCTTGTATACGGCATGGAAGCAGTCCTCCCATTGGAAGTGGAGATTCTGTCTCTCCGTGTGATTATGGAAGCAAAGTTGTCTAAGGCTGAATGGTGCCAGAGCCGGTACGACCAGTTGAATTTGATTGAGGAAAGACGCCTGGATGCTTTGGCTCACGGTCAGATGTATCAAACAAGGATGAAAAATGCTTTTGACAAGAAAGTTCGTCCTCGGGTATTCAAAGAGGGTGAACTCGTATTGAAGAGAAGAATGAGTCAGCAACCCGACCCAAGGGGAAAATGGGCGCCTAACTATGAAGGACCTTATGTTGTCAAGAAGGCTTTCTCTGGCGGTGCTCTGATTCTCACACACATGGATGGCGTAGAACTTCTGAATCCTGTGAATGCCGATATAGTCAAGAAATATTTTGTCTAGATATGAAAAGAACAGCGTGGTAGGTCGAAAACCCGAAAGGGCGGCCTAGGCAAAAATGCGCTTCCCAGTGGATCGAAAACCCGAAAGGGCGATCCAGGCAAAATAAGGGACAAGAAACAAAAATGTAAAAGCTCGCTGAGATTACATGTAACTCAGGCAAAAATGAGCGTCTCGATAAGCCGAAAACCCGAAAGGGCGGTTCATACAAAAATGAGATTGAAATAAAAGACAATTGACTATATCTGGCAAGTTACCATTCCCCTTGGGATCATTGCGACTGATAATTGACTATTCTCATCCGGGGTTCCGACGCCTGCGGATTCAAGAGTTTTAGATGCCATAGTAGTTACTGTGTTCAATGTACCACCAACCAATAAAATTACCATTTTTCAAGATTTGTAAATCTGTGGGGTCGCGCTTTTGGCCGACTACCACCCTTACACGTCAATTTGAGCCTATGCTTTTGTTTGGCACTCTAATTCTTTTTCTACTCTACTTTCAAAGCTTTACACAAAGGATTTTTTCTATGTTAATAATGATGCATGTCTGGAATGAACATTCTGAAAATTGAAAATTTTTGAGTATTTTGAAAGCAGGCCTAAGCAACTAGGTATATTCAAATGAACATGCATGAGGAGATCTACATTGATATCAGTTCCAATTCAAGTTACTAGCAAGCCTTCCCCCCAGTGACGGTCTGTGGTCAATGGCAAGAATGAAAAAACAGAATGAAAAGCATGAAAAACGAATATGCTCGCTAAGTCGAAAACCCGAAAGGACGGCTTAGCCAAGAATGAGCACCCCGACGAATTGACAACCTTCAAAGGCAATTCAGGCAAAAATAGGGGCAACAACAAAAAAACTATTCCCCGGTGGGTCGAAAACCCAAAAGGGCGATCCAGGCAAAAATGGGATGATGAAAAAAAAAAAACAAACATGCAAAAGCATTGACCACAGAGGCGATGTCCAAAGCATTTATGTGACTGTTCCAACAAGCAGCAATACCGTTCAGACTGTCTTCCTCTACGATTTTACAGCTTCCTGCCTTCAACGATGGTCGCGATGTATCTTCAAACAACGACATCCCCAGAAGAGGAACTTTTGCAAGTATATGCCAGAGCACGAGCCATTACGTGCCCAATATTCCAATGTTTTGCCTGTCTCTGCGAAATCATGTCTGTAAAGTGCCAATCATCATGCATTTGAAAGCATTCATACATGCATAATCATGCATCTTATGTGTTCATGTATTTGATAAAATTGTCATGTTATTCATACACATTTGCATTCTCAATTCCTATGTTGATCTCCGTCAAAATCAATCATGTCAATTTCAAATTGCTTCTGCTAATGACAAATGTCTACCTGTCATGTCAATTTCAAAATCCAACAATCTTGTCAACTTCAAACTTTAGCTATCCTTTCAAATTCAAGCTCCTGCCGTCATGTCAAGTCAATTTCAATTTGTTTCTACAATACAATTCGTTTCCATTAACGGCCAAGTGGCTAGTTCGCATCCAAGAACAGCTTGTGCCTGCCAATTCACTCTTGTTATCGGTCAAGTGGCTAGTTCACATCCAAGAACAGCTTGTACCTGTCAATTTGTTTTTGTTATCGGTCAAGTAGCAAGTTCGTATCCGAGAACAGCTTGTACCTATCCTTTTGATATCCGCCGGGCGGCCAGTTCAGATCCAAGAACAGCTCGTGCTTTCTATTTTGTTTCCTGTCAGCCAAGTAACTAGTTCGTGTCCAAGAACGGCTTGTGCTTTCTATATTTTCCTTCAGCCAAGTGACCAGCTCAAATGCAGGAGCGGCTTGCACCCTTTGTTGTCAATATTCCCGGTCAAGTGGCCAGTTCGCACCCAAGAGCAGCTTGTACCTGTCAAATTTGCTATCGAGTCTCCCCAGTGAGTCTTGTTATTTGCTATTCTGTTTAATGTCAACCAGTCCCGCAATGGATACGACATACTCTATTGTTTGCTATTCTGATTAATGTCAACCAGTCCCGCAATGGATACGACATACTCTGTTGTTTGCTATTCTGATTAATGTCTACCAGTCCCGCAATGGATACGACATACTCTGTTGTTTGCTATTCTGTTAATGTCTACCAATCCCGCAATGGATACGACATATTTTGTTAAATTCAATTCTCAGTCTGTCTTGCATTCATAACACAAATGTTGCATGGCATACGTAACATTTACGAACGTATTTTTATGCCCAAAATCAGTGCGAATGTCGATATTTAAGTATCTTCGTCGCGTCAAGCCAAAGACTCTGTCTCTTGACTCTCCAAAACAAAGAAACTTAAATAGGGGCAGCTGTCATACCCTCATTTTGGACCTAAAAATACTCCTTCAAATTTCCCTGCTATTTTCTAATACTTTCAAATTCACCGTGTGTTTCTACTGTGCTTCAACTGCATACGTTACTGCTTCAGTCTTTTAATTTTTGCATAAAGTCGTACAAAAGGGTATTTTGGTCATTTCCCGCAAAGGAACCCATTTTAGTCCTTGCAATTTGTCCCTGAGTCTTTTCAATTTGTTTGCATGAATCATATATCAAATTTTGTACAAAACCATCTTAGTTTTGCATCTGAGTCAGTCGGAGTCAGTTTGAGTCGTTTTTGCCCCCAGGGGCATTTTAGTCTTTTCACATTGTTCAAATTTTGGGCAGAGAGGTATTTTGAAATACCTCATTTTTGGTAATTTGTTCATTTTTAGTCCATTTTGTCAATTTTAACTGTTTCACTTTACGTTGCATTCAGATTACATTTTTTAACCAATTTTATTATTATTGCATTTTAGTCCCAATACTTTCAAAAATTGCAATTCAGTCCAAATTTTACATTTCATTGCAAAAGTGTCCAATTCCAATTTTTAAAAACAGTCCCAATTCTTTTAATTCTCAAAACAGTCCAATTCTTGTTTAATTGCAAAATAGTCCCATTTTCTTTCAAAATTGCAAGAAGGTCCTATTCTTTTCAAATTTGCAGGTTGGTCCAAAATGCCATGCAAGCCAACTCAGTCCACATGTCACATTTCAATTGGTCCAGTAGCCACTTGTCAGCCTATATAAGGCCACGCGTATCAGAGGTACCCACAGAATAAAGGCCACATCAGAAACAGTTCATAAATTTTCTCTCTCATGTCAGTTAGATCAAATTGTAACAAACTCAGAAAATTGAAGAACACGAAGAACGAACCCTAGCTTCTTCAGAACCAAATCCGATCCAAATTTAGTAAAATTCGTAGCGATTCTCAGAGATTCATTGCTGAATCTTCATCATCGAATCACTTCTTCTGCAATTCGAGCACCAAGTTCGTCACCAATGGCAACAAACTCAGTACGATCACAGAAGCAAGGTTTTGAGAAGAAGAGGGAAAGAATTTCACGGTTTTGAACCAGAGAAGAAGAAGAACGAAAATTCACCGGTTTATTTCCGGATTTCAAGCCAAAGATCAGCAACAGAATCAAATCCAAAGATTTCCGAAGACTCTAGATCGAATCTCTGAACAAAACCAGGTGAGAATCAAAGAACTTACCTCTTCATACTCGTAAACAACAATGAATCCCAACTGATGTAGATCCATTACAGTTTCGAAGAGGTTTTGGTTCAAAAACGTAAAAAACCCTAAAAATTTCCAGAAAATCATAACGATTCTAGGGTTTACAACGAATATTAATCATTGAAAACCGGAGAATCCATAAACAAGTTCGTTTTGAAAGAAGTTCGAATCGAAAGCTAAAGAACCAAAACCATTTGAAACCGTGACAGAACCATAAGATCTACCTCATTTCGAACGGTGTGTGTGTATTTCATTGGCATATTCGTGATGAGAACAACTAGACGAAGCTTTTAAGCCATAATCCATGGCAATCTGGGTCGGATTACGAGATTTAGGGTTAGGGTTTTTGAACGGAGAAGAGAGAAAGACAAACGGAGAAGAGAGGTAGAGAGAGAAGAGAAGGAAAAAATGAAAGAAACCGGGTTGCTTCCCTTTTATATAAGCGCTTGAACCGGGTTGATCCAAACCCGGTCCACTCTCTCTCACTTCCAGCCGTTTGATCAAGATCCAGATGGATCTGGATCAATCCAATGCTTCAGAAGCGTCATGGAGATCCGGATCCATCAGAAACCGTGGGTTTAGGCCGGGTAGCATAGGTCTTTCTTGATTTTTTCAGTTTCTTGGAATTGCTTGCTAATTGCACCTGCATTTTTGCTACCTGAACTCCTGTGCGTGTTAATTTTCTTGCGAAAAATTCCTGAAAAATTATCATGTGTTTCTCGATGCTTTTTAACTGCTTTGTGGCATTTTTACATGTTAAAATTGATAAAAATATGTGTACCAATTTTTCTCTTGATATGCATATTTTTGTGCATTTTTGATTAAGTTTCTTGCATGATCTTTTTCCAATCCAATATCACATGGTTTTGATACTTACGATATGATTTTGTGATGTTTTTTACCATGAGTATCGTCATTATCATCACTGTTTCGTGCATCATAATGGCAATTTCTTGTGTGACAAGTGATATGAATCTTTCTAGGTTGTAAAGATGTGCATAAAATATGTATGTGTAAAGTTTGAATGCATGACTTGTAATTTCCCCTTGTTTTTCTTGAAATAAGCCCTTGAACAAGTGTTGTTTTGGTGGAAATTATAGGTCATGAATTTAGCTTAAGTCTTAGGGCTAGGTTTTAGTGTTAGTCACCTTGTCTTTTATGTTCGTTTTTCTACTTTGTCCGATACTTCATATTGTGGTCATTTCATTTACTATGCATTGTTCACTTTTATTATCATTTCACACTTTATTACTAACCATTTTGTTTCATGTCTCACTCATATTGCAAGCATTGCATCATTTTCATCTTTTTCTTTCTTTTAGTCATTTTATGCAAATTTCCATTAATTCATGTAATATTTTAGGTTAGTTTACTTTCTTTAAATTCTTGCAAGACCATAGAATGTAAACTAGGACCCGATGTAAAAGACTACGGACTATAATGATGTACACCGACACGCACACACGTTGTATGTTTACCGCTAGATGTATGTTTAGGAAGCGTGATACTTAGGAAAAAACTCATTCTTTCTTTCTCAAAAAACTAATACATCACTCAAAGATTTTTGCAATAAAGTGAAGTCAAAACTTCACCCATTTTTCCTTTATTTTCTTAAGCAAAATCAAAATGAATCTTAAATCTTCAACTTTAACCATTTTTGTAAATAAATTGGACTAACCTCACTTGTTTCCAAATCTCATGCCTTTACGGCCTCTCATCCTTTTCTTCAAAACTATTTTCAAAACTAAAATTGAACCAACCCACAAAAAACATTTTGGAAGAGAACTACATGGAATTTTGATCCCTTAAAAGGGTATGTAGGCAAGAGACTCAAAATCTCTCCAAGTCCAATAAAAACAACACTCAAAATCTTCTTTCTCTCATTCTTAAAATCAATCCTTTTTTTACAAATAGCGATAAAAGCAAAGCGCATACATAAGACTAGTAAAACGGTTCCTATAGGATACTATAGTCATTGCGGGTGCCTAACACCTTCCCGTAGTGAAATCAGCCCCGAGCTCAGAATTTCTAAGGTTTTCTCTCGATTTTACCTTTCCCCAAAAAAAAATAGAGATATCAATGATTGAAAGGTTCAAATCTAATTAATGATTTGACACCCGAAAATCGCGATAATAGGGGTGTTACAATTGGTATCAGAGCAGGTTGGTCCGTCCGGCCAAATAGTAGAGTCGTGTTGAGCCACCTAGGATAGAGTGTCAACTCTAATGTTGTTTTTGTTGTTGTTTCTGAGCTGTTGTTTCTGATGTAGAACTTTGAAATGGCTGGTCGTAATGATGCTGTTATCGTTGCTGCACTTGAGGTTGTTGCTCAAGCTGTAGGACAACAACCTAACGGTGCTGCTGGCGACAATGGTGTGAGAATGTTGGAGACCTTTTTGAGGAACCATCCACCAACCTTCAAGGGAAGGTATGATCCCGACGGAGCTCAGAATTGGCTAAAGGAGATTGAGAGAATCTTCAGAGTTATCGAATGCAGTGAGGCTCAGAAGGTGCGGTTTGGTACGCACATGTTGGCTGATCGTAGATGACTGGTGGGTGAGTCTTTTGCCTGTGCTTGAACAGGATGGTGCTGTGGTGACCTGGACTGTGTTCAAGGGAGAATTCCTGGATAGGTATTTTCTGGAAGATGTCCGAGGAAAGAAGGAGATTGAATTCCTAGAGTTGAAGCAGGGAGATATGTCTGTAACGGCATATGCTGCTAAGTTTGTGGAGCTTGCTAAGTTCTACCCTCATTATACTGCGGAGAATGCTGAGTTTTCTAAATGCATTAAGTTTGAGAATGGTTTGAGAGCTGATATCAAGAGAGCCATTGGTTATCAAAAGATAAGAAATTTCTCTGAGTTGGTAAATAGCTGCAGAATCTACGAAGAGGATACCAAAGCTCATTACAAGGTGATGAGTGAGCGCAGAGGGAAAGGACAACAGAGTCGTCCGAAGTCGTATAGTGCTCTTGCTGACAAAGGTAAACATAGGTTCAACGATGAGAGGAGGCTCAATAGGAAATATGCTCCTACCGAGATTGTTTGCTTCAAATGTGGTGAGAAAGGCCACAAGAGCAATGTATGCGGTCATGATGAGAAGAAATGCTTCAGGTGTGGTCAGAAGGGACACACATTGGCTGATTGTAAACATGGAGATATTGTTTGTTATAACTGCAATGGGGAAGGTCATATCAGTTCACAATGTACGCAGCCGAAGAAGGTGAGGATTGGTGGTAAGGTGTTTGCATTGACTGGTACGCAAACAGTTAACGAGGATCGACTTATCAGAGGTACTTGTTTCTTTAATAGTACTCCTTTAATTGCTATTATTGATACTGGTGCTACGCATTGTTTCATTGCTTTTGATTGTGCACAAAGGTTGGGTCTAATTATGTCTGACATGAATGGAGAAATGGTTGTTGAAACTCCAGCTAAGGGTTCAGTGACTACTTCTCTCGTTTGTTTGAGTTGTCCTGTGTCTATGTTCGGTAGGGATTTTGAAGTTGATCTTGTCTGTCTACCATTGGTCGTAATGGATGTGATTTTTGGGATGAACTGGTTAGAATATAACCATGTTCTTATTAATTGTTTTAATAAGACCGTACATTTTCTTTCTGCCGATGAAGAAAGCGGAGCGGAATTTTTATCTACTAAACAGATGAAGCAGTTGGAGCGTGATGGAATTCTGATGTTCTCTTTAATGGCATATTTGTCGTTAGGAAATCAAGCTGTAATTGACAGGTTACCAGTGGTGAAAGAGTTCCCTGAAGTTTTCCCTGATGAGATTACAGACGTGCCACCAGAAAGGGAGGTTGAATTTTCAATTGACCTTGTTCCAAGAACAAAGCCGGTGTCGATGGCACCTTATCGTATGTCGGCGTCTGAACTTGCTGAATTGAAGAAACAGTTGGAAGACTTGCTCGACAAGAAGTTTGTAAGACCAAGTGTTTCACCTTGGGGAGCACCGGTGTTGTTAGTAAAGAAGAAGGATGGTAGTATGAGATTGCTTCATTGACTACCGTCAGTTGAACAAAGTTACGATAAAGAATAGGTATCCACTTCTGAGAATTGATAATCTGATGGATCAGCTGGTGGGTGCTCGTGTGGTTAGCAAAATTGACTTAAGGTCAGGTTATCACCAGATTAAGATAAAGGATGAGGATATGCAGAAGACGGCGTTTAGGACACGTTATGGACACTATGAATATAAAGTGATGCCTTTCGGTGTTACGAATCCGCCTGGTGTGTTCATGGAGTATATGAACAGAATTTTCCATGCTTATCTGGATAAATTTGTTGTTGTATTTATTGATGATATTTTAATTTATTCTAAGGATGAAGAGGAGCATGCAGAGCATTTGAAAGTTGTATTGCAAGTGCTGAAAGAGAAGAAGCTGTATGCCAAGCTGTCAAAGTGTGAATTCTGGTTAAGTGAAGTAAGTTTTCTTGGCCATATTATTTCTAGTAGTGGTATTGCAGTTGATCCGGCGAAAGTGGAGGCAGTATCACAATGGGAGACTCCTAAGTCAGTAACTGAAATCAGAAGTTTCTTGGGTTTAGCTGGTTATTACCGCAGGATCATAGAAGGATTTTTGAAGTTAGTACTTCCGTTGACTCAGTTAACCTGTAAGGGTAAGTCTTTTGTGTGGGATGCTCAGTGTGAGAGCAGTTTCAATGAATTGAAGCAAAGATTGACGACTGCTCCTATCTTAATTTTACTGAAGCCGGAAGAGCCTTTTGTCGTTTATTGTGATGCGTCTAAGTTGGGCTTAGGTGGTGTGTTGATGCAAGATGGCAAAGTAGTAGCTTATGCTTCTAGACAGTTGAGAATACATGAGAAGAATTATCCTACACATGATTTGGAGTTGGCTACAATGGTATTTGTTTTGAAAATTTGGAGGCACTATTTGTATGGTTCCAGATTCGAGGTATTTAGTGATCATAAAAGTTTGAAATATTTATTTGATAAGAAAGAGTTGAACATGAGGCAGAGGATATGGTTAGAGCTGTTGAAGGATTATGATTTTGGCTTGAATTACCATCCGGGTAAAGCAAATGTGGTTGCTGATGCTTTGAGCAGGAAGACGTTGCATATGTCTGCCATGATGGTGAAAGAGTTCGAATTGTTAGAACAGTTTAGAGATTTGAGTCTCGTCTGTGAGTTGACACCTCAGAGTGTGCAGTTGGGGATGCTAAAGATTAATAGTGATTTCTTGAATAGTATCCGAGAAGCACAACAAGTGGATGTCAAGCTTGTTGATTTGATGGTTGCTGGTAATGAAACTGAGAATAGTGACTTTAAAGTTGATGATCTGGGTGTCCTAAGATTCAGAGGGAGGAGTTGTATCCCTGATAACGATAATTTGAAAAAGTTAATTCTAGAGGAAAGTCACCGAAGTAGTTTAAGTATTCATCTGGGAGCTACTAAGATGTATCATGACTTGAAGAAATTGTTTTGGTGGTCGGGATTAAAACGAGATGTTGCTCGGTTTGTGTATGCATGTTTGACTTATCAGAAGTCGAAGGTTGAGCATCAGAAGCCTGCAGGGCTGTTGACGCCGTTGGATGTACCTGAGTGGAAGTGGGACAGCATTTCCATGGATTTTGTAACGAGTTTGCCGAATACTCCAAGAGGGCATGATGCTATATGGGTTGTGGTCGACAGGTTGACAAAGTCGGCGCACTTTATTCCGATAAATATTATTTTTCCCGTAGCTCAGTTGGCGGAAATCTACATCCGTGACATTGTGAAGTTGCATGGTGTTCCGTCAAGTATTGTGTCGGATAGAGACCCGAGGTTCACCTCTAGATTCTGGAAGAGTTTGCAAGATGCATTGGGTTCGAAGTTGAGGTTGAGTTCAGCTTATCATCCGCAGACAGATGGTCAGTTGGAGAGGACGATCCAGTCTTTGGAAGATTTACTAAGAGTGTGTGTGCTTGAACAAGGTGGAGCTTGGGATAGTCACCTGCCGTTGATAGAGTTCACCTACAACAACAGTTACCATTCGATTATTGGTATGGCACCGTTCGAAGCTTTGTATGGTCGGAGGTGCAGAACTCCTTTGTGTTGGTTTGAGTCGGGAGAAAGTGTGGTGTTGGGACCAGATTTGGTTCATCAGACTACAAAGAAGGTTAAGATGATCAGAGAACATATGAAAGCGTCGCAGGATCGTCAGAAGAGTTACCATGACAAACGTAGAAAGGCCCTTGAGTTTCAGGAGGGTGATCATCTGTTCTTAAGGGTTACTCCAATGACGGGTGTAGGACGTGCATTGAAGTCCAAGAAGTTGACTCCAAAGTTCATTGGTCCTTACCAAATATCTGAGAGGGTTGGAACAGTGGCATATCGGATTGGCTTGCCACCACATCTTTCGAATTTGCATGATGTGTTCCATGTATCGCAGCTACGGAAGTATGTAGCGGATCCTTCGCATGTTATTTCTAGAGATGATGTACAAGTTAGGGATAATCTTACAGTTGAGACTTTACCTTTGAAGATTGAAGATCGTAAGGTGAAGAAATTGAGAGGCAAAGAGATACCTCTAGTGAAAGTTGTTTGGAGTGGTGTAATTGGTGAGAGTTTGACTTGGGAGCTAGAGAGTGAGATGCAAGAATCCTATCCTGAGTTGTTTGTTTGAGGTAATATTTCGAGGACGAAATTCTCTAAGTTGGGGAGAGTTGTAACACTCTAGTTTTAATTATTTATTTTTAATTAACTTTGAGTGTTTTATATGATTTTTGGTTGAAATATGTGAGTATATGGTGAAATGTATTTTTATTATAAGTATTTATTTGATTATGTAATATATGGTTGTTTTTAATATTTAATAGAATTAAGTAAGAAATAATATTTATTTGAAATATTGGGGGTTAATGAGAATTAATAGGTTTTAGTAGGAGTTAAGAAATAAGTGGGGGTTACACTTTGGGGAGAATAGGAAAGAGTTAGGCAGAAAACATTTTGTACGTACAAGAGAAAAGAAAACATAAGCTTTTTGGGAGAAAAGGGAGAAGAGCCAAGAACAAGGGGAATTGCCTAGAGGGGAGATTAAATTGCTGTAGTTTGTTCTTCTTAATCCAGGTAAGGGTGAGGCTAGCATTCAATTTTAATATATATACATGATTCTAAAAATAGGATTGAATTGGTCTGCTTTTGTTTAGGTTTTGAGAACTTGATGAATTGTTGAAAATATTGTTGAATTGTTGTTGATTCTATGTTTTTGTGTTGCTTTGAGTACTGTGATGTATATAAGACCTGTAAACGTTTTGTAAATCATTTTGGGTGATTGGGGGATCAAAATTGGGTTTTTGGATGAAAAAGGGTTTTGAAAATCGTAGGTTTGAACTGTACAGATGATGCGTCGCTTAAGCGAAGCTTCCCGTCGCTTAAGTGAGCATTCATGTAGTTGCCCAGAATTCTGAAAAGCCAGTTCGCTTAAGTGAGCGTCAAGCGAGCTGTAAGCGAATAAAAACCTGACTTTCGTCATTATGTTCGCTCAAGCGAAGTTCCTGTTGCTTAAGCGAGCGACCCAAATTCTGCCCAAAACCTGTAGCATGTGAGCGTCGCTTAAGTGAACGCCAAGCGAGATACTCCCAGACTTACGTCTTTTAGGTCGCTTGAAGCGAACCACGAGCGAACCTTGAGCGAGCGAGAACCAACCGTTCTGTGAAGATTTCGCTTGAAGCGAAATGGCCTTCGCTTGAAGCGAGATAGGCCCTGTAAGACCAATTTCTGAATTTTGCTACGTACACTAGGACATTTTTCTGAGCATCTTAATATGTTTATGGGATTTATTAAACATTGTTTGCATGGAAAAAAATTATGAATGAAGGTGAATACTGTGAATTTATGTGCGTTTACGTATAAACAAATTAATTATGTTGAGTCGGTGATTGTTGTTGATGTTGCTGGGTCGTGTTGTCCAGTTGGGGAGTGTGTCATAATTATTTAGGCACAGGTGTTGATGTTGTATGTAGATCTACCCAAGTGGAGTCCATGGCATAATGCATAAAAAGCGGTGAGGGCCTTGCCCTGGAACGCCTTGTCGTTCAAAGCGGGAGGACTCATGTCCTGGAACACTTTGTTGTTCAAAGCGGTGAGGACTTAGGTCCTGATTAATGCTTTAACCATTCCATTTCCGGTGAGGGCTTCTGCCCTGTATATAGGTACCACATGCATGTGCATTGTTGCATCGTCGTAGTTGTTGTATTGGGTGAGTCGTCATTGTTGTTGACGTGTCGTTGATATTGAGTTGGTGTCGGTGTGTAGTCATCATGAAATGAAATTGATGCAAATTAATTATAAATAAGGGAATGGTTGATAATCAAGGATAATGCTATATTCATACATATGATTTGATTGATGTTGTTGAGGTGTCTTGTTGTTGTTTCTTTTCAATTGATGAATTATTTATATATACTATTTTGATTGTGAATCTCACCCCTTCTGCTTGAAAATGTTGCCCTTCGTATGGGTAACTTGCAGGTGATCCTGAGTAGTAGGTGGTGGCTCAATGTCTAGGGCTCTGTTGCGTATGGGATGGGATTGTTTTATTATTTTCATTGCTATGTAACGAATAATGAGACATGATGACGTAGACCTTATTGAATTATTTTTATAGTTGGTGGTTGAAGTTTAATAGTTTATTTCTATTAAAGAATTTTATATAAGCAGTGTAATACTCCGTTTGTGGTTTAACTCTGATTTGCTTTATTTAAATTACATATTTTTGGGAACGGGGTGGTACACATTGGTCCATTGGTAGTGATTATGGGCCATGTCCTCAATCAAGGCATATGCTTCTGTATAGTTATTGTTCATTAAGGCTCCACCTGCAGCTGCATCAACAGTCATTTTTGTGGTATAAGATAAGCCATTATAAAAGGTGTGGACTATGAGCCACTTCTCTAAACCATGGTGGGGACAAACTCTAAGCATTTCTTTGAAATGCTCCCACGCATTATAGAGAGATTCCCCATCTTTTTGATTGAACCGTGTGATTTGGTCCCTTAGTTTAGCAGTTTTAGAAGGGGGAAAGAATCAGGCAAGGAAAGCTCGCCTCATTTGATCCCATGAAGTGATGGAACCAACTTCTAGGGAATGGAACCAAGCGCTAGCTCTTTCCCTTATGGAAAATGGAAAGAGATGAAGTCTTACGGCTTCTTGGTTTTCTTTTAGGGTTCCGCTGAGTCTTAGGAAGGTAGAAATATGCAAGTTTGGATCCTCAGTGGGGGATCCAGAAAACTAATTTTGCTGCACCATGTTAAGTAGTGCAGGCTTGATTTCGAAGTTGTTATCCTCAACCGTTGGGTACACAATAATAGCTTGTGGATCTTCTGTAGAAGGAGTTGCATACTCTTTGAGAGTGTGTTCTGCCATGGCGATATTATTTTGTGCGTCTCTTTTTCTTTTATGTAGAAATCGTTCAATCTCGGGAACAAATTCACCAAGACTTTTAGACTTTCGCATAGAAGGGCAAGAACCCAAGAAGTTAACGGTAACATTTCAAGAAAGGAGAAGAAAAAGAAAAGAAAGAAAAATAGAAAAAAGGTAAAAGAAAAAGAATTCTAACTACTAAAAAAAATTAATCAAATTGGTTCACTCCCCGGCAGCGGCGCCAAAAACTTGATGAGTGTGTCCCTCTAACACATCTCCTTTCGGTCTCAGTGAGTGTGTCCCTCTAACAATCACGCCTATTCTCATGGTTGATTGTTATTGGAATCCTTGAAGCTCAAAACTTTATATGTCTCAAGGTTTGCTAGACTATTCTCATGTTTCGCAATCCTTGTCTAATTTCACTTGTTCCAATATCAAAACTTCTTCTTTCGATCCTTCGCTTTGATATTTGTGTTGATGAATTAACAAATGCTAACTCCTCCGTGTTCGCTTCACAAGTTTGGTATTTGTTAATTCATTATAAGATCGGTGAAATTATATTAGAAAGTGAGGTTATATAAAGTTAGGGTTTAGGGTTTGGTTTCATTAGGATTATGTTATCAACACTTATCAAACAATCCCTAGACAAGAAGAGTCTACTCACTAACGTTCATTGTAGACATAGAGAAGAAGAAGAAGAAGAACATAAAATAAAGGTTGGTATTTTATTAAAGAAAACAATTGTTAGTTATTATTTCCAAGAACAAAAGTTGAATTGTTGTGATAGCTAGCTACTCTATTTATAGTTTACAATGACTTAAGCCCTAAGAAATACATCACCAGAATGTTCAATCAAGTTCGTCTCATATTTCAGATTTTTAAAACAACTAAGATAATTGAACCAAAACTAAGCAAATAAACTCAATTGCCTCAACTATGTATACACATTAATCACATATGAGTGTAGTTGTGCATACATGTGCATTTCACCGGCCAAATACGACGAAATCATAAAAATCACAAAGTTCGTCTCACTTTATCATTTTTCAAAGCATTCAAGTTTCCAAACCAAAACCAAGTTAAATATTGTAACGCCTTAGTCGTTATTTAATTATTTCTGATTTATTTAGAGTCTTTTATATGATTTTAAATAATTATTGTTGATGTTGTGGTGTGGTGTATTTTTATTAAATGATTTATTTTTAGTATTTATTAGAATAATGTGAGAAATAGAATTATTTGGAGTTTTGGGGGTTATATTTTAATTAAAGGAATTAAGTGGGAGTTAATTAGAATTAAGGGGGAGTTAAGTAAGGAGTTAGAGAAGTCAGAAAACAGTTTTACGTACAAGCAGTTTTTGGGAGAAAAACCAAGAGAAGAGCCAAGAAGGGAGATTCTGATTTTTGGGGAGTTTTGTTCATCAAATCAAGGTAAGGGTGAGACTATCTCTCAATGATAATGGTTATATAATTCTGATTTTGGTTTAGCATAGTTCCAGTTGAAATTGAGAATTGAGGTTCTGAGAATTAGGTTAAAAGTGATGAATTGATGATTAGATTATGAGAAACCGTGGAATTAGTGTAGAAACTGTTTACAAATCATAGATTAACCTTAGTACAAACGTTTCAGTCGAATTTGGGTTAAATATGGTGAAAATTGGGGGGTTTTTGGAGTGAAACTGGTCTGTTCCCGTAGAGTTGTCCACATTCCATCGTAGTACGATGCTGGAAATCGTACTACGATGTTTCCAGTAGCAAAAAGTTTTTTTCAGCACATTCCATCGTAGTACGATGCACAGTGACATCATCCCCTATTTCGTGTTCTTGCGTCCTTTTCACCCATTTCTGTTCCGAACTGGCTTTTGGTGTAAACATGAAAGTTGTAGATAATTGAGTTAGATTCACTACAAGAAAAAATGTATTTTGCGACTATTAAAATGACGGATTGCGACTGTTAGAAGGGTCGCAAAAGTACATTTGCGACAGTTCTCCAACAGGCGCTAATGTTGGGGTCGCAACTGTCTTTTGCGACCCTTCATAGAACGGTCACACCAACTGCCGCAAAAGACATTGCGACAGTTCCCAACAGTCGCAAATGAAGAGCTTACACATGGTTTTTAAGGGGCTTGCGACGGTTCCTATCTGTCGCAAATGTCTAATTTAAAATTTTGAATTTAATATTCTACGACTGTTTGAACAGTCGCAAATGTGTTTTTTTTTTTTAAAAAAAGTCAAAATATTTATTTATTTTTGAAATTGTTATGACCTGATTTAATTTTTTTTTCTCTAGAATTTGAAGACAAACTCAAATAAATATATTACAAAATACTTAAAATGCAAAAATATACATAATTCAAGAGTAAGAAATTTGATCCATACATCAACTTTACTAAAACAAAAGATTAAGTACCTAGCTTAAACATTCAAAAAACCAACATTCAAAACAATTGCAGCAAAATTAGAAGTCCATAAAATTCCTAAATATTCCCAAGTGATGTTGCTTCAATGATAGACTCAGATGAATGTCTACCATCTCTTGTTGTTTCTAAATTTGTTGGCTGAAAAGAAGAGGAAAAATAAATAAGACAGTGATTAGTAAATTGAAACACAAAATATTGAAACTGAAAGAAAAAAAAAACAGAGTTGTCAAATATATCGATAAATGGTACAATATTTGAGTACTTGTATTGCTCAAAAAAAGCACCAGAGTTGCCAAGATGCAAGTAAATTAAAAGTAGTAATTTAAGAAATCTACAAGCCCCTTAAAAGAGATGAGTGTGACATAATTAGCCAACTGACCCTTAAAAACACAACATTCAGTAATGACAGTTTCATGTGATTTTATATCCAAAATTTGTATCATATTCGAAATCAATTTCAACTGTTCTTTCACATAACAATAAGAAGACAAATCCTGGCCAATGTTTTCGTCTATAATCAGAATTATTTATACATGAAAGCAAGCATGAAAGAATCTATAGTAACAGAATATAACATCAGCCTTCAAATGTGTTTAGTATTATATAGCAATCATGTGTTACAAAATAGATTACGAGAAACCACACCACCCAAATACAGACTATAACAAAAATGAGCCAGTCATAGCAGTTATACAAAAGTACACGCCTGGCTGCCTTCAACAAATAGGAAAACAAACACATTTCATATGGTAAATGAACATAAAACTATGAGTCTCTATTATCTAAATCATGTACTTAGTTTCGCAAAGCAACATCATACACAGAAAAGACTAAGGATTGTTGCAGATATCAACTTCTATTTTTATTTTTTTGTAAAAGAGCAGAATTTTTTGCAATAGTTTTGTAAAAGTTACCTCTTTGTCTCTAGAATTTTACATTTGCATTAAGAAAGCAACTTGCGCCTTCAAGATATCAACTTGTGAAGCCTTATCCTTAAGAGAATCAATCTCAACTTGCATTCTCAACATTTTCTCATTTGCGTCGATGGATGATGAGGCTGATCTAGTAGAGCGACTAGAGATTCGAGACGGTGTTATCCCAAGCCCCATACAACGAACATATCCAGCATGTGCCTTTCCAAACAGCAAGATTGACAATAAACAAGTCAAAACGATGCAAATAGCTAAGCAAAGTAGGATATGAATTACACTAGAAAACCTTACAACCACATGTGTCCAACACCGACACAAGTGGTTGCAATCAATCACTTTAATTTTTTCAAATTACTAGTAGTGTCTAGGTGCCAGTACAATATCGTGTCAGGTATCCGTGTCTATGTATGTGTTTCATAGCTTAAAGGTGACAAAAGAAATAGGAAACTCTTAACACACAAGAGAAATCAAGATACTTTGTTTTTCATATTTTGTGACAATAGAAACAAATAAAACCTTCAAAATAATGAAAGAACTATGTTATGAATACTTTTCCAAAAGGAAAAAAATGAATGTATTAGTGATCCTATAAAAAGATATTAACCTCAATAGAGATAAATATAGTTAGTG
The DNA here is from genome assembly GCA_958299785.1 of Medicago lupulina. NCBI lineage: Eukaryota > Viridiplantae > Streptophyta > Magnoliopsida > Fabales > Fabaceae > Medicago > Medicago lupulina. Next base: position 23,147,799 of record OY283145.1, on the reverse strand, counting down.
ATGCTGATAGATGAACCTAGTAACAACTGAGAAAAAGTTATGAATTACACTCGTAGATTACCAACAGCGAGAAACTATAATGTACCCAATTACAAGTATTGTAATAAAAAGTATTGTGATATTGACTCCTTGTCTCCTTCCCTGTTAAATGTTTTCCAAATCAGCTGCAATTTTTAACAATGAACTGTCTTCTTAAAATTATAATCTTAAAGTTTCATTATGACATGGCTACAAATTCACAAGAAATAAAAAATCTACAGCTATTGAACCAACCAGCTATATCCAATTCCTTTACTGTGCATCATAACCAGCCATATCTATTGAGTCTTGTAGCATAGACCTTAGTCCAAGTGAGTCTATCAGAAAGAGTATAAAATATGGCCAATTGCTAAATCAAATAATAATAACATATCATATATCAATGATATCAATTCAAGACCAAGCTCAAACAACTCTGTAGCAACTAAAATTTGTTTGGGCAATTGCTAAATCAAATAATAATAACATCCTATCTCAAGAAAAATTTGTACCTATAACCAGCTTCACACTTTGTTCTTTTTGCTACCTGAAATGAAAAATTACATTAGTATTGGATTAATAAGGTTCACAACTTTATATCATATTAAATGATTAATTGAATTGAACAATCAACTTTTGTACCTATTACGCTCATAAGTTATTATTCTAATGGGAATATTAAGCTTCTTCTCTATAACAACTTTTGCAAGTTTTCCAATCAGTGGTGGATTTCACCACAACTAAAAGCTTAAAAATGGGGCTTTGCCCCTCTTGTATTCCAAAAAAAAAAAAAAAGCACTTGTTTGAAGAAGTTTGAAGAGGATGACTTTAGGTTTTTTCAGACTGATTTTCGCAATAGTAAACGTCGTTCTAGCTAGCATCAGAGACTAAAGTAGCCAATCGAGAAAACAACAGAGGATTAAATTTATTCTCGTCAAGTTTGTGTAAGACACACAAAACTCGCGGATGAAAACAACAAGAAAAATACAAATGCGACTCTGTATAAAACCGGACCACCTAAACAGCACCAACGCCAGAGAAGCATCAAACAACAGCTGGCCTAAGAGAACATCACCTATCTTACTAAAATTGATGCTTGGATATACATAAAGGAAAGGCCAACTGAGATAATTAAAAATCAACAACAGCTGGTCCTTAAGACCATTTTACGCATCAAAAATAACTAAGGGACACAACTAAAAAACATGCACCAAAAAACGCAGCTATTTATCCCCCAAACCAAAACTGCACCTGATGCATCTAATGACAAAAACACGCCCCACCCTTCTGCCTGGACCTACCAGCAACTGCTTAAGCAAGAGTTAAAGCCAAAACAGTTGAAGAAACCGCCCTTCTGTTGGAGCAAAAATGTTGCTATTCCTACAAAACCAACGCAACAACTCCGCCAATCACACTATTTCCTCAATAAAGGATTGAATTGTGATATCAAATTACACTTATAGGAACCAAAATGATGTTATAGTTATAGCCAAGAAGAATCACAACAGTTTGTGCATCACCAATCCATAGAAAATCATAAACTTAATTACCTCCCTCTCAACAACTTATGAACAATGGTGAAGGCTGGACAAAAGACTTTGACGGGCAGGAAGCATTGAAGGCATGTGAGGGTAAGCTTGCATCTGGTAAGCTTGCAAGCTTGCATTCGGGTTTCGCAGATCGTTGAAGAATGGATGTGCACATGCAGCCAACTGTAAACAGACATGATTAGGACAATAGACCAGATTTTTATTTAGAGACAAGTAGCATTTCCATAGCAAATAAACTTACAGCGGTGCAAAAGGGAGCAGAAAATGAAAGAAGCTCAAAAAGCAAAAGGGAGCAGAAAATTAAAGAACACAAAAAAATTACCTTGATAATCTCCACCAGTTGATCAACCCCACTCTCTCCAGGAAACATTGCCTGCAGATAATACAGAATAGATAAGTATCAATCTAAAAGTATGTCTTTAATTTATAAAGACTTAGCGTCTGTTAAGATTGGTGTCTTTGAGCTTATCTACTGATAAAAGAACCGATGACATGTCCATAAGCTGTTTTCAGCTTATTTACATAAACTTCCAGGATATATTATAAAAATAGCTTGTAGCCAGTATGAAAACAATTTGACTTTATGCTATTTTTTTTATAATGAAACCCTATACATAAGCACTTAATAAGTTTGTTTATCCAAGAAGAACCTTAATAAGCAGGCACAAGGAAAAGTATAGTCTCATTTGAAATCAAATGCTTATGAATAGATATTTAAAACAACCACTAAGTTACAAATATCAATGTCATTGTACTCTGTCATGAAGTAAATCCTCAAAACAAAACAAAAAACCTTGCATATACTGACCTGTCCTAGAAGGAGCTCAGCCAAAACACAACCGACAGACCACATATCAATAGCAGTAGTGTATTCAGTTGCTCCAAATATTAGTTCGGGAGCTCAATAAAACCATCTCATAATTATACACACAAATCTTCTTATTTCAGAAGCTACTCCTTAAACATTATTGGAACTCATCAAAATTCAAGGCTTACTAGTAAGATTTTTAAAACTACTACAAAATTATACATAGGAAACTAAATCTTAAACTTTCAAATCACAAACACTTCCAAATCCTAAACTTCACAATCAACATAGATAAAAGATACAATTATTACTTCAAGAACAACAAAAGAGGGTTACTGGGTCATCAAATTTCAACACTATAAAAAATCCCATTACAACATTTCACTCAAAAAAGTAGTAAAATCCCATTTTAACATTTGACTCAAAATTTCAAAACAGGGTGACAGATATTAACTAATCAAACAATGGATAACATTACTTTAAAAATATTCACAACATCAGCGTAAAACAAGAAGAAAAGATGAATAAGGTTTTGAGGGTTACCAGAGAAAGAGAGAGTTGAGCACCGATTCAGACATAACACTGATTGAGTGAGTGAATTAAGCACCGATTGATTGAGTTGACCATGATTCAGCACCGATTCAGACATAACGTCGATTGAGTGAGTGAGTTGAGCACCGATTGAGAAGTTAGGTTTTGGGGGTGAACGATTGAGAATGAGAAGATTTAGGGAACAAAGATTTTGGGGATGAAATTGAGAAAAAAATTTAGATTTGAGAGTGAGATGAAATTTTTGGGTCTTAGGGTTTAGAGAAAATTTTGGGAAAGTGAGATAAGCGGGAGGTGAAAGAGTATTGGAGAGTGAATGAAAAATTTGGCCAAGCGGGAATGGAGAATTAACAACGCGCCTTCTAATTTAATAAAAAGACTTGCGACTGTTGACCCTAACTGTCGCAACAACCGTTGCAAATATGCACATTGAGGCAGTTCAAAGGTAAGGGTCGCAATTGAAGTGTTGCAAAATGTAGATTTTCTTGTAGTGATTTCTAATGGCTTTGGTTTGACTTGAAAATGATTTTTATATTTTGAGTTATGATGGAAATAGTCCAGGTGGGTATTGAGAAAACTTTAAGAAAAACTTAGCATAACTAATTCCAAGTTGGGCCAAAAACTTATGGTTGGTTTCCAAACTTCAAGCTTAATTATCAGGGGTTTAGTTGAGGTGTTTATGAGTATCTAACCTAGGTTGTGATGAACTAACTTGGTAATGAATATTATGTACATTGTTGTCATCAAGTTGAAATATATATATATATATATATATATATATATATATATTATGTGAATATCGTATGTTGTATAATATTGTGATGTTTATCTCATTCAAGTTGCTAAGTCGTTGGTTGTTAAGTTGTTGTGTTGTAGTTGAGTTGTATGTTGATATACACAAGTGGAGTTCATTGCATAATCATAAACTCTTGAGGGCTCATGCCCTGGAACGCCTTGTCGTTCAATTGGAGAGGGCTTATGCCCTGTGAATGTTAGTTCATTCAATTGGTGAGGGCTCATGCCTTGTGAATGCTTTAACCATTCAAATTGTTGAGGGCCCATGCCCTGGAATGCCTTGTCATTCAAACGCGTTAAATGGTACCACATGCATGTGCATTGTCGCACTTTGTTGTTGAGTCATATCAGTGTTGTCATGTCATTGCATGAGTCGTTGTCATTGGTTGAGTAGTCGTTCCTATTGTTGGTTGAAATTGAATATGTTGATAATGTTGTTGACCGTGAAATATATAAGTATATTGAAGTATTGTTGATATTTAGGGTGTTAGAGTCAATTGATGAATTATATTTCTATTATTGTTGTTTGTGAATCTCACCCCTTCTGCTTGAAAATGTTGCCCTTCGTATAGGTAACTTGCAAGTGATCCAGTATAGTAGAAGTGGTGGCTCAAGTGTCTTAGGGCTCTTATACGTAATGGGATGGGAATTTGTTGGTATGTTTTCGTTCCTTATGTATCAATTTTGAAACATGTTGTTGGAGCCTTGATTGTTGTTTGAACAAATTGTTAATGACTATTCATGTTGAGGCCTTTGTGCCAGCATTATTGATGACTATTTAACGTTAAATGAAAAGCAGTGTGACATTCTCGTTTGTTTGTTGAACTCTGATCTATTTTATTTAATATTTAGCTGTTGGGATAACGGGGTGATACAAATACCACGATTCCCATCCAAAACCTTTTTACAAATCATAACTAAAGTAAACAAACTTAGTCCATTAACAACACTTTGAGAAAAGGAGTTTTCGGAAAAGAGCGTGTTCTTGAACATTCTTGAACAATCTACAACAAGCTTGATTAAATCCAAGAAGCCAAGTTCAACCCAATTCATTTGATGTTTCCAAAGGTTTGGGAGACATAGGAAATAGTGAAAAGCATCAAAGGAATTGGTTTTGGAAGTCCGGAATTGGCCCCGAAGCACCCAGCAAAAACACAGCAAAACTGTCACCCATGAGGGGCTGCCTTGCTGCGCCCATGCGCTGGCATGCTGCGCTCAGGCGTGGGTAGGCAGTAGCCAGTGTCCTGTGTTGTGGCTCTGTGCATTCTCGGTTTTCCGATTTTGCCATTTCGTTCGTAAAATCTCGACCGTTAACCTGAATTCATTTCCATTTTTGCCTACGCGTTCTACTCAATTAATCCTATCATATTTTTTTGGAAAACGATATTTTCACATTCTCAAAACAGCTTATCCCAGAATCACTTATTTCCCTAAAACACTTAAAATTACTTTTACACAAAATCCCAATTTTCTCCCAAAAGATTTCTCAATACCAATCAATAACCAAAAACAGAAAATCGTTACACCTCAACTCATCATAATCAACTTGTTTCATTCATTGAAAATCATCAACACCACAATTCAACTTAATTCACCATTTTCACCAAAACTCAACAACATCCAACAACAACACACCAACATGAATAAACTCATGTAATCTCTAACACCCATAGCATAATTTATCATTACTATCATATCACAACATCATTCAAGTCATACTTCTACAATTTCATCAACAAGTGACAACAACATAGCACAATTCATCAATTTGAGCACAATTCACAATAAACCCACTTATACATATCATGAACATGCAATTCCATCAACAACAATTCAATTATATATCATCAAATTCATATACCCAAACATATCATCATAATAAAAGCACGAATTTCTACAACTAAGCTCAAAATAATCACTTATTCAAATAAGCACTTTTGAACATAGGTAGAAAAAAGATGAAAATTAAAAGATTATGGTTGGACACTATCCCCCTTACCTCAATCTCCAAGAATCCTAGCCTTAACTTCAATTTAGCTCCTAGAATCCCCAATCCCTTCTTGATCTTCAAGCTTTTTTTCTCTTCTAACCCTTTTCTCCTCTTTCTCTACCTTCTCTCTCTACCTCTTTCTAAGATTGTGAAATGAATGCTCTAACACTAGTTTTCTCTTAAGACATGGATCATAAAGACTCACCACTAATGGGTCTAACTCTCAAAATGTTTTATGGGTTCAAAGCTCTAATTAAACCAATCCACCAACTTCTACTCACTTACGGTAAAAATAACGAATAAACACTGGCTCTAAATTAATTACCACAACCCACTAACAACTTAATAAAAAAGAATGGTTCCCACTTGAAACACTCAAAATAATCTACACTATGGATTGACTAAATTACCCTTGCTCACCAAAAGACCAAAATACCCCTCTAACACGAAAACACGAGAAATTACACCCAAGGATAAATAATCACACACAAACACATTAAACACATAAAAATAAAATTAATAAAAAATCGGGCAGTTAAAAATAGCACTACCTATATGGCCAAATACACCACAAATTTCACAAGGAGGAGATATATAATTAGGAGTGACAGCACTAACTTTCATTTTTTCGATCTTTTGGGTTAGTGCATTAACCTTAGCAGCAAGATGATCAAAGTTAGAGATTGTGTACATACCTCCTTTTTTCTTATAGGGAGTAGGAGCTGTTATGGCTCTCTCATTGGTCTGTTGGTAGTAATTCTGGGTCATGTCCTCAATCGAGGCATATGCTTCTGTATAGTTCTTGTTCATTAAGGCTCCACCTGCAGCTGCATCAACAGTCATTTTTGTGGTATAAGATAAGCCATTATAAAAGGTGTGGACTATGAGCCACTTCTCTAGACCATGGTGGGGACAAACTCTAAGCATTTCTTTGAAACGCTGCCACGCATCCTAGAGAGATTCCCCATCTTTTTGGTTGAACCGTGTGATTTGGTCCCTTAGTTTAGCAGTTTTAGAAGGGGGAAAGAATCGGGCAAGGAAAGCTCGCCTCATTTGATCCCATGAAGTGATGGAACCAACTTCTAGGGAATGGAACCAAACGCTAGCTCTATCCCTTAAGGAAAAGGGAAAGAGATGAAGTCTTACGGCTTCTTGGTTCTCTTTTAGGGTTCCACTGAGTCTTAGGAAGGTAAAAATATGCAAGTTTGGATCCTCAGTGGGGGATCCGGAAAACTGATTTTGCTGCACCAAGTTAAGTAGTGCAGGCTTGATTTCGAAGTTGTCATCCTCAACCATTGGGTACACAATAATAGCTTGTGGCTCTTCCGTAGAAGGAGTTGCATACTCTTTGAGAGTGCCTTCTACCATAACAGTATTATTTTGTGCGTCTTTTTTTTTTTTATGTAGAAATCGTTCGATCTCGGGAATGAATTCAACAAGACTTTTAGACTTTCGCATAAAAGGGCAAGAACCCAAGAAGTTAACGGTAACAATAGAAAGAAACGAAAAGAAAAAGAAAAGAAAGAAATATAGAAAAAAGGTAAAAGAAAAAGAATTCTAACCACTAAAAAAAATTAATCAAATTGGTTCACTCCCCGGCAGCGGCGCCAAAAACTTGATGAGTGTTTCCCTCTAACATATCTCCTTTCGGTCTCAGTGAGTGTGTCCTTCTACCAATCACGCCTATTCTCATGGTTGATTGCTATTAAGATCCTTGAAGAACGAAACTTTGTGTCTCAAGGTTTGCTAGACTATTCTCATGTTTCGCAACCCTTGTCTAATTTCACTTGTTCCAATATAAAAACTTCTTCTTTCGATACTTTGCTTTGATATTTGTTTTGATGAATTAACAAATACTAACTCCTCCGTGTTCGCTTCACAAGTTTGGTATTTGTTAATTCATTATAAGATCGGTGAAATTAGATTAGAAAGTGAGGTTATATAAAATTAGGGTTTATGATTTGGTTTGATTAGGATTATGTTATCAAGACTTATCCAACAATCCCAAGACAAGAAGAGTCTACTCACTAACGTTCATTGTAGACATAGAGAAGAAGAAGAATAAGAAGAACATAAAATAAAGGTTGGTATTTGTTAGCTAATATTTTTTGGCTATCATTAAATGCAGTTGAATAAGCTGACCATGTAATCAAAGGTATTGTTCTTAAATTATTATCTTATTTTTATCGAAGTTGGACATGCTGGGGATACTTGAAAAACGCGTGTCTCGGTTCGACAGATGGAAATTCTTGAAGGGCAGTTTTTTTGGATAAGGTCAAAGCAACGAATATTTTCAAGAAACATTCGAAATTCAAATCCAATGGATAAGTTAGTTTACTGCAGTTATCATTTTAAATTCGAATCTAGGTAGTTATTTTTATTTGTATAAATAGTAGTTTTTCCCTAGGGAAAAAAGGTCACAATTCAATCATACACAAAACTTACACTCAAAATTATCCGCATGGAAGAGAGAAACAAGTCACAAGTTGCAATGTATGAACATGTGTACTAGTTTATATTCAATCAATGCAATTTAAGTTTGTTTTCTTAAATGTTTTTGCAATCTACTTGTTTCTTTTTGAGAAATTCATTTACTTCTATTTACATCGATTTCGATATAGTTCAACTGGGTTGAATTCGATTGGTTTGTTTTAACTTTCTTTTATCAAGTTTTCTCAAACATTTTTAAACCAACGGTTGTTTATCAAAAATCAGTGTAAACAAATTGGCACGTCCTGTGGGACCTTTTGTGCTTTTGTTTATAAATTTCCTGTTGGAGTTTAAACCGTTGATTTTTTTGGTTTGTGTTTTGTATGCAATTGAGGAATAAAAAACAACTTCCTGAAATGACACGTCCTCCTCCCAATCCGAACGCAGCAGGTTTGAATGTCGCTAGTGCGTCAGGGACAACAACCAACCCACGAGTACCATTAGGTACTACACAATCAACTCAAAGTAGCACCATGGAAACCGTAATAGAACCAGTTGGATCAACGAGGACCGCACAAACTTCCCAAGACATTCCAACAACTACTATGGCCGCATCAACTTTTTAGGTCACCCCAACGGCTTCGATGGCCGCACAGACCTCACAGGCTATTCCAGCATCAGGAGTTTTGAATGTTGGGGCAGGTCGTAGGATGTCATATGGTATGCCAACTTCGATGATGGAAGGCCTACATACAAACCCGTCTGCATCTTTAGAAAGTTTGAACGTACAAATGCCCCAACTGTTCAATCCTGGGGTAAGCGTCCCATTTGGAACGCCCCAACAATCGTTCACTCCATTCGGGTCTCCCCAACAATCGTTAACTAACGCTTCTTTGAATGCGTTAAGACAGAAAATGGAGGAAACCAATCACGAGATGGTTAATTTGGTGACTCAACAGATAGGTGCAGTAATTAATACATTAATTCAAGATACGAACAAAAGTTACCAGGCGTTGTCCGTCCAAATGGAGCGAATGGCCGACTTTTTTGGCGCTCTCGCAGCGTGAAATACACCGGTGTCTAGAAACCTAAATGTTGGGTCAGTAGAAAACCCTGTAGTTAGTCAAATTAACCAAGTGCCTTAAAATGAAGCACAACCACAAAGGATACAACGACCGGCCCAAGCGGAGCCAGGAGGGGTACCATTAGTGGTAAATAGGCACCAAGATGCAGACCAAGTGGTCGTACAAGCCCGTCGAAACAATTACGAGGGCCAGAAGAATATAGCCAATGTGGTCGAAGCTTTGTTAGCCCAAAATGGTTTCAATATGGGACTACATAGGCCAAATTTTGTATCGGCATTATCTGAATATGTGTTAGACACTGATTTGCCGAGAAATACAAAAATCCCCAAGTTCACTAACTTCGCTTGGGAGACTAATGAATCGACAGTCGAACACATTGCTCGATACCTTATGGAGGCCGGGGATTCGGAAAATAATGAGAGTTTAAAAATGAAATATTTTCCAAGTTCTTTGACGAAAAATGCTTTTGCTTGGTTTACAACATTGCCCCCCATTCCATTTTTAGTTAGAATCAATTGGAAAAAGCTTTCCATGAACAATTCTACATGGGCCAATGTAAAATCAGTCTGAAAGAACTAGCCAGTGTTCGACGTAAAACATATGAATCAATTGATGATTATCTGAATAGGTTCTGCCTTCTAAATGCTAGATGTTTCACATCAGTGCCAGAACATGAATTTGTTGAAATGGCCGCAGACAGTCTTGACTATTCTGTTCGAAAGAAGTTGGATACTCAATATCTTAGAGATATGGCACAGTTGGCAGACAGAGTTCGACAAGTCGAAAGGCTTAAGGCTGAAAAAGCCCGAACCAACAGGTTCCCTAAAAGGGAGAAAGTTGCCTATGTAGACACAGGGGACAATGACCTAGAATTCGATTGGGGATCAGATACTATCGAAGATAATGAAATTAATCTTGCAGAATTAAAAGATGAGCAGCCTGATACCTGCAAACTACTAAGGCCATCGAATGGAAGAAATCCTGAAGCACCTAAAAACGACAAATATCCTCCCAAAACATATACTTTTGATGTTTCTAAGTGTGAAGAGATCTTCGATCTCTTAGTCATAGATAACATAATTTTAGTGCCAAAAAACATGAAACTGCCTCCTTTAGAACAAAGGAGAAAGAGAGGATTTTGTAAATTCCATGGCTTTTTAGGCCATAACTTATCTCGTTGTACTCGTTTCAAGGACTCTGTGCAGAAGGCTCTCGATGAAGGAAGGCTGAAATTTGGGGAGAAAACTAAACAGCCAATGCATGTTGATGCTGACCCTTTGAAAAAGGCTGACTCCATGTATGCCGAAGTGATTGGCATAAACTTGGTGGATATTGCAGAAGATATTGATAGCAAACTTCCTATCGAAGAGCAAGCACTCGAAGAAAATCCACAAGCTGATGATGAGATGGTTACTGAGGACCATCAATCTGCAAATGCGATGGTTACTGAGGACCATCAATCTGCAAATGCGATGGTTACTGAGGACCAATTTGTCAAAAAAATGGAAGTGGCTTATCCTAAGGCTGAAGAAGATCTAATTGATTTTCTAAACAGGTGCACGATCTCTAACACCAATGCCATGCTTTGTCCTAGGTGCAGCGTAGTATTCGATAAGGATGCTGCAAAGTCTGTCGAAGGATTCCGACCACATACAAAACGCGAAGAAGGATGGATTGGGAACCGCCCAAAATTCGGTTTCAACAAGAAAGGTATCCCATATAAAATGAAACCCTCAGAACAAAATCCAGGCAGAAATCACAGGAAGACTTTCAACCCTCCTTCAAAAATTCCTACAGTCACTTGGGTTTTCTTTGGGGGGAACGAAAACTGGTTATTCCGCCCCACCAACTAAGTGGGTGAAGAGAATGGCCACCACACCCCATCAGAAAGAGGCATCGAATTTTAAACGATATGCCTACAACAACAATTACAAGGGTAAGCACCCTATGACGAAGACACAATGGCGCAAGTATCAACGCTAGAAAAAGGCAGACGCCTTGAAAGACGTCACCAATGTTGACAAAGGAGAAGGAAAGAGGGAGACTAATTTTGAAAAGGTCAAGAGACCAGCCATTGAAAGGATATTTCCTCCTTTGACCACTTTGAAGGAAGATTTTTCGGAAGAAGATGAAGAATTGACTTCAAATTTTTCTGAATCTGACCCAAGTTTTGATTTAGTATGCGTTGTATCGGTGCTACCAATCAAATGAAGTGGAGAATGATTTCACCGAAGAGATGGCCATTCACAGTCCATTGTGTTACTATGTCATGAATAATGGGTTTGTTGAAGATCAGCATGCGGTGTTCGAGCGTCCTGAAGTCTCGATGAGACTTCACCTCAAACCCCTGTTTATCCAAGCAAAAATCAATGGTTTGGGAATTAATAAGGTACTAGTGGATGGTGGCGCTACTGTTATTTTGTTACCCCAATTTTTTTTAAAAGGATTGGACTCTTTGATTCTGATTTGAAACCCCACAACGTGATTCTCACTAACTATGAAGGAACGACTAGAAATTTCCTTGGTGTCGTCGAAGTAGATCTGATAGTGGGAAGTGTAAGCAGAACAACCATGTTCATGGTACTTCCATGCAAAGCAAACTTCAATGTGCTATTGGGTAATCCATAGCGTGGGGGCAGTGCCTTCCACTTTACATCAAAGAATTGTTATATGGAGAGAAGATGGTCTAGTAGAGAACATCGAGGCTGACCAAAGTTATTTCTTGGCTGAAGTGAATAATATTACCAAGAAGAATTTCGACAAATAACTTGCATACATTCCTCCGGTTATGTCTCTTGGTCCCAAATATACAATCTCGGAGGATGAAATGTATTATATGAAACTTCAACCAGGATCTGGTTTTCTTTGGGAAAGAGAATTTATTAATCATGATTACATAATTGTGGATCATGAAGAAACTCCTTTAAAAGAGGAAGATGTGCTCAAGACAAGAGCTTCAGCATACAAGAAGGTGACTAACAACCTCACTCCAAAATCTCCTAAGTATGCAATCTCACCAACTTGGAGGGATACCGAAAAAGTGATCCATGACTGAGCCCATTATTTGGGATAAAATTACGGCCTATGTGGTCGAGAATAGATTTAATGCGGCGAAAGAGGCCGAATTCCTGCAGAAAGAGGTAATTAAAACTCTGGCAGAAGATATGGTTCATGATCTAGTCGATGACCAAAAGTTAGATTGCATATATGATGATGAACCTTTAGGGTTCGAAGAAGATCCTATCGGGTCTGCTACCAAAATAAGGGCCAGGATTCCCTTGAAGAAGTGGATCTAGGGGATGGCACTGTCAAAAGGCAAACTTATATTAGTACCAAAATTCCCAAGGAGTTCAAAGATCGAATTATGGAGCTTTTGAAGGAAAACAAAGATTGTTTCGCTTGGGATTACAACGAAATGCCGGGTTTAAGCCAAAAAATGGTGGAACTGAAATTGCCAATTCGACCAGGTAAGAAGCCTGTAAAGCAGATTCCCAGAAGGTTTGCGCCACAAATCTTACCAAAGATTAAAGAAGAGATTGAAAGACTCTTGAAATGCGGTTTCATCAGAACTGCAAGGTATGTAGGTTGGTTAGCAAATGTAGTTCCTGTTAAAAAGAAAAATGGAACTATAAGAGTTTGTATTGATTTCAGAGATTTAAATCTCTCCACCCCCAAAGATGAGTATCCTATGCCAATGGCAGAAATGCGAGTGGACTCAGCGGCAAGATTTGAATATTTGAGTATGCTTGATGGTTATTCAGGCTATAATCAAATCTTTATTGCTGAGGAGGATGTCTCCAAAACTGCATTTCGATGCCCGGGGGGCACTAGGTTGCTATGAATGGTTGGTGATACCGTTCGGATTAAAAAATACTGGTGCTACATACAAAAGAGCAATGAATTCGATGTTTCATGACTTCATAGAAGATTTCATGCAGGTGTACATCGATGATATTGTAGTAAAATCATCTTCTGAAGATAAACATTTAGATCACTTACGCCGATCATTCGAAAGAATGAGGCAATATGGATTGAAAATGAATCCATTAAAATGTGCATTTGGTGTTTGTGCAGGTGATTTTTTAGGTTTTGTCGTCCACAAGAAAGGAATCGAAATTAACCAAAACAAAACCAAGGCAATAATAGAGACTAAAGCCCCTTCAACAAAGAAAGAGTTGCAGTCTTTGTTAGGAAAAATCAACTTTCTCAGGAGATTCATATCGAATCTAAGTGGCAAAACAAAAGCTTTTTCGCCATTGCTTCGTCTGAAGAAAGAAGATGTGTTTAAATGGGAGCCAAAGCACCAGAAGGCTTTTGAAGAAATCAAGTCATATTTGACTAATCCTCCTATACTTTCACCTCTTTTGAAAGATAGAAGGATGAAGTTGTACATAGCAGCCTCTGAATGTATATAGGTAGCATGTTAGCACAAGAGGATGAAAATGGTGTAGAAAGAGCCATTTATTACCTTATTGTGGTGTTAAATGATGCTGAAACAAGATATCATCCTAGTGAAAAGCTATGTCTTTGTTTATATTTCTCATGTACAAAACTTAAGCTTTATATCAAGCCTGTTGATGTTTATGTTTATTCTCATTTTGATATAATTAAACACATGTTATCGAAACCAATTTTGCACAACAGAGTTGGTAAATGGGCTTTAGCCCTTACAGAATATTCATTGACTTATCAATCTTTGAAATCAGTTAAAGGCCAAATTGTCGCCGATTTTATTGTTGATCACTCAATAGATGAACCATTGCATGGGGGCATCGAGAGCCAACCTTGGAAGTTGTATTTCGATGGATCTAGCCATAAAAATGGCACTAGGATTGGAATTATGGTTGTTTCACCCAAGAATGATAAGGCAAAACACAAGTTTCGAATTAGTCAGTTTTATTCGAATAACGAGGCTGAGTATGAAGCCTTGATTACTTGCTTAGAGATTCCACTCGAATTGGGGGCAAGATTCATTTAGATAAAAGGTGATTCAGAGTTAGTCTTGAAACAATTAACAAAGGAATACAAATGTGTCAAAGAAAGTCTAGTCATGTATTACACAATGGCTAACACACTACTCAAACGTTTTACTCATGTTGAGATTCGACACCTTCCCCGCATAGAGAATCAAGAAGCGAACGACCTAGCCCAAATGGCTTCTGGATACAAACATTCGAAAGACCAAATGCAAGAGCCGATTGAGATCAAGAACAAGCGTAGTTCGATAGACGCTCTCCCTAAGAAATTGTTAATGCCAAAACTTGGGGGGATAGAAACATCTCAAGGCCACTCACAAGGTATGAATTTAGTTGAAATTTTGGTCATCAAAAATTTAACTGACAATGATTGGCGAAAACCCATAGTAAATTATTTAGAGAATCTTGGTGGTACAACTTGTCGAAAAATAAAGTATCAAGCCTTAAGCTATGTGATAATAGGCAACGAGTAGACTCCAGAAGGGGTTTTTCTTAAGTGTATGGGAGAGACAGAGGCGTATTTGGCTGTCTCCAATACACATAGTGGTGCTTGTGGTACGCACAAAGCAGGCCACAAGATGAAATGGCTTTTGTTTCGACAAGGCATGTATTGGCCAACTATTCTAAAAGACTGCATAGAATTTGCCAAAGGTTGCTAGGAGTGCAAAAAACATGCTGGAATCCAACGTGTGCCAGCAAGCGAATTACATTCGATAGTCAAACCTTGGCCATTTAGGGGTTGGGCTTTAGACGTGATTGTACAAGTTAAACTAAGTCATCGAAAGGCCATAACTATATCCTGGCTGGAATAGATTATTTCACCAAATGGATAGAAGCAATTCCCCTAAAGGAGGTTACCCAAGATAAGGTTATAAATTTTATCCAAAAATATATTATCTATAGGTTTGGCATTCCAGAAACGATTACTACGGATCAAGGATTTGTGTTCACCGGTCAAAAAATGGTAAAATTTGCTTAGAACACAGGTTTTAAATTATTAACTTCAACACCATATTATGCCCAAGCAAATGGTCAAGTTGAAGCAGCGAATAAGTACCTTATTTCCATTATTAAAAGGAAAACTAAAAGGAAACCCAAGAATTGTCATGAAGTTCTTGGCGAAGCCTTATGGGCATGTTAAGCGTCTCCTAAAGCCTTATGGGCATGATGTTGTATTACCAGTCTAAATTTTACTTCAATCGACCAGAATTCAAAGACAATTCAAGATTCCAACAAACCATTATTGGAATATGATTTTAGATGAATTGGTTGATTTAGATGAAGAAAGGTTAACAACATTAGAAGTCATTACAAAACAAAAAGAAAGGGTGGCGAAGGCTTATAACAAAAAAGTGAAGTCAAAGTTATTCGCTCAAGGGGACTTGGTGTGGAAAGTCATTCTGCCAATGGATAAGAAAAATAAAGTCTTGGGAAAATGGTCTCCCAGTTGGGAAGGACCATGGCAAATATTAAGAGTCTTTTCGAACAATGCGTATGAAATATTTGAAGAAATATTTGAAGAATCTTACACATAAACGGGAAATATTTGAAGAAATATAAACCGATGCTACATGAAATTAAAATTATACAAGAGTAGTTCGAAAGGAAAAATGAAACATGGTATTAATTAGATAAAATGCCAACTAATGGGCAGGTTACATTAAAAGTCCCAAAAAATGGATAAAACAAACCAGCCATTACAAAACAAAATGCCGACCAAAAGAAGCTTAAATGCTCTGATACGTAAATCTAAAGTTGAAATCTCAAAACAACCTAAGACTCTACATCTGGTGGGTCAGGCCACAAACTTCGATAAGCCATCGAACTTTAGAGTCAAGACGGCAGCGGATGCAGAAGTCGTTTAAAACATACTCATCATCATCAGCAGGAAGATAGCCACGGAAATTCCCAGGTCTCCTCCCATCTCTTGGCGCCCCCCAAAATATCTACTTGATAGCGTGAAATGCGCCTAGTCACCAAAAGATCCCAGAGATCTTTCAAAAGTTCATCTTCGTTTATAAGAGGCGGAGCAGTGGCCCTTATTAGAAGGTGGAAATACTTAGCGCTATTTGAAGGGGGCAACCTCAACATTCGACAACAAACGACTTATTGTGTGAAAGTTGGGAGTAGCATGCAACATATGCTGAGAACACCGGAGAATGCAGAACATGGGGTTGCCATGATCCCATAAACGGCCCATGAAATCAATTTTTCATGAGTTAGGTCCAGATCAGTAAGCAGAGCAACACAGTCATTGCAAACACATTTGAAAACAATAGGATCCCTATAAAGTGTTGCATGCCTTTTGTTGGTTCATTGAAAGTAGAAGAGGTCGTACATGCTATGAGTAGCGACTCTTGCAGCGATGTTGATGATTAAATCATCACTCAGAGAATCCATTGTTAAAAAGAAAAGGATGTTTTTGTTGTTGACGTACTTGAACAAAGGGGTAATGAGAAAAAGAGGAGATGGTGAAACTTGCAAAAGAAGATGAAATATTTATAGTGGATGAAGAAGTAGAGAGAGGTTGCATTTATACCGTTTTTACCATCCCGAGATGTACACACGTGGCAAAAAATTAATGTCTGCAGATGTGCTTTGGAAAAAGAGGGAAGTTGTAAAATTTTATTTATTTTTAACTTGTGTGGTTATTATTAACTTGGAAGTTTTACGATTTCCTAGGCTGGTTAAAATTGTGTGGTTTAAGCAAAAGGAAACTTTTTAGTTTCTCATCATTGTTTTATCTTGAAACTTGTTCCAAGTATTAATTTTGTGATTTTAAAATAAATTGATAAAGAAAGATATCTAAAGGAAATCTAAAACATCATTAAAAGTGGTTCTTGTACCATTATAATTTACAAAATTAAAGCAGCAAAATACTTGAAGTTTAAAACTCATGAGGAGCTTTTTCTTTTCAAATTACAAATTCGGAAGTAAGCTTGTCAAGTTGATTTTTAAAATCACTAAGCTTTTCATCGAGAGCTTTGCCATTTTCAATAAGTATAGCTATCTCTTGTTGAGATGACTTCGATTCCTTAGCTTTTTGTATGGCAACTTGAGCCTCTTACTTCATGAGGTCTTCTTTGGCTAAAAGGTTGGCTTTATGAGTCTCCAGATTTAGAATTTCTGCCTTGTACTTGGCAATGGTGGAGTCGATTTCTGCTACTCTTTGTTGATTGCTTGGAATCTCCTGCCGAAAAGCTTCGACCTATGCTTTGAAAGCAGCAACTTCATCTAAGAGTTGGTCAAAACGCAGGGTTTGCTCTTCGAGTTTGGCTTGGTCAGTTTTCTTCTGTCGAAACTCTTGGCCAATACCTTCCAAGAGAGGTTCTAACGCTCGAGAAAATTCCTGAATTTTCGAGCCAGAAAGAAGAGTACCCAGTTTGAAGAGTAAATCTTTTACCTCAACAATGATGTTCTCGTCTTGCTCTATGGCCTCAAACAGATTGGCTCCCAAGACTTTGCTCCGAAACTCTGCTAGAAGGTTTTCCTTCGAAGTTTCTAACGGATCATCAGCAGAAACATTGGAAGATTTTCTAGTGCTCCTGGAAAAGAGAACATCTTGTGCTAAAAAGTCAAAAGCATCCAGAGGGTTAGCTTTCTCAAGTTGATCGAAGTCTTCTTGACTAATGATCTTGGCGGGTTGGACGTTCGTCGTTGGCGTTACCTCTGTTGATAGTTTTTTACCAAGAGTAATTGGTTGGTTCAAACCAATATTGTCTTCTCTTGAAGCGAGGATATACTAGTCTGCGCGATCATCGCTGTCGCCAACCGATATTTCTCTAACCACATCTTGACCAGGTGCTGCTGGAAGTTGGTTAGGAGAAGTCACTTCGAAATGAGGCGAAGGAGTGCTAGTTTCGACGCCCTCGTCTTCTTCAGCAGTTGGTGAGGCCGTTGCTTGGTAAGTAGATAGAAGTTGTGCATGCTGAGACTTGTCAGTCTGACTATGCTTTATACCCTGTATAAAAGGAACGTGCCTGTTAAAGCAAACCTCGAAGCCAAGGGAATAAAACTTGGTTTAAATAAATCAGGTCCATACCTTTGAGCCATTGTCACCAACATGAGAATGGGCACTGTTGGGGTTCGAATCTTTATGCTTCCTCCTCTTAAAGCTTGATTTTCCTGGAGATTCATCAGCAGTAGTTGCTTCGACAACTATGTTGTGAGTCTCTTGCTTCCTTTTCCTTCGACTTTCTTTGGCCTTTGGTGCCTCAGGAACAGTAGTGACTTCAATGGCTTTAGGAAGGATTTCAGGCTGCAAATCGAATTCGAGATTAAGAATGTATCCCATTATGATATGTTCAAATATTGATCGAAGAAAAGGGACTTACGTCTTCTTCAGTTGCAGGTTCTCTAGCTTCATCGGGGGTTGTTTCAGGGGAGTGTTGAACCTTCTTTTTCTCCGACTTGGAGGATTTCTTTTTCTTGGAAGATCTCTCTAATTTAGATTTCGAGGGTCTTTGGGTGCTTTCATCCTCGTCATGACATTCATCCCCTGACTGTAGAGGAAGAGCTGCAAACAAATGGGTAAACAGATAAGTAGTATGTTTCTCTAAATACTTATGTGTTGATTCTACCAATCGAAAAATTTCATACCTATGCCTATTGGAGAAATGATTTCGATATAGGGCAGATCTAAATGAAAGAAGCCTTTAAAGTTACATAAATAGTATTTGGTCAAAGTCACCTTGTCCTTTTCTTTAGTTATTAGTTTTTGCCTCATGCCTAATAGTGAATCACAGGGTTGCCATTTTGGGTATGGCGGCCTAAAAGCCAGGGCTAACTTGCTGGTTGGCAAAGCTGGAAGTTTCATTTTGAAATGTAATACAAAAAGGTATTTACTGGGGGTAAAAGGTGGAAATGTCATTGTTGGGATTTTATCATAGATTTTATCTCGTATAATGAACTTTCCTTTTTAGATGCTAAGGATCATATGCAGTTTGAAAGAATTTTTGGAAAGCTTGAATTTCTCGAATATGCGTACCTTTGTTCTTCTTCGATTTTCTCTGCACATGAAAAGCAAGTGTCAGTTGAGGAAGCAAAGTGTCAGGATCTACTCGATTGGATTGGCGCCTATAATAGTTTCGCCACCATCGGTAGAATGCTTCAGTAGTTTCGCCACCTTAAAACCTTCCATCACCTACCCTAACCTTCATCAACCTCTTTCCTAACCCTAAAGATGGTGGACATAAGGCACAAAGGCAAGGGCCAATCTTCTACCCAAAAAGCAACCAAAAAGGCCAAAACCACCTCCAAACGCAAACAACCAGTTAAACCAACAGCCGCTGCCCCACAACCACCATCCAAGAACCACCGTTTACTAACCACCCTAGCCAGAGACTGTTTCAAAGAGATTCGAGGGTTCCGAGTAATTCAAGAGCGAGCATTTTTGCTCCCCAAACGGTTAGCCAACCCTGAATTTGAACAGGTGCTCACTGCTCGAGGTTGGCATAGGTTGAATTATATGGTCTTCAAGGAGGCCAACAAAACTTTGGTGTTGGAGTTTTATGCCAACGCTTGGTTCTCCAGGCGGTAGTATGGAACTTATGTTCGTGGGAAGGGACACGTGTGAAGGCTGGAATGATGAGGCTTGGGAGGAGCTCAAGTCTCAGTTATGTGCTGAGGGGGCGCAATGGAAAGGGAGCAAGTGGATGTTGTTGAAGACTGACTTCAAGCCGGTTGCAAAGGCTTGGGCCTCGTTTGTGGTGCAGACACTGATGCATTTCTACACGATCGCAGCCATCATGGATGGTGCCCCTATTAATGTTGGTGAGTTGATTGCCAACAACATTGCTGATTTTGCTGCAGGTAACAAGAAAGCTATTCCTCATCTGAGCCTCATTAACTGGCTTTGTGAGGAGGTCGAATGCGACCTCTATGTGAATGATCTAGATGCACTGATGATGAAGCCCATAACGGACAAGTATATGGAGGTCTTCCTGAAAGACTATATGGAGCGCCTACATCACTTGGGAGCTGAGGAGGAAGCAGGACAGGGGCCTTAGCTGCAATTTGTGCAAGGAGAAGGGAGCAGTCAGCATGGTGCCCATGCACCTATTCATCCATGATGCTCGACTACATGTTCGGCCATTGAAACTAGATGAATGAGGTGTCCGATCAAGAGTATTAGAACCATCCTAGGTTTGGTCAAAGTTAACTGAGGCAGTTTGCCTCAACAGGAGAGCTATTACCGGTTCTTTTGATCGGTTTGAGGGGTCCGAGGAGGCTATGGACCAGTACTTTGATGTGACCAGAGGTCGTGGCCAGGTTAGAGAGCAGGAGATTAGGGCAGACTTTGATGTTGGTGGTGCTAGGTCGAGGTATCATTTTGGGGAGGACTCTTACCAGGAGGACAACCATATCACCTAGGTTGACCAGGACCAGATGGAGGATTGAGTGGACTACTGATGGTCTACTTCACTTTATGTTTCTTTCTTTTGTTTCAACACTTTTTGATGTACTTTATTTTTATTTTCGAACAATTTTTATTTGCTTTCATTAAGTTTAAATCAGTTGTATCCCCGTGTTATGTAATTGTTCCTGAACTTGTTTATAATTGATGAATTTATGTGTTTAATTGACTTTTTCCAGTTTAGTAACAAATGTGTGTTCAAGTGATGTTCCCAAAAGTGCATGTGGAGGAGTGACTTGTGTTCCAAAGGCGAAGTGTACGACATTGAAAGATAGGTAGTCACAACTCCCAGAAATCTAAACTGTACGGTTCATAGCCAAATTTTATTTTTCCATGTACTTATATAGAGTGTTCCATGCATCTACATTTCTAGAACTTGCATTGTTTCTCTACTGTTGATCGGTTTTTGTCATTTACACACTGAGGCAAAAGTGCTTGGTCCTATGAGCCTTTTGAAGCCTACCCTGATTTTATTGATATTTATCCTTTTCTTAACCAAGTTGATCCGGTAGGTTTAGAACTTTTTGTTCGGTGACAAACTACATTACAAACTTAGAGACTTTTAGGAATTGTCCCAAATTGTTATTCTGAGTTAGGCATTGTAGAATGTTGCTAAAAATTAAGTTTGGGGTTGCTATTGGAATTTGCAACCAATTAAGTTTGGGGTGGGGGAACTAGAGAACAAAGAACTTTATTATGAAAAATACACACACTAAAAATGGTGTATAAAAAAAACAAAATAGAATGAAAAAAAAAAAGGGACAAAACATTGAAAATCCGAGTAACTTAAAACTCGAATGTCCCAATTGTTATAAATGTTCTCTAGCCCCTTTGCAAGAATTGTTTTTACTTAGGTGAATGATGGATTGAATTTCCGTAGGAGTGCCTAACTCAAATTTTGTGTAGCCTACTTATCCAAATATTATCCCACCTTCACCGAAGCCCCGTTATAACCCTGAAAGACCTCAAAGTGTGTATTATATTGACATTGATTTTGATTGACGTTTAGAAACTTTTCAAGCGTATGGTAGTATGTAGTCTTGCATGTGATTGAGTGTGAACCCTTATCATATTGTTGCGTGGAGTTGTGAATTGGTGGATGCATTCAAGTCAAACTAGCTCACTTTTAGCTAGTAGGGAGATGAACTTTTGGTTACTATCGCTTGATCAGGTACTTGTTAGCTGTCATTACGTAATTTTTTATGTAAATTTGTCACATTTTGGAGTTCACAAGGCAACTTAAGCAGCAAGAAAAGCAAGAAAACTGAAGAAAACAACAAAGAGGAAAACATGTCACGGTTGGTCTAAAACATGACACGATTTGACAAGGCAGAATGCATTGCTTCAACATTGAGGCAAACGTGTCACGATGGCTAAAACGTGACCTGTAACACCCCGTTTTCCCCAGAATAAAAATTTCTTTAAAAAGAATAGCATGCATCAGAGTAAACACATAAACAGGGCATCACATATCTTAAAACGTCTCGTGGTAATGAATAAATAAACATTAAACCTTCATAAAATAGTCATAACATATTACTCAATATTGCAGCGGAAATATCATAAGAAAAACATCTCAAAAATCATCTTTGGCACGCAGGCCTTATCAACGTCTTAATCAAAATAGTCAGAGTAATCATAAACATGCAAAAGAGCATAATACGTAAGGAACAGAGAAAATAAAAGAGATCCCCTATCCCGTTACGTATCAGAGCACCTAGACTCGACTGCAGAATCCTCACACGTCTGCACCTAATCTTGGTCACCTGCACTTGCCCACGAGGCGGCAATTCCAACAGAAGGGGTGAGATTCACAAATAATTATATTAAACATGTAATTAAATAATCACAATCAACAATCAACACAATTTCACATATCTCAGATAAACATCTAGCATTCAAGCATCAACATAAACTATACACCATTTAGCATCATCATAATCATCATCATATACATCTCAATAAACATCATAATAAACATAGTAAACGACTCGACTCGACATCATCACTTGACTATGCAACCCTACGTCTTATGTACCAATCCAGGGCATGAGCCCTCGTCGCTATGAGCATAAATATACTCCAAGGCATAAGCCTTCGTCGCTGGTGAGCAAAGCTCCAGGGCATAAGCCCTCGTCGCTGGTGAGTAAAGACTCCAGGGCATAAGCCCTCATCATGGAATGAGTATGCATGAGACTCAACACTTTTTAACTTAAACAAGTTAACATCATACGTCACATATTCATCTTAAACATCAAGGACTGACACATGCAGCAACTATACAAAAGTAACAGCAACATGGCAGTAATCACATCATTCAAATAACATCCATAGAGCAAACATCTCAAGTAAGTCAAACATTTATAACTGAAACAATTCATATAGCACACATAAGTGGCATGAAAACCATCAAAATCATCTCAGTTATCATGTATTCATCGTTACAGTTTATAATAAACATTAACAAAGGTCCCAGAAGCTACCCCAAAGGTCATCTCTCAAGGTTCTATGCGAAACAGTTCGCAAACAGAACAGGGTTCTGGGTTCTGACACATCTCGCTATGGCGAGTGGGAATGCTCGCCTCGCGAGTAACTTAGGCCTTGCTCGCTATGGCGGGTGGAAATGCTCGCCTCGCGAGCTCTAGGGTACTGCTCGCTAAACTAGGTCAACTGCTCGCTATGGCGAGCTGGGATGCTCGCCTCGCGAGTAAACTAGGTCTACTCGCCGCGGCGAGTGCATAGCTCGCCTCAGGCGAGCGACGAACAGTCTGCTACGGCTTCTGCGAAAATTCACCCAAAAAGTCCCAAATTCATCATCTTAAACGTCTAAACTCTCAGAGTCATCGTTGTTAAGGATAATCTAAGTTTTGTACTCATTCTAAACATCTGTTCTACAACTTAATGACCTATTTTCATGATTTTCCTCAATTTTAACCTAATTCCAATTCTCTCAAAATCCAATCCTATGTTGTTAATCCTGATTAGATGCATTACAGATCAATATAATTAAGTGCTAGGCTCACCCTTACCTGGTAATAAGCAGAAATCGCAGCCCTCAAAGGTCTCTTCTCACTTCACGTCCGTTTTCCTCTTTTTCCAAAACTCTGACAACGCGTATACTGACTTCTAACCTAATTTTCCCTTTTTATACTCCCAACAAATCTTATCTTAATTACTTTTCTCCCACATAATTCTCTAAAATCCAAAACTAACCCACAACTAAATATTTTATTTTATTTTCAAATCTTATTTTATTAAACAATAAAATAAGTCGCCACGTCACATAAAAACATCCTAAATCTTCACTTAACATCACATAATATATATAAAAATATATAGCAATTTCTCAAATAAATCAAATAACTAAATAATCAAAAATGGGCGTTACAACTCTCCCCAACTTAAAAGATTTTCGTCCTCGAAAATTACCTCAAGCAAACAACTCAGGGTACGACTCCAGCATCTTACTCTCTAACTCCCACGTCAAGCTTTCGCCGGTCGCTCCCGACCAAACGACTCTAACGAGAGGTATCTCCTTGCCCCTCAGCGTCTTTGTCTTTCTATCATCAATCCTCACTGGTAAGGTCTCAACTGTAAGGTTGTCCATAACTTGCACATCATCACTCTGGATCACATGAGACGGATCCGGAACATACTTCCTCAGTTGCGACACATGGAACATGTCGTGCAAATTCGACAAATGTGGTGGCAATCCAACACGATAGGCCACCGCCCCAATCCTCTCTGATATCTGATATGGACCAATAAATTTCGGGGTTAACTTCTTTGACTTCAACGCACGTCCAACACCGGTCATAGGAGTCACTCTCAGGAACACATGATCTCCCTCTTGGAACTCAAGGTCCTTCCTACGCTTGTCATGGTAACTCTTTTGTCGACTCTGCGATGCTTTCATCTTCTCTTGGATCATTCTTACTTTCTCAGTAGTCTGCTGAACAATTTCCGGTCCTAACATCACATTCTCGCCTGACTCAAACCAACACAACGGAGTTCTGCATCTCCGCCCATACAAAGCCTCAAAGGGTGCCATCCCAATACTCGAATGATAACTGTTGTTGTACGTGAACTCTATCAATGGAAGATGACTATCCCAAATTCCTCCTTGCTCAAGTACACACACTCTCAACAAATCTTCTAACGACTGAATCGTCCTCTCCGACTGACCATCTGTCTGCGGATGATAAGCCGAACTCAACCTCAACTGAGAACCTAACGCCTCTTGCAAACTCTTCCAAAATCTAGAAGTAAACCTCGGGTCTCTATCTGATACGATGCTCGAAGGAACACCATGCAACTTAACAATCTCCTTCACATAGATCTCTGCCAACTGAGCAACAGGAAAAGTAATATTAATCGGTAGAAAATGAGCCGACTTCGTCAATCTATCAACAATCACCCAAATAGCGTCATTCCCTTTAGGAGTATTCGGCAAGCTCGTCACAAAATCCATGGATATACTATCCCATTTCCACTCTGGCACATCTAAAGGTACCATCATACCAACAGGTTTCTGATGCTCAACCTTCGATTTCTGACAAACCAAACAAGAATAAACAAACTGTGCCACGTCACGTTTCAAACCAGACCACCAAAACATCTTCTTTAAATCGTGATACATCTTCGTAGCTCCCGGATGAATACTCAAGCTACTTCTATGACTCTCTTCGGGGATCATCTTCTTCATTTCCTCATTATCAGGTATGCAAATTCTACCTCGAAATCTCAACACTCCTTGATCATAAACTCTAAAGTCACTATCCTCCATCTGATTACTAGCAACCAACAAGTCCACAAACTTAACATCTTCTTTCTGCGCCTCTTTGATACTTTTCAAGAAATCACTATCAATCTTCAGCATTCCCAGCTTTACACTCTGAGGTGTCCTTTCACAAACTAAGCTCAAATCTCTAAACTGTTCCAACAACTCGAATTCCTTCACCATCATGGCAGATATATGCAAAGTCTTCCTACTCAAAGCATCCGCAACCACATTAGCTTTTCCCGGATGATAATTCAAACCAAAGTCATAATGTTTCAACAATTCAAGCCACCTTCGCTGCCTCATATTCAATTCCTTTTGGTCAAATAAGTACTTCAAACTCTTGTGATCACTAAACACTTCAAACCTCGAACCATACAGGTAATGTCTCCATATTTTCAATACAAAGACCACAGCCGCCAACTCTAAGTCATGCGTCGGATAATTCTTCTCATGAATCCTCAATTGCCTTGAAGCATAAGCTACCACTTTACCATCTTGCATAAGTACACCACCTAAACCCAACTTGGACGCATCACAATATACCACAAAAGGTTCATCGGGCTTCGGCAAAATCAAAACTGGAGCATGTCGTCAAACGTTTCTTCAACTCATTAAAACTGTTCTCACAATGCACATCCCACACAAAAGATTTACCTTTACACGTCAACTGTGTTAATGGAAGAGCCAACTTAGAAAATCCCTCTATAAACCTTCGATAATAACCTGCTAATCCCAAAAAGCTTCTAATCTCTGTAACCGACTTAGGAGTCTCCCATTGCGATACCGCTTCAACTTTAGACGGGTCAACCGCAATGCCATCGCCAGAAATAACATGACCAAGAAAACTTACTTCTTTCAACCAGAACTCACACTTAGACAACTTAGCAAAAAGCTTCTTCTCTTTCAACACTTGCAAGACGATCTTCAAATGCTCCGCATGTTCCTCTTCAGTCTTAGAGTAAACCAGAATATCATCAATGAATACCACAACAAAATGATCCAAATAAGCAGGGAAGATTCTATTCATATACTCCATAAATACGCCAGGTGCGTTAGTAACACCGAAAGGCATCACCGTATACTCATAATGTCCATATCGCGTTCTAAACGCTGTCTTCTGCATATCCTCATCTTTCACTTTAATCTGATGGTAACCCGATCTCAAATCTATCTTGCTAAATACACAAGCACCCACCAACTGATCCATCAAGTCGTCAATTCTCGGAAGTGGATACCTATTCTTTATCGTTACTTTATTCAACTGACGATAGTCGATGCACAACCTCATACTTCCATCTTTCTTCTTGACTAACAACACTAGAGCTCCCCACGGTGAAACACTTGGTCTCACGAACTTCTTATCAAGCAAATCCTCTAACTGTTTCTTCAGCTCCGCCAATTCAGAAGCTGACATACGATAAGGTGTCATAGACACAGGCTTCGTTCCAGGAACAAGATCGATCGTAAATTCAACTTCTCTTTCTGGAGGTACATCAGGAATCTCATATGGGAAAACTTCAGGAAAGTCGCATACTACTTGTAACTTATCAATCACCGCCTGATTCTCAATAGACAAGGACGCCATCAAAGAAAACATCATAATTCAATCGCGTTCCAGCTGCTTCAATTGTTTAGTAGATAGGAACTCTACGCCACTCTCTTCCTCGGGAGAAGACAAATGCACCGTCTTGCTAAAACAATTAATCAGAACATGATTGTACTCTAACCAATTCATCCCCAAGATCACATCCATCCCAACCAACGGTAGACACACTAAATCAATCTCAAAATCACGACCAAACATAGACACAGGACATCTCAAACATACAAGGGAAGTAATCACCGAACCCTTAGCTAGAGTTTCGACAACCATCTCGCCATTCATATCAGATACAACTAGGTTCAACTTAGCAGCACAATCAAGAGCAACAAAGCAATGCGTAGCACCAGTATCAATGATAGCAACTAAAGGTATATTATCAAAATAACAAGTACCTCTGATCAAGCGATCCTCGCTCTCCGTCTGCGTACCAATCAAAGCAAAAACTCTCCCAGTAGTCTGAGTCTTCTTAGGTTGTGTGCACTGGGACCCAATGTGACCTTCCTCATTGCAATTAAAGCATACAATATCTCCACGCTTGCAATCAGCAGTAGTATGACCCTTCTTGCCACAACGAAAACACCTCTTCACCTCTCCAGGACAAGCATTACTCTTATGGCCTTTCACGCCACAAGTATAGCAAACTATCTCAGCAGGAGCATCTTTCTTCACAGGTCTCCTCTCTTCATTAACTCGTTGTTTGCCCTTATCTGCGGGGGCACTATAGGGCTTAGGACGACTTTGCTGCCCCTTTCCTTTCCTCTCATTAACCACCTTGTAGTGAGCCTTCGTGTCCTCCTCGTAAATCCTGCAGCTGCTCACTAACTCAGAAAAGTTTCTAATCTTCTGATACCCTATAGCCCTCTTGATATCAGCTCGCAATCCGTTCTCAAACTTAATACACTTAGAAAATTCGGCGGTCTCAGCAGAGTAGTGTGGATAAAACTTGGCCAGCTCAACAAATTTTGCAGCATATTCAGTCACAGACATGCTCCCTTGCTTTAGCTCTAAAAATTCTATCTCTTTCTTGCCCCGCACATCCTCAGGAAAATATTTGTTGAGGAACTCTCTCCTAAACACTGCCCAGGTCACCTCAGCACCGTCCTGCTCCAGGTTAGGTAGAAGACTAATCCACCAATCGTCCGCCTCCTCAGCCAGCATGTGCGTACCGAAACGCACCTTCTGCACCTCCGTGCACTGCATCACCCTGAACACCCTCTCTATCTCTTTGAGCCACGTCTGGGCTCCATCCGGATCATATCTCCCCTTGAAGGTAGGAGGATGGTTTCTCAAGAAGGTCTCCAGCATACGGACCTCCGCACTAGCACCGGCATTCGGGTTTGGCTGCTGTCCCACAGCTTGAGCAACAGCTTCCAAGGCAGCAGCAATTGCAGCGTCATTCCTTCCCGCCATCTTAATCCTCTACAAAGCAAACATAAGTTAGAATAATACAACAATAGTATTCTAACTCTACGACAACGTCACTCAACTCTCTACTTGGCCGGACGAACCAACCTGCTCTGATACCAATTGTAACACCCCGTTTTCCCCAGAATAAAAATTTCTTTAAAAAGAATAGCATGCATCAGAGTAAACACGTAAACAGGGCATCACATATCTTAAAACGTCTCGTGGTAATGAATAAATAAACATTAAACCTTCATAAAATAGTCATAACATATTACTCAATATTGCAGCGGAAATATCATAAGAAAAACATCTCAAAAATCATCTTTGGCACGCAGGCCTTATCAACGTCTTAATCAAAATAGTCAGAGTAATCATAAACATGCAAAAGAGCATAATACGCAAGGAACAGAGAAAATAAAAGAGATCCCCTATCCCGTTACGTATCAGAGCACCTAGACTCGACTGCAGAATCCTCACACGTCTGCACCTAATCTTGGTCACCTGCACTTGCCCACGAGGCCGCAATTCCAGCAGAAGGGGTGAGATTCACAAATAATTATATTAAACATGTAATTAAATAATCACAATCAACAATCAACACAATTTCACATATCTCAGATAAACATCTAGCATTCAAGCATCAACATAAACTATACACCATTTAGCATCATCATAATCATCATCATATACATCTGAATAAACATCATAATAAACATAGTAGACGACTCGACTCGACATCATCACTTGACTATGCAACCCTACGTCTTATATGCATGTGGTACCAATCCAGGGCATGAGCCCTCGTCGCTATGAGCATAAATATACTCCAAGGCATAAGCCTTCGTCGCTGGTGAGCAAAGCTCCAGGGCATAAGCCCTCGTCGCTCGTGAGTAAAGACTACAGGGCATAAGCCCTCATTATGGAATGAGTATGCATGAGACTCAATACTTTTTAACTTAAACAAGTTAACATCATACGTCGCATATTCATCTTAAACATCAAGGACTGACACATGCAGCAACTATACAAAAGTAACAGCAACATGGCAGTAATCACATCATTCAAATAACATCCATAGAGCAAACATCTCAAGTAAGTCAAACATTTATAACTGAAACAATTCATATAGCACACATAAGTGGCATGAAAACCATCAAAATCATCTCAGTTATCATGTATTCATCGTTACAGTTTATAATAAACATTAACAAAGGTCCCAGAAGCTACCCCAAAGGTCATCTCTCAAGGTTCTATGCGAAACAGTTCGGAAACAGAACAGGGTTCTGGGTTCTGACACATCTCGCTATGGCGAGTGGGAATGCTCGCCTCGCGAGTAACTTAGGCCTTGCTCGCTATGGCGGGTGGAAATGCTCGCCTCGCGAGCTCTAGGGTACTGCTCGCTAAACTAGGTCAACTGCTCGCTATGGCGAGCTGGGATGCTCGCCTCGCGAGTAAACTAGGTCTACTCGCCGCGGCGAGTGCATAGCTCGCCTCAGGCGAGCGACGAACAGTCTGCTACGGCTTCTGCGAAAATTCACCCAAAAAGTCCCAAATTCATCATCTTAAACGTCTAAACTCTCAGAGTCATCGTTGTTAAGGATAATCTAAGTTTTGTACTCATTCTAAACATCTGTTCTACAACTTAATGACCTATTTTCATGATTTTCCTCAATTTTAACCTAATTCCAATTCTCTCAAAATCCAATCCTATGTTGTTAATCCTGATTAGATGCATTACAGATCAATATAATTAAGTGCTAGGCTCACCCTTACCTGGTAATAAGCAGAAATCGCAGCCCTCAAAGGTCTCTTCTCACTTCACGTCCGTTTTCCTCTTTTTCCAAAACTCTGACAACGCGTATACTGACTTCTAACCTAATTTTCCCTTTTTATACTCCCAACAAATCTTATCTTAATTACTTTTCTCCCACATAATTCTCTAAAATCCAAAACTAACCCACAACTAAATATTTTATTTTATTTTCAAATCTTATTTTATTAAACAATAAAATAAGTCGCCACGTCACATAAAAACATCCTAAATCTTCACTTAACATCACATAATATATATAAAAATATATAGCAATTTCTCAAATAAATCAAATAACTAAATAATCAAAAATGGGCGTTACATGACCCGATATGGTGAAACCCTAATTTAGTTTCTTGTTACACAAGGTGAAAACCTGTCACGATTTTCTTAAAACGTGACACGATTTTGGGAAAATTTTTGTGCCTATTTAAGCTGAAGACTATTCAGAAAACAAGGGTTACGAATCTTGGAGAGAAAAGTGCGATTTTGACATCCAGAGACGGCTAGGAGTGCGATTTCTTCATCCTTTTATCAGTTCATGTATAGTTTAATTCCTATATTGATTATGCTATTTGTAAACTCAATTATGATTAGGTCTGAGATGATTCCATGTAACCCTAATTGATCCATGTTGCTGTGAAACTCTATTATTTGTGAATGACAATCTAGTATTTATTCAATTCAATTGTTTTCAATGCTTTTATATCTTGATCACATATAAATATGGTGAGAATGAATGACTTGACCCTAGCTTTCAACTTAGACCTAATTGAATTGTTCTAATAAACATGGTTAGTGTAGGAATGGATAATCGTTTGTTAGTGAAATTAGGTTAACATGCTTAAACCTTCAAAGATTATTAGACCACCTATGGAATTAGGGGTTGTAGTTTAAGAAGAGGATCCTAACTCAAGGAATTGATTAGGGCTAATTTGTTAACTATCGTGAAACTAGAAAATCATTCATAAGAATAGAGTGCAGTATACCAATTAGGGGAACATAGATGATTCGAAAGACCTGATCTCATCTCTCTAATATTTTCTTAATCAATCTTTATTTTTTGTCAATTGATTCATAAAATCAAACCAAACCAACTGCCTAGTGGCAAAACAAAATAACTTTTATACATCCTATTGAATAACGTTATTGAATTATTGAGATTAGAACAGTCCTTGTGGGAACGATATTTTTACTACTTCGATAGTTTTTGGTACAATTGCCAAACTTCTATCACCAACTCTGGCCATTCAAGATGTAACACCCCATTCCCAAAAATACGTAATTTGAATAAAACAATCAGAGTTATACCACAAACGGAGCATTACACTAATTACATAAAGAATTCTTTAATAGAAAAATAAAACTATTAAACTTCCAACAACTCATTATATATACAACTGCAGCGGAATATTCATTTCATTTATAATTTAATCCTCAAATAAAAATCTTGGCACGAAGGCCTCAACCAACAATAATTATTCAACCATACTAAAATAATTCTAGCATAAAAGCCTCATCAAAATAATTCAACAAAAACAACATCATCATGTCTCAAAATTTGATACATAGGAATGAAAATAATATAAAAATCCCAACCCATACGTATCAGAGCCCTAGACATTGAGCCACCACCTACTACTCAGGATCACCTGCAAGTTACCCATACGAAGGGCAACATTTTCAAGCAGAAGGGGTGAGATTCACAATCAAAGATAATATATATATATAATTCATCAAATGCATTGAAACAACAGCAAATTCACAACAACATCGTCAATAAGAAATATATATATAAATATAGCATCATCCTTGATTATCAACACTACTTCAATTATATTTAATTTGAAACCAACTTCATTCATGATGACAACAAACCGACAACGACTTAACACCAACGACACATCAACAACATCGACAACTCACCCAACACAACAACTACTACGATGTAACAATGCACATGCACGTGGTACCAAAAATACAGGGCAGAGCCCTCACTGCTTTGAACAACAAAGTGTTCTAGGACATGAGTCCTGTAACGCCCTCTTTAATTATTTAATTATTTTATTAGATGATATGGTATATGTTTATATATTATATGGATTTTGATGATTTTGTGACGTATATGTGACATATTTGTGACGTATTTGTGACGTGTGACGTGTTATTATTTTATTGTTTAATAAAATAATATAAGTGATGTTTATATGGATGTTTATTTGGTGAATAAATAGATTTGGTGGAAAAATATAGAATTTTAAGAGATGGGGTTATATTTATAATTAAGAAGAGTTGTGTGGGTTAAGAGGAAATTAATTAAGTTGGGAAGGAGTATATAAGAGAAGTAGGTTAAGAGAGGAAAGTTTTGTGAAACGCGTACAGACTTTGGAAAAGAGAAGAAGAACGGTTCAAGAGAGAAGAGAAGCTAGGTTCCAATTCTGCACAATTTTCCAGGTAAGGGTGAGCCTAACTTCAATAATTTTAATGTTGAATCATCTGTTTCGATTAGCTTAGGGTTTTGGAAGAGTTGGGATGAGTTTTGTGAATTAGGGTTATGATGAATTTAGTGAATTTGATGTGAGATGGCTGTGAATTGGTGTAGAAATGTGTTACAGAACCTAGATTATTCCCTAGGACAACATTGCTGATGAATTAGAGGCTTAACATGAGAGTTTTGGGATGAATTAGTGTGAATAGGGCTGAACCCGTAGTGGTTCTGAGATAGCTCGCCGTGGCGAGCTTGACCTTTAAATTTAGGATTTTTGCCAAACTTTAGATGGTTTTGAGTGCCCTTATATTTATAGAGATGACCTGTGAAGTTGGTTTGGTCAAATTAGATTTAGAGAACTTAAAAATGAGGATTTTTGGTGAAAATGTCAAAAAGGCCGAAGCACCCAGGATTTCTCGCCTCCAGCTCGCCCCCAACTCGCCTTTGGCGAGTGAGCTGATGTGAGTACTCGCCTGTGGCGAGTAGATGCACTCGCCGTGGCGAGTTAGATGGTTCAGGACTGTTTGTTGTTTTGCGATCTGTTTCGCATGGGACTTGAGAGGAGCCCTTGGGGTAGTGTTAGTGAGATTTTATACCCTTTAATGTATTCTGTAAAGATGATTGCTAATGATTTACTTGAGCTGTTGATAAATGATATAAAGTTGAATATAAGTGATGGTTATATATGATGATATGTGATTATGATGATGATACGTGTTGCGATGTATATGATTAATGAGATGATGTTCTGCCATGTAACTATTATACCTGCATGTGTCAGTTTTGTATTATGAATGATGGTTTTGAGACGGTGTATTCAGTTGTTAAACGACGAGTCCATGCATTTGCATATATATGAGACGGTGGAGCTTTATGCTCAAAGCGACGGTGGAGCATTTGCTCAAAGCGACGGTGAAGCATATTAATGCTATAATCATATGGTACCACATGCATGATGTTGAGACGTTAGGTGTTGCATTTAGTCGAGTCAATTGTGACATATATGAGATGATGTTTTGAGACGTTGATGCTTGATGTGATGTTGTTATGATGATGCTTATAATGATGTTATGATGTGCTATAATGTATATGTGATGAGTTGGATTTATGATTGTTAATCTTGACGTTTGATTTATATATTAATATTATTGTTGTGAATCTCACCCCTTCTGCTGGAATTGCCGCCTTGTGGGCAAGTGCAGGTACCCAGTCTTAGATGCGTTGATGCGAGGAGTCTGTGAAGTAGTGTTGCTCTGATACGTAACGGGATGGGGTCTTTTTCATAGAGTCTATTCCTTATGTATCATGCTTTCAATAAATGTTAACTTTAAGACTTAGTGAATGTTGAAACATTAATGTTTTTGAGACGTTGATGGCTTTTAAGCCAAGACCTTAATGAAGGATTTGAATTATGATTTCCGCTGCTTAATTGAATATTTTTGTGATTTGATAAATTATTATCTAAGTTGTTTTTAAGGAAGAAATGTGACACTCCTTTGAGAAGTACTCTGATTTATGTGATTTATTTAACGAAATTTTTAAGACGGGAAATTGGGGTGTTACAATTGGTATCAGAGCAGGTCGGTCCGTCCGGCCAAGTAGAGAGTCGAGTGACGTTGTCTTAGAGTTAGAATAGTATTATTGTATTATTCTGACTTATGTTTGTTTCCAGAGAACTAAGATGGCTGGTAGAAACGATGCTGCTCTTGCTGCTGCTTTGGAAGCAATGGCTAATGCTGTGGGTAATCAGAACAATGCCGGTGGAAACGACGGAACGAGGATGTTGGAGACCTTTCTGAGGAATCACCCGCCTACCTTCAAGGGGCGTTATGATCCTGATGGAGCTCAGACGTGGCTCAAGGAAGTAGAGAGGATCTTCAGAGTCATGCAGTGTGATGATGTGCAAAAGGTGCGTTTTGGCACGCACATGCTCGCGGAGGAGGCTGATGATTGGTGGGTTAGTCTCCTGCCTATTTTGGAGCAAGATGGAGCTGTGGTGACGTGGGCTATTTTCACGAGGGAGTTTCTTTATAGATACTTTCCAGAAGATGTTCGTGGGAAGAAAGAGATTGAGTTCCTGGAGCTTAAGCAAGGGAACATGTCGGTGACCGAGTATGCGGCTAAGTTTGTGGAGTTGGCCAAGTTTTATCCGCACTATACCCCCGAGACGGCTGAATTTTCAAAATGCATCAAGTTTGAGAATGGTTTGCGCGCGGATATCAAGCGAGCCATTGGTTATCAGAAGATTCACAACTTTTCCGAGCTGGTGAGTAGTTGCAGAATATATGAGGAGGATACGAAGGCTCACTACAAGGTAGTGAATGAGAGGAAAGCTAAGGGCTAGCAGAGTCGCCCTAAACCTTATGATGCCCCTAGAGATAAAGGGAAGCAAAGAGTGAATGATGAGAGGAGGCCCCAGAAGAAGACTGCTCCTGCTGAGATTACTTGTTACACTTGTGGCGAGAAAGGCCATAAGAGCAATGCATGTACTGTTGAGGTGAAGAGGTGCTACCGTTGTGATCAGAAAGGGCATATCACTAGTGACTGCAAGTTTGATGATGTTGTGTGTTTCAACTGCAATGAGCAAGGACACATTGGTTCGCAGTGTAAGCAACCCAAGAAGACTAAGACTACTGGGAGAGTGTTCGCATTGACCGGCACTCAGACTGAGAATGATGATCGTTTGATCAGAGGTACTTGCTATATTAATAATACTCCTTTAGTTGCTATTATTGATACTGGTGCTACGCACAGTTTTGTTGCTTTAGATTGTGTTTCTGCTTTGGGTCTTGATGTTTCTGATATGAATGGAGAGATGGTTGTCGAGACTCCAGCTAAGGGTTCAGTGACTACTTCTCTCGTATGTGTAAATTGTCCTTTATCTATGTTTGGCCGTGACTTTGTGATGGATTTAGTGTGCCTACCTTTAAGTGGTATGGATGTGATTCTGGGTATGAACTGGCTAGAGTACAACCGAGTTCTTATCAACTGTTTTAGAAAGACGGTGCATTTTTCTTCTGTCAAAGAAGAGTGGGGCGCAGAGTTTCTATCTACTAAGCAGCTGAAGCAACTAGAACGTGATGGGATGTTGATGTTTTCGCTGATGGCTTCGTTATCTTTAGAGAACCAAGCTGTAATTGATGGGCTGCCTGTTGTGAAAGAATTTCCTGAAGTTTTCCCTGATGAGATTCCAGATGTGCCTCCGGAGAGAGAAGTTGAGTTCTCTATTGACCTTGTTCCTGGAACGAAGCCGGTGTCGATGGCACCTTATCGTATGTCTGCCTCTGAGTTAGCAGAGTTGAAGAAACAGTTGGAAGACTTGCTTGAGAAGAAGTTTGTGAGACCTAGTGTTTCACCATGGGAGACTCCTAAGTCGGTTACGGAGATTAGAAGCTTTTTGGGACTAGCTGGTTATTACAGAAGGTTTATAGAAGGATTCTCTAAATTGGCTCTTCCGTTAACGCAGTTGACGTGTAAGGGTAAGTCTTTTGTGTGGGATGTACATTGTGAGAATAGTTTTAATGAATTGAAGAAGCGTCTGACGACGGCTCCAGTGCTGATTTTGCCGAAGCCCGATGAGCCTTTTGTGGTATATTGTGATGCGTCCAAGCTGGGTTTAGGTGGCATTCTTATGCAAGATGGTAACGTAGTGGCTTATGCTTCCAGACAGTTGAGAATTCATGAGAAGAATTATCCGACGCATGATTTAGAGTTGGCAGTTGTGGTCTTTGTATTGAAAATATGGAGACATTATTTGTATGGCTCGAGGTTTGAAGTATTCAGTGATCATAAGAGTTTGAAATATTTATTTGATCAGAAGGAATTGAATATGAGGCAGCGAAGGTGGCTTGAGTTACTTAAAGATTATGATTTTGGTTTGAATTACCATCCTGGTAAAGCAAATGTGGTTGCAGATGCCTTGAGTAGGAAACACTCCCCAACTTGGACAACACGACTCAACAACATCAACAACGGAAACATATATATTCCAACTTAATGACAACAATGTACATAATATTCATTAACTTCATTTACATTAAACCAAGTTAGTTCATCACGAACTAGGTTAGATACTCATAAAAACCTCAACTAGACTCCTAATACTTAAGCTTGAAGTTTAGAAACCAACCATGAGTTTCTTTGGCCCAACTTTGAATTAGTGATGCTAAGTTTTTCTTAAAGTTTTCTCAATACCCTCCTGGACTATTTCCACCATAACTCAAAATCTAAACATCATTTTCAAGTCAAACCAAAGCCATTAGAAAGCTAACTCAATTATCTACAACTTTCATGTTTACACAAAAAGCCAGTTCGGAACAAAAATGGGTGAAAAAGACGCAAGAACACGAAAAACAGGGGATGTTGTTCACTGAAAATCGTACTACGATTTCAAGGCATCGTACTACGATGGAATGTGCTGAAAAAGTCATTTTTGCTACTGGAAAAATCGTACTACGATTTCTCAGCATCGTACTACGATGGAATGTGGACAAACCTACGGAAACAGACCAGTTTTCACTCCAAAAACCCAATTTTCAATCACCCAAACCCCAAATTGAAATACAAAAAGGTTTACAGGTTCTATTTGCAACACAACAACCAAAGCAACTCAGAAACATGCATCCAACAACATAATTCACAACATCTTTGCAATTCTATCATGCTTTTCTAACCCTAATTCAAGAACAACAATTTAATCCAATTTCAGAATTCATATATATGTTACTAATTGAAAGCTAGCCTCACCCTTACCTCAGATTGTTTTCCTGAAATCAAGCCGCGTTCTTCTCTCTTCTTGCTCCTTCTCTCTTCTCTAGGTTTTCTCTTCTATTCTCCCAAAACTGTTTTCTTTTCTTTTACGTGAAAAATGTCGTTTTTGACTTTTCTTTCCTAACTCAGTAAAACATAACCCCCAACTTCTATTTTTCCTTAACTCCTCCTAACTACTATTAATTTCTCATTAACCCCAACATAATTCCAAATAAATATTATTTCCTCTATTTCTATTTCCTTTCTCCCACTAATATTCCATAACTCCCTTTTAAATTTCATTTAACTCCCACTAATTACTATTAACTTCTCAATTAACTCCCCACATTTTCAAATGAATATTATTCTTACTTATTTTTATTAAACAATAAAAATAATCATATATTCACAAAATCACATAAATACTATATAATAAAATAGTAACACCCCACATATTCACATAAATCATTCAAAAATCATATAAAAGGTTTTAAAATCAACCAACGATAACTAAAATAAAACTAGGGCGTTACAACTCTCCCCAACTTAAAGAATTTTCGTCCTCGAAAATGTACCTCTGATCGGACGATCCTCACTCACGTCTGAGTATCGGTCAAAGCAAATACTTTACCACCTGTCCTAACCTTCTCCGGCTGCGTACACTGTGAAATGATATGACCTTCCTCATTGCAGTTATAGCAAACAATATCCCCACGCTTACAATCAGCTAATGTGTGTCCTTTCTGACCACACCTGAAGCACTTCTTCTCCTCACGGTCACAGACATTACTCTTGTGGCCTTTCTCGCCACACTTGAAACAAACAATCTCAGTAGGAGCATCTCTCCTATTGGGCCTCCTCTCGTCATTCACTTCCTTCTTACTCTTATCGGTCGGAGCACTATAAGGCTTCCCACGGTCCTGTTGCTTACCTTTTCTTTCCTTCATAATCTTATAATGAGCCTTGGTATCCACCTCATAAATCTTGCAGCTACTCACCAATTCAGAAAAGTTACGGATCTTCTGATAACCAATGGCCCGCTTAATCTCAGCACGCAGACCATTCTCAAACTTGATGCACTTGGAGAACTCAGCCCTCTCAGCAGTATAGTGCGGATAAAACTTTGCCAATTCAACAAACTTAGCAGCATATTCAGTTACTGACATATCACCTTGCTTCAGTTCTAGGAACTCAATCTCCTTCTTCCCACGAACATCTTCCGGTAAGTACCTATTCAAGAATTCCCTCCTGAACACAGCCCAGGTCACCACAGCACCATCCTGTTCAAGTACAGGCAGCAGACTTACCCACCAATCATCAGCCTCTTCAGCTAACATGTGTGTACCAAACCGCACCTTCTGAACCTCACTGCATTGCATAACTCTGAAAATTCTTTCAATTTCTTTGAGCTAATTCTGAGCTCCGTCAGGGTCATACCTTCCCTTGAAGGTTGGTGGATGGTTCCTCAGAAAGGTCTCCAACATCCTCACACCATCGTTACCAGCAGCACCGTTAGGTTGCTATCCTACAGCTTGAGCAACAGCCTCAAGTGCAGCAGCGATAGCAGCATCATTACGACCAACCATTTCAAAGTTCTATATCAGAAACAACAGCTCAGAAACAACAACAAAAGCAACATTAGAGTTGACACTCTATCCTAGGTGGCTCAACACGACTCTACTACTTGGCCAGACGGACCAACCTACTCTGATACCAATTGTAACACCCCATTCCCAAAAATACGTAATTTGAATAAAACAATCAGAGTTATACCACAAACGGAGCATTACACTGCTTACATAAAAAATTCTTTAATAGAAAAATAAAACTATTAAACTTCCAACAACTCATTATATATACAACTGCAGCGGAATATTCATTTCATTTATAATTTAATCCTCAAATAAAAATCTTTGCACGAAGGCCTCAACGAACAATAATTATTCAACCATACTTAAATAATTCTGGCATAAAATACTCATCAAAATAATTCAACAAAAACAACATCATCATGTCTCAAAATTTGATCCATAGGAATGAAAATAATATAAAAATCCCATCCCATACGTATCAGAGCCCTAGACATTGAGCCACCACCTACTACTCAGGATCACCTGCAAGTTACCCATACGAATGGCAACATTTTCAAGCAGAAAGGGTGAGATTCACAATCAAAGATATAATATATATATATATATATATATATATATATATATATATATATATATAAGGGGGCATATCACATGAGAATGAGTATCTTATGTGAGAATGGTGAGAATAAATTGAAATCATCAGATTAAAAACAATGGGTGATATTAAAACATCACTTAAGTGACTCATGTGCCAAGCATGTGACCATTCTCTCTCCTTTCCATCATTCACGCTTCTTTCTGATACTGCTTGGACGTTTCTTTTTCCTTCCTCATCACTTCTTCAAACGTTTCTAATTCCATCACCTACCAATCTCAGTTTTCCGTCCCAACATTTTTGCTTCAAGCGTTTTTTAGTTTTTTACCATCGTCATCGGAGTTTTTTCGGTTGTCGCCGTTTTCATTGTCGTTGACACGGTTCGAACGTTTGTTAATCAAAATCGAAATTAGGATTGTGGCAGATTGATTGCAGATGAACACAACAAATTGAAATAGAAAAAAAAAATTCAATCCCTAAATCCCAAAAAGAAGTAAGTAATTAGAAGAAATTAGATAGAAAATTGACAAAAGGGATGAAAGATGGTACATAAAATAAGGTATGCGAAGAGTAGGTGAAAGATTTTATTTTTTGAATCAATAGGTGAAAGCTGGAACTGCAAAAATCAGTGACACCCATGAAAATTGAGACGCGTGAATGCTGGAAAGGAGGAAGAGAATGGTC
Source organism: Medicago lupulina (assembly GCA_958299785.1). Taxonomy (NCBI): domain Eukaryota; kingdom Viridiplantae; phylum Streptophyta; class Magnoliopsida; order Fabales; family Fabaceae; genus Medicago; species Medicago lupulina. The sequence continues at coordinate 23,107,472 of OY283145.1, read as the reverse complement.
ACATGCTTGGCACATGAGTCACTTAAGTGGTGTTTTAATCTCACCCATTATTTTTAATCTGATGGTTGCAATTTATTCTCACTATTCTCACATAAGATACCCATTCTCATGTGATATGCCCCCTATATATATATATATACACATACATACATACATACATACATACATATATGAACTTGTTGATACTTGTGGTATAATTTGTTGTTGTTTCATCGATTTGATGAATTATATATTATTATTATTGAATGTGTTTCTCACCCCTTCTGTTGGAATTGTCGCCTTGTGGGCAAGTGCAGATTTCCAAGGCTAGTAGGATGTTGGCTCAAGTGTCTTAGGGCTCTGATACGTAACGGGATGGGAGTTAATTGTTGAATTTTCATTCCTTTATGTATCAATTTTGGAACTATATTGTTGGAACATTTATTTATTATTAAGAGGATTATTGAAATGATTATTTATGTTGGGGCCTTTGTGCCAAGATTTTGTTGAAGTTGATTATATTTTAAAAAAGACTTTTCCGCTACAAAATATTACGAGATTAATTTATGTTGTTGAATAAATAGTATATTTTCTATTTATGAATTTTTGAAAAGTAGTGTAACATTCCGTTTTGCGATGAAAACTCTGATTTTACGTATATTTAATTATGTTGGGAAATCGGGGTGTTACAAGCGCATTAACGACTTTCGGCCTATTTCTCTGGTCGGCTCTCTTTACAAAATTTTGTCTAAGGTGTTGGCAAATAGGCTGAAACTGGTGATGGGAAGAATTATATCAAATTCTCAGACAACATTCGTGAAAAGCAGACAGATCCTAGACGACATTCTAATTGCTAATGAAGTGGTAGATGAGACTCGAAAGAATAAAAAGGAATTAATGTTGTTTAAAGTTGATTTTGGAAAAGCTTTCGACTCGGTGGATTGGGGATATCTGGATACGGTTATGAAAAAATGGCGTTTCCGATTTTATTGAGGAAATGGATAAAGGAATGTGTAACGACTGCAACTGCCTCGATTCTTGTTAATGTCAGACCCACATATGAGTTTCCTTTGCAAAGGGGCATGCGTCAAGGGGATCCTCTTTCTCCTTCTTGTTTTTGATAGCTGCTGAGGGCCTGAATGCTATGATGACTTCGGCGGTGAGAAATAATATTTTCAATGTGTACACAATTGGTAATTCAAACTCGGCAGTGGTGTCCCATCTCCAATTCGCAGATGATACTTTACTTCTTGGGTGCTAAGAGCTGGGCCAATGTGCGTGCCTTGCGTGCGGTCTTGATTTTGTTCGCAGAGATGTCTGGTTTGAAAGTAAACTTCAACAAAAGCATGCTAGTTGGAATTAATATTGCGGATTCGTGGTTGTATGAGGCGGTCTCTATTTTAAATTGTAAGGTGGGTAAAGTTCCGTTCGTGTATCTGGGCTTATCGATTGGCGGTCGCCCAAGGAGGTTAGCATTCTGGGAACCTGTGTTGAAGACCATTAAATCTAGATTGTCGGGGTGGCAAAGCCGTTTTCTTTCTTATGGGGGTCGCTGGGTCCTCCTTAAGTCTGTCCTGACCGCGTTACCTGTGTATGCTCTTTCCTTCTTCAAAGCTCCGTCAGGTATAATCTCTGTCATTGAATCCATTTTTAATAAAAAAATTTGGGGAGGGAGTGAGGATAACAGGAAAATTTCCTGGATTGCTTGGAGCTCTGTTTGTTTACGTAAGGAGTATGGAGGGTTGGGGGTGAGGAAGTTGCAGGAATTTAATAGTGCTTTACTAGGTAAATGGTGTTGGCGGATGTTGGTGGATAGAGGTGGTTTATGGTATAGGGTTCTGGTAGCGCAATATGGTGAGAAGGCTGGGAGGTTGGAGGTTCGGGGCCAGAGTGTTTCTCCTTGGTGGCGGGAAGTAGCGAAGATTAGGGATGGGGTAGGCGAGGCAGAGGGGTGCTGGTTTGCAAAGAGGGTGTCAAAAAAGGTGGGAGATGGTACTAGTACTTTCTTTTGGTATGACAGGTGGCTTGGTGATGCTCCTTTTTGCACTAGGTTCCGTCGTTTATTTCACTTAGCGTCTAATAAACTGAGCACGGTGGCTGATATGGTTGCTTTAGGTGGGGAGGTTGATGGATAGTGTAACGCCCTAATTTATTATTTATTTATTTTATCGAGTTTAGTGTCTTTTTTATATATTTTATTTGAATAATTGCGGTGTGTGGGTTTTTGTGTTATGAGTTAGTATATATTACTAGTTTATTAAAATATTATTAGTGAAGGAATAAAATTAAAATAGAATAATGAGGCAGTAAGGGCAGTTTTGGAATAAGGAGAATTTTTAGGTTAAGAATATAAGAGGTAGGGAATAGAAAGTCATAATACGTGAAAACAGTTTTTGGGAGAAAAAGAGAAAAGTGAGAAGTCAGAGAAGAGGAAGCTTGTAGGTTTCAGAATTCAACCAGTCTTAGGTAAGGGTGGGAATAACCTTCTTTAATCTTAACCATATGATTCTAAAAAGGTTCTAATCATGTTGTTGTTGTTGTTAAATTTTTGAGGTTATAGAAATTAGGTCTAAAATCAATAAATTTGTTGAAAGTGTATGCAATCCCATGAATTAACGTAAGGAAGTGATGTCTAGGTTGTAGAATAACAGTAGGTAATGTTTCCTATCAATTTTGGGGTTGTCAAAATTGGGGTTTTGGAGATAGAACAGAGGTCTGTTCGCAGACCTGTCTGTCGTCGCTCGCCACGGCGAGTGCTCAAACTCGCCTAGCGAGTAGAAGTCATTGCTCGCCCAGCGAGTGTTCTTGGTTTCCTGGCGAGTAGTTCCCAACTCGCCACAGCGAGTGTTTTTGGTCGCCTGGCGAGTAGTTCCCAACTCGCCACAGCGAATGTTTTTCCCGCCTAGCGAGTAGACGCCGTCGCTCACCACAACGAGTAATTGAACTCGCCTAGCGAATTGTACAGTAGCGGACTGTCTGTTTTGCGTTCCTGTGTCTTTTTCACACGTTTCTGTTTTGAGTTGGACTTTGTCATAAACATGAAAATTGTTGATATCTGATTTTTCTTTCCAGTGGTTTTGAGTTGATGTGCAAATCTTTTGTGGTTGATTTAATATGATTTTATGATGTTGATGTTGTTGCATTTAAGTTGTGTCATTGCATAAGCATTCTCAAGCGAAGGGGGCTGTAGCCTGTCAAGTCGAATATGACTTTAGAGAAGGGAGCTGTAGCTCTGTTATTCTTAAGCGAAGGGGGCTGTAGCCTGACAAGTCGAATATGACTTTAGCGAAGGGAGTTGTAGCTCTGTTGGTACCACATGCATAATTATGCTGCATTTGTTGAGTAGTTGTTGTTGCATTGTTGAGTCGTTGTTGTTGCATTGTCGATGTTGTTGTTGATGCATTATTGAATGAAGTTAAATGATGATTGTTGTTGGAATTATGTGAAGTAGTCTTAATGTTGAATTGTTGTTATTTGGTATTGATTAATTCTTTAATGGAATTGTTGCTTATTATTATTGAATGTGAAATCTCACCCCTTCTGTTTGAATGTTGCCTCTACGTGGATAATGTGTAGATAACCAGGAGTAACCGCTGATGTGAGTTGATTCCTCGTGTCGTCATAGGAGTCATGCTCTGATACGTAACGGGATGGGGATATTTACATATTTTGTTTTCCTTGTTATGTATTTCTTATAAGTTGATGTTGAACCACTTTTGGATTTGAAACTTTATTATGTTGCTGATGTTGAGGCCTTAGTGCTGAGTTTTTATTAAAACGTTGAATATATTCCGCTGCGACATTATTTTGAATTATTGAAAGCAGTTGTTTAAATAAATAGTGAATTTGACTCTATTTATATTTGATGATGTTTTGAAGAACGAAATATGACATCCTGTTTGCGATGAACTTTGATTTATTATATATTATTTATATATTGGGAAAACGGGGTGTTATAGAGAGGCGTGGGGTTGTAGGAGAAGGTTGAGGGGATGGGAGGAAGAGATGTTAGAGCAGTGTAGGCAACTAATTAATGATGTAGTTTTGCAGTCTGATATTTCTGACAGTTGGCAATGGGACTCTGATTCTGTCGGTGGTTACACTGTGAGAGGTGTCTATCAACAACTGACAACTCATCCTGTACCTCCAGATGTTACTATGGGAGATCTCATTTGGCATAAGCAGGTGCCGCTAAAGGTCTCCATCTTTGCTTGACGGCTGTTAAGGGACAAGTAGCCGACTAAGAATAATCTTCTAAGGCGCGGCGTGATCGATGCCGAAGCAGTCATGTGTGTTACAGGTTGCGGCACGGAGGAGTCTGCGTCACACTTATTTATACATTGCGCCACTTTCGGTACATTGTGGCATCATATCAAGTCTTGGATCGGAATGTCAGGTGTTGACCCCCTTACTATTGATGAGCATTTCATTCAGTTTACTCATTCTACAGGTCACTCTAAGGCTCGTCAATCCTTCCTTCAACTTATTTGGTTACTTTGTGTCTGGTTGGTTTGAAATGAACGTAACAACAAACTTCATAATAATATCCAAACCACCATTGAAGAACTAGTAGAACTTGTAAAATTTCACTCTCTGTGGTGGCTTAAAGCTAATAAAGCCACTTTTGTGTACGGTACTCACAGATGGTGGTCGGACCCTTTGTTATGTTTGGGTATCGACTGACCTCTGCTTCTGCCGGTGTTAATATATTCTATTTTTATGTCTTCAAAAAAAAGAAAAGGATTTACATTTACCACCCTTTAGATGCACAAGCGGGGCTTACACGTGGAATTTTACGATGCCAAACTTTTCAAGTTGGTGTAAGCTTTTTATCTTTAACAAATAATAACAATTATTATATATAGACATACTAAACATAAATATTAAACATATATTTCTTAATTATGATTATACTTTTTTTTTTGTCTTAACCTTCGATTTTTAGAGGAAGAGAGTCTGTTCATTCGAAGTTCAATCAAGACTCAAGAGATAAATAACGTTTGGTTAAGAATTGTTCTCTATAAAAATTAAATTCAGAGTTCGCGATAGTATAAGCTCATTAATCACTTAATTTTATGATTATATTTTTTGATTAGTTATAACATGAACTATTAGTTTACATTTATATTTTACATATGGATTATATTTCACAATTTGCATTTTAGCATAATAGCTGGATATTTTTAATTCAAACCCATAACAAGTAATCAACCCTTAGGCTTGCCTTTTTTTTTTTTTAAACAAAACTATAGATAAAAAGTAAAAGACAAAATCAATATAAAACTAAAAACTAAAATGAATAGAACTAAAAACAAAACTATAGTTAAGGTACAATAATTATATATTTTACATATGGATTATATTTCACAATTTTCATTTTAGCATAGTAGCTGGATATTTTTAATTCAAACCCATAACAAGTAATCAACCCTTAGGCTTGCTTTTTTTTTTTTTTAAACAAAACTATAGATAAAAAGTAAAAGACAAAATCAATATAAAACTAAAAACTAAAATGAATAGAACTAAAAACAAAACTATAGTTAAGGTACAATAATTATATAAAGGAAAGAAGCAAGCAAGCAGTGCAACACACTTAATTGCCAAGCTGATAAGAAAGAAGCAAACGGTGCAGGTTAGATGCAAAGTTAGAAAATCAGAGGATTCATTGTGTTAAAATACATAAATGCACGTGTAATTTTTATGAAGTCAGGGGGTTCAGCTGCATCCCCTCAAGTATAAGTGGCTCCGCCACTGCTGCTACACACTATTTTCAACGGTGCCATACCAATACAGATAAAAAATGACCATATTCACATATAATGACTCAACCACTCTCAACATCCACATTTGGTGTTCACAATCTCAGAAGCATACGAATTTCCATTCAACATCTCATATGCATAATCAATACAATGAGTATGATTACATAAAACTACATGCACAAAAGATTTTCCTAAAAAAAAAAAAAACCTAAATTACATTAGGTGTCCTTTAAGTTTGAGGTTTGTAATAGATAGGTTCTTTAAATTATTTTGATCACACATAAATCCTTTAAATTTATAAACGGTTTCCATTTTATCCTTCGGTTAACCCAATATTACAAAAACGCTATTATTGGGTTTTTAACAAGTTAGTTATGCATTGCATTTTTATCCACTGGCCAAATATGATACACCATTAACCACATAAGCTTATGTTCCATCATTTATACTACTTGATATTCAGTACCAGCTCACTTAATCATACATGGGGGACATGTATTACTATTTGGCAGTAAACTAAAAAATATGCAGCAGATCATAACAGCAACTCACTACAAAACTTAACAACAGCTTGCTATAAAAAAATGCAGCAGATCATAATGTATTTTTTTTGTTTACTATTGATCAGCAGAATATCTATATACCAGCATATTTTCTCCAATTAGCTAAGTATCTATTATCAACACAGTTTCAATAGTAGTCATAAACCATCACAACATCAATAATAGCTTGTTTTTGTAGCGTTGGGTTAAAAGAAGCACTAAATTGAACCCGTTTATAAACTTAAAAAACTTATATGTGATCAAAATAGCTTAAAAGATCTATCTATTACAAACCTCAAACTTAAAATACCATAGTGTAATTTAACAAAATAAAAGACAAAATATGATGGGTGAACTAGATGGATCGCTAGGAGTAACACCCTCAAACTCCACAAACAATATTTAATAATAAATCAGAGTTAATCAAAAGGTTTGAGATGTTACTTCATCTTTAAATTTACATACTCAAAATGAAGATACTATTATTAATTACAATAACGCTATCATTCATTAAATCACACAAAAATTCAATGTTTATTATACGGTGGGAATGTTAAGGGAATCTGAGCACTCAGCAGAAGCATAGTTTCCCAAGTCAGAAACTTCATAAAACAGATAAAACTCCCGACACGTCCTATATGAAGAAGGAAGAACAGATCTAGTCTCCTCTCATCACCATCTTCCTTTCTAATGCTAAATTTGTTCAAATCTGGATTAAAAACACCCAAAATAAAATAAATTATTTAATTTTGTACAATAATAGGATTGTTAATTTTGTTTGAAATTAATTTAAAGAATATTTAATCCGTCTGAAATTTGTCCAAAAAAAATATTTGGGACAAAATTTGGGACGAAACTCTAATTTGCAACACGATTTTTTCAGACGACGCCCTATCTGTCCGAAATTCGTCCGTAAGCATATTTTCGTCCAAAATATTGGGGAAATGTTCGTAAATTTCATCCCTAATCCGTCCGAAATTCCATTCGAAAATGGCATTTTTTTAGTAGTGGAACTCTATAAATAAGTGTCCCTGTTGTCATAACCAGTAAACCAAACCAAGAAAAAAAACCATGGAAAACTTTGTATTTAATTCGAACACCAAGCAAGCTAGCTGCAGTTTACTACAACAGGGGAAAACCACCCCATCTGTTCAGGATTCACACTGATGTCACCCTTTATGGGTTGAAGGGTCAGCTAAATGAAATCAACCTCGAACTCAACCACAGAGACACACAAAGGGTGGATGGTGTTGAGTATCGACATCTGTCGACCGACTCATCCGGGAGTCTACGGTTCAACCATATGATACTCATGAACAACGACGACGTGAGAACCATGTTCTCCATTTTTTGTCAGTACAGTACTAGACGACCGACCGAGTTGGATGCTTCGTTGGTTAGATCTGTTGAAGAAATTCGAAAAAGTTTGATCTGGCCCATAAACTACGAAGATATCAGGGCACTCTTGGAAGCACTTGACGAAGAAATTAGTTTAGATGATCTATGATCTACTATGTTTTATTTTATTATGCGTGTTATGCTGATTTTATTATGTGTTTTATGTTGTTTTTTATTACTTGTTTTATGTTGTTTTTTATTACGTGTTTTATGTAGTTAGACTAAGTTGTTATATGTTGTCGAACTAAGTTGTTTTCTTATGTTTTAAATAATATATGCATTATCTAAATTTTGATTATGTGATCCTTTACGCCAAAGATTTCCATTTAAGCGCTAAAATAACCAAAGATATGCATTCCGGATTATGTAATCCGAATTTACATAGGGTGTAAGTGTAGTTCATATTACATAAACTGAAATCCTTCAACATATGTGTCATACCCTCATTTTGGACCTAAAAATACTCTTTCAAATTTTCCTACTATTTTCTAATCCTTTCAAATTCACTGTGTTTTCTACTGTGCTTCAACTGCATACACTACTGCTTCAGTCTTTTAAATTTTTGCATAAAATCATACAAAAGGGTATTTTGGTCATTTCCCACAAAGGAACCCGTTTTCAGTCCCTACAATTTGTCCCTGAATCTTTTCTATTTGTTTGCATGAACCATTAATCAAATTTTGTACGAAAAATCATCTTAATTTGCATCTGAGTCAGTCTGAGTCGTTTTTGCCCCAGGGGCATTTTAGTCTTTTCACATTATTCAAATTTTGGGCAGAGAGGTATTTTAAAATACCTCATTTTTGGTAGTTTGTTCGTTTTAGTCCGTTTGTCAATTTTAAACGTTTCCCTTTACGTCGTTTTCAAATTTACATTTTTTTACCCATTTTATTTTAACTTTTTTTGCAGTTTAGCCCAAATACTTTTAAAAATTGCAATTCAGTCCAATTTTTCTTTTTTAGTGGTCATTTTCTTTTAAAGAAAACAGTCCAGTCCAGATACTTTTTATTTTTGCATTTCAGTCCTTAAATCTTTTCAAATTTGCAAAACAGTCCAAATTTTTACATAATTGCAGATTGGTCCTCAAGAGCCACACGGGCAGTTCAATCCAGATGGCAGGCTCTCATTGGGTCAGGTACACACATGGCAGCCTATATAAGGCACACAGTGTCAGAGATCCACAAGAAATTTCGCCACATCACAAACAGAATTTTTCATTCTCTCTCTAATTCAGTTGGATCAAATTGCAACAAACTCAGAAATTGAAGAACAACAAAGAAAAACCCTAAATCCTCAGAACCAAAATTCGAGTGAATTCAAGGGAGTTTTCCATTGATTCTCAGCGATTCAGAACTGAATCATCATCATCGAATCCTCCTTTCTGCAATTCAAGCACAGAATTCGTCGCTGGAAGCGAGAATCCGTACGATCACAGAAAGAAGAAGTTGAGAAGAAGAGGGAAAGAATCTCCGAATCCAGAACCAGTGAACAAGAAGAAAATTACCGATTTATTTTCGGATTCAAAGCCAGAAATCAACAAACAGAACCAGATTCGAAAAGCTCTTGAAATTTCAGTTCGAAATCTCCGAATAAAACACAGGTAACAATCAAAAACTCACGTCCTCATACCTATCAATCACAACGAAGCTGAATCAATGCGAATTCATGAGATTTCGAACAAGTTTGGTGCAAAACCGTGAAACCCTAACAAGATTTCTCAAAAAACCGTAAAGATTCAACGGTTTACACGGCGTGAAAAGCCGTTGTAAACCTGTGAACTTACAAAGATTTCATCAGAAAAGCTTAAAATCAAGAAATAGGACCAAAATTGTTCGAAATCTGTAAGAGAAAAGAAATCAAGATTCGTAACGATTCAGTGAATGCATGAAGTTTCCAGCCACGGATTCATGGTTAAAACGATGAAACGAAGCTTTTGAATCATGATCCATGGCGTTCTGGGTTGGATTTTGAAGACTAGGGTTAGGGTTCTTGAACGGAGAAGAGAGAACGAGAGAGGTAGAAAGAGAAACGGATTGGAAGAATGAGCGAACCGGGTCTTAAGCCTTTATATAGGCGCGTTAGACCGGTTCGGGTTGAACCCGATCCAGCGCCCGTGTGTTTAGTCCGTTGGATGTAGTCCGGATGGATCCGGATCAATCCAACGCCCCTGAGGCATCCTGGAGATCCGGATCCATCAGATCCGTGGGTATGGGCCGGGTTTTCGTTTTTTTTTTTTGCTTTCTTTCAGTTTCTTGAGTTTCTTTGCTATCTGCACCTATATTCTTGCTACTTGAACCCATATGCATGTTAATTTTCTTGCAAAAATCCTGAAAAAATTGCCATATGTTTCTTGATATATTTTCAACCGTTTTGTGGTAATTTCGCACTTTAAAGTGGATAAAAAGCATGTGCGCTAATTTTTATTGGATTTACATGTTTTGATGCTTTTTGCGAATTTTCTTGCGCTATTTTGGATCTAATTTTTGCTCTATGGCGTTGATGTTTGATATGTGATTTTTGTGATGTGTTCATCTCTGAATTCATGTTGTTTCTACATTCCTGCATGCCTAATTGTTAATTCCTTGGTTTTCAAACTCAATGGATCCTTTCTTATTTTGCAAATTAACTCCTAGTCCTCTAGTTCAAGTGCTCAATAATTTTACAAGTTGCTTGCAATCTACAACGCCACAATTTTGTTTGTTAATTTCTCTTTGCAAGTTTAAATGAAAGCTTCTCTTTGGTCAAGTATAGTTGTTAATTTTGAGTCGCAATTTATTGGCAAAATGTGTTGATTTTAGGGTTTAAGTGTGACTCATAATTTCCTTTTGATTCTTGGAATGTTTTCTTTGAAAAAGAGGTGCTGTTTTGGGTAAAGGTTATAGGTCATGGGGCTTAGTTTGGCTTTTAGGCTTTAGTTCGGTGCCATTTGCATTATTTTTGGTGTTTGTTCTTTTGCAATTTGCTAAATGTTTTTAGTTATGTTCACTTCATCTTTTTTAATTGGTTTGGTGCTTTGTTAGTAAATTTCATATCTTATGCATTGCTACTCATGCTACCATTTCTCATTTCATTACTAACCATTTTGTTCTATGTCTCATGCACATTGCAAGCATTGCTTCACTCATTTGTTTCTCTTCCTTTAGTCACCCTCATACAATTTCCATTAATTCATGTAATATTTTAGGTTTAGTTTACCTTTTCTTTAATTTCATGCAAGACTATAGAATGTAAAATAGGACCCGATGTAAAAGACTATGGACTATGATGATGTACACCGACACACGCACCGACACACGCACACACGTTGTATGTTTATCGCTAGGTGTATGTTTAGGATACGCGGTACTTAGAGAAAATCAATCTTTTGAAAAACAAACAACTTCCATCACTTCAAATATTTTCCAAATAAGCCTTGGAGTCAAAACTCCAAAGGATTTTCCCTTTATTTTCTTAACCAAATCAAAATACAATTAATTTCCAACTTTAACCGTTTTTTGTAAATAAATTGGACTAACCTCACCTGTTTTCAATTCTAATGCCTACTCGGCCTCTTATCTCTTTCTTCAAAACCATTTTCAAAACTAAAAATTGAACCAACACACAAAAACATTTTGGAAGAGAACTACATGGAATTTTGATCCCTTAAAAGGGTATGTAGGCAAGAGACTCACATCTCTCCAAGTCCAATAAAATAAAATCCAACTTTCTCCCTCTCATTCTTAAAACCAATTTCTTTTACAAGTAGCAATAAAAGTAAAGCATAAACGTAAAGCGTAGTAAAACGGTTCCTATAGGATACTATAGTCATCACGGGTGCCTAACACCTTCCCGCGATGAAATCAGCCCCGAACTTAGGATTTCTAAAGGTTTTCTCGATTTTACCTTCCCCAAAAAAAATAGAGACATCAATGATCGAAAGGGTCAAATCCAATTAATGATTTGACACCCGAAAATCGCGATGACAGAAATGGCGACTTCACTGGGGAATTTAGGGCTACACCTAGTTTTACATGCTTTATGTTTATGATTTGCTTTATTGTTACATGTAAAATTTTCTTGTGTACGTGTGGGGTGAGAATATCAAAAGCCCTATACCCGGGTTGAGTAAACTTAGGATTAGGAAGAGATATAATCGACAATTCATTCCGGGGGTTGCCTCGTGCATTGGATTACGCGATCAATCTCACATAGCTGAGGCATTTTGGAGGTGATGTTGTCGGCGTGTGTTGTCATGCTTAGGCACTTTACTTCCAATTGACCGATGAAGGCTATGAACCGTAGTTACCAAACCCATCCTTGGCCTTTCTTAGGACGTAGTGCGGTGGCTAAACCGAGCGTTGTCTCGAAATTTAGTCGTCACGCGATACTACACCCAAACTAAACCTTCTTACGGATAATCATGGACAAGCGTCGCTTTGTACTACCATGATGTACGAAAGAGAGGTTGTGGTTTGGGAACTTTGTAGAACCTTGGTTACTATTATCAAAAGCCTTAGTTTCACCAGACACCGTGTCCACTCGTTACCTTAGCCCACCGTGCTCTCCCATCATTTAAATCATGCATACATGCATTCATGCATAAAATTTTTACATGCATTTATCAAAGGGTATAGACAAACTAAAATTCTTTGCAAATATAATCAGGCATGAAGGGGACTAAGTCTTACAAGTTCAAAGAAGTTAATTTGGCTAGCCTAAGGGAGTTGGCACTCAAAATTAAGAATCCGACTGGGTTTCGTCTCCGATACGGTGGTTTGCTTGCTATTCTCCGGACTAATGTAGAAGAGAAGTTGGTGCACACTCTAGTGCAATTCTATGACCCGGTTTTCCGTTGTTTCACTTTCCCGGATTTTCAGTTGGTTCCTACGCTTGAGGCTTATTCTTGTTTATTGGGTCTACCTATAGCTGAGAGGGTACCATTCACGGGCCCAGGATCTTCCCTTACTCCTCTGGTTATTGCTAAGGATCTTTATCTCAAGACTTCCGAGGTGTCTAAGAATCTTATCACGAAATCTCACATTCAGGGCTTCACTTCAAGGTACTTACTTGAGCGGGCTAATCTCGAATCTACTTGTCAGGACACCCTTGAGGCCATTCTCGCACTACTCATCTATGGGCTCGTTCTTTTTCCGAATCTTGACAACTTTGTGGACATGAATGCTATTGAGATCTTCCATTCCGGGAACCCGGTTCCTACTTTGTTAGCTGACACATACCATGCCATCCATGATCGGACTCTCAAGGGTCGCGGATTTATTCTTTGCTGCATACCTCTTCTTTATAGGTGGTTTATTTCTCACCTTCCGAGTTCTTTCCGTGCCAACACAGAGAATTGGTCCTATTCGCAGCGGATTATGGCTCTTACTCCCGATGAGGTGATTTGGATTACTCCAGCGGCTCGAGTCAAGGAGATTATCACTGGTTGTGGAGATTTCCTCAATGTACCTCTTCTCGGTACCCGGGGAGGAATCAACTACAACCCCGAGTTAGCCATGAGACAGTTTGGTTTTCCTATGAGAGCGAAGCCCATCAACCTCGCTACATCACAGGAGTTCTTCTATTATTCCAATGCTCCCACCGGGCAAAGGAAAGCTTTTACAGATGCTTGGTCTAAGGTTCGTCGGAAAGATGTGAAACACTTGGGTGTGAGATCCGGTATTGCTCATAAGGCCTATACTCAGTGGGTGATAGACCGAGCTGAGGAGATTGGCATGCCTTACCCTGCCATGAGGCATGTATCTGCATCTACTTCGTCTAGACCATTACCGTTGCTTCCCGCGACTCAGGAGATGTATCAAGAGCATCTAGCTATGGAGAGTGAGGAGAAGCGAGCATGGAAAGCCCGTTACAGTGAGGCTGAGAACTTAATCATGACTTTGGATGGTAGAGACGAACAGAAGGATCATGAGAACCGAATGCTGAAGAAGGAACTAGCCAGAGTTAGAAAGGAGCTTGAGGAAAAGGATGATCTATTGAGGAGAGACTCCAGGAGAGTCAGAGGTCGTCGAGATTTCTTCGCCAGTTATTGTGGTTCAGCTTCAGACTCGGATTCCGAATACTACCCAATCACTCCTTAATTCTGGATGATGGGATTGCTATTTGTTTTGTTGTTTGTTCAGTTTATGTTTCAGAAGCCTACTCCCTTGGCTCAGTGTATCAAAACAACTTGCTTTGAATAATTTGTTAGTCCAAAAATGTTTGCAAAGAATTCTAATTTGTCTAAAAAACCCTTTGCTAATAAAAGAGTCATTTTTGCATCCGCACCTGCATATCATGCATCATTCATCGGTCACAAAAAACTTCCAAGTGCTCATTGCCTCCTGGTTGCTTCTGCCACAGAGTGAAAAGTGGCTCGTGCTCGAAGGACTGATCCACCTACCAGAGTACATCAGACTAGACAATACAGAAGGAGAAATCAAGTAGCTATGGAGGAAGAGAATGCACAGCTCCGCACTGAACTAGCCTCCGTAAGAGAAGAGTTAGCCAAAGCTCTCGACGCCATGACCGCTCTGGTAGCCGCTCAAGAGCAGCCAACCTCGTCTGCTCCGGAGACCACCGAGGCAATTCCAACCTCATCTCTCGATAGCCGCTTCGCCATGCCAAGAGGATACCCGTACGGGCTCCCACTTTTCTTTGCTCCGGATCCCACAACAGTTGCTTCCAGCGCTGCCAACAGCAACCAGATCCCCGTCTCAGGGCAAGCATCTCTTCACACTACCTTGCCTCAGTCAACGGTCTTCACAGATCCGATTGTGCACTCTACGCCTCAGGGCGCCAATGCTAATGATTACCGTGGAAAAACTCCTGTATTGGGAACTATGGAAGAAAAAATGGAAGAGCTTGCCAGAGAACTCCGCCGTGAGATCAAGGCCAACCGTGGGAGCAGTGACCTCGTCAGAACCCACGATCTTTGTTTGGTGCCGAGGGTAGATGTTCCCAAGAAATTCAAGGCCCCGGATTTTGACCGCTACAACGGGCTGACTTGCCCCCAGAACCATATTATCAAATATGTCCGGAAGATGGCTAACCATGCAGACAATGATTCACTCATGATCCACTGCTTCCAGGACAGTCTAAAGGAAGATGCCGCGGAGTGGTATACCGGTTTGAGCAAGGATGATATCCGTACTTTTGATGATCTGGCTACTGCCTTCAAGAGCCACTATGGGTTCAACACCAGGCTCAAGCCGAATAGAGAATTCCTCCGGTCTCTTTCTAAGAAAAAGGACGAAAGCTTTCGCGAGTACGCACAAAGGTGGAGAGGGGCAGCTGCCCGTATCACCCCCGCCTTGGATGAGGAAGAAATGACTCAAACATTCTTGAAGACCCTGAATAAAGATTATGTTGAGAGAATGATTATTGCCGCCCCAAGCAATTTCTCTGAGATGGTCACTATGGGTACCCGCTTGGAGGAAGCCGTCCGAGAAGGGATTATCGTGTTTGAGAAAGGTGAGTCCTCGAATGCACCAAAGAAGTACGGCAATGGTCACCATAAGAAAAAGGAATCAGAAGTTGGGATGGTGTCTGCCGGAACCAATCAATCTGCCACTGCCGCTCCTGTCAATGCTACACAACTGCCTCAACCGTATCAGTACCTACCGTATGCCCAACACCCGTTCTATCAACCGTTCTACCATCAATACCCTCCTCTACCGGGCCAGCCACAGGTCCCTGTTAATGCCATCGCCCAACAGATGCAACAACAACCATTAGCTCAACAACCGCAACAACAACAACAAGGTCCTCAATCTAGACCATCTTTCCCGCCGATACCAATGGCGTATGCCGAACTGCTCCCAACTCTGTTACATAAGGGGTATTGCACCACTAGGCCTGGCAAGCCTCCGCCAAACCCATTTCCTCCCAGGTTCCGCTCCGATCTCAGATGTGATTTCCACCAAGGCGCCCTAGGTCATGATGTAGAAGGTTGCTACGCTCTGAAATACATTGTGAAGAAGTTGATTGACCAGGGAAAGCTGTCCTTTGAAAACAATGTCCCGCATGTGCTCGACAATCCACTTCCCAACCATGCCGCCGTGAATATGATTGAAGTGTGCGAAGAAATCCCTCGTCTCAACGTCCGTAATGTTGCTACTCCTCTAGTGCCGCTACATATCAAATTGTGCCAAGCTGCTCTGTTCAGCCACGACCATGCCACCTGCTATGAATGTCTTCAAAACCCTATGGGTTGCAGTGTAGTTCAGACTGATGTCCAAAGATTGATGAATGACAACTACTTGACTACCAGTGATGTTTGCATGATAGTGCCAATCTTCCATGATACTCCAGTCAAGAGCGCACCCGTCAGGAAGGACGTTGAGCCACTGGTCATACGGTTACCTGGTCCAGTGCCATATACCTCTGCAAAAGCTATCCCATACAAGTACAGTGCGACTATGTTGGAAAACGGGAAAGAAGTACCTTTGGTGTCCTCAAGCACGGTAGGCAGTATCGCTGAAGTGACAGCTTTGAGGAGCGGCAAGGTCCGACCACTTTTATTCCAGAAGAAAGATGATGTGCAAGTTACAATTCCTGCTGACAAAACTACTCCATTGACAATCCCTCCTGTTGTTGAAAGTACCAGCCGTCCAGGCCAATCCATTGAAGATTCCAATCTGGATGAGATTTTGAGGATAATCAAGAAAAGCGATTATAAGATCGTTGATCAGCTGCTACAGACTCCCTCGAAGATATCCATCTTGGCCCTACTCCTCAGTTCGGAAGCTCACAGGAATGTGTTATTGAAAGTGTTGGAACAAGCCTATGTTGACCACGAAGTTACAGAGGATCAATTTGGCGGGATAGTGGCTAACATCACTGCTTGCAGTAACCTCTGGTTTGGCGAAGATGAACTTCCAGAGACAGGGAAGCACCACAACTTGGCCCTGCATATTTCCATGAACTGCAAAATAGATATACTGTCCAACGTGTTGGTAGACACCGGGTCGTCGTTGAATGTGATGCCCAAGTCGACTTTGGATCAGTTGAGTTGCCGAGGAGTTCCCTTGAGGAGGAGTACCTTTCTAGTCAAAGCTTTCGATGGTTCCCGTAAAAATGTGCTCGGAGAAGTAGATCTCCCCATGACTATTGGTCCTGAAACATTCATGATTACTTTCCAGGTTATGGACATAGATGCCTCTTACAGTTGCCTGCTCGGGAGACCGTGGATACACGAGGCTGGGGCAGTCACTTCTACCCTCCATCAGAAGCTAAAGTTCGTAAGGAATGGTAAACTTGTGACAGTGCATGGAGAAGAAGCTTATCTGGTCAGCCAGTTATCATCCTTCTCTTGTATCGAAGCTAAGTCTGTCGAAGGAACTGCGTTCCAGGGTTTGACTATCGAGGGTGCAGAGCCCAAGAGAGCTAGTGCTGCTATGGCTTCGTTGAAAGATGCGCAAAGAGCCGTTCAGAAAGGTCAGGCCGCTGGTTGGGGCCAATTGATACAGCTGCAGGACAACAAACACAAAGAGGGTCTCGGTTTCTCTCCGATGTCAGGCGCGTCGACGGGAACATTCCGTAGTGCTGGATTTACCAATGCAATTCTTGATGGTGATGAAAGAGGAGCTAGGCCCACATTTGTGATACCAGGAGGCATTGCAAAGAACTGGAATGTTATCAATCTCCCTGTGTCTGTGCATGATTCTAAGTAATATGTCTTGCTGTTTGGGCTTTCTTTTCAAAATAACAATCCTTCCGTCTGGCCCGAGGCGGAAGTGACCTTTTTGTAAAGGGCATGTTTGTTCCGACATCACCATTATCAATAAAAAACGTCGTTTCTTTCACGACTCTTTTTTCTTTCTTTAATGCTTTTCTCTTGGAAATAATGGTAATGCAGAAAAAACCAAAACATCTGTATTTTCTTATTAATTTCAAAGATCTGCATGAAAACTATTTTCTAAAATCATCCAATCATGTCACGCAGATCGAACCAAAATAAACCCGTTGAACACAGTAACTCTATGCTTCTCCAAACCGTTGAATCCCCGGTATTCGAGACCGAAGATGAAGATAGTGATGATATACCAGATGAGATTGCCCGATTGCTTGAGCAGGAGGAGAAGACCATTCGGCCTCATCAGGAAGAGATCGAGCTAATCAACTTGGGTACTGAGGTTAACAAGAGAGAAATCAAAGTCGATGCTGCATTGGAGGAAGGGGTCAAGAAAAGGATCTTTCAGCTTCTCCGGGAGTACTCGGACATTTTTGCATGGTCGTATGAAGACATGCCAGGCTTGGATCCTCAAATTGTGGAATATCGGATACCGACAAAGCCAGACTGTCCTCCTGTCAGGCAAAAGTTGAGACGGACTCGGCCGGACATGGCCCTGAAGATCAAAGCGGAAGTGCAGAAACAGATCGATGCGGGCTTTCTCATGACAGTTGAATATCCTGAATGGGTTGCCAACATTGTACCAGTGCCGAAGAAAGATGGTAAGGTTCGGATGTGTGTTGACTACAGAGATTTGAACAGAGCAAGCTTGAAGGACAATTTCCCACTGCCTCACATCGATGTGCTTGTTGACAATACTGCCCAGTGCAAGGTGTTCTCCTTCATGGACGGTTTTTCTGGCTACAACCAAATCAAAATGTCACCCAAGGACAGGGAGAAGACGTCGTTCATCACTCCATGGGGAACTTTCTGCTGCAAAGCGATGCCGTTCGGTCTAGTAAATGCTGGTGCTACCTACCAAAGGGGGATGACCACTTTGTTCCATGACATGATTCACAAGGAGGTTGAAGTGTATGTAGATGACATGATTGTCAAGTCGAGCGATGAAGAACAACACGTCGAATACTTGGCTAAAATGTTTGAAAGGATAAGGAAGTACAAGCTTCGGCTGAATCCAAACAAGTGTACGTTCGGTGCTAGATCTGGGAAATTGCTAGGCTTCATTGTCAGCCAGAAGGGCATTGAAGTAGACCCAGACAAAGTCCGAGCCATCCGCGAGATGCCGGCCCCGCAAACTGAGAAGCAGGTCAGAGGATTCCTCGGGCGCTTGAACTACATTTCCAGATTTATATCTCACATGACTGCGACCTGCGGGCCGATTTTCAAGTTACTCAGGAAGAATCAACCTGTAGTATGGAATGATGAATGCCAAGAAGCCTTCGACAACATCAAAAGTTATTTGCTAGAACCTCCTATCCTCGTTTCGCCGGTGGAAGGAAGACCATTGATCATGTATCTGTCAGTGTTGGATGAGTCCATGGGGTGCGTGCTCGGTCAGCAAGATGAGACTGGAAAGAAAGAGCATGCAATCTACTATTTGAGCAAGAAGTTCACCGATTGTGAGACTCGGTATACCATGCTCGAGAAGACCTGTTGTGCCTTAGCTTGGGCTGCCAAACGCCTGCGGCATTACTTGATAAATCATACGACTTGGTTGATATCCCGGATGGATCCAATCAAGTACATCTTTGAGAAACCGGCTGTCACAGGAAAAATCGCACGTTGGCAAATGTTACTGTCAGAGTATGATATTGTGTTTAAAGCTCAGAAAGCCATTAGAGGGAGTATCCTGGCTGACCATCTTGCTTGCCAACCACTTGATGATTATCAACCGTTGAAGTTCGATTTCCCCGACGAAGAGGTCATGTTTTTAAAATCAAGAGACTGTGAAGAACCACCGATCGGTGAGGGTCCAGACCCCGATAGCAAGTGGGGATTGATCTTTGATGGTGCTGTTAATGCCTATGGCCGAGGAATTGGCGCAGTAATTGTGGCTCCGCAGGGGCATCACATCCCTTTCACAGCCCGGATTGTGTTTGAGTGCACCAACAACGTGGCCGAATATGAAGCGTGCATCTTGGGAATAGAGGAAGCCATCGATATGAGAATCAAGCACCTCGACATCTATGGAGACTCTGCACTAGTCATCAACCAGATAAAGGGAGAATGGGAGACCCATCATGCTAATTTGATCCCTTACCGCGATTATGCAAGACGTCTGTTGACGTATTTTACAAAGGTCGAGTTGCACCATATTCCCCGAGAGGAGAACCAAATGGCCGATGCTCTTGCTACCTTATCTTCCATGCTTCAAGTAAACCATTGGAATCACGTGCCGATGATCAAAGTACAACGCTTAGACCGGCCCGCCCATGTGTTTACTGTCAGTGATGCAATTGTACAAACAGGTTCAGGCGAGGTTGGCAACAAGCCCTGGTACTATGATATCAAACAATTTCTGCAAAGCCGTGAGTACCCACCGGGTGCTTCCAACAGAGACAAGAAGACGTTGCGCAGGTTGGCTAGCAAGTTCCTGTTGGATGGTGATGTCCTCTACAAAAGAAATTTTGATATGGTGTTGTTAAGATGTGTTGACGAAGGTGAAGCAGAACAGCTAATGCACGATGTGCACGATGGCACCTTTGGGACCCACGCATCGGGGCACGTTATGTCTAGAAAGCTGCTGAGAGCTGGTTACTACTGGATGACCATGGAGCGCGATTGCTATCAATACGCCAGGAAGTGCCACAAATGTCAAGTATATGCCGATAAGATCCACGTGCCTCCACACGCCCTCAATATTATGTCTTCTCCGTGGCCTTTCTCTATGTGGGGCATTGATATGATCGGAAGAACTGAGCCGAAAGCTTCAAACGGTCATCGTTTTATCCTGGTAGCAATCGATTATTTCACCAAATGGGTCGAAGCTGCATCCTATGCCAACGTGACTAAGCAAGTGGTAGTCAAATTCATCAAGAACAATATCATCTGTCGGTATGGTGTCCCTAGCAAGATCATCACTGACAATGGTACCAACCTGAACAATGACATGGTGCAAGCCTTATGCGAGAAATTCAAGATTGAACACCACAATTCTTCTCCTTACAGACCTCAGATGAATGGTGCAGTTGAGGCCGCTAATAAGAACATCAAGAAGATTGTGCAGAAGATGGTAACAACATACAAAGACTGGCATGAGATGTTGCCCTATGCTCTACACGGCTACCGCACTACAGTTCGTAGTTCAACCGGGGCAACGCCTTTTTCTCTTGTATACGGTATGGAAGCAGTCCTCCCATTGGAAGTGGAGATTCCGTCTCTCCGTGTGATTATGGAAGCAAAGTTATCCGAGGCTGAATGGTGCCAGAGTCGGTACGACCAGTTGAATTTGATTGAGGAAAGACGCCTGGATGCTTTGGCTCACGGTCAGATGTATCAAACAAGGATGAAAAATGCTTTTGACAAGAAAGTCCGTCCTCGGGAATTCAGGGAGGGTGAACTCGTGTTGAAAAGAAGAATGAGTCAGCTACCCGATCCAAGGGGCAAGTGGACGCCTAACTACGATGGACCTTACATTGTCAAGAAGGCTTTCTCTGGCGGCGCTTTGATTCTCACACACATGGATGGTGTAGAACTTCCGAATCCTGTGAATGCCGATATAGTCAAAAAATACTTTGTCTAGATATGAAAAGAACAGCGTGGTAGGTCGAAAACCCGAAAGGGCGGCCTAGGCAAAAATGCGCTTCCCGGTGGATCGAAAACCCGAAAGGGCGGTCCAGGCAAAATAAGGGACAAGAAACAAAAATGTAAAAGCTCGCTGAGATTACATGTAACTCAGGCAAGAATGAGCGTCTCGATGAGCCGAAAACCCGAAAGGGCGGTTCATGCAGAAATGAGATTGAAATAAAAGACAATTGACTATATCTGGCAAATTACCATTCCCCTTAGGATCTGTGCAATTGATGTTTGGCTGTTCTCATCCGAGGTTCCGACGCCTGGGGATTCAAAAGTTTCAGATGCCATAGCAGTTACTGTGTTCAATGTACCACCAACCAATAAAATTACCATTTTCCAAACTTTGTAAATCCGTGGGGTCGCGCTTTTGGCCGACTACCACTCTTATACATTGATTTGAGCCTACGCTTTTGTTTGGCACTCATTTTCCGTTCTATTTTCAAAGCTTTACACAAAAGATTCTTTTTCTATGTTAATAATGATGCATGTCTGGAATAAACATTCTGAAAACTGAAAACCTTTTTGAATATTTTGAAGACAAGCCTGAACAGCTAGGTACATTTGTCATCGCGATTTTCGGGTGTCAAATCATTAATCGGATTTGAACCTTTCGATCATTGATGTCTCTATTTTTTTTGGGGAAGGTAAAATTGAGAAAAACCTTAGAAATCCTAAGTTCGGGGCTGATTCCATTACGGGAAGGTGTTAGGCACCCGCAATGGCTATAGTATCCTATAGGAACCGTTTTCTACGCTTTATGTTTATACTTTACTTTTATTGCTATTTGTAAAAACAATTGATTTTAAGAATGAGAGGGAGAAGATGGGGTTTTATTTTATTGGACTTGGAGAGATTTTGAGTCTCTTGCCTACATACCCTTTTAAGGGATCAAAATTCCATGTAGTTCTCTTTCAAAATATTTTTGTGAGTTTGGTTCAATTTTTAGTTTTGAAAATGGTTTTGAAGAAAAAGATAAGAGGCCGTAAAGGCTTGAGATTTAGGAAACGAATGAGGTTGGTTAATTATTTACAAAAAGGTTTAAAGTTGGAAATTAACACTAGTTTGGATTTTGATTAAGAAAAAGAAAAGGAAAAAAGTGAGGTTTTGACCTCATTTTATTGCGAAAATAGTTTGAATTATGTGTTGGTTTTTGATGAAGAAATTATAAGTTTTCCTAGGTGTTACGCTTCCTACGCATACATCTAGCGGAAAGTCATACAACGTGTGTGCATGTGTCGGTGCGTGTGTCGGTGTACATCACCATAGTCCATAGTTTTTTACATCGGGTCCTATTTTACATTCTAAAGTCTTGCATGAAATTAAAGGAAATAAACTAAACCTAGAACATTACATGAACTAATTGGAAATTGCATAAAGGGTAACTAAAGGGAGAAAAACAAATGAGAGTGAGGCAATGCTTGCAATGTGCATGAGACATAGGACAAAATGGTTAGTAATGAAATGAGAAATGGTAGCATGAGTAGCAATGCATAGGATATGAAATTTACTAACAATGCACCAAACCAATTAAAAAGGATGAAGTAAACACAACTAAAACATTAAGCAAATTGCAAAAGAACACTACCAAAAATAATGCAAATGGCACCGAACTAAAACCTAAAAGCCAAACTAAATCCCATGACTTATAATCTTTAACCAAAACAGCACCTCTTTTTCAAAGAAAACATTCAAGAATCAAAGGAAATTATGAGTCACATCTAAACCCTAAAATCAACACATTTCAACAACGAATCACATTTCAAAATTAACAACTAAACTTGACCAAAGGGAAACTTTCAATTGATCTTGCAAGGAGAAATTAACAAACAAAATTGTGGCATTGTAGATAGCAAGCAACTTGTAGAGTTATTGAGCATTCGAATTAGTGGACTAGGAATTAAATTGCGAAATAAGAAAGGATCCATTGAATTTGAAAATCAAGGAATTAACAATTAGACATGCAAGAATGTAGAAACAGCATGAATTCAGAGGTGAACACATCACAAAATCACATATCAAATATCAATTCCATAGAGCAAAAATTGGACTCGGAATAGCGCAAGAAAATTCGCAAAAAGCATCAAAAACACGTAAATCAAACAAAAATTAGCGCGCATGCTTTTTATCCACGTCAAAGTATGAAATTACCACAAAACAGTTGAAAATTCATCAAGAAACATATGGTAATTTTTTCAGGATTTTTGCAAGAAAATTAATATGCGCATGGGTTCAAGTAGCAAGAATAAAGGTGCAAATAGTAAGGAAATTAAGAAAAAATAAAAGAAAGCAGAAAACCAAAAGAAAACCCAGCCCATACCCACGGATCTGATGGATCCGGATCAAACTAACGCTCCAGGAGCGTTGGATTGATCCAGATCCATCAGGATCTTGATCAACGGCTGAGAAGGAGAAGAAAGTGGGTCGGGTTTGGGTCGACCCGACCCACACACGCGTATAAAAGGGTTCTTAACCCGGATTTCTCATTTTTTCATCTTTTCTTCTTTCTCTTCTCCGCCGTTCCCCTTTCCAAACCCTAACCCTAGCACAATTCAAATCAACTCAGAACTTGTTCATACATGGCTTAATCCACTCGTAATGTTATTCTAAGCATGAATCAGTTATTGGAAACCATTTTCATCCGTTGAATCGACGTGAATCTTTGTGTTTTACAGGCAGGTTCGAACTGTTCGGTTTCCTCGCATTTTTGGATGAAATTTTTGTGAAAACTTCGAGGATCCACTCTGATTCACACTCGTTGTGAATCTTGAGGAGTTTCCTTGCCTTTTTCAAACTGTTTTTTCGTGTTAGGGTTGGGGTTTTGAACCGAACCGTTCGAACCTCCCACAGATTCACATCATTCTGAATTTGTGATGATTTCGGCGAGATGAAGTGAGTTTGAGAGTTTACCTGGGTTACGGTTGGAGATTTGAGTCGAAATCTTCGGAAAACCTCGAATTTTGGTTCGGCTTTGTTGATTTCTTGGTTCTGAATCTTCACTGGTAAGGCAATTTCGCTCTCTCTTCCTTCTTCTGGTTCGAACCGGTGAAAACCCTCACTTCTCCTTCTTCTTCTCTTCCAATTTGAATGCTGCGATCACACTTGCAGCGCGCCGCTTCCAGTGGCGTGCTCGTGTTCGAATTGCAGGTGTTATGGTTCAATGATGAAGATTCACTCCGAATCTCTGAGAACCGTGTGAAATTCCATTGAATTTGCTTGCAATGTTGCTTCTGCTTGCCTCTGTGAATTGAATCCGATGATGATTTCAAGGAATTTGTGTAAATTTGGTACGAAATTGCTCTGAATTGTGCTAGGGTTTCATGAAGGTTCTTGAGTTTTTTGTGACTTTGTGGATTTTGATCTGTAACTGAATGGAGAGAGAGTGTGAACTCTGTTTGTGATGTGGCACTGAGCTTTTTTGTGATCTGGCCTCTGATTCTGTTACGCGTGGCTTTATATAGCCTGCCACATGATCTCTGATCCAATAGGAGTTTGACAGTTGGACTGAACTGCCCGTGTGGCTTTAGGGACCAATCTGCAATTGTGTAAAAATTTGGGACCGTTTTGCAAAATAATAAAAAAAATGGGACTATTTTCAAAAGAAAAAACTTGACCGTTTCTTAAAAGAATTGGGACAAATTTGCAAAAAACACAAAATTTGGACTGAAATGCAATTTTTAAAAGATTCGGACTAAAACGCAAAAAGTTAAAATTGGCTAAAAAATGTAATTTGAAATGCAACGTAAAGTGGAACAATTAAAATTGACACAACGGACTAAAACGAACAACTGCCAAAATGAGGTATTTTAAAATACCTCTCTGCCCAAAATTCAAATAACGTGAAAAGACTAAAATGTCCCTGGGGCAAAAACGACTCAGACTGACTCAGATGCAAACTAGATGATTTTCGTACAAGATTTGATTAAAGATTTATGCAAACCAGTTGAACAGACTCAGGGACAAATTGCAGGGACTAAAAATGGGTTCCTTTGTAGGAAATGACCAAAATACCCTTTTGTATGATTTTATGCAAAAAATGTAAAAGACTGAAGCAGTAATGTACGCAGTTGAAGCACAGTGGAAAGCACGTTGAATTTGAAAGTTTTAGAAAATGGTGAAGGAAACTGAGTGAGTATTTTTAGGTCCAAAATGAGGGTATGACAGCTGCCCCTATTTAAGTTTCTTCGCTTGGAGAGTCAAGAGACGGAGTCTTTGGCTTGACATGACGAAGGTACTTAAATATCGACATTTGCACTGATTTTGGGCGTAAAAATACGTTTGTAAATGTTATGTATGCCATGCAACATTTGGGTTATGAATGCAAGACAAACTGAGAATTGAATTTAACAAAATATGTCGTATCCATTGCGGGATTGGTAGACATTTGACAGAATAGCAAACAGCAGAGTACGTCGTATCCATTGCGGGACTGGTTGACATTGACAGAAAAGCAAAAAAGAATATGTCGTATCCATTGCGGGACTGGTTGACATTGACAGAATGGCAGATAACAAGACTCACTGGGGAGACCCGAAAGCAAATTGACAGGTACAAGCTGTTCTTGGATACGAACTATCCACTTGACCGAGGAATATTGACAACAAAGGGCGCAAGCTGCTCTTGTATTTGAGCTGGTTACTTGGCTGAAAGAAAACATAGAAAGCACAAGCTGTTCTTGGAGATGAACTGGTTACTTGGCTGACGGGAAACGAAATAGAAAGCACGAGCTGTTCTTGGATCTGAACTGGTCGCTCGGCGGATATCAAAAGGATAGGTACAAGCTGTTCTTGGATGCGAACTGGCCGCTTGACCGATAACAGAAACAAATTGTATTTGAAAAGGAATTGAATTTGATTGACATAACTGCAGGAGCTTGAATTAGACAAGGGTGTTGACAAGACTGTTGAATTTTGAATTTGACATGCCAGTAGACATTTATTGTTGGCAGAAGAAATTTGAAATTGACACGATTGATTTTGATTGAGATTGACATAGGAATTGAGAATGCAAATGCGTATGAATAGCATAACAATTTTATTAAATGCATGAACATGTAAGATGCATGATTATGCATGTATGGATGCTCTGGAATGCATGATGATTGGCAATTTGTAGACACAATTTCACAGAGGCAGACGAAACATTGGAATATTGGGCACGTAATGGCTCGCGCTCGGACACATATTTGCAAAAGTTCCTCTTCTGGGGATGCCGCCGTTCGAAGATACGTCGAGACCATCGTTGAAGGCAGGAAGCTGTGAAACAGTTCGAAGGGTACTGCTGCTTGTTGGAACAGTCACGTAAGTGCTTTCGACATCGCATCTGTGGTCAATGCTTTTGCATGTTTGTTGTCTTTTTTTCTTTATTTCATTTTTCATCATCCCATTTTTTCCTGGATCGCCCTTTCGGGTTTTCGATCCACCGGGGAATAATTTTTCATGCCCCTGTTTTCGCCTGAATTGCCTTTGAAGGTTGTCAATCCATCGGGGTGCTCATTTTTGCCTAGGCCGCCCTTTCGAGTTTTCGACTTAGCGAGCATATATTTTTTTTTATTCATGCTTTTCATTCTGTTTTTTCATTCTTGCCATTGACCACAGACTGTAACTGGGAGGAAGGCTTGTTAGCAACTTGAATTGGAATCGATATCAATGTAGATTTGTTCATGCATGTTCATTTGAAAGTACCTAGCTGTTCAGGCTTGTTTTCAAAATACTTAAAAATTTTCAGTTTTCAGAATGTTTATTCCGGACACATCATTATTAACATGGAAGAAATCTTTTGTACAAAGCTTTGAAAATCGAATAGGAAATGAGTGCCAAACAAAAGCATAGGCTCAAATCAATGTATAAGAGTGACAGTCGGCCAAAAGCGCGACCCCACGGATTTACAAAGCTTGGAAAATGGTAATTTTATTGGTTGGTGGTACATTGAACACAGTAACTGCTACGGCATCTGAAACTCTTGAATCCACAGGCGTCGGGACCTCGGATGAGAATAGTCAAACATCAATTGTAAAAATCCCAAGGGGAATGGTGACTTGCCAGATATAGTCAATTGTCTTTTTATTTCAATCTCATTTTTGCATGAACCGCCCTTTCGGGTTTTCGGCTCATCGAGACGCTCATTTTTGCCTGAGTTATGTGTAATCTCAGCGAGCTTTTTACATTTTTGTTTCTTGTCCCTTATTTTGCCTGGACCGCCCTTTCGGGTTTTCGATCCACCGGGAAGCGCATTTTTGCCTAGGCCGCCCTTTCGGGTTTTCGACCTACCACGCTGTTCTTTTCATATCTAGACAAAGTATTTCTTGACTATATCGGCATTCACAGGATTCGGGAGCTCTACACCATCCATGTGAGTGAGAATCAAAGCACCGCCAGAGAAAGCCTTCTTGACAACATAAGGTCCCTCGTAGTTAGGCGTCCATTTGCCCCTTGGGTCAGGTAGCTGACTCATTTTTCTTTTCAACACAAGTTCGCCTTCCTTGAACATCCGAGGACGGACTTTCTTGTCAAAAGCAGCTTTCATCCTCGTCTGATACATCCGACCATGAGCCAAAGCGTCCAATCGTCTTTCCTCAATCAAATTCAACTGGTCGTACCGACTCTGGCACCATTCAGCCTCAGACAACTTGGCTTCCATAATCACACGGAGAGACGGAATCTCCACTTCCAAAGGGAGGACAGCTTCCATACCGTATACAAGAGAAAAAGGCGTTGCCCCGGTTGAACTACGGACTGTAGTGCGGTAGCCGTGTAGAGCGTAGGGCAACATCTCATGCCAGTCTTTGTACGTGGTTACCATCTTTTGCACAATCTTCTTAATGTTCTTATTAGCGGCCTCAACTGCACCATTCATCTGAGGTCTGTAAGGAGAGGAGTTGTGGTGCTCTATCTTGAATTTTTCACATAAGGCCTGCACCATGTCGTTGTTCAGGTTGGTTCCGTTGTCAGTGATGATTTTGCTAGGGACGCCGTACCGGCAGATGATATTGTGTTTGATGAATTTGACTACCACTTGCTTAGTCACGTTGGCATAGGATGCAGCTTCGACCCATTTGGTGAAATAATCGATTGCTACCAGGATAAAACGATGACCGTTTGAGGCTTTCGGTTCAATTCTTCCAATCACATCAATGCCCCACATAGAGAAAGGCCACGGAGAAGACATAACATTGAGGGCGTGCGGAGGCACGTGAATCTTATCAGCGTATACTTGACATTTGTGGCACTTCCTGGCATATTGATAGCAATCGCGCTCCATGGTAATCCAGTAGTAACCAGCTCTCAGCAGCTTTCTTGACATGACATGCCCCGATGCGTGGGTCCCGAAGGTGCCATCGTGCACATCGTGCATTAACTGTTCTGCTTCACATTCATCCACACATCTTAACAACACCATATCGAAATTCCTCTTATACAGGACATCACCATCCAACAGGAACTTGCTAGCCAACCTGCGCAACGTCTTCTTGTCTTTGTTGGAAGCACCTGGCGGATACTCACGGCTTCGCAAAAATTGTTTGATATCACAATACCAGGGCTTGTTGTCAACCTCGCCTGAATCCGTCTGTACAATTGCGTCACTGACAGTAAACACATGAGCGGGCCGGTCGAGGCGTTGTACCTTGATCATCGGCACGTGATTCCAATGGTTTACTTGAAGCATGGAAGATAAGGTAGCAAGGGCATCAGCCATTTGGTTCTCCTCTCGGGGGATGTGGTGCAACTCAACCTTCGTGAAATACGTCAACAGACGCCTTGCATAATCCCGGTAAGGGATCAAATTAGCATGATGGGTTTCCCATTCTCCTTTTATTTGGTTGATGACTAATGCAGAGTCTCCATAGATGTCCAGACACTTAATTCTCATATCAATGGCTTCTTCAATTCCCAGGATGCATGCTTCATACTCGGCCACATTGTTAGTGCATTCAAACACGATCCGGGCTGTGAAAGGGATGTGGTGCCTCTGCGGAGCCACAATTACTGCGCCAATTCCTCGGCCATAGGCGTTAACAGCACCATCAAAGACCAATCCCCACTTGCTATCGGGGTCCGGACCTTCACCGATTAGCGGTTCTTCACAATCTCTTGATTTTAAAAACATGACCTCTTCGTCGGGGAAATCGAACTTCAATGGTTGATAATCGTCAAGTGGTTGGCAAGCCAGATGGTCAGCCAGAATACTCCCCCTGATGGCTTTCTGAGCTTTAAACACAATATCATACTCCGACAGTAACATTTGCCAACGTGCAATTTTTCCAGTAACAGCCGGTTTCTCAAAGATGTACTTGATTGGATCCATGCGGGATATCAACCAAGTCGTATGATTCATCAAGTAATGACGTAGGCGTTTGGCGGCCCAGGCCAAGGCACAACAGGTCTTCTCAAGCATTGTATACCGAGTCTCGCAATCGGTGAATTTCTTACTCAAATAGTAGATTGCATGCTCTTTCTTTCCAGTCTCATCTTGCTGACCGAGCACACATCCCATAGACTCATCCAATACCGACAAATACATGATCAATGGCCTTCCTTCCACTGGCGGAACGAGGATAGGAGGCTCCAATAAATAACTCTTGATGTTGTCGAAGGCTTCTTGGCACTCATCATTCCATACCACCGGTTGATCCTTCCTGAGCAACTTGAAAATCGGCCTGCAGGTTGCAGTCATGTGGGATATAAATCTGGAAATGTAGTTCAAACGCCCGAGGAACCCTCTGACCTGCTTCTCAGTTTGCGGGGCCGGCATCTCGCGGATGGCTCGGACCTTGTCTGGATCTACTTCAATGCCTTTTTGGCTGACAATGAAGCCTAACAACTTCCCAGACCTAACACCGAATGTACACTTGTTTGGGTTCAGCCGGAGCTTGTACTTCCTCAACCTTTCAAACATTTTAGCCAAGTATTCGACGTGTTGTTCTTCATCGCTCGACTTGACAATCATGTCATCTACATACACTTCAACCTCCTTGTGAATCATGTCATGGAACAAAGTGGTCATCCCCCTTTGGTAAGTAGCACCAGCATTTATTAGACCGAACGGCATCGCCTTACAACAGAAAGTCCCCCATGGAGTGATGAACGACGTCTTCTCCCTGTCCTTGGGTGACATTTTGATTTGGTTATAGCCAGAAAAACCGTCCATGAAGGAGAACACCTTGCACTGGGCAGTATTGTCAACAAGCACATCAATGTGAGGCAGTGGAAAATTGTCTTTCAAGCTTGCTCTGTTCAAGTCTCTGTAGTCAACACACATCCGAACCTTACCATCTTTCTTCGGCACTGGCACGATGTTAGCAACCCACTCGGGATACTCAACTGTCATGAGAAAACCCGCATCAATCTGCTTCTGCACTTCTGCTTTGATCTTCAGAGCCATGTCCGGCCGAGTCCGTCTCAACTTTTGCCTGACGGGAGGACAGTCTGGCTTTGTCGGTATCCGATGTTCCACAATTTGAGGATCCAAACCTGGCATGTCTTCATACGACCATGCAAAAATGTCTGGATACTCGCGGAGAAGCTGAAAGATCCTCTTCTTGACCCCCTCCTCCAATGCTGCACCGACTTTGATCTCTCTTTTATTATCCTCAGTACCCAAGTTGATTAGCTCGATCTCCTCCTGGTGAGGCCGAATGGTTTTCTCTTCTTGCTCAAGCAATCGGGCAATCTCATCTGGTATGTCATCACTGTCCTCATCTTCGGTCTCGAATACCGGGGATTCAACAGTTTGGAGAAGCATAGAATTACTGTGTTCAACGGGCTCATTGTGGTTCGATCTGCGTGGCATGATTTGGATGATTTTTTTTTTTAGAAAATGATTTTCATGCAGATTTTTAAAATTAATAAGAAAATGCAGACGTTTTGGTTTTTTCTGGCATTACCATTATTTCCAAGGGAAAAGCATTAAAGAAAGAAAAAGAGTCGTGAAAGAAACGACGTCTTTTATTGATAATGGTGATGTCGGAACAAACATGCCCTTTACAAAAGAGTCACTTCCGCCTCGGGCAAGGCGGAAGGATTGTTATTTTGAAAATAAAGCCTAAACAGCAAGACATATTACTTAGAATCATGCACAAGTACAGGGAGATTGATAACGTTCCAGTTCTTTGCAATGCCTCCCGGTATCACAAATGCGGGTCTAACCCCTCTTTCAGCAGCACCATCAAGAATTGCATTGGTAAATCCAGCACTACGGAATGTTCCAGTTGATACACCCGACGTCGGAGAGAAACCGAGACCCTCTTTATGCTTGTTGTCCTGCAGCTGTATCAATTGGCCCCAACCAGCGGTCTGACCCTTCTGAACGGCCCTCTGTGCATCCTTAAATGAAGCCATGGCAGCACTAGCTCTCTTGGGCTCCTCACCTTCGATGGTCAAACCCTGGAATGCAGTTCCTTCGGCGGACTTAGCTTCGATACAAGAGAAGGATGATAACTGACTGACCAGATAGGCTTCTTCTCCATGCACTGTCACAAGTTTACCATTCCTTACAAACTTTAGCTTCTGATGGAGGGTAGAAGTGACTGCCCCAGCCTCGTGTATCCACGGTCTCCCGAGCAGGCAACTGTAAGAAGCATCTATGTCCATAACCTGGAAGGTAATCATGAATGTTTCAGGACCAATAGTCATGGGGAGATCTACTTCTCCGAGCACAGTTTTACGGGAACCATCGAAAGCCTTGACTAGAAAAGTACTCCTTCTCAAGGGAACTCCTCGGCAACTCAACTGATCCAAAGTCGATTTAGGCATCACGTTCAACGACGACCCGGTGTCCACCAGCACGTTGGACAACATATCTGTTTTGCAGTTCATGGAAATATGCAGTGCCAAGTTATGGCGCTTTCCTACTTCTGGAAGTTCATCTTCACCAAACCAAAGGTTACTGCAAGCAGTGATGTTAGCCACTATCCCACCAAATTGGTCTTCTGTAACTTCGTGGTCAACATACGCTTGTTCCAACACTTTCAACAACACATTCCTGTGAGCCTCTGAACTGAGGAGTAAGGCCAAGATGGATATCTTCGAGGGAGTCTGTAACAGCTGATCAACGATCTTATAATCGCTCTTCTTGATTATCCTCAAAATCTCATCCAGATTGGAATCATCAATGGGTTGGCCTGGACGGCTGGTACTTTCAACAACAGCAGGGATTGTCAACGGAGTAGTCTCATTAGCAGGAGTTGTAACTTGCACATCATCTTTCTTCTGAAACAAAAGTGGTCTGACCTTGCCGCTCCTCAAAGCTGTCACTTCAGCGATACTGCCTACTGTGCTTGAGGACACCAAAGGTACTTCTTTCCCGTTTTCCAACATAGTTGCACTGTACTTGTATGGGACGGCTTTTGTAGAAGTATATGGTACTGGACCTGGTAACCGTATGACCAACGGCTCAACATCCCTCTGGACGGGTGCGCTCCTGACTGGGGTATCATGGAAGATCGGCACTATCATACAAACATCACTGGTAGTCAAGTAGTTGTCATTCATCAATCTTTGAATATCAGTCTGAACTATACTGCAGCCCATGGGGTTCTGAAGACATTCACAGCAGATGGCGTGGTCGTGGCTGAACAAAGCAGCTCGGCATAGCTTGACGTGTAGTGGCACCAGGGGTGTAGTGACATTACGGACATTTAGACGAGGGATTTCTTCACAGACTTCGATCATATTCACAGCGGCATGGTTGGGGAGTGGATTGTCAAGTACATGTGGGACATTGTTTTCAAAGGACAGCTTTCCCTGGTCGATTAACTTCTTCACAATGTATTTCAGAGCGTAGCAACCTTCTACGTCATGACCTAGGGCGCCTTGGTGGAAATCACATCTGAGATCGGAGCGGAACCTGGGAGGCAATGGGTTTGGCGGAGGCTTGCCGGGCCTAGTGGTGCAATACCCCTTGTGCAACAGAGTCGGGAGTAGTTCAGCATACGCCATTGGGATCGGCGGGAAAGATGGTCTAGATTGCGGACCTTGTTGTTGTTGTTGCGGTTGTTGAGCCAATGGTTGTTGTTGCATCTGTTGGGCGATGGCATTAACAGGGACCTGAGGCTGGCCCGGTAGTGGAGGGTATTGATGGTAGAACGGCGGATAGAACGGATGCTGGGCATACTGTAGGTACTGATACGGCTGAGGCAATTGTGTAGCATTGACAGGAGCGGCAGTGGCAGATTGATTGGTTCCGGCAGACACCATCCCAACCTCTGATTCCTTTTTCTTATGGTGACCGTTGCCGTACTTCTTCGGTGCATTCGAAGATTCGCCCTTCTCAAATACGATAATCCCTTCTCGGACGGCTTCCTCCAAGCGAGTACCCATAGTGACCATCTCAGAGAAGTTGCTTGGGGCAGCAATGATCATTCTCTCAACATAATCTTTCTTCAGGGTCTTCAAGAATGTTTGAGTCATTTCTTCCTCGTCCAAAGCGGGTGTGATGCGGGCGGCTGCCCCTCTCCACCTCTGTGCGTATTCGCGAAAGCTTTCGTCCTTCTTCTGAGAAAGAGACCGGAGGAACTCTCTATTCGGCTTGAGCCTGGTGTTAAACCCATAATGGTTCTTGAAAGCAGTAGCTAGATCATCAAAAGTGCGGATATCATCCTTGCTCAAACCGGTATACCATTCCGCGGCATCTTCCATTAGACTGTCCTGGAAGCAGTGGATCATAAGTGAATCATTGTCTGCATGATTAGCCATCTTCCGGACGTATTTGATAATATGGTTCTGGGGGCAAGTCAGCCCGTTGTAGCGGTCAAAATCCGGGACCTTGAATTTCTTGGGAACATCCACCCTTGGCACCAAACAAAGATCGTGGGTTCGGACGAGGTCACTGCTCCCACGGTTGGCCTTGATCTCGCGACGGAGTTCCCTGGCAAGTTCTTCCATTTTTTCTTCCATAGTTCCCAACACAGGGGTTTTTCCACGGTGATCATCAGCATTGGCGCCCTGAGGCGTAGGGTGCACAATCGGCACTGTGAAGACTGTCGATTGGGGCAAGGTAGTGTGAAGAGATGTGAAATCTGGTGGTGGTGTCTGACCAACATTAGCGGCACCTGAAGTCGCGGTTCCCGAAACACCGGCTGCGGTATTGGGAGCAAAATAAGGTGGGAGCCCATACGGGAATCCTCTTGGCATGGTGAAACGGCTGTCGAGAGTTGATATCGGGATTGCCTCAGTGGCCTCTGGAGCAGACGAGGCTGGCTGTTCTTGAGCGGCTAACAGAGCGGTCATGGCATCGAGAGTTTTGGCTAACTCTTCTCTCACGGAGGCTAGTTCAGCACGAAGCAGTGCATTCTCTTCTTCCATAGCTACTTGATTTCTCCTTCTGTACTGTCTGGTCTGATGTACTCTGGTAGGCTGATCAGTCCTTCGAGCACGAGCCACTTTTCACTCTGCGGCAGAAGAACCAGGAGGCAATGAGCACTTGGGAGTTTTTGTGACCGATGAATGATGCATATGATGCATGATATGCAAATGTGGATGTAAAAATGACTATTTTTGTTATCAAAGGGTTTTTTTTAGACAAATTAGAATTCTTTGCAAACATTTTTGGACTAACAAATTATTCAAAGCAAATTGTTTTGATACACCGAGCCAAGGGAGTAGGCTTCTGAAACATAAGCTGAACAAACAACAAAATAACAATCATATCATCCAGAACTAAGGAGTAACTGGGTAGTATTCGGAATCTGAGTCTGAAGCTGAACCACAATAACTGGCGAAGAAATCTCGACGACTTCTGACTCTCCTGGAGTCTCTCCTCAATAGATCATCCTTCTCCTCAAGCTCCTTCCTAACTCTGGCTAGTTCCTTTTTCAGCATTCGGTTCTCATGATCCTTCTGCTCGTCTCTGCCATCCAAAGTCATGATCAAGTTCTCAGCCTCACTGTAACGGGCTTTCCATGCTCGCTTCTCCTCACTCTCCATAGCTAGATGCTCCTGATACATCTCCTGAGTCGCGGGAAGCAACGGTAATGGTCTAGACGGAGTAGATACAGACACATGTCTCATAGCGGGGTAAGGCATGCCAATCTCCTCAGCTCGGTCTATCACCCACTGCGTATAGGCTTCATGAGCAATACCGGATCTCACACCCAAATGCTTCACATCTTTCCTTCGAACCTTAGACCAAGCATCTGTAAAAGCTTTCCTTTGCCCGGTGGGGGCATTGGAATAGTAAAAGAACTCCTGAGATGTAGCAAGGTTGATGGGCTTCGCTCTCATAGGAAAACCAAACTGTCTCATGGCTAACTCGGGATTGTAGTTGATTCCTCCCCGGGTACCGAGAAGAGGTACATTGAGGAAATCTCCACAACCAGTGATAATCTCTTTGACTCGATCATGGATAGCATGGTAAGTGTCAGCTAACAACGTCGGTACCGGATTCCTGGAATGGAAGATCTCAATAGCATTCATGTCCACAAAGTTGTCAAGATTTGGAAAAAGAACGAGCCCATAGATGAGTAATGCAAGAATAGCCTCCAGTGTGTCCTGACAAGTAGATTCAAGATTAGCCTGCTCAAGTAAGTACTTTGAAGTGAACCCCTGAATATGAGACTTCGTGATAAGATTCTTAGACACTTCGGAAGTCTTGAGATAAAGATCTTTAGCAATGACCAGAGGAGTAAGAGAAGGCCCCGGGCCTGTGAATGGTACCCTCTCAGCTATAGGTAGACCCAGTAAACAAGAATAGGCCTCAAGTGTAGGAACCAACTGAAAATCCGGAAAAGTGAAGCAACGGAAGACCGGGTCATAGAATTGCACCAGAGTGTGTACCAGCTTCTCTTCTACATTAGTCCGGAGAATACCAAGCAAACCACCGTATCGGAGACGAAACCCAGTCGGATTTTTAACCTTGAGTGCCAACTCCCTTAGGCTAGCCAAATCAATTTCTTTGAACTTGTAAGACTTAGTCCTCTTCATGCCTGATTACATTTGCAAAGAATTTTAGTTTGTCTATACCCTTTGATAAATGCATGTAGGAAATTTATGCATGAATGCATGTATGCATGATTTAAATAGTGGTGGGCTAAGGTAACAAGTGGACACGGTGTCCGGTGAAACTAAGGCTTTTGATAATAGTAACCAAGGTTCTACAAAGTTCCCAAACCGCAACCTCTCTTGCGTATATCATGGTGGTACAAAGCGACGCTTGTCCATGATTATCCGTAAGAAGGTTTAGTTTGGGTGTAGTATCGCGTGACGACTAAATTTCGAGACAACGCTCGGTTTAGCCACCGCACTACGTCCTAAGAAAGGCCAAGGATGGGTTTGGTAACTACGGTTCATAGCCTTCATCGGTCAATTGGAAGTAAAGTGCCTAAGCATGACAACACACGCCGACAGTATCACCTCCAAAATGCCTCAGCTATGTGAGATTGATCGCGTAATCCAATGCACGAGGCAACCCCCGGAATGGATTGTCGATTATATCTCCCCTAATCTTAAGTTCACTCAGCCCGGGTATAGGGCTTTTGATATTCTCACCCCACACGTACACAAGAAAGTTTTACATGTAACAATAAAGCAAAGTGTAAATATAAAGCGTGAAAAAACTAGGCGTAGCCCTAACTAGTCCCCAGTGAAGTCGCCATTTCTGTCATCGCGATTTTCGGGTGTCAAATCATTAATCGGATTTGAACCTTTCGATCATTGATGTCTCTATTTTTTTTGGGGAAGGTAAAATTGAGAAAAACCTTAGAAATCCTAAGTTCGGGGCTGATTCCATTACGGGAAGGTGTTAGGCACCCGCAATGGCTATAGTATCCTATAGGAACCGTTTTCTACGCTTTATGTTTATACTTTACTTTTATTGCTATTTGTAAAAACAATTGATTTTAAGAATGAGAGGGAGAAGATGGGGTTTTATTTTATTGGACTTGGAGAGATTTTGAGTCTCTTGCCTACATACCCTTTTAAGGGATCAAAATTCCATGTAGTTCTCTTTCAAAATATTTTTGTGAGTTTGGTTCAATTTTTAGTTTTGAAAATGGTTTTGAAGAAAAAGATAAGAGGCCGTAAAGGCTTGAGATTTAGGAAACGAATGAGGTTGGTTAATTATTTACAAAAAGGTTTAAAGTTGGAAATTAACACTAGTTTGGATTTTGATTAAGAAAAAGAAAAGGAAAAAAGTGAGGTTTTGACCTCATTTTATTGCGAAAATAGTTTGAATTATGTGTTGGTTTTTGATGAAGAAATTATAAGTTTTCCTAGGTGTTACGCTTCCTACGCATACATCTAGCGGAAAGTCATACAACGTGTGTGCATGTGTCGGTGCGTGTGTCGGTGTACATCACCATAGTCCATAGTTTTTTACATCGGGTCCTATTTTACATTCTAAAGTCTTGCATGAAATTAAAGGAAATAAACTAAACCTAGAACATTACATGAACTAATTGGAAATTGCATAAAGGGTAACTAAAGGGAGAAAAACAAATGAGAGTGAGGCAATGCTTGCAATGTGCATGAGACATAGGACAAAATGGTTAGTAATGAAATGAGAAATGGTAGCATGAGTAGCAATGCATAGGATATGAAATTTACTAACAATGCACCAAACCAATTAAAAAGGATGAAGTAAACACAACTAAAACATTAAGCAAATTGCAAAAGAACACTACCAAAAATAATGCAAATGGCACCGAACTAAAACCTAAAAGCCAAACTAAATCCCATGACTTATAATCTTTAACCAAAACAGCACCTCTTTTTCAAAGAAAACATTCAAGAATCAAAGGAAATTATGAGTCACATCTAAACCCTAAAATCAACACATTTCAACAACGAATCACATTTCAAAATTAACAACTAAACTTGACCAAAGGGAAACTTTCAATTGATCTTGCAAGGAGAAATTAACAAACAAAATTGTGGCATTGTAGATAGCAAGCAACTTGTAGAGTTATTGAGCATTCGAATTAGTGGACTAGGAATTAAATTGCGAAATAAGAAAGGATCCATTGAATTTGAAAATCAAGGAATTAACAATTAGACATGCAAGAATGTAGAAACAGCATGAATTCAGAGGTGAACACATCACAAAATCACATATCAAATATCAATTCCATAGAGCAAAAATTGGACTCGGAATAGCGCAAGAAAATTCGCAAAAAGCATCAAAAACACGTAAATCAAACAAAAATTAGCGCGCATGCTTTTTATCCACGTCAAAGTATGAAATTACCACAAAACAGTTGAAAATTCATCAAGAAACATATGGTAATTTTTTCAGGATTTTTGCAAGAAAATTAATATGCGCATGGGTTCAAGTAGCAAGAATAAAGGTGCAAATAGTAAGGAAATTAAGAAAAAATAAAAGAAAGCAGAAAACCAAAAGAAAACCCAGCCCATACCCACGGATCTGATGGATCCGGATCAAACTAACGCTCCAGGAGCGTTGGATTGATCCAGATCCATCAGGATCTTGATCAACGGCTGAGAAGGAGAAGAAAGTGGGTCGGGTTTGGGTCGACCCGACCCAC
Source organism: Medicago lupulina (assembly GCA_958299785.1). Lineage (NCBI taxonomy): Eukaryota > Viridiplantae > Streptophyta > Magnoliopsida > Fabales > Fabaceae > Medicago > Medicago lupulina. The sequence goes on along the minus strand of OY283145.1, from coordinate 23,068,853 downwards.
ACACGCGTATAAAAGGGTTCTTAACCCGGATTTCTCATTTTTTCATCTTTTCTTCTTTCTCTTCTCCGCCGTTCCCCTTTCCAAACCCTAACCCTAGCACAATTCAAATCAACTCAGAACTTGTTCATACATGGCTTAATCCACTCGTAATGTTATTCTAAGCATGAATCAGTTATTGGAAACCATTTTCATCCGTTGAATCGACGTGAATCTTTGTGTTTTACAGGCAGGTTCGAACTGTTCGGTTTCCTCGCATTTTTGGATGAAATTTTTGTGAAAACTTCGAGGATCCACTCTGATTCACACTCGTTGTGAATCTTGAGGAGTTTCCTTGCCTTTTTCAAACTGTTTTTTCGTGTTAGGGTTGGGGTTTTGAACCGAACCGTTCGAACCTCCCACAGATTCACATCATTCTGAATTTGTGATGATTTCGGCGAGATGAAGTGAGTTTGAGAGTTTACCTGGGTTACGGTTGGAGATTTGAGTCGAAATCTTCGGAAAACCTCGAATTTTGGTTCGGCTTTGTTGATTTCTTGGTTCTGAATCTTCACTGGTAAGGCAATTTCGCTCTCTCTTCCTTCTTCTGGTTCGAACCGGTGAAAACCCTCACTTCTCCTTCTTCTTCTCTTCCAATTTGAATGCTGCGATCACACTTGCAGCGCGCCGCTTCCAGTGGCGTGCTCGTGTTCGAATTGCAGGTGTTATGGTTCAATGATGAAGATTCACTCCGAATCTCTGAGAACCGTGTGAAATTCCATTGAATTTGCTTGCAATGTTGCTTCTGCTTGCCTCTGTGAATTGAATCCGATGATGATTTCAAGGAATTTGTGTAAATTTGGTACGAAATTGCTCTGAATTGTGCTAGGGTTTCATGAAGGTTCTTGAGTTTTTTGTGACTTTGTGGATTTTGATCTGTAACTGAATGGAGAGAGAGTGTGAACTCTGTTTGTGATGTGGCACTGAGCTTTTTTGTGATCTGGCCTCTGATTCTGTTACGCGTGGCTTTATATAGCCTGCCACATGATCTCTGATCCAATAGGAGTTTGACAGCTGGACTGAACTGCCCGTGTGGCTTTAGGGACCAATCTGCAATTGTGTAAAAATTTGGGACCGTTTTGCAAAATAATAAAAAAAATGGGACTATTTTCAAAAGAAAAAACTTGACCGTTTCTTAAAAGAATTGGGACAAATTTGCAAAAAACACAAAATTTGGACTGAAATGCAATTTTTAAAAGATTCGGACTAAAACGCAAAAAGTTAAAATTGGCTAAAAAATGTAATTTGAAATGCAACGTAAAGTGGAACAATTAAAATTGACACAACGGACTAAAACGAACAACTGCCAAAATGAGGTATTTTAAAATACCTCTCTGCCCAAAATTCAAATAACGTGAAAAGACTAAAATGTCCCTGGGGCAAAAACGACTCAGACTGACTCAGATGCAAACTAGATGATTTTCGTACAAGATTTGATTAAAGATTTATGCAAACCAGTTGAACAGACTCAGGGACAAATTGCAGGGACTAAAAATGGGTTCCTTTGTAGGAAATGACCAAAATACCCTTTTGTATGATTTTATGCAAAAAATGTAAAAGACTGAAGCAGTAATGTACGCAGTTGAAGCACAGTGGAAAGCACGTTGAATATGAAAGTTTTAGAAAATGGTGAAGGAAACTGAGTGAGTATTTTTAGGTCCAAAATGAGGGTATGACAACATTCAAATGAACATGCATGAGCAAATCTATATTGATATCAGTTCCAATTCAAGTTACTAGCAAGCCTTCCTCCCAGTGACGGTCTGTGGTCAATGGCAAGAATGAAAAAACAGAATGAAAAGCATGGAAAAAAAATATAAATATGCTCGCTAAGTTGAAAACCCGAAAGGGCGGCTTAGGCAAAAATGAGCACCCCGATGGATTGACAACCTTCAAAGGCAATTCAGGCAAAAAACAGGGGCAACACAAAAAAACTATTCCCCGGTGGGTCGAAAACCCGAAAGGGCGATCCAGGCAAAAATGGGATAATGAAAGAGAAATGAAATGAAAAGACAAACATGCAAAAGCATTGACCACAGATGCCATGTCCAAAGCACTTGCATGACCGTTCCAACAGGCAGCAATACCATTCAAACTTTTACAAGCTTCCTGCCTTCAGCGATGGTCTCGACGTATCTTCAAACGACGACATCCCCAGAAGAGGAACTTTTGCAAGTATATGTCCGAGCGCGAGCCATTACGTGCCCAATATTCCAATGTTTCGTCTGTCTCTGCGAAATTGTGTCTACAAATTGCCAATCATCATGCATTTCAAAACATTCATACATGCGTAATCATGCACCCTATGTGTTCATGCATTTGATAAAATTGTCATGCTATTCATACGCATCTGCGTTCTTAATTCCTATGTTAAAATCTCAGTCAAAGTCAGTCATGTCAACTTCAAATTTCTTCTGCTAACAATAAATGTCTACTGTCATGTCAATTTCAAAGTTCAACAGTCTTGTCAACATTCCTGTCAAATTCAAGCTCCTGCAGTTATGTCAATCAAATTCAATTCTTCTTCAAATACGATTTGTTTCTGTTAACGGCCAAGTGGCTAGTTCGCACCCAAGAACAGCTTGTGCCTGTCAATTTGCTCCTGTTATCGGTCAAGCGGCCAGTTCGTGTCCAAGAACAGCTTGTACCTATCCCTTTGATATCCGCCGAGCGACCAGTTCAGATCCAAGAACAGCTCGTGCTTTCTATTTTGTTTCCCGTCAGCCAAGTAACCAGTTCGTGTCCAAGAACAGCTTGTGCTTTCTATATTTTCTTTCAGCCAAGTAACCAGCTCAAATACAAGAGCAGCTTGCGCCCTTCGTTGTCAATATTCCCGGTCAAGTGGCTAGTTCACGTCCAAGAACAGCTTGTACCTGTCAATTTGCTTTCGAGTCTCCCCAGTGAGTCTTGTTATCTGCTATTCTGTTAATGTCAATCAGTCCCGCAATGGATACGACATATTCCTTTTCGTTATTCTGTTAATGTCAATCAGTCCCGCAATGGATACGACATACTCTTTTATTTGCTATGCTGTTAATGTCTACCAATCCCGCAATGGATACGACATATCTTGTTAAATTCGATTCTCAGTCTGTCTTGCATTCATAACACAAATGTTGCATGGCATACATAACATTTGCAAATGTATTTTTACGCCCAAAACCGGTGCTAATGTCGATATTTAAGTATCTTCGTCGTGTCAAGCCAAAGACTCCGTCTCTTGACTCTCCAGACGAGGAAACTTAAATAGGGGCAGCTGTCATACCCTCATTTTGGACCTAAAAATACTCTTTCAAATTTTCCTGCTATTTTCTAATCCTTTCAAATTCACTGTGTTTTCTACTGTGCTTCAACTGCATACACTACTGCTTCAGTCTTTTAAATTTTTGCATAAAATCATACAAAAGGGTATTTTGGTCATTTCCCACAAAGGAACCCGTTTTCAGTCCCTACAATTTGTCCCTGAATCTTTTCTATTTGTTTGCATGAACCATTAATCAAATTTTGTACGAAAAATCATCTTAATTTGCATCTGAGTCAGTCTGAGTCGTTTTTGCCCCAGGGGCATTTTAGTCTTTTCACATTATTCAAATTTTGGGCAGAGAGGTATTTTAAAATACCTCATTTTTGGTAGTTTGTTCGTTTTAGTCCGTTTGTCAATTTTAAACGTTTCCCTTTACGTCGTTTTCAAATTTACATTTTTTTACCCATTTTATTTTAACTTTTTTTGCAGTTTAGCCCAAATACTTTTAAAAATTGCAATTCAGTCCAATTTTTCTTTTTTAGTGGTCATTTTCTTTTAAAGAAAACAGTCCAGTCCAGATACTTTTTATTTTTGCATTTCAGTCCTTAAATCTTTTCAAATTTGCAAAACAGTCCAAATTTTTACATAATTGCAGATTGGTCCTCAAGAGCCACACGGGCAGTTCAATCCAGATGGCAGGCTCTCATTGGGTCAGGTACACACATGGCAGCCTATATAAGGCACACAGTGTCAGAGATCCACAAGAAATTTCGCCACATCACAAACAGAATTTTTCATTCTCTCTCTAATTCAGTTGGATCAAATTGCAACAAACTCAGAAATTGAAGAACAACAAAGAAAAACCCTAAATCCTCAGAACCAAAATTCGAGTGAATTCAAGGGAGTTTTCCATTGATTCTCAGCGATTCAGAACTGAATCATCATCATCGAATCCTCCTTTCTGCAATTCAAGCACAGAATTCGTCGCTGGAAGCGAGAATCCGTACGATCACAGAAAGAAGAAGTTGAGAAGAAGAGGGAAAGAATCTCCGAATCCAGAACCAGTGAACAAGAAGAAAATTACCGATTTATTTTCGGATTCAAAGCCAGAAATCAACAAACAGAACCAGATTCGAAAAGCTCTTGAAATTTCAGTTCGAAATCTCCGAATAAAACACAGGTAACAATCAAAAACTCACGTCCTCATACCTATCAATCACAACGAAGCTGAATCAATGCGAATTCATGAGATTTCGAACAAGTTTGGTGCAAAACCGTGAAACCCTAACAAGATTTCTCAAAAAACCGTAAAGATTCAACGGTTTACACGGCGTGAAAAGCCGTTGTAAACCTGTGAACTTACAAAGATTTCATCAGAAAAGCTTAAAATCAAGAAATAGGACCAAAATTGTTCGAAATCTGTAAGAGAAAAGAAATCAAGATTCGTAACGATTCAGTGAATGCATGAAGTTTCCAGCCACGGATTCATGGTTAAAACGATGAAACGAAGCTTTTGAATCATGATCCATGGCGTTCTGGGTTGGATTTTGAAGACTAGGGTTAGGGTTCTTGAACGGAGAAGAGAGAACGAGAGAGGTAGAAAGAGAAACGGATTGGAAGAATGAGCGAACCGGGTCTTAAGCCTTTATATAGGCGCGTTAGACCGGTTCGGGTTGAACCCGATCCAGCGCCCGTGTGTTTAGTCCGTTGGATGTAGTCCGGATGGATCCGGATCAATCCAACGCCCCTGAGGCATCCTGGAGATCCGGATCCATCAGATCCGTGGGTATGGGCCGGGTTTTCGTTTTTTTTTTTGCTTTCTTTCAGTTTCTTGAGTTTCTTTGCTATCTGCACCTATATTCTTGCTACTTGAACCCATACGCATGTTAATTTTCTTGCAAAAATCCTGAAAAAATTGCCATATGTTTCTTGATATATTTTCAACCGTTTTGTGGTAATTTCGCACTTTAAAGTGGATAAAAAGCATGTGCGCTAATTTTTATTGGATTTACATGTTTTGATGCTTTTTGCGAATTTTCTTGCGCTATTTTGGATCTAATTTTTGCTCTATGGCGTTGATGTTTGATATGTGATTTTTGTGATGTGTTCATCTCTGAATTCATGCTGTTTCTACATTCCTGCATGCCTAATTGTTAATTCCTTGGTTTTCAAACTCAATGGATCCTTTCTTATTTTGCAAATTAACTCCTAGTCCTCTAGTTCAAGTGCTCAATAATTTTACAAGTTGCTTGCAATCTACAACGCCACAATTTTGTTTGTTAATTTCTCTTTGCAAGTTTAAATGAAAGCTTCTCTTTGGTCAAGTATAGTTGTTAATTTTGAGTCGCAATTTATTGCCAAAATGTGTTGATTTTAGGGTTTAAGTGTGACTCATAATTTCCTTTTGATTCTTGGAATGTTTTCTTTGAAAAAGAGGTGCTGTTTTGGGTAAAGGTTATAGGTCATGGGGCTTAGTTTGGCTTTTAGGCTTTAGTTCGGTGCCATTTGCATTATTTTTGGTGTTTGTTCTTTTGCAATTTGCTAAATGTTTTTAGTTATGTTCACTTCATCTTTTTTAATTGGTTTGGTGCTTTGTTAGTAAATTTCATATCCTATGCATTGCTACTCATGCTACCATTTCTCATTTCATTACTAACCATTTTGTTCTATGTCTCATGCACATTGCAAGCATTGCTTCACTCATTTGTTTCTCTTCCTTTAGTCACCCTCATACAATTTCCATTAATTCATGTAATATTTTAGGTTTAGTTTACCTTTTCTTTAATTTCATGCAAGACTATAGAATGTAAAATAGGACCCGATGTAAAAGACTATGGACTATGATGATGTACACCGACACACGCACCGACACACGCACACACGTTGTATGTTTATCGCTAGGTGTATGTTTAGGATACGCGGTACTTAGAGAAAATCAATCTTTTGAAAAACAAACAACTTCCATCACTTCAAATATTTTCCAAATAAGCCTTGGAGTCAAAACTCCAAAGGATTTTCCCTTTATTTTCTTAACCAAATCAAAATACAATTAATTTCCAACTTTAACCGTTTTTTGTAAATAAATTGGACTAACCTCACCTGTTTTCAATTCTAATGCCTACTCGGCCTCTTATCTCTTTCTTCAAAACCATTTTCAAAACTAAAAATTGAACCAACACACAAAAACATTTTGGAAGAGAACTACATGGAATTTTGATCCCTTAAAAGGGTATGTAGGCAAGAGACTCACATCTCTCCAAGTCCAATAAAATAAAATCCAACTTTCTCCCTCTCATTCTTAAAACCAATTTCTTTTACAAGTAGCAATAAAAGTAAAGCATAAACGTAAAGCGTAGTAAAACGGTTCCTATAGGATACTATAGTCATCACGGGTGCCTAACACCTTCCCGCGATGAAATCAGCCCCGAACTTAGGATTTCTAAAGGTTTTCTCGATTTTACCTTCCCCAAAAAAAATAGAGACATCAATGATCGAAAGGGTCAAATCCAATTAATGATTTGACACCCGAAAATCGCGATGACAATATGATTCTTTTGTATGGACAACATTGCACCAAGTCTTTATGTGGTCCGCAACATCCAGGGACCTCTATAAATAAGTGCTCTCCGGTTTTCAGCTTCATTTCCAGCAAAACACACAAACACACCAAAGAAACCATGCAAATTTTTGTCAACAAGCTGAAGATCTTTCTCACGTGGTCGGAAATAGATAGCTCTCTGTTTGACTGCGTGATGAAGATCTTCAGCATGCTGTCAAAAATACAAAAAAACACACCAAAGAAACAATGAAAGTTTTTGTCATTAAACTGAGGATCTATCTAATGCGATCGCAAATAGATAGCTCTATATTTGATTGCATTATGTAGATCTTCAACATATTGTAAAAAATACAAACAAACACACCAAAGAGACCATGAAATTTTGTGTCATTGTGCTAAGGATCTTTCTCATGTTGTGTTAAATATATAAATCTCTATATCACGACATGATGAAGATCCTCAGCATGTTGTCAAAAATATATAGATACAAAGAGGTTGCTATATATTTGAATACCAAGAGGTTTGCTATGAGCTAGATCTTGATGCCTTGGCGATAGAAATATCTCAGTTGGCAAGGCAACATGATCTAACTCAAAATAATACTCATGAAACACCTTGTCTTTCATCGTTATGTTGAAGATCTGAATCCGAAAATGTTTTTATGAGCTCAATCCAATTGGCCTTCCGATATTATGTCAGTTGGCATGCCAGCTGGGTCGAGTTCAAAAGCACATCTTCGAACACCATACTCTAGAATATTATACTGTTTATGTTGTTTTAAGCTGCTTAATTGTTTGTCTTTATGCATTTTGTTACTTATTTTCTATGGCATATTCCACGAAAACACTCCAAAAACACATTTTGGTGTTATTCAGATTATATAATCCGGAATGTATTTGTATTTTCCGGATTATATAATCCGAAAAGCCTCAGTTGTTTTTGGACGCTGGCGTTTCACCAAATCTTTGGCCGGTTAGTAGAGTTTTAATGCATTTTTGGACAGTTTTGAATGTGGAACTTATTTTATTTTACTCTACTTATAACCTATGACTATTTTAAGGCAATAAATAGGCTTGGATCTTCAACAACTTTCTTCATTCTTCACTTCATCTCTTTTCTTATATTTTCTTCACTTTTTTTTTTTAGGAGTGTTTCTGGTGTCATGGTCATTGTTGACCGTTCATATAACCTCTGCAATTGCTTTGCAGCTTATGCACGGGTTATATAACGGTCAACAGAGACATTTGACATTAAAAAGAACACCAAAAATAATATTTCAAAAGTGTCTGGATTTTGTTTTCCGGAAAACATTCACAATGTGTTCCGGATTACATAATCCGGACAAAGGGTATTTTTGGTATTTTGACAGGGCACGCGAGAAACAAGAATGGTGGGAAAAGTAATAGTACACACTCACAATTTTCGTGATTTATGGGTAAATGAATGTTTCTCATGATTTAATTTTCGAAAATGTTTAGGAAAAACATGTGTTTTGCTGATTTTTTTTTTTAGTATGATGTAGGTGACGATCAAATCCTAGGATCTAATCGGTTTGTAAGGTTCGAGCATTCAAAAAATAAACAACTGGAACATAAACCCCTATCCTCTAGACAACAATGAATGAGAGTTACAATTTTATTGGTTCGGAGGTTACAAATCGAGGGGGTATTTTGGGGTTTCGAGGGGGTTATGAGCAATTGAAGGGGCCTAAAGAGCAAATTTCATAAAGAATATATTGTTGAATTTATTTTGCTAGGCCCAAGTCTAAACTTTCTAACCCTAAAGTCATGATATTCTTTTGTTACTCAATCTATAAAAAAGAAGCAGTTGCATCACCTAAGTATTATCCCTCATTTTCCCCATTCCTTCTCAAAGTTCAATCATCACTACTTTGTTCTTTATTTTTTTTTGTTATTTCTTTTTGATAATGTTTGATTTTCTGTTTCTTGTTTTCTTGATTATTTTAAATTTTTTAAGCATTCATGAAACATAAAAATAAAATTTCAATTGTGCATCAGTTCATTAGAAGCTTCATAAGAAAATCGTTTTCAATTTGAATTTATTTAATCTATTCTACGTTAGATTTCATGATGTCTACATCGACCTGTAGATATTCTCAATCTGAAAAGTTGACAAAAGTAATTATATGTTATGTTTCTAGGCGAACCAATTTCTCATTCTTTCATGGCTGATATTTATATCACCAGATGGAGATGTAAGTGAACACAAAGTTGAAGATGATCTCACAAAAATCATCATTATTCTCACAATCGCGAATCGATAAAGTATCAGGTATGTCATCAATATCAAATCCTGAACCTTATTTATATTAATTTTTCGTTATATGTATTGATACGCATATCGTAGTTGTTTTCTAGAGAATATCAAAATTGCTTGACGAATCCGTCTAAGGTGCTTTTGTTCCCTTTGAAATGAAGAAATTATTAGATTTTTTTGGATCTCAAACTTGTGATAATCCAAAGGAGATAAATTTATCAGATACATAGGATTCAAAGTCATGGTGGTCGAGCACACCAAGAATGTTTCACCATAAATTTCTAAAATCCAATTTGTTTTGTTAGATCTTATGGATTTTAAAGAAGGAATTTTTTCAAGTTCATTACATTATGGAATGATTACCACAAAAAATTTAATTGTTAAAAAACTATCTTTAAAATGTGTTGATCAAGTTGCATGCACTTCTTTCAATTTCTTAAAGATGGTTCTTTAACAATTGAACTTTGATTGTTGTAATCAATCCATAATGTAATGAAGTTGAGATAATCCCTTCTTTGGAATTCATAAGATCTAACAAAAATTTGTTTGGTTAATGGAAAAAGATCTTGAAAACTCTTGTGCAAGTATGTTTCAACCTTCGTGGTTTGTTTGACCACCTTTACTTTGATTTCTGTATTTTCGATAATTTTTCTCCCCATCCATCATATTAATATCTTAATCCATTGTATAATTTAGGCAGTCAGCTGAAGAAAAACACCGACATGAATGTTGTGTCAACTGCCAACATTATTCCAACTTCTCTTGTTGTTAACAAAAATTTTCAGCCTCAAATATACCCTGCAAGTGTTCAACTGGAGAAGAACAACACCATTGTGAGTACTATGATTTTACCTCCGGTATAAATCAAAACATGCGGCCTCAAATCTACAATGCAAGGGTTCAACTAGAGAAGAACAACATCGTAATGAGGACTATAACTCCCACTCACGGTATTAATCAAAACATGCATTCTGATATCTACCGTGAATTGATTAACCCAATGAGTGTGGAAGTTATAGTACTTATTACAGTGTTGTTCTTTTCAGGTTGAACGCTTGCATTGTAGATTTGAGGCTACATGTTTTGATTTACACCGAGAGGTGGAATCATAGCACTCATGTTAGTGTTGTTCTTCTCCGGTTGAACACTTGCATGTTATATTTGAGGCTGAAAGTTTTGGATAACAAGAGGAGTTGGAATAATGTTTGTAGGAGACACAACATTCATGTCAGTGTTTTGATATATAGTATGGACTACCATAATTTTGAGATTCAAACACATCTAACTTTCTCATTGGGAAGGGAATATGAGAAACTTGGAGGGATTTGTGAAGAAAGTTTTATATACACCACCAACATTCCAACAACTTTAGATTCTGACACATTTATCTTATGTAGATTTTCCACAATTTGAAGAGTTTCTGGCCTTTTCATTTGTTTATTGAAGACTAAGCGAAGAAAGAGTTATGAAATGTGATTTATTTATTTTTAATAACATAATGAATCTTATAAATTGTCTACTGAATTGATATGGTTTCCCACCAAAAAATATTTTTTAATAGCATGTGATTTTTCTATATAAAACTTAGAATTGTATGTGTTTGTCATAAAAATAAAAACTTATTTAGAGTTATATAATTACATTAAAGACAGGGATAAGTGACAAAAGCTCCATATTTTAATTTCTTAATTAACAAATATTTATGATCTAGGCAATAATATTAAGACGTAGTTGGGAAAAGATACAAAGTTCAATCTCATATATATTCATATAGTTTGATGGTCATTCTTGAGAATAATTCTTGGAAGATTAGATTTGGCTCCAACTTTTTTTTTTCTCTAATAAATAGATGCATAATATAATTCTAGTGTTTCCTTACTTCATTCCAGAGTTGTTGATCACTTATATGAATATTTGAACCTAACCTGCCATTATGATGGAAACAATTCCCGATGTTTGTTGTTATTGTTGTCAAAATCCCGACTTAAATCCTAAAATTCAGGATTTTGCGACTTTCTCCACCTTCAACGATTCAAATTCCTAATAGAATTCCAAAATAGGCAAAATCCATCGATTTTGATTGCGATTTTACGATTTATTATAAACTAGGGTTAATATATGTTTACCCCCTGTAATATTTGTGATTTCTGATTTACCCCCTATAAAAAAATTGTTTAGATCTCAACCTTGTAATCTGAAGATTTTTTGATTTTGGACCTTTATGGCATCATATTACAAAATTTAAGGTACTTTCGCCACCTGTAATTTGAGAGAATTTCGGTTTATCCCCTGCCATATCATTGATATTTCGGTTTATCCCCCTACCATATCATCGATTTTGTACAGTCAAAATTTATGAAGGTCGAAAACCAAAAATCTTCAAATTACAGGGTTGGAATCTAAACAAATTTTTTTATAGGGGTAAACCGGAAATCGCTAATATTACAAGGAGTAAACATATAGTAACCCTATAAACTAAGTCATTTATGACTATATACCATTTATAACATATATTTAATATTATTATTTTTTACGATTTATTATAAACTGTTGAAATTTGAGGCCTAACTCATCCTCACAAAACCGGTTTGTGAGGTGAGGATTGCCTCCTCTATATAAACTCTTATCAAGAGTCTTATCTATCCGATGTGGGACTTGGGTTTTTCCCAATACACCCCCCTCACGCCCAGCACTCTGGGCTTGGTGCGTGAAATAGGTAGGTGGCCCTTGAATTCGACAAGCTCTGATACCATGTTGAAATTTGAGGCCTAACTCATCCTCACAAAACCGGTTTGTGAGGTGAGGATTGCCTCCTCTATATAAACTCTTATCAAGAGTCTTATCTATCCGATGTGGGACTTGGGTTTTTCCCAATATAAACTAAGCTTTATTTATCCTTATTCACTAATTGTTTTCTTTCTTTTTTATTGTCTATCCTTCTTGATATTATTTTCTTCGTCTCTTGTTTTCCAGAGTATTTTAAAATTTGTAAGCAACCATGCAACATCTAATTTCTATTGTACATCAATTCTACTCGCGACTTCATAAGAAAACTAGGTGTTTGAGTTAGACTCCACAAAAATTTCTTGTGCTCTTGAATTCCAACAAAGTCGTTGATAAGTGCTCAAAAGTAGTATATTTCATGTGATAATATAGGCATTTTAGTAACTTGTTTTGCAAGTTAGCTAAGGAATAGCTATCATTTGTTGCAATTTTTCCATTTATGCTTTACATGCCTTACTCTACTCAATTTGTGCAGGAAATGGACAAGCAAGGACCAAGAAACCATCATTTGAGCCAAGCCAAATTCGCTTAAGCGAGATCAGTTCGCTTAAGTGAAATTGTTCCAGGGAGCAACATTCAAGTTCGGTTTGTTAGTCGCTTCCAGTTCGCTTGAGGAAAATGCAATATCGCCTAAAGCGATATCCATTCGCTTAAGCGAGATTTAGGTAGGGAGCAACATTCTCATCTCGCTTCTTGTTTGCTTGCAAATCGCTTTTGAGAGAACAACCTCTCGCTTAAAGCTACACCAGTTCGCTTAAGCGAGATTTAGGCAGAGAGTAACAAGAAGACCAGCTCGCTTAAGCGAAATGTTTCCAGGGAGCAGCATTCAAGTTTGGTTTGTCAGTCGCTTCCAGTTCACTTGAGGAAAATGAAATCTCGCCTCAAGAGATATCCATTCGCTTAAGCGAGATTTAGGCAGGGAGCAACATTCCCATCTCGCTTCTTGTTTGCTTGCAAATCGCTTTTGAGAAAACAACCTCTTGCTTAAAGCTACACCAGTTCGCTTAAGCGAGATTTAGGCAGAGAGTAACAAGAAGACCTCACTTTTATCTCGCTTCCAGGTCGCTCCAAGAGAAGTTCATCATTCAACAGGATAAGGGCCATGTGGCAGTCCTTGTGTAACGCCCTAGTTTTATTTTAATTATCGTTTGTTGATTTTAAAATCTTTTATATGATTTTTGAATGATTTATGTGAATATGTGGGGTGTTATTATTTTATTATATAGTATTTATGTGATTATGTGAATATATGATTATTTTTATTGTTTAATAAAAATAAGTAAGAATATTATTCATTTGAAAATGTGGGGAGTTAATTGAGAAGTTAATAGTAATTAGTGGGAGTTAAATGAAATGTAAAAGGGTGTTAAGGAATATTAGTGGGAAAAAGGAAATAGAAATAGAGGAAATAATATTTATTTGAAATTATGTTGGGGTTAATGAGAAATTAATAGTAGTTAGGAGGAGTTAAGGAAAAATAGAAGTTGGGGGTTATGTTTTACTGAGTTAGGAAAGAAAATTAAAAAAAGACATTTTTCACGTAAAAGAAAAGAAAACAGTTTTGGGAGAAAAGAAGAGAAAACCTAGAGAAGAGAGAAGGAGCAAGAAGAGAGAAGAACGCGGCTTGATTTCAGGAAAACAATCTGAGGTAAGGGTGAGGCTAGCTTTCAATTAGTAATATATATATGAATTCTGAAATTGGATTAAATTGTTGTTCTTGAGTTAGGGTTAGAAAAGTATGATAGAATTGCAAAGATGTTGTGAATTATGTTGTTGGATGCATGTTTCTGAGTTGCTTTGGTTGTTGTGTTGCAAATAGAACCTGTAAACCTTTTTGTAATTCAATTTGGGGTTTGGGTGATTGAAAATTGGGTTTTTGGAGTGAAAACTGGTCTGTTTCCGTAGGTTTGTCCACATTCCATCGTAGTACGATGCTGGGAAATCGTAGTACGATTTTTCCAGTAGCAAAAATGACTTTTTCAGCACATTCCATCGTAGTACGATGCCTTGAAATCGTAGTACGATTTTCAGTGAACAACATCCCTTGTTTTTCGTGTTCTTGCATCTTTTTCACCCATTTTTGTTCCGAACTGGCTTTTCATGTAAACATGAAAGTTGTAGATAATTGAGTTAGCTTTCTAATGGCTTTGGTTTGACTTGAAAATGATGTTTAGATTTTGAGTTATGGTGGAAATAGTCCAGGTGGGTATTGAGAAAACTTTAAGAAAAACTTAGCATAACTAATTCAAAGTTGGGCCAAAAAAACTCATGGTTGGTTTCCAAACTTCAAGCTTAAGTATCAGGAGTCTAGTTTAGGTGTTAATGAGTATCTAACCTAGTTCGTGATGAACTAACTTGGTTTAATGTAAATGAAGTTAATGAATATTATGTACATTGTTGTCATTAAGTTGGAATATATATGTTTATATATGTACAATTATATACGATGTATCGTTGTTCCCGTTGTTGATGTTGTTGAGTCGTGTTGTCCAAGTTGGGGAGTGTGTCATAAGTATTTAGGCACAGATGTTGATGTCGTAGTAGATGTTGTTGTCGTTGTTGTTGGGTTGTATGAGGATATACACCATTGAGTTGTTGATGTTGTATGTTGATATACACAAGTGGAGTTCATTGCATAATGCATAAAAGCGGGAGGGCTTTTGCCCTGGAACGCCTTGTCGTTCAAAGCGGGAGGACTCATGTCCTGGAACACTTTGTTGTTCAAAGCGGTGAGGGCTTTTGCCCTGGAACGCCTTGTCATTCAAAGCGGGAGGACTCATGTCCTGAAACACTTTGTTGTTCAAAGCGGTGAGGGCTTTTGCCCTGGAACGCCTTGTCGTTCAAAGCGGGAGGACTCATGTCCTGGAACACTTTGTTGTTCAAAGTGGTGAGGGCTCTGCCCTGTATTTTTGGTACCACGTGCATGTGCATTGTTACATCGTAGTAGTTGTTGTGTTGGGTGAGTTGTCGATGTTGTTGATGTGTCGTTGGTGTTAAGTCCTTGTCGGTGTGTTGTCATCATGAATGAAGTTGGTTTCAAATTAAATATAATTGAAGTAGTGTTGATAATCAAGGATGATGCTATATTTATATATATATATATATATATATATATATATATATTTCTTAATGATGATGTTGTTGTGAATTTGCTGTTGTTTCAAAGCATTTGATGAATTATATATATGGGGGCATATCACATGAGAATGGGTATCTTATGTGAGAATAGTGAGAATAAATTGCAACCATCAGATTAAAAATAATGGGTGAGATTAAAACACCACTTAAGTGACTCATGTGCCAAGCATGTGACCATTCTCTTCCTCCTTTCCAGCATTCACGCGTCTCAATTTTCATGGGTGTCACTGATTTTTGCAGTTCCAGCTTTCACCTATTGATTCAAAAAATAAAATCTTTCACCTACTCTTCGCATACCTTATTTTATGTACCATCTTTCATCCCTTTTGTCAATTTTCTATCTAATTTCTTCTAATTACTTACTTCTTTTTGGGATTTAGGGATTGAATTTTTTTTTTCTATTTCAATTTGTTGTGTTCATCTGCAATCAATCTGCCACAATCCTAATTTCGATTTTCATTAACAAACGTTCGAACCGTGTCAACGACAATGAAAACGGCGACAACCGAAAAAACTCCAATGACGATGGTAAAAAACTAAAAAACGCTTGAAGCAAAAATGTTGGGACGGAAAACTGAGATTGGTAGGTGATGGAATTAGAAACGTTTGAAGAAGTGATGAGGAAGGAAAAAGAAACGTCCAAGCAGTATCAGAAAGAAGCGTGAATGATGGAAAGGAGAGAGAATGGTCACATGCTTGGCACATGAGTCACTTAAGTGATGTTTTAATATCACCCATTGTTTTTAATCTGATGATTTCAATTTATTCTCACCATTCTCACATAAGATACTCATTCTCATATGATATGCCCCCTTATATATATATATATATATATATATATATATATATATATATAGCAACAACAACGTTATCAACATCAACGACATTTAGCAAGATACAACAACAATAAACAATCAACAACAACAATATCAACACCATCAACAAATCATCACATATAACGAAAACATCTCAAACATTCACAAGTACATCATAACATCACAAATACTTCAACACGTCATAAATACATCAACAAGTCACAATTACACCATCACGAATACATCATCACTTTGCAAATTACATCATCACTTCACAAACGACACGACACGACTATGCAACACTTAGACCTCATGCATGTGGTACCATCAGGGCATTAAGCCCCCATCGCTAAGGTCAAATAGGACCTGTCAGGCATTAAGCCCCCATCGCTAAGGTCATAGATGACCTGTCAGGCATTAAGCCCTCATCGCTGACTATGCTATGCAATGACACGACTCAAATGCAACGACACGAGTAAAGACTCAACAATGCACATCTTTAGATGACTCGACAAATACACATCTTTAAATAGCATCATCGTCAAATATCACATATTTAAATATGACATCTTTATATAGCACATATTTAAGTCACACATCTACAAACAACACATCTTGATATAACACATATTTAAATCACACATCTCCGGAAAGCACATATACATTAATCAACTACATCCATATCAAACCAAAACATTCTTCAAAAATAAAGCAAGTTGATCAATAAAACATAAGCCAAATACTCATAAAACACTCCGACTAAATCCCTAATACTTAAGTTTGAAGTTGGGAAACCAACCATAAGTTTTGGACTAACTTGGGATTAGTTAAGCTAAGTTTTCTTAAAATTTTCTAAAGACCTACTTGGACTATTTTTATCATAACTCAAGATTTACAAAACATTGTCGAGTCAAACCAGTGGCATTAGAAAGCTAACTCAATTATCTACAACTTTCATGTTTACACCTAAGACCAATTATGTACCAATCAATACCAGTTTTCATTTCAAATTCGGACAAAGTTGTGCTGAAATTCATAAAAATTCACTGTGACCTACGTTCAGTAATTTGACCATAACTCAAGTTCTATAAATCATTTTGACGTCAGACCAACGGCATTAGAAAGATAACATTCATACCTACAACTTTCGTGTTTACACCAAAAGCTAATTCGAAACAGAAACTGATGCAAAAGACGCAACAACATGGAACAGGGTATGCTGTCAAAGGTAGCTCTCGGGAAAACTCTATTTTTCACTCAAAAACCCAAATTTCATCTACCCAAATCCCAAATTTGATACAGAACAATGTTTACAGGTTCTATATACAACATAACAATCAAAACAACACAGAAACATGCATTAAACAACACAATTCATCACATCATATCAATTATCATAAACTTTCTAAACCCTAAACCTAGAACACAATTTCATCAACAATCAAAATTATATATACATATTATTGAAGGAATCCCACCCTTACCTTAGATTATGACTCCTGAATTAAGCTGCGTTCTTCTCTCTTCTTCTAGCCTCTTCTTTTGGTTCTAGGTTTTCTCCTCTTCTCTCAAAAACTCACTTTCTCTCTTTGTTTTTCAATTGTACGTAAAACTCTTTCTGACTCTCCTTTTTCTTTTTATTGTAAACTATAACCCCCTCTTATTTATCCCTCAAAAAAAAAAAAACCCCTCTTATTTCCTTAACTCCCACTTATTCCACATAATTATACTTAATTCCCTTTAAACCAAATAATACTATTTTCTACCTTTTTATTAAATAAATAAAATAATCAAACAACATTTATTTAAATAAAACACAACACCATAAATCATATAATAAATTATCATCACACCAAATATCACACAATTCATACCAAGTCATATATTTCACATAAGATCATATCTAAATCATATATGTCAAATATAGTCATATAAAATCATATAAAAATACTCAAACATCAACTAAAAATAATTAAATAAAAATGGGGCGTTACAGCGCTGAGGGCTATCAATTTTCGGAATAAGAGCTATGAAAGTATTGTTGATACCTCTGGTTAGTTTTCCATTTATGTGGAAATCTGAAATGAAACGCATAATAGCATCCTTTAACTCATCCCAAAATTCCTTGATGAAACCGAAGTTTACTCCATCAGGTCTGGGACTCTTTAAGCTGTCAAAATCCCAAACTGCTGTTTTAACTTTAAGAGCCGAAAACGGCTTTGTTAAACCACCTCCTTCTGCATGAGATAAACTTTTGAAAGGTAAATTATCGACCCCCGGCCTAGGAGTATTATGAGACGCAAAATGCTCTCTGAAGTGGGAGAACACTGCATTCCTAATAGGTTGAACCCCTTCCACAATTTTACCGTCCACCAAAAGCGAGATAATAGAGTTACGACACCGACGGCTAGAAAGGACCGAATGGAAGTATTTTGAGTTAGCATCTCCATCCTTCAACCAAAGTAACCGAGACTGCTGCCACATGATACTTGTATTCATGCGAGACATGAAATGAAGGTCATTTGTAATTCCCCGCAACTCCTGAATTTCATCCACAGACAACTCACCATCTTCACCTTTGTCATCAAAATCTGACTGCCGCAATTTTAAGGATTCAATCTTTCCAGGAATATTTTTAGCATGATCTACGTGCCACTCCTTCAAAGCATTTTTAATGAATTTCAATTTCTCGCGGAGTACAAAACCGCCCCACCCCTCTATCTGAAAACTCTTCAATTTATCTTTCACAAACTACTTGTATCTAGGCATATCTTGCCAACATTTCAACATTCTAGACGGGCGGGGTCCCCAATTTTCCTCATCCACAGATAACTGAAGCGAACAATGATCAGAGAGGCCCCGGAGGAGGGCTACCTGAAAGCAATTAGGCCACTGCAAGCACCATTCTTCAGAAAGTAAAAATCTATCAATCCTACTCATATCAGTGCCATCCGCTTTAAACCAAGTAAAACGACGACCACACAACGGAAAATCAATCAATCCATTGTTATCAATAAACTCACTAAAATGATGGAAGTCAGTAACAACATCGTCCCCCCTTACAGACCTACATTCCTCCACACACCGAACTGCATTAAAGTCGCCACAGACACACACCTTCGCACCCCTTAAAGCCTGTAAATGAAGCGATAAAGATGCCCACAACACCTGTTTTTCCCGAGGATCGCAAGGAGCATAAATGATAAATAGATAAAACTCCTCATTTGTCCGAATGAAATGACCGTGAATTTGAAGCATATGATCCCTACTAACATATGACCAGACTTCCACTTCAAGGGTATCCCACATAATTAAAATTCCACCGGATGCCCCGACTGACGGACGATACGAGAAAGCATGGCTCGAATCACCCCATAGAGAGTTACACAGATAATCATCACACACAGCTAGTTTTGTTTCTTGTAAACATAAAATAAAAGGATTCTTCTCCACCACCAGCTTCCTCACTTCCCTTCTCTTCTCTGGACCACCCAAACCCCGCACATTCCAAGAAACAAACTTCATTTCTCACTCCCTCCCTGACCCTCTCCAGCAACGCACCACTCTAATTAAGCACCCACATCCACCTCGCCTCCCTCATCCCTAACAAGCATCAACACTGGCCCATCCTCAACTTTTTTTTGGCGAGCTAACACGCTAAATTTATTATGATCTGTTCCTGTAATAGAGACTCCAATAGTCTTACCAATTCCATGTATGTCAGTCGCCTTTGTCATGTCATCCCCTTTTAACGCCACCCAACTCTACCAATCATTGTTTACGGAAGCCATAGAAGAAGTAATATTTTTGGAGCTATTATGAAACTCCTCCAATGACTTTGTAACTCTCTCCCTTTGACGACGACGATTTTGAATTTTCTGTTTTATAAGCTTCAGTAACTTCTGAGAACTTTCATAACCTCTTCTCTGTCTTTACTCGTTAACCTTGCTACCTTTTTCAGAGTAAGCACCGGATGTCGAAGCACGCTGTAACACCCCGTTTTCCCAACGTAAAAATTTCGTAAATCAAATCAGAGTTTTCACATAAACGGAGTATCACTTTCTTAAAACATCTCAAAGGAATTGAATAACAATTCATTCATCATAAAAATAGTTATTAAACTTCTCAAAACATTGCAGCGGAATCTTAAAAGTCTTGGCACGCAGGCCTCTTCATAACATTTCAAAAGTTCATCTAAAATTAGTCTTTATAAAATTATAATTGACATGCAAGGAACAGAAAAGCATTTGACAAGATTCCCCATCCCGTTACATATCAGAGCACCTAAGACACAGTGAGGAATGCCTCACACGACTGCACCTAATCTTGGTTACCTGCATTTGCCCACAAGGCGGCAATTCCAACAGAAGGGGTGAGATTCACAAACAATATAATAAACAGATAATTCAACAATTAAGTTTAACAACAATTAACATATAAGCACGTCTCAAATATTTATCTCATAACATCTTAAGCAACATCAAGAATATCATCACTAAACATCTTAAACATCATCAAAGAATCGTCATCACAAAACATCTTAATCATCATCAAAGAACATCATCACAAAGCATCTTAGACATCATCAAAGAACATCATCACAAAACATCTTAAGCAACATCAAGAATATCATCACTAAACATCTTAAACATCATCAAAGAATCATCATCACAAAACATCTTAATCATCATCAAAGAACATCATCACAAAACATCCTAGACAACTCGACTCGACAATGCAACTCGACTATGCAACTCTAACATCTTAAACATCTTAGACATCTTATATGCATGTGGTACCAATCCAGGGCATAAGCCCTCGTCGCTTTGAGCATAAATATACTCCTAGGGCATAAGCCCTCGTCGCTAGTGAGCAAAAGCTCCAGGGCATAAGCCCTCGTCGCTGGTGAGTAAAAACTCCAGGGCATAAGCCCTCATCTCTGAATGAGTATGCATGAGACTCAATCACTTACGTCTTAGACATCACGACACTCCTCATATGACTCCAAAAAATTGGACAACATCTCACATCATAGACCGACTCATGCAGCTTTAATTAAATAATAACAGCAACATGGCAGCAAATCATCAATCATATAACAACATCAAAAATTCATCATTTAGGCATCACATATATTACAATATAGTTCACATAATGCACATATGATTCATAATCATTATCAACAACATCAAATCATCACATTAACTTTACAAGTATAGCACATTATGCACTCATCATTCATAATTCATAAGCAATAACATTCTTCAAAAGTAATCAAGTCTGATTAAATAAGACATAAGCCAAATAATCATAAAACACCTCAACTAAATCCCTAATACCTAAGTTTGAAGTTTGGAAACCAACCCTAAGTCTTTGGACTAACTTGGGATTAGTTATGCTAAGTTTTCTTAAAGTTTTCTCAAGACCTACTTGGACTATTTTCATCATAACTCAAAATCTACAAATAGTTTTCTAGTCACTCCAGAGCCATTAGAAAGCTAACTCAATTATCTACAACTTTTGTGTTTACACCAAGACCCATTTCGGAACAGAAATGTATGAAAAAGACACAAGAACGTGAAACAGAGAATGCTGTTTTTTCCAAGACCTACTTAGAGTGTTTTTATCATAACTCAAGATTCACAAAACATTTTTGAGTCACTCTGAAGCCATTAAAAATCTAACTCAATTATCTACAACTAGACCTCAAAAGCTAATTATGAACAGAAAAGTCCCAGTTTTCATTTTAGTTTTTCGGTTACAGAAAATCGAAAAGAGAACGAGCCTGTTGACCCCTTTGTAGTATTTTAATCATATCTAGAGTTCTAAAAGCTTAAATTGAGTCACTCCAAAGGCTAGTGAAAGCTAACATCTATATCGACAACTTTCATGAAGACACCTAAACCCAGTTCGGAACTTAAACTTGTCAAACTGAGACAACAAGTAACGTGTTTTGCACAGCGACAGCAAAATCGCAGTTCAGTTGCGGTTTCGCCTTGGGGAAACTTTTCTACTCCGTTTTCGATCCAATACCCTCAAAACATGACCTTAAACATCACCCTATGATTATCCTATCATTAGAACATTAATTATTCATTAACCTACTAGATTATCCACTCTTTTTAAGACTAGAAACTCAATTCGAAACCTAAACTAGTTTTCATTAATTCTCACCTTTCAACTTCATCTTTTAATTCATTCACCTTAACCTAGTTCTTAATTCTCTCAAAAACTCATTCATCTCTTGTTAATCATAATTGAATTGAATTAAAGTTTAATATAATGAAAGCTAGGCTCACCCTTACCTTAATTTGGTCTCCTGAATCAAGCTACGTTCTTCTTAGGTTTTTCTTCTCTCTTTCGCGCCTCCTCTCTTTTTCTCTAGGTTTCTCCAAAAGTTATATCACGTACTAAATAATTCTAACCCTAATTCTCTTATTTATATTCTCTTACTCATCTTATCTTATTTCTACTCCTTCCCTCAAATTCTCTAAAATTATGTAACAACCCATATTTAATTAAATATATTATATTATAAATCAAATAAGATAATACTAAAAATACATAAAAGCACACATCATCAAAATATATATTATATTATATCATCATATCTTATTATTTCTAAAACAAATATATTTCTACACAAATAACAAATATATTTTCAAACCAAATAACGAATATATTTCTATAACAAATATATCTCTACATAACAAACATATTTCTATAACAAATATATCTATACATAACAAACATATTTCTATAACAAATAACACAATATATTTTTACACAAAATAACATATATATTTCTACACCAAATAACACATATATTTTTATAACAAATGACATAGTATTTCTACACCACATAACAAATATATTTTTACACCAAATAACATAATATCTCTACACCAAATAACATATATATTATAATATAACATGCTACTAAAACACCAACATATAACACAAAATAACACACATCACCATAAATCAAATAAATTATTTAAAAAGACCCTAAACTCAATCAAATAATTAAATAAATAAAATAGTTCAAAGCGGGCGTTACACACGCCCCCGACCTTAGTTTTCCTTGCCATATGGTTGTTTCCACCACTGTTAACGCCACAACCCTTTCCCACTTTCTTAAGCCGCTTCTTATGAGAAGAAATTAAGCCAATATCGCCGTGTTGAACATTTTGTAACCAATCCACACTCCACGGACCTGATCGTAAAGACCGTGCATCTTCACCTGAACCCGTTGGTATAGCTCTTCTTTTTCTTATTGCACCATTTTTGTAACGCCCTATTTTAGTATTTATTTATTTTATCGAGTTTAGTGTCTTTTTGTATATTTTATTTGAATAACTGCGATGTGTGACTTTTGTATTAGGTGTGGGTATTTATTAGTGAGTTATTATGACATTATTAGTGAATGAATATAATTAAATTAGATTAATGTGACATAAGGGCAGTTTAAGGAGTAAGGATAATTTGTGAGGTTATGAATAGGAGAGGTGTAGTTAGTGAGATGAGTGGTGTTTAATGATTTAAGTAATAGTAACAAATTCAAGAGGTGAGGGTAGTAATATGAAAAGATTAGTAACAAACTCAATTAAAGTTTATAAATAGTGAAGAGAATTAGAGAAGAAGGGTTACAGATAAAGAGATCAACAAGAGGCAAAAGAAAACTAGGGTTGTGGAGAAGAGAGGCAAGGAGGAATAGAGAAAAGAAGTTAGAGAGAGATTTCACCGTAGGAAATCATCAATTTCGCAAGAGTGGGACTAACCTTCTTTAATCATAGCATATAATTTTGAAAAGAGTTTAATCATGTTGTTTTGTTGAATTTTTGATGTTATAGAAATTAGGTTTAAATTCAATTAGATTGTTGAAAGTGTAGGTAATTCCATGAATTAATGTAAGGGGGAGTCTCTGTTCACCATAAGGGTTATGTACTCATGTGGGTAGTGGACATTTTTGTTTGCCATTCTTGTTCATGTTCATTAATTAATTGATGTTAAACGTCTGTTCTAATTTGTTGTGGTGATTTTGGATACGTAATTATTTTTGAATTCATGATGTTATACGCTAAATTCATGACCCAATGGTGATTATGTTGTGTTTGAGAATTCATAAGCAAGAGTAAAACCGCTATAATCTAGAATAAAAATACTTGAATTTTCATTCTATAATTTAAATTGTGTCATGCCAGTCCAATGAATTATTGTGTGTTACTGTTCATGTTAATCAATTTCTGCTAAGTTCCGTTGTTACACTTTTTTGTTAAGATTTGGTATGTCTCACAGTTCAGCTTGCTTTAATAAGGTTCATTAGCCATTAAGAACAGTGATAGAATAGTTAGTGCCAAATCAATTTACTTTTAAGTTCTTGTTCTTTCTCATACCTTTAATAATTTGCGGTTATATACAACAATTGAGTGCATGAAAATCATTATCACTTGTTAATTTATTTGTTCTTGTTCTTTCTCATACCTTTAGTAATACAATTATGTGAAGATTAGATCTTGTTTTAAATTAATTCAATTGAATTCAATCATCTGTTTTTCGGCGGTTGGTATCCTTTAGTAGATATTAGTTATATTATATGAATGAGTATTTGAGTCATTATGTGCTGATCTGTTTTTGTTTCAATCTTTCTGAATATATTCATGTTTATAAATTATATAAATGAGAAGTTCCACTTTGTATTTAACGTGTATATAGAGTATGTATATGTACATTTTTGTGATGAATTGCTAGTATATGATAGTGATGATTGATATAGTATATTATGTATTAAAGTGATTTTATAAATATGATAATCATAATGAAATTATTTATACTATTTTTAAATGTCTTTGAGATAATATTTAATGATGTGTTATATAAAGATGTGGTATTTGAAGATGTATGATTTAAAGGTGTTATGTGAAGATGTGTTATTTGAAGATGTATGATTTAAAGATGTTTATGTGAAGATGTGTTATTTGAAAATGTATGATTTAAAGATGTGTTATATAAAGATGTGATATTTGAATATTGTTGCATTTTAAGTTGTGTCGTTGCATAAGCATTGTCAAGCGTAGAGGGATGTAGTCTGTCAAGCTAAATTATGGCTTTAGCGAAGGGAGCTGTAGCTCTGTTGTTTCTTAAGCGAAGGGGGTTGTAGCCTGTCAAGCCGAATTAAGGCATTAGCGAAGGGAGTTGTAGCTCTGTTGGTACCACATGCATATAATGTTGCATTTGTTGAGTAGTTGTCATTGCATTGTCGAGTCGTTGCCGTTGCATTATTGAATGAAGCTAAATGATGATTGTTGTTGGAATTATGTGAAATATTGTTGATGATGAATTGTTGTTGTTTTATTTGATTAATTCTTTACATGAATTGTTGCTTATTATTACTGAATGTGAAATCTCACCCCTTCTGTTTGAATGTTGCCTCTACGTGGGTAACGTGCAGATAACCAGGAGTAACCGCTGATGTGAGTTGATTCCTCGTGTCGTCATAGGAGTCATGCTCTGATACGTAACGGGATGGGGATATTTATATGTTTTGTTTTCCTTGTTACGTATTTCTTTATAAGTTGATGTTGAACCACTTTTGGATTTGGAATCTTATTACGTTGTTGATGTTGAGGCCTTAGTGCCAAGTTTTTATTAAAACGTTGAATATTTAGTGTTGCGATATTATTTTAAATTATCCAAGGAAGTTGTTTAAATAAATAGTGAATTTAACTCTATTTATATTTAATGATATTTTGAAGAATGAAATGTGACATCCTGTTTGCGATGAACTCTGATTTATTATATGTTATTTATATGTTGGGAAAACGGGGTGTTACCATTTTCAGCATCATTTTTTAGTGCCTGCGTTTGAATTTCATTGATGCCCAAAACAACCGCTGCATTTTTAGTAACATCTGAAGCATTTTCTTTACTAGTTGATGTTGTATTACTTTTTCTTATAAACGTCGGTGACCCTTCAGGTGCACGAGTAATCCGGTTGTTAGAAATGGAAACAGCCGGTTGGATGTCATGTGTGGGGCATGTTGAATGTCCGGCTGAAGTTACAGTAATAGGATGTTTAACTGGCTCCGATGTCTCCGAATGTGTCATTTCGTTTCCGTTTACATTGCTAACAATCACATCATCATTGGCTAAATCATTGACAATATGATCTGCCAAGATATCAACATTATTGTTCACTTCGAAATCACCATGAATGTCTGCTTTATCCGGAATTGAGCATTCAGATTTATTATCTTCTTTATACAGACAATCGTCGTCACCTAGATTAAGCCCCAATTCTTCCACAATTTTAATGTCCAACATCACACCATCCACTATAATCTGATCAGACAGGTTCAGCACCTCTAATGAAGACGTTGAAATCAACACTCTAGCATAGTCAAACCGTTCCCTATTCAAAGAACAATTGTCTGTTCTCAAGTACCTTCCACAATCAATAACACATAATTTAAAGAAACTTTCATTCCATGTTTGAAGTGGAATTCCATAAATATAGACCCATGCTCCCCTCTGAAACGGTAACACCGCTTTATCCCACCGCAACATACTAGAAAATAACATGTCAAAGAATTGTTTCGCTCCTCCCACTATATCATAAACATTTGCACCTTGTTATCGCGATTTTCGGGTGCCAAATCATTAATTAGATCTGAACCTTTCAATCATTGATATCTCTATTTTTTTGGGGAGTGGTAAAATCGAGAGAAAACCTCAGAAATTCTAAGTTCGGGGCTGATTTCACTACGGGAAGGTGTTAGGCACCCGCAATGACTATAGTATCCTATAGGAACCGTTTTACTATGCTTTACGTATACGCTTTGCTTTTATTGCTATTTGTAAAAAAGATTAATTTTAAGAATGAGATAAAGAAGATTGGATTTTATTTTATTGGACTTGGAGAGATTTTGAGTCTCTTGCCTACATACCCTTTTAAGGGATCAAAATTCCATGTAGTTCTCTTCCAAAATATTTTTGTGGGTTTAATTTGTTTTTTAAGTTTGAAAAAGATTTTGAAGAAGGGAAAGGGGCCGTATAGGCATTAGAATTGAAAAGAAAAAGAAAGCATTTGGTTGGTTCAATTGTTAAAGAAAACGGTTTAAGTTGGAAATTAATTGCATTTTGATTTGATTAAGAAAATAAAGGAAAAATCCCTTGGAGTTTTGACTCCGAGGTTTATTTGGAAAATATTTGAAGTGATGGAAGTCATTTGTTTTTTAAAAAAGATTCATTTTCTCTAAGTGTCGCGCATCCTAAACATACACCTAAACGATAAACATACAACGTGTGTGCGTGTGTCGGTGCATGTGTCAGTGTACATCATTATAGTCCATAGTCCTTTACATCGGGTCCTATTTTACATTCTATGGTCTTGCATGAAATTAAAGAAAAGTAAACTACCTAAACATTGAGAAATTGAATGGAACCTAAGCTTAGGGAATGGGGATGTATTGGAGCTTTTAAAAGGCATGAAACACAAAACGGTTAGTGAAGCAATATGCAATGATAATGAAATGTTAGGCAACAAGCACTGATGACATGCTGTCATTACGTAATTTCTATGTATATTTTATCATTTTCTGGAGTCACAAAGCAACTTAAGCAGCAAGAAACGCATGAAAAGCAAGAAAAAGCAAGAAAACTGAAGAATGGTGCAAGTCACAAAAACGTGTCACGCTTGCTAAAAAACGTGACACGTTTTCACAAGTCAGAGAGCATGTTTTGAGAAGAAAGAAGAACGTGTCACGTTGGCAAAAACGTGACACGTTTTGTGAAACCCTAATTTGGTTACTTGCTACTGAAGGAAAAAACGTGACACGTTTTACTTAAAACGTGACACGTTTTGGGCGAATTTCTGGGCCTATTTAAGCTGAAGTCTTTTCCGAAAACAAGGGTTACGAATCTTGGAGAGCAAAGTGCGATTTAGACATCAAGGCGACTGCAAGGAGGACGATTTCTTCATCCTTTTACCAGTTACATGTATGTTTTAATGATTCAATTGATTATGCTATTTGTAAACATTGTTATGAGTAGCTAAATCTCTTAGAGATTGGATCCGAGATGATTCTGTGTAAACCCTAATTGATATTATGTTGCTGTGATGAAACTCCATTCCATATTAATGATTATTTAAGTCTTTATTCAATTCAATTGTTCTTAATGCTTTTTATATCCTGATCAAATATAAATATGTTTTCGTGAGAATGAATGACTACTAACCCTAGCTTCCAACTTAGACTTAATTGAATTGTTCTAATAAACATGGTTAGTCTAGGAATGGATAATCGTTTATTAGTGATATTAGGTTAACGTGCTTAAACCTTCGAGAATTATTAGACCACCTAAGGAATTAGGGGCTGTAGTTTAAGAAGAGGGTCCTAACTCAAGGGATTGATTAGGGCTATTTTGTTAACTATCGTGGGATTTAAAGAACCATTAATAGGAATAGAGTGCAGTAACCAATTAGGGGAAACATAGAGGATTCGACGATCCGATCTCATCTCTCTCCATATTTTCTAAACAAACTTTATCTTTTTGTTATTTTTGTTATTAAAACAAACAAATCTACCGCCTAGTGGCAAAACTATAATAACCTTTAAACATCCTATTGTATAACGAAATTAACTTATTGCGATTAAAAACAATCCTCGTGGGATCGATATTTTACTACTTCGATAGTATTTGGTGCACTTGCCAAACGTCTATCAAGCATAACAAAATATGGAGGGATGTGAAGAAAAAATGCATGCTAACTAATCATGGCTTATGCATCAAGAATTCAAAAAAACTAAACTCTGCAAAATTAGGAAACTAGCACCTAAACTCGTAAGATAAAAGCTAACCTATTAACAAGATTGGAAATATCACAAAATTGTAAGCAAAATCAACTAACTAACACACTTAACATATTGCAAAAAGAGTAAGCAAAGTCAACTAGCTAGCACAATTAAACATATTGCCAAAAGAGTAAGCAAAATCAATTAACTAACACAATTGACATATTGCAAAAAGAGTAAGCAAAATCAATTAACTAACACAATTGACATATTGCAAAAAGAGTAAGCAAAATCAATTAACTAACACAATTGAATAAATTAACACAACATCAGAGATAAACTCATCATAAAATCAAGTGCTACACATCAACATCTCGTGACAAGCTTCGGATCAAAAATTGCACAAGAAAATTCACGCGAAACCGCACAAAATATACGAATCAAGAATGAAATTGACACATATTATTTCCATCAGTTCTGAACATGTGAAAATATCACTAATCAGCCAAAAACATATCAAGAATACATAGTAAATTTTTTTTGGATTTTTTGCAAGAAATTTGGCATGCATATGGGTTCAGATAGCAAGAATGCAGGTGCAATTAGCAAGCAGTTCCAAGAAATCACAAAAAAACCTAAAGCCTATGGATCTACGGCCCAAACCCACGGATCTGATGGATCCGGATCAAGCTAACACTCCAGGAGCGTTGGATTGATCCAGATCCACCAGGATCTGAATCAAACGGCCAGAAAAAGAGGAAATGGACCGGGTTTTGGGTCGACCCGACCCAGTGCATGTATAAAAAGGAAAAAACCCAGATTCCTTCATTTCTTTCATTCTCTTCTCCCTCTCTTCTCCGCCGTTCGGTCTTAGCAAACCCTAAACCTAGCTTTTCCCCAAATCCACCCAGAAATGGCTCAAACATGTATTAAATCCTTCGTATTACTGACCTAATCATGAATCCATCGCAAGAAAACAAGTTTAACCGTTGGAATGATGTAGATCTTTGAGTTTCATCACTGTATGTTTGAACTGTTCATTTTCTCATGTCTTTTGGCTGAAATCTTTGTGAAATGGTGAGAATTTGCTTCGATTCGCGTTCGTTTGTGAATCTTGCAACGTTTCTTTGATTTTTTTGGAAGAAAATTCGGTTAGGGTTTGAAAACGAATGGTCCAGATTTACTTTGGATTCACATCATTCTAAACTCATGAGGATCTTCAAAGAGGTAAGGTGAAATTTCAATGTTACCTGTGTTTTGATTTGGAGATTGAACTGTTTCTCTTTCCCTTCTCCGATCCGGATCCTGTGAGAATTCTTCTTCTTTTTCCCTTTCTTCTTCTCTGTTCTAAAGCTGTGATCACGCTCGTAGCGCGCTACCTCCGGTGGCGTGTTCGCGTTGAGTTGCAGCTTCAGCCATTCGATGATGATGATTCTCACGAATCTCTGAGAATTTGCTTGAAACTTGTGTGAATTTCGTGCGAACTTTGCTTCTGCTCAGCTCTGTGAGTCGGATTCCATGATGAATTCAAAGCTTCTCTGCGAAATTGTTCTGAATTGGTGATGGATTGAAGCTAGGGTTCATGAGAGTTCTTGAGTCTTTTGTGAATTTTGTGATTTTGATCTGTAACTGCCAAGAGAGAGAAAATTGATTCTGTTTGTGTTGATGTGGCGCGTGAATCTGATGATTCTGACACTGTGTACTATTTATAGCCTGCCATGTGTGATTCTGACCAATGAGGTAGTGACATGTGGCCTTGACCTTGCTTGCGTGGCCTTGGACTTGCAATTGGACCAATCTGCAAATTTGAAAAGAATAGGACCTTTTTGCAATTTGTAAAAAAAAATGGACTGTTTTTAAAAGAATTAAAGAATTTGACTGTTTCTAAAAGAATTGGGACTAATTTGCAAAAATACATAATATTTGGACTGAATTGCAATTTCTAAAAATGTTTGGACTAAAATGCAAAAATAATAAAATTGCTTAAAAAATGTAATCTGAAATGCAACGTAAAGCGAAACAGTTAAAATTGACACAACGGACTAAAATGAACAAACTACCAAAAATGAGGTATTTTAAAATACCTCTCTGCCCAAAATTCAAAAAATGTGAAAAGACCAAAATGCCCCTGGGACCAAAACGCCTCAAACTGATCCAAACTGACTCAGATGCAGACTAAGATGATTTTTAAACAGAATTTGACAAATGATTTATGCAAACAGATTGAAAAGACTCAGGGACAAATTGTAGGGACTAAAATGGGCTCCATTGCGGGAAATGGCCAAAATACCCTTTTGTATGATTTTATGCAAAAATTTAAAAGACTGAAGCAGTAATGTATGCAGTTGAAGCACAATAGAAAACACGGTGAATTTGAAAGTATTAGAAAATAGCAGAGGAATTTGAATGAGTATTTTTAGGTCCAAAATGAGGGTATAACACACCTGAAAGAGCGTGAATGAACACCTTGTCCGCACCAAAAGGAATAATATCTAAATCCTTGAAACCTGCGTCCTCCACTCGATTTTGAATGAGCGGTATCAATGCCCCACCAATGACTGTTCCAATCAAACCTCTACTTGCCTAGTTCCGATCTTCCTCGAAAGATGTATACTTGCGTACTGTAACACCCCGTTTCCCAAAATGACATAATAATATGCAACAATCATCAGAGTTCAGCAAACAACGGAGTATTACATCTACTTTTCAAAATTCAGTTTAAATAGAATATAAAAACTATTTAATTCAACACATCATTTTATAAAAATCTGCAGCGGAATATTTATTTGATAATCAATCAACAACTAAAATTAACATCCTTGGCACAAGGCCTCAACATAATAAAAATATTATTCAACGATGATTTAAATCTTCAACATCAATAAAAGTCTAAGCAACATGTTCTCAAAAACCGATACATAAAAGAATGAAATCATAAACATCAAATCTCATCCCGTTACATATCAGAGCCTACGACACAAGAGCCAACTCCTATCTATCCTTCGCTACCTGCACTTGCCCACGAGGCGGCAATTCCAGCAGAAGGGGTGAGTTCACAACACAAAGGTAATACATAAATATATGAATCATCAAATTGCATTGAAAAACAACAACAAATAATAACAACCATCATCAGCATAGGCAGCAACATCATCAATATAAGCAACAACATCATCAATATTAGCAACAACATCATCAATATTATTTAGATTCATCTTCGGTTAACAACATCAACGACAACATCACTTGTGGCGACACCTCACCAACAACATCTCTACAAAACAACTCACACCTACAACAACTAATGCAAGACTCCATCAACTACTAATGCATTATGCAAATGTGGTACCAACTACGCGCGTTGAATGCTAAGCATTCCGGGGCATAAGCCCCCACCAATTTTGGATGGTTAAAGCATCCCAGGGCATAAGCCCTCACCAGATGAATGACTAGCATTCCAGGGCATGAGCCCTCACCAATTGAATGTATAAACATTCCAGGGCATAAGCCCCCAACGATGCAAATGAGTTATGAAGACTCAATGGTGTATATCTGCATACAACCCTACGACAACTAATGGTGCATATCAGCATGCAACCAACAACAACAACAACTAGGACATCAACAACTGTGTCTAACATCTAAGACACCCTCCCCAACTCGACACAACCACTCAACAACATCAAGAACAACTTCAAACTTAGCAAAGTATATTTTATTTCGTGTAAACATACATAATTCCATCATATTCATCTTCATATATAAGTTTCATCATCCAAACAATTATTAATAAATCTAACAAACAAGTTAGAAAGCTTAGGTTTGGGTTTGGAACACTCCAGAAAAAATCACAAAATGGGTCGTATAGGACCTAGTTCGCTTGAGCGAGCTACTGGTCGCTTAAGCGACCAAAAAGACGTAACTCAAGGTGCTGCTCGCTTGGAGCTCGCTTACGGTTCGCTTGAGCGAACGGGCAAAATGGCGTTGCTCGCTTAAGCGACGGGCAGTTCGCTTAAGCGACCACAACTGACGAAAGTTTAAGATCGCTCGCTCCGGGGTTCGCTCACGGCTCGCTTAAGCGAGCGGCCAAAATTCAGGACCGGGCAGGGTAAAGTGTCGCTCGCTTGAGCGACGTCTGGCTCGCTTGAGCGAGCGCTCATCTGGGCAAATTTTCCAACTACGATTTTCTAAGCCCTAAATCATCCAAAAACCCAATTTTAATCCCCCAATCACCCAAAATGATTTAGAACATTGTTTATGGGTTCACTACTCATCAAAACAACAAACATTTTATAGAAACCTCATCAATCACAACATAATTCATCAACAATGGCATTTTTCATAAATATTAAACCTAAACCAACAAATCACCATTTTCAATCCAAAATCATGAAAACATACATGTATATATTAACCAATGAATTGCTAGCCCACCCTTACCTGATTAGATGAACAATTGCTACAAAAATCTCTCCTCTTGGCTAATCCCCCTTTGCTCTTGGTATTTCTCTCTTTCTCCCAAAAAGTCTGTTTCTTGTTTTCTCTGATACGTACAATGCTTACTGACTTCTTCCTATTCTTTCCTTAACAAAACATAACTCCTTTCTTTCTCTTAACTCCCCCAATAACTTTCATTTTAATTTCTCATTAACCCTCCTTAATTCTATTAACTCCAAATAAATCCCTTTTTCTAAATAAACATTATTCTTCCTATTTTCATAATTCTCCAAAATAATAATATTCCTTCTATTTTCTTAAAACAAAGCAAATATTATATCCCACTACTAATTAATTAAATAACAAATAACATGCATTTAGATAATACATCAATAAATCATATAACTCAATTATTTCACATAAATTATTATAAACAAATAAACACACCACATATTCACATAATCATTTATAAATTCAAATAAAACATGCCCAACAACTAAAAATAACAAAATAGCGACTAGGGCGTTACACGTACCAACTTTGTCGTCATGTTCAGTTTGTCTATGCTTGCCTCCCTACCCTCCTTCACCTTCGCCCTACCATGCACTCCTTCCATTCCATCCCCTCCCGTTTTCCCAGCACCCCTCACCCTCATCGTTACCGACCCCACGCTCACCTTACCCTCCTTCCCTCCCTCCTTCATCCTCTCTCTTTTTTCTCCCTCATTCTCCTCCTTCCTCACCTTACTCCCCTTACCAGGACCCTCCCCACACTCCTTCCCAACAACCTTACCTCTTACGCCCTCTCCCTTCCTCACCAAGTCCCCATTCTTCGCATCCTTCCTATCAAACCTTGCAAGCATAGCACGTATACAATATTGGCCAAAACAGACATTGTTTAACGCTTTCAATAATTTGTTCATATTACGAACCTTTGCATACTGAACAAAACCATAAACTTCCCCGTTTCTATTCCTATTGTTTGCCACAAATACATCTTCAAGAATCCCACATACTTCGAACCCCTTTCGCAAGAAAAAAGTCGAAGCATGTGGAGGGAAATTAGTAATATAAAAAGTGACAAACCGTTTTAATGTCGATTCAGTCTCAGCTCTCAAACTGCCTGCCTTGATCACACGGGATGCCTGATTGAATTCTGAAGCAACCATACTCCTGTCATTGTTGTGAATGGCATTCTGTCGTAGTGGACGTTGCTTCCTTCCCAAAGGACGAGAGTCATCTGTACTGAAACCAGACTCCTCATTGGAATTGCAATCATCCCACTGAACCTTCGTTCTATCCGTGTATTCTGTACCAGTATCGTAGTCCCCAAGATAGCAATCCTCCCGTGCCGCAAACCTAACCCTAGACCGTTGAAGCTTGAAGTCGTCCCTCTGTCGAAGTCGTTTGCCTGCCTAAAGCTTGTCCTGACTTATAGAATCATGTTGCACCGCTTTCCTCCGACTTCGTCTCACGTCGATCCAATCTCCCTCATTCCCCCCCCCCCCCCTTTGTGGCGCCCTGCCTGGAACCCTAACCCCCCCCCCCCCTAAGTTCCTCACTTCCGGTGAAACGTACCGACGCGATTGCTCGTGGCGGTGCCACTAGCCGTCGCGGTTCTCTCTCACAACCCCTCTCATTCGCTCAGAGCTCTTTTTTTTCTGTTATAAAATTATTTTTTTTAAAACTGCAATGTAAATCCTTCTCTAAATGTTCTTTGAGTATGAAGTTCTTCTTCTTTGCTTTGCACTAGGTCATCATCGCCTCATCTTACATTTTTTTTTATTAAAAAAAAAAAAAAAAACTTGCACCCCCTGATCAGGGTCCTGGCTACGCCACTGTGTTAGCATGAACATTTGTTTATCATGAATGCATGATTTTTATAGTAGAGTAATCCTTTCTAGAGTTGCGATTGAAGTTAAAAAAAGCTGATTTATTTCTACATACTACATTTCTATTGATTCCCTTTTAGAATTTTAGGAAATTATGTCAATTATTAAATGAGTTAATCCCTCACATTATTCATCTTTGTATTATACGTATTTATGATTTTACTAACTTAAGAACCAACTTTCAACAAAAACTTTCATCGAAGTTAGTCTCTAGGAAGTTGTTACTTTTCAATTATTTCACGTTTTTAAAATTGGTTTCTAACTAGTATGGAAACCTGTGCCAAGCACGGGCTAGAGTTTCGTCAAATTTAATATATTTAGTGAAGATGTGGTATCATGCACATTTGTGTGGTCGCTTTGTGCTCAATGAGTCAATCCACATCAGTGTTGGCTCTCCCGTACGGTCCAACGACAATATCATAACCCAGTTCAACTTTGTGGGGAAAACAATAGTAGTTCTTGGTGATAGATTACAGATGCAGAGAGTCTCATACTTGAGAGAAAGAGGCTAATGTGAGTGTGATTTAAAGTTCCACATTGGATGTAATAGTAGATATTGAACAACATATAAGTGATATGACCCATATATTAATGACTTAAGATTTAGGGTGAAGATGTGGTGTCAAACTCACTTGTGTGGTTTCTTTTAATCTAACGTGACGATCAAACTCAATATAGGATCCCCCGAAACTCACAACATTATTATGTACTGTTTTTTAAGTTCTTGGAAGTCATTTATTTAATTTTGGCTTAATTACAGTTTTGGTCATCCTATTTTCACTCACTCAGATAATTTGTCCTTCCATTTCAAAATCACATAGTTTTAGTCCCTCTTTTCAATATTTAAACTTAAACATAGTGATATGTCATGTTTAAATTGAAACTTATAGAGAGTTTTCAGGTAATTTACATTTGCATTGATCATTTTACATCATCAGATTGTATGCCATGTCATTTAAAATATATCCATCACTGTCTTTTAGTCTTAAAATAGGAGAAAGAGACCAAAACTGAGTGATTTTAAAATAAACAGACCAATTTCGCGAGTTATTGAAAATAGGGGATAAAAATTGCAATTAAGTCTTTAATTTTTCAATTTCAAATTTTAGTTTTTGGATGCTATTCTCTTTCTTGTGATTTTTTTTTCCATTAACCTCTGTTATTTCAAATTTATTTTCTTTTGGTCGATGGTGTCAAATGATAATGGAAAATTGAAGATGTGTTATGCTAAGTTGATTAATACATGTTTATTACATATTTAATATTATGTGGCATTCTTGACAAAAATAAAATAGAATTATGTGGCATATCTTAATTGAATCTAATTTTTTTGGTAAAATGATTATCCAGAAATCTCCAACTCCTTCAACAAACTCCTAAATTTATCAACAACTCACACTATTTCATATACTCTCACAAACAAAATACACAATACTTTTTTTTTTTCCTTTAGCTTCTCTCATATTAAAATTCCTTTTTGCTATCCTTGTTTTTCCTTCTAATTTCCTTTCCCCCTTCTCATGTAAGAAAGGAACATAAACCTCTTGCAATGAAACCATCACCAACTAACTTTTTTAAACATATTGCATCTTCCTTTGATCATATTTCCACTATATCATGTAATTATAGACACAAAAAGTTGTAAATTTGAATAAGAGGTGTTAATGTGTCAAGTGTGAGTTAAAAATTTATATTGAATGGAAGGGTAGATTTTGAACAACATATAAGTGAGATGGAAGGATATCAACATCACTTGTGTATTGTCTCTTAGTCTAATGTGGCGATAAAACTCAAAGTATGATCCCTTGGAAGTCCCGAAATTAAGATGAATTGTTTTGTTAGATTTTAGATCTCATTTATTTAATTTTTGTATTTTAAATTTGTTATTGGATATCATTCGTTTTCATGCTTTGTTTTTTATTCAACCTCCCTTATTTCAAATTCATTCACTTTTGGTCTTTGTTAGAACTTCATAATGGAAAAATGCATATGTGTTTTGCTAAGTTGACAAAATACATGCTAATCTGAAATTTTAAATTGGTGTTGCAATTTTTTAATTCAGTCTAATTTGTAGTATATTAATTACTCCAAATTCTTCAACAAACCTACAAAATTACCAGCAACGAACAATATTTCATATACTCTCACGGTCAAAGCACACACTTCTTATTTTTTTCCTAACTATTTTTCTCAAGTTAAATTTTTTTTATCATCTTATTTCTTTTTCTAGTTTAGTTTCTTTATACTCATGAGTGAGAGGATATAGTAACATCTCTTCGTAAAATCACCGTCAATCTATCTTTTTATTACCATGTTTTGACTTAATATGACTTTATTTGGTTATGTTACCAGATTAAGATGTAGAGAGTCTCACATTTAAGAGAGAAGTTAATTTGTCATATATGAGTGAGTAGGTGGTAAGAAAAATATAAGTGAGATAACTTATATACATATTGCTTTAAAGTTTTAAATGAACATGTGGTGTTCGTCTCATTTTTATGGGTTCTCTTAAAGTAATGTGATTGTTCAACTCAGTTTATGCTCCCCTGAAAATCACAACATTGTGATAAACTATTTTGTTAGTTTTAGATGTCCTTTGTTTAAATTTTTATCTAAAATTTTTGTTTTTGGATGACATTCGGTTTTATGCTATTATTTTAGTCAATCTTTATTATTTTATAGATTATCAACTTGAAAACGCGTTATGCTGAGTTGACAAAATAGATGTTGAATGCTAGCAACACTCACTTTTGCACACTCTCTTTAGAACTCACTATTTTATTAGTTGAAATCAATGTATGTCCCACTACTTTATGCGAGTTCTATTTCCAAAGTATAGATCCGCAATGATTTAAACCAATAAGAGAGTGAGTATTAGAGAGAGTGTTCAAAAGATAGTGTGATTGCTATTAACATAATATGATATTCCAACCAATTGTATGCTTTCTTTGTAGACTAAACATTATGATAAACTATTTTTTCGGTGGTTGGATGACATTTGCTATTTTTTGTAGAGTTAATTAACTAAAAGGTCTATAAATATCAAGAATTTCATTTTGGTCCTTGTAAAAAAATTTCGTCAGCATTTTTAGTCACTGTAAAATTTTCCGTCAACAATTTTGGTCCACACAAAGTGCAAAGGAAACTGTTACAACGATTACAAATATGATTTATTTATAGGGACTAAAAACAAAAAAAAAATCATATTTATATGGAATATTTATTTAACTGACCTTTTTTCTGTAAAACTTTGTTGTTGGAAGTCATTGACTTTCATTGTATTTTTGTATTCAACCTCTACCAATTCAAACTCCTTCACGTCTAGTGTTTGAGGATGTGACAATGGGAGGAATGTTAGCAACACTCTCTTTTCAACACTCTCTCAAACACTCACTATCTTATTGGGTGAAATCAATGTATGTCCCACCACTTTAAGTGGGTTCCATTTTCAAAATGTATGACCCACATTCATTTAAGCTAATTAAAGAGTGAGTAATAGAGAGAGTGTTCAAAAGAGAGTGTTGCTAGCACTACTCGTGACAATGGAAAATGCAGATGAGTGATGATGAGTTTACAAAATAC
This sequence comes from Medicago lupulina, assembly GCA_958299785.1. NCBI lineage: Eukaryota > Viridiplantae > Streptophyta > Magnoliopsida > Fabales > Fabaceae > Medicago > Medicago lupulina. The sequence continues at coordinate 23,030,296 of OY283145.1, read as the reverse complement.
ATGTTTATTAGACATTTTAAAATGATACGATGTTTTTTCAATGAAGTCATACTCTTTGGTAATAGTAACCAAAAAATATTCAACTTCTTCAACAAAACCATATAATTACCGGTAACTCAAACTATTTTATACTCTCACTGATAAAACACAGTACATATTTTCCTCTTATTGTTTCTCTCATGTTCAAATTATTTTTTTATCTTCTTTCCTTTTCTAATTTATTTTCTAACTTCTCATGAAATAAAAGAACATAAACCTCCATCCATTAAATCACCATCAACCGACCTTTTTTACCATGAAATGACTTCATTTGATTTTATTTGGCTATGTTACAAAATCACTGATTCGGAGAGTCTAATACGTAAAGGAAGAGATGTTAATATGTGTTATATCAGTTAAAGTTTCAGATTGTATGCAATATTAGAAAGTGGAAAACATATAAGTGAGGTGACTCTTATATCTAATGCCTTTAGAATTTGGATGAAGGTGTGATATTAATCTAACTTGTGCAGTTTCTCTTAGTCTAATGTGATTATACAACTCAAGTTAGGCTCATGTGGAAGTCCTATCACTACGATGAATTGTTTTCTTCATTTTTTGATGTCATTCGCTTAATCCTTGCTTTCTCATGAAAGAAAGGGAAAAAAAACTCTTGTATGAAACCACCACAAACCCATATTTTTTAGCATGTTGTGCATCCTTCTGGCCTTATTTGACTATGTCTCTATATCGTAGTCGCAGAAAATTTCACACTTAAAGGAGAGATGTTAACATATTAAGTATGAGTTAAAGTTCTACACTGAATGCAAAAGTATATGTTGAACAAATTATAAATGAGATGAATGATATATCTGATGACTTAATGTTTTGGTTCAATATGTAGTCTCATTTTTTCAATCCCTTAAAAAACCTACCACCAACTTTTGGAAAATAAGTTTTACGGATCAACAAGAATAATTAAACCATTAATTTATTAGTAAAAAATCAAGATGAAAGATGTTTTAGGTATAAGGGATATTTCATTTGTCATGATTAATTTGAAATAAAAATCCATTTTTTGGTTCATTGCAATTTTCCAACTCTAAAGGTTTAGTCTAGTAGTAAAAGAACAAACTTTGAATTTAGAGATTCCGAGTTTTGAGCTCTGCTAGTATCCTTGAAGATATGTAAATATATTTGTGAGAGCTCTTTTATCTCTAAGGTCTTCCATACATTGCACAATATGTTTTTGGTCCCTATAAATATATCAACTTTTTGTTTTAATCCCTCTAAAATTTTCCTTCAACTTTTAATCACTATAAAATTTTCAATCACTACTTTTGGTCCCTATTTTGAAGTTAATTTTTGTATTTTTAATGAAATTATGCAAATATGTGTAGAATATTGTAAAAAACATTCGAAAAAAAAATTAAAATTCTTTAACAAAACACAAATTTAATATAAATTTTTAACGGCTTAAATATGAAAATAGTCCCTGCAAATACCTGACATTTTGGTTTTAGTCCCTGTAAAAATATTTTTTTGGTTTTGGTCCTTGGTATTTTGTTTTAGTCCTTGTAAAATTGATTCATATTGGATTTGGTCCTTGTAATATGTAGAATATTTGATTTTAGTCCCTCAAAATGAGGACTAAAATGAATATTATAGGGACCAATTTCAATACGAAATGATTTTACAAGGATTAAAACAAAATACCAAAGACCAAAACCAAATATTCTATATTTGTAGGGACTAAAACCAAAAAAATATTTTTATAGGGACTAAAACCAAAACACCAGATATTTGCAGGGACCATTTCCATATCTGAGCCATTTTTAACCGTCAAAAATATAAAAATTCATATTAAATTCATGTTTTGTTAAAAAATTCTTTTTTTTTTTTGGAGAGATTCTTATAATATTATGCATTTTTCTGAAAAATGTTATTCAAAAATATGAATCCTACATATGAATTTACTTTAAAGAAGGGACAAAAAGTGTATTGGAAAATTTTTTAGGGACTAAAAGTTGAAGGAAAATTTTAGAGGGACTAAAACAAAAAGTTGGTATATTTATAGGGACCAAAAATATATTTAACCCAAAAAAGTTTTCTATAATTTTTTTTTAAGGATATAATATTATTATATTGTTGGTGTTATTAAAAAAGATATGAACTTTTGTCATATTTGTTATATTATTGTTGTCGTTGAAGTCATATTTGTTATATTATTGTTGTCATTGAAAAATAAAAATATGGTTTATTAAGTTTGTTACATTGGAAAGTCACAAATATCTATTGTAACAAAAAAAAAAGTCACAAATATCTATACTTATAATTTTAATTTATATAAAAAAAATTATATAATATATCATTTGTAATTTACACGCAAAATTTCTATAAAAAGATGGTTATGGAGTCTAGAAAAATCAAATGTTTACTCTGTTCGTAGTGCTTACAATACTCAATTTACTCAGCCTACTATTGACGCTTCGGTGGATGTGAAGTTGTTTTGGCAAAAGAATATCCCTCTTAAGGTTGTGGTTTTCGTCTACATTGCCAACTAAGGACAATTTGCTTTGGCGCGGCATTTTAAATAAGGATTCTTCTGCTTCAGGATGCGGTACTCTAGAATTTCTTAACCATTTATTTTTACATTGTTCGTTCTTTGGGTCAGTTTGGCATCATATTCTATGTTGGGTTGGCCTCTCGACGGTCGCCCCATTTGTGCGTATTGTGGACAAAATAAAGTTACTTTCATTCTCGTGGTTGAAGGAGACTTTTATATTCTCTTTCAATTACCATGGATGGTGGCTTAGTCATTTCGCAATGTTGGGCTACGAATAACTGTTATTTCATACTTGTTCTTTTTGTTTTGTTTCTTCTTTTTTCAGATGTGTAAATATTGTAGAGACTTCTTTTGTTTTTCTTAGACACACCTTGTGCTAGGAGGCTACAACATTTTGATCCTACAACAACGCCTAATTTTTTTTAGGTAAAAAAGCTGTTCTGGTAGATTATTAAATACAACAGTTATTATATTTTGTTTTAATAACAACATCTTGTTTTTTCAATATGTATGTTACGGCTCAAAATCGTTTTGGAATATGAAAGGAGGACGGAATTTTATCAGTTATTTTTGTCAACAAATAATAATCGTTGTGATATACTTTAATTACTTTTATAAAAATTATAGTAAAATTAACTAAGTAGAAAAGAAAGACTCCTAAATAGGTCCGCTTGATATGAAACAAAATTTGCCCCTTCCAATAATATAATAAAGAAATCTTGTTTCAAAAAAATAATAATAACAAAGAAACCTATGCTTCCTCTTTCAAAATAAATAAATAAATAAAACCTTTGCTCCTCTCAAAAAAAAAAAAAAAAGCTCAGTGAACCCCTCAATCCCTTAACGCTTTCGAACTCCAATCCTCAAACATGGAATTCAGTAACCTTCGAAAATCTCAAACCATCTTTCAAGCTTCGAAGAATCCTCCAAACCCCCTTTATTCCTCCTTCGATTATACCCTTGAATAAGGTACTGGATCTAAAAGGTATATTGGTTTCTCTGATTATTTCTTTTATCGCCTCTGTTTGTTTAATTTAGATTGTAGAACATATTCTCTTTCTCTCTATTGCTGTTGTTTGTTTTGTATTGTCTATTGATAGAAAACCATGATGTACGATGGCTTTGAATTTTTATCAATTTTCTTTAACCATGATGTAATCGATGGCCTTTTAATTGTCTAAAGCTAGTTCCTTGTGCACAATTTTTTATCTCAGTTAAAAGTTGGGCTTTTTCCTTGTGCACATTTAAACTAGTAATGACTTGAATTGGTCAACAGACAAGTAGTTGAATAACATGTAATCACAAGTTACTAAAATTATTCAACTATTTATAAAACTAGGATGCTTAAGTACTTTCTCTAGAACAGAGTTGTGATAGAACCTGAAGCATCGACTTGACACGGACACCTGACACGACACTCACACAGACATGTCGACGCCGTCAATGTAAAAAATATAGGACACCGACACCGTTACATATATGTTAATTTATTTAAAGACGATCTAAAATGAAAACTAAAATACATATAGAAACATCTAACTTGAGCAATTTAAGTTATTAGAAAAAGTTCTACAACAAGATATCATAGTATTGGGCCTTTATTTATTCAGCTACCGTCAAAAAAGCTAAAAATGATATAATCAACTATAATGTCTATAACCCCTAATTGATCAACATTTCTCAAAAGTATGTAAATCATGTATATATGGTGTGCGGAAGCAAGAGAGAAAAAAAAAGTTTTAGATATTTGTTTGGGTTGTCCGACACGGCTCGTACGAGTGTTACATAGGTGTCAGACACCGATCGTAGGAGAGTCGAAGTAAAGAAAAAATCAATTATTTAAGACACCGGTTCGACACGTGTCGTACGAGTGTCATAGGAGTGTCGGACACCACGACACACCTAGTCCTAGAGGTGTCCGTGCTTCAGAGGATAGAACTAGTGTCTATGAAGCACGGATACAGACATGGATACCGCTCATGACATGGACACCGACAAACCGACACCAATAACAATTTGAGAAAATCAAATAACTCATTGTAATTATGATGCGTTGGTGTCGTGTCGGACACTGATACGTGTTCGTGCTTCATATAATGGTGTTCATATGCTTAGCAGATAAAAGTTACTTTTCTTTCTTAAAAGTTGTTTGTCAATATTTTCCATCATTTGAAGTTGAGAGGAAGCTGGAAACTTTCTACAATAATCAAGTGTAGAATTTTTCAACCGTTTCTATTGGAGGTTTTATATGTTAGAACTTTGTATGATAAACTTTATATATGTGAATATTTCCTATTACACTTTCACATATAGTTAGCTAAAACTACATTAAGTGTGTAAAAACTAGCACATACACGCGTTTAAACGTATAAAATTTTCAAGACAAGTATTCATGGTTGAACAAATTGTATAATTGAACTATCAAGTAATTAATTGATTTAACAACTGGTTTCACATCCATCATTTTTTGGTTTTTACATTATTAACCACCTAATTACTTTACTGGTTCATTAGTTTATAAACTTGATTTTTTTTAGCATAATTTGCTTTTCCCTACATCTATTGTTTACGATTGTTATTATCAAATCATTAAAGAATGTCTGCATGTGGGTCTGCACACATTGGACTACTGCAATTTGTTGTCATCTATTTGTGATTAATAAAGTTATTGTAATTTTTATATGTGTCTAATAATATTATAGGTTGCGGCCAGTAACTGAAGCAGTTTCTAGTCCTTACTCTAACTTCACCACTCTACCAATCAGGACATTTGTTGTTGCTTCAGTGAGTACTCTTCAACAAGGTATGAACCATTGTCCAATAGTCATAGCCATGCATTGATACAATTGAAATTGTAAATACACCGCAAAAGAAATAACGGTAACTCATGTGATTCTGAGATAGCTGCTGCTAAAGTGAGAAGATTGAAACTACTGGTTGATTCAATGACGTTGAAGAGATGAGGGTAGATTTCAAAGACAGTCAAGCGTGGTTTAATCTCTTTGAGAAGGTATTTATATGGTTTAAGCTTTGTAATTTTATTTTTTATTAGTTCGTTAATGGGGGAGTTGGTTTTTGTTGCATCCAAATAATGGTTTGATTTGTTTGAGGAATCAAATTAATTTTCCCATGACCACTGATTTAACACAACCGTTTCAGTCCAGCCATTTCTGGCCAAGGGCGCACAACACTTTCCCTTAAATTCTGAGTATAGGAGTTAGTTTGGACAAGAGTCAATTAATTTCATTGTTTATCATTGTTTATCATTGTTTATCGTCCATACTATGATTAATAAAATATTTCACACCATATTTTTAATTCCTCTTGTAAGAGAGTTAATAGTAACAAAATCAGTTAAGTTAGTTTAAGTATGTTATGAATCTTGTCCATCAAATGAACTATAATAGTAGTATATTCACTTAAGTTAGTTTAACTGCGTTGAAGAGCATATTTGTTCATGTTTATGTCTTAGTGACATGCTTGTTATTTTGAACAATGTTATTTTGATAGATATATGAATGATATATGATTGAGAAGTATTTGACTTTGTCTAGTTCATGATTTCAGGAAAGGTTATTGAACAAATAAAAGAAAAGCAACTAGTATCTGATTAGAACCTACATACTAATAAGTTGGAGCAAGGCCTATGGTTTATAACAATACGCAACTTTAGAAAATCAGTCTAGGTAAAGTTTCAATTACTTTGTTATAGGATTACATACTTGTTGGTTGCATCTAATGTCTTTAAATTCAAATAGTTACATGTATGTTATAAAGTTAAGATAATCACTTAATATTAGTGGTTATAGGGCTCATGCTTCCACTTTTGGCACTGTTGGAGTTGATATTTTTTGGATATTGTTGTGTAGATCAACAAAACTCTATGGTCTGCTTCTACCTTTTCGATAATTGCAACAATGTAAAAAAACCCTCTAATATAAGAAGACTAAGTTCTTTTTTTCTGGGAGTGTCTATGATCTGTTGCAGTTGACTAGTCATTTGCAGAAGTATGAGTTCTGAAAAAGGAAATTGGAGGCTGAACCAATGGGTACTTCTACTATTAATTTTCAAGATGCTTTTATTGGTGGTTATAAGGCTGATATCTCCTCTGTTGCATAGTATGGAGGACAATATAGTTAGTTGATGGTTCAGATATGTTATAATATTTTGTAAAATGTGAAACTTAATGTGTGTTGTGGAGCAGTTTGTGATGCAGTATGAGTTTTGTGTTAGTCTTAGAGTAGAGATATAATCTATGTAGGTGGCCTAGGATCTTGATTGAGGACCTACTAGTTTAGTATTATCATATGAAAAGAAGGATAACAAATGTTTGAAATATAATAGTTTAGTATACTCTATTGTTGTATCTCTTTGGACGGGAGTGGCTTGAAATTACTACCTAATTGTTTGACATATACAGTTTAATTGCTTATTGAACATATTTCTTTTATTTTGTAGATGAATGGTTAATGATGATATCAATGAAGAATTTCAAGATTTTGAAGTAGAAGAGATGAAGACATATGTTGATGTTTATGTGTTTAGATTGTGAAAATGATAATTGACATTTTGACTTAAAAGTATACATTAAATATTTGAGTACTTTATCGTGAACAATGTTATTTTTTATACCTATATGAATGATATATTATTGACAAGTATTTGGTATGTAAATTTAAATTTAGGTTTATATTTGAATTTTGCATGTACAATATTTGACGAAAGTCAAATAATAGTGTTTTATTTTTGACCTGAACAGAGCAAGGGAAATAGTAATGATTCATTCAACACAATTTTTAAAAAATTACAAATTTATTTAAAACGGTGAAGAAGCGTTGCGGTAGCTTACAGCATATATTTACTATTCGGTCTAAGAGAACGCTTTCAGGAATAACATCAATCCAAAACCGTTGGGATAGCTGTTGCGTAAATAAAACGGTTGCGTAAATAACTGTTGCGTAATATGAAAAAACTGTTGCCTCAGTCTGCCACGACCAGAAAAACTGGTATTCTACGGAAACGGTTTTTTTTTTCATGTTACGCAACAGTTATTTTTCACTAGCTATTTTTCACTATTTTTTTATTTTTTTTGCTAAACTTTCGATTCCTAGTGAAAAATAATCATGATAATCTAAAGTTCGATCGTGATTTAAATAAAATTTGACTAATAATTGTTCTATCCAAATTCTTATAAACAATTCGCCATTTTAAATTACAAAGGTTATAAAGTGTTTCTTTCTTTCTTTCTCTTTTGAACACTTGAATTCAATTATTTGATTCATTTTTCTCTTTTAAATAAATCAAAAACTCTATAAAGTGTTTTTATTAAAACTAATGATAGAATTATCATCTGTCCAACATTAATTATATTCAACGGCTCACAATCCGACTAGTCCCTCTCAAGTCATAAACCATTTTCCTCAATTCCACGTTCTTACTAACATTCCTCTATTCATCGCTCAAATACGTCGTCACTGTCACCGTTTGGTACTCTGCCTCACATTCCCACCACGCATGAATCTCAAACTGTAAAAAATAAAAAAATGGCCCACAAAAAAAACTGCCAAACCGCTTCCGTTCCGTTTTGCATGCACAATCTATGTTAAAAAAAATAGCGGATACTTGAAAACTGTAACCGCCAAAAATGACAGTACATTCCCCTCATATCACCCTAATCATCTTCATCTTCATAGTTTCTTCTTTTCTTACTCTTCATGTAACCGGAGTTCAAATCATTTCTAAATCAAAACTCGAGAAATGCGAGAAGAATTCCAACTCCGACGACAATCTCAACTGCACTACCAAAATTGTTCTCAGCATGGCTGTTCCTAGTGGCTCCAGCGGAGGAGAGGCTTCCATTGTTGCAGAATTGGTGGAAGTTGAAGAAAATTCACCTACCAAAATGCAGACATTGCGTATTCCACCTGTCATTACAGTTAACAAAACTGCTGCTTACGCGGTTTACGAGTTAACATACATTCGAGTATGACTCCTCTCTTGTTTAATTTCACTTTCCTTTTTATACTAGTCCATGTTTGGTTCTGCTTTTACAAGAATTGCTTTTGAGTGAATTGATTCTGACTAAAAGTGGGTGAGTTGCACGTAAAGTGATTTTTGTTAGGTTACGTTCGTAAAAGTGAGTTGAATTATAAATTTGTGTGTTAGAATCAAAAGCTACAAATAGTAGCTTCAAAATTTATTTCTAAAAAAAATGCCAAACATAATTTTATAGTTAGTTAGAACTGTGTCTAGCACTTGAAAAACACTTCCAAGGCATCTAAACATGAAACCAAACTATTTTTTAGTGTTTTTTGTGGATGATACAATACAAGGTAAATAATTTGAAACTATGGTTAAGGATGTGTTTGGTTCTATGGTGAAAAAAATAGATTTTGAGTGAATTGATTCTGTAAAATTGATTTTGGCTAAAAGTGATTTGAAGGAATCGTCTGATTGTATACATTCTTGTAAAAGTAAGTTGAACATTAAATTTGAATTTAAAAATCAATTATAGAATTAAAAGTTTCAAATTCTAGGTTTAAGTTAGAATCAATTTTGAAGGCAAAGGTTTATTCTACTCGAAAGTAATCATACATTGTCAAAATCAATTTTGGCTCCTCCAAGAATGAAACCAAACATACACTATATTATGGTTTTGGATGATTTTGTTTACAAAGCAAGTGGATTGTTCTTTTTGTAGTTTGATTTTTCAGACTAGATGAAAGTTTGTGTGGTTTCTTTGTAGGATGTTCCTTATAAGCCTGAAGAGTTTTATGTTCATACACGAAAATGTGAGCCAGATGCTGGTGCAAATGTTGTGAAGATATGCGAGAGGTGAGCTGTGTTTTGTTACAGTTTTCTTATCAACTAGAGTCTGAGAAAATAGTTTAGTTTCTGATAATTGTGTTTCTGGTACTTGTGTTGCAGACTACGAGATGAAGATGGTCATATTATCGAGAATACTCAGGTGTCCTCTTCTTCCATGTTGGGTTTGCTTTATAAGTTTGTAGTTTCAATGAAAAAAACAGCATATAGTTTGGTATCCGTTACAATTTTGTATGATATTGGCTAAGGTATTAGACCATTAAGAGTGATCATGGGACATTTTCACCTAAACTTTTAAAACTATTATTTTTATATAGTTCAATCTTACTCCAAAGTCCAAATCACAACTGAGTTCCAAACGATGTCATTTTATTTTCATTTAAAACACTATATTCAGGTTATTGTGAGAGAACACCTACATTTTATTCATTAATTGATTGACAGTAGTAGCTGACAGACTTACTTGAGTCTTTACTTTGCAAGTATTTAGAATTACATTAGTAATTTGAATAAACCTTTATAGCCATCCTTGCCTTCGTTTTGTATGTGCCTATACATGTTTCGTTTCATTGTATTTCAACTTTGTTGATAAAAAAATATACTGTTGTTATCTGAATTGTGATATTTTAAAATATTGCCCTTGAGTAAGATTGTGAGTCGATCTCAGTTGTCATTTAGAATTTCTATGCTAGGAGCTATGATGTTAATTTTAAAAGAATTTTCTCAATTTGTGCTTGATTTTGTATATTCTTTGTCATTTCACCTTCCGCTTCTGACTATTGTTTAAAATCTGTCTGTTTCCATCTTTAATTTAGCCAATGTGTTGTCCATGTGGACCCCAGCGCCGGATGCCTTCATCATGTGGAAACTTCTGTAAGTGCTTTGTTGTCAATGTTCTAAAGTTATTACATAGATCTAATAATTCTGGGTGCCATTATTTAACCAGTTGACAAATTGACAAAAGGAAAGGCCAACACAGCACATTGTGTGCGCTATCCAGGTGATTGGTAAGCTTCCATCCTTTTTATTTCAATCGTGATTGATTTGGGTAATCCCGGTTGATATATGGCCTTGCATGAATTTGTTTGGAATTGTTATTGTTTGTGTTAGACTCGTGGATTTTTAAAGGAACATATGGAAATGTTTATATTGAATCATTCATATGTGCATATCAACATCTAAATCTTGTTTACTAACTTGTCAAGATATTTGTTTGACATTTCTATTTTCTCTAAATGAATAATTTAATAGTACCTTACTTTTCTGTTAGTTCCAGATTTAGAAGATAAGAAATTGCGTTGATTGCAATAATAAAATAACTTTGACTGGAGTTTGTTCTAGTTTTAGGGATCAATACTTTCCCTAAATAAGCTTTGACTCTTTGTAATTGTGTAGTATTGCCTTGTTTTATACTGTATTCACCTCTAAAATGGGTAAAGATGGAAGTGACTTCCTTGTTTGACACCAGTTAGAACTCATATTCCCTATTCTCTCTATCTCTAAATTATTTAAGGTTCCATGTTTTTGGCATTGGGCGGCGAACGTTGGGATTTAGTGTTCGAATACAGATCAAAAGTGGAACAAAAGTTTCGGTATGTAATTATTGCTTTCCTTATGAAATAGTATTAGATTTAAACTTGTCACTTGTCATAAGAAGACATATATTATAAACCCATTTTCAAATGGTACAACAATACACCATATGCTATTATCGCTGTTAAATTGTTTGCGTTACATAGTCATATGATCATATCCATTTTTAATCGGTGCAGTGCAAGTGCAACCTTGCCATGTACTCTATTTTGCCTCCTGATACTCATGCATTTTTATCACTTTGGATCAACAAAACTAGTTTTAATATTTGGTTCTTGTTTTTCTCTTTTCTCCATGAATTTGAATGGATGATAATAGGCTAATAATAGCATGTTTGTATTCATTTATTGTGATTTTTTTTTTATTAAGAAAAAGTAGTTTAGTCCTTGAAATATCATGCACTTACAATTTAATGCTTGAAAAAGCACATATTTCTTTTCCATTTCTTGAATGTAACAAAATATTGTTCATCCATGATTCTTCTGCCAGGAAGTGGTTGTGGGTCCTGAAAACAAAACAGTGACATCTGATGATAAATTTTTGAGGGTTAGTCTTATCGGAGATTTTGTTGGTTATACAAATATACCAAGTTTTGAGGATTTCTATCTTGTTGTTCCAAGGCAGGTATGCTTCCTTTACTTATTTATGATAATTGACCTCTATTGACTATTTGACTTTAGTTAAATTATAGTTATGTTTTATTGTTTTGCAAGTTTGAAACTTTGTATGTTCTCAGCAGTCTTCTCTAATCCCTAGTTTAGTAACTTTACTTACGTCAATGGCCTCTTTATGATTTTTTGATACAGATCACTCTCATTAGCGATGAACAAATTTTACATAACTTGGTATTATTCACAACTTTTACAAGCTTAAACAAAATATTTAGAGATTGTTCTTTTGGCAGGGTGACCCTGGTCAACCACACGACTTGGGAAGAAACATTTCTATGTGGATGCTGCTCGAAAGGGTTAGATTTACCTTAGATGGTATTGAATGTAATAAAATTGGTGTCAGTTATGAAGCTTTCAATGGACAACCAAACTTTTGTGCTTCACCCTTTTGGAGTTGTTTACATAATCAATTGTGGAATTTTCATGAGGTTTGCACTGGAACAATATATTTTAGTTTACTTCTGTTTTGGTTTCATTTTATTCCTTTTTAACTGTATGTATTTCACGTGGCAGAATATTTGTTTGTATAGTTGCCTTTCCTTCCTGTGTAGGGACCACTTGTCCCAAAAACTTCGTTTGTTACTAGGATCATTGGATGATTACGAATAACTCTACATTAGTTTGAATAGAAGTGGTAAACAATAGCTTTTCCATTGGGTTGAAAAATTGACACTAAGTTTTACATCAAACTTGTAAAAACAATCGAACATAAGTTATCTCACTTCAAACTCAGTTGCAATTAATTTGTCATACAAAATCACTTTTATCGTATGTTCACCCAAACACACACTACGTCTCTAACACCTGGAAATTAGGCTTTTTGTGCAGAGATATCAATGACTTTAATAGATGTATATTTACCACCAATAAACATAAAGTTGCTTTGTTTCATATCTTATTGCTTATTTTTGAAAGTTTTTTTTTCATTAACAGGCGGACCTGAATCGAATAAGTAGGAATCAGGTGCCACTCTATGGTTTGGAAGGAAGATTTGAAAGGATAAACCAGCATCCAGTTATGTGACAATAATTGTATGTTTTATTTGATATGGTTACTTTTATTAGAAATGATTTTTTATTTGATTTGTCTGCAGAATGCTGGGAGTTTCTCTTTCTCCATTGGAATTACGGAGGTTCTTAATACAAATATTGTGATAGAATTAAGTGCCAATGATGTGGACTATGTTTATCAAAGGTACTATTGTTTCCTTGGTACGGGTATTATTTCAAAACAATAACATTCTTTTTTATATGTCATGTGTATGGATCTGTCATGGACATCATCATTAGATCCATCACTACTGCTAACACATAGGATTTGTTTGGTAAGACATGGTTTTGAGCTTATTAGCTTATAACTTATGTCTTATAAGCTCATTTGACTAAATCATACCCGTTTGGTAACCGCCACTTTGTCACGAGCCTGTAGCTTATTTTTACCAGCTTATTGCATTTCTTGATAAGCTAATTCAAGTAGCTTATAACTTATCATCATTTATCTCAATTTTACCCTTGTAGTCCTTATTGAAAGAAAAATTAAATATTCATTAAATATGTCACTTTTATGTCATTTTATATTGATAAGTTAGTTCAACAACTAATTTTACTAAGCACTACAAATTCAATCAACTAGCTTATCCACTATATGCTATTCACTATTTTTTACCAAATAGAGTCATATTCTACACATGTTTCTATGCTCCAAATTTATCACTAGTTACTAAAGTTGGCGATCATTTGTGATATTTCCTTTTGAAAGCTGATGTGTAAACTTTTTTTGTTAACTTGAACGAGATTGTAAGATGATAGATAATAAAATGACATTTTTGTTCACTTTGGTTTTCATTATTTTTTCTTTTTTCATTATTATTACAAAAATGTCACCTTGGTTTCACTTTTGTTTGCTTTCTTTTACTTTAAAGAAAAAAGACATTTAGGTAAGTAATTATTAGTCAAAATTGAAAATGAAAATATAATGTTTTCTCAAATTGAGAAAACTCTAAGATATATGATGTTAACATTAACTGTTTTTTTTATAGGGGGTTATTTTCTTTCACTATATTTTTAGTAAGAAGTCTGGATTACAAATAATAAAGTATACATACAGAAGTTCCGGGCCTCAAATAGAAATACAAATCTTGGAAATATGATGGTGTTTACAAAGAAAATATCTGAAAATACCATGGCGAAATGTTTCTGTACTGCAGCCAGTTTTGTTTTTTAATGACCTAGGAATGACTTTTGATTTGGTATGATGTCCACCAGAGTTATTGTCTCCATGGAAAGTTTTGAATATTAGTTTGACAGGTTTCCTTTTTTCTAGGAGCCCGGGAAAGATCATAAGTGTAAGTGTCCCTACATTTGAAGCCCTTACTCAATTTGGAGTTGCTACAATCACAACTAAGAATACTGGTGAGGTGGAAGCATCATATAGTTTGACGGTATTCTGATTCCCAATCTTTCCTTCACAGTTCTTACATTCTTTGTGAAGTTCTATAGTGTTCTTTATGGCATCTATTTTTGTTATACAGTTCTACTTTTACTTGGACAATGCAATGTTGATTATCAGATACACATTATATAATTTTTATTGTTGTAGCCAAAAAAAAAAATCAAGGTTAAAAATGTCATTTGTGCTGTTACTATTCTTTGCTTATAAGATCTGAGTTTTTTAAAATTAATAAGTGGATGATCCGTGATCAAAGTTCATATAAGGGCATTGTTAAAATTATAACAAAGGAACATTTAGTTCATATAAGAATTTGTTTGGTCAAATTATCTCTAGTCAGTTAGTTGAATTGACTGCATCACATGGCAAGGAAATTAACAAATGCATGTCCAGATACTTATATTTAATTAAGGTCATTGCACAATATTTAATTAGAATATTTTTCAAGTTTGCTTATGTTGTGTTGCAGTTTGATTGCTCCAAAGAGATCACGTTAATGGAGGTACTATGCTGAACCATTTGTTCAACTTCAGCATATTGTTTTTTTTACCATTCCGTTTGTATAGGAGCAACTTTAGGTATTTAATTTTTATTGAACATTGTTCAGGAGCAATTTTTGATTATGAAGCCAAATGAGATTACAACCCGATCATTCAAAATCTACCCAAGCACCGACCAAGCTTCCAAATATTCTTGTGCAGGTAAAGTTGAAAAGCTTAATACATTATTATTTATGTAGTGTATACAGAAAATGTTGATGTTTATATCATGCATATTTTTTTGGTATTTTTAATGAAGCCATATTGAAGGACTCTGATTATGGTGAAGTTGATAGAGCTGAGTGTCAATTTACTACCACTGGAACTGTTCTTGACAATGGAACACAGGTTTGTTCCTTCCTGCGTAGAAGTCTAGATATTTTTAAGTCTTTATTTTCTTATGAAACGAAAACAGTAGTATTGTTTAATTTGATCCATGTTGACTCACCAAGTGGGAACAAGCTTTGGTTATTGCATTTTCGTATTCAAAGCAGTATACTTTTGTTATGATGTTTCTTAAAATCATTAATGGTTCAAATAATGAGAAAAAAGTGTTTTCCTCTTTAAATAAGGATGGTACTTGGTGTATGTGTATGGATGAATTCAACAATTTGTGTTGGTCATCCAACAATTTCTATTGAAATTTGTGTTTAAATTAATTAGTTGAATATGAGTTCCTATTCCAACCACCACATGAGTGAATTTGTGTTGGATGACCAATAGCAACAAATTAATTTAAAGGGGAGTGATATAAAGCGTGGTCTTTGGGTAAAAATTGCTGAAGATTAGGAAAAAACACTGAAGAGAATGAACAGTGGCACAACAGTTGCACCAGATAATGTAACTATGGAGGCATTAAACGGTCTAATAGAGGAAGGCCTAAGATAGCTCCTAAAATTGTTTAACAAGAATGTGAGCTACATATATGAACAAGGGGGTATACCAAATTGTGATAATTGTCTCTTGAGGTATACTATTATGTTTTAATTGAGTGGAGATTACACAACAGTTCCGTAGTATCTTTTTACTAATGATAGCACAGCAGTTCTTTCTTGTGCAGTATGTCTATAATTTTTCGTAAGATACTCTTCTTATATTCTGATATTTAGTTAAAAAAATATGCTAGTTATAGATGATGTTGTGAAATAAGTTACGACAACTTTAATAAAAAATCATATCAGTATATGGATCATCAAACCATTGATTATTGCAGGGGATGCCTTTTCAACCCCCAGAGACCGGTATAAATGGTTTCTTTGATTCTATTGAAAGCATGTGGAATAAACTATGGACAGGCTTTATAGAATTTATTACCGGAAAAAATTGCAGGTAACATTTTCTGCTATTATACAATGTGAATTCTAGAATGTACGTGGCAGTATGGTTTTCTCACATTTTATATCATTTAACATCCACGAATTGTTGTGGGCATGTTGAATGTTGTATGTTCTTCATGGATGCTATCCATGGAGTACTTTGTCATTAATTTGAGCATAAAGGGAAAAAGGGAGGAGTATTTTGTGCAAAAGTAATTATTTCAACAGTCTAGTCTGTAACTGAATGATACAAAAAGTGGGTCTACTTACAATTTAAATATTTTGTAATAACTTTATTAGGTAACCAAGCATAAATCACTCATACTATTATACATAGAAGTAGGTCATTGGTAGGTCAATAACCATACATATTCATTTACTTGATCATAGCCTTTGTCTAGTTTTGATTCATTTGTCTGGACAAACTATCTGATCAAATCCTTCCCCGTCCCTTGGTTTGGGTGGGTGTACAGACAGAAATGCTCTGGTTTTTTTGACTTCAAGTGCCACATACAATATGTATGCTTGAGTTGGATAGTGATGTTTGGTCTGTTTTTGGCAATTTTTCCGACAGGTATGGGTTCTATTTTATGTATATTAATATACTTGAATTCATAAATTAAGCAGAGCACATTGACATAAATATTGTTCCTTGAATTGTAGTACTTGTGTTATTATGGCTTTTGCACCAGAAAGGTCTATTTGATCCTCTTTATGACTGGTGGGAGGATATTTGTGGTGCTAACGAGCAGGAGTTCATCATGGATAGACATAGGGTCAAAATTAACCAGGCACACCACCATATTCATGACAACAAACATCGTAAACAAGAGGTCAGGCACCTGAATCATCGTGCTCCAAATAGGCGAAAGACCAGTTATGAGCACAATCACAAGCACAAACATTCTAAAGAGAATTCTGATTATTTTAATCATTTACACTGTGTTCAGAAAGAAACGCACAAGCATAGACATAAAAAACATGTGGATATTTTGCAAAATATTGATGATAACAATCATGCACATCACAAACACGGAAAGGAACAGGACCCTTCTACAGGACTGATCAAAGAGCTGAGGCCTGATAACATAAGGCATGCAAATTATGAAAAACACAAACAAGTTTTGGTATATGATCCTGGGACTGAGTAGAGAAAGTTGAAATTCCAAGCAGTCAGTTATCTCTTAGAAAGTACAATGTTTTAGAGCAACTTTGTATCTACTTCATAGAATCATAAGTATATCCTTTTATTTGTTATTTTGTTTCCACTAGTCTTCGTTCTCCATTTCTTGCCCTTTTAAATGGACTGTGGAGGGCAAGAACTGAGGAATGGAAGTTATTGAACGGTGGATTTAGAATGTAACATTGTTGTCACGTGAAATATATTTGTATAGTAAATATATAATATGAAACATTTACACTCTTACAAAGTGAAACTTCCCTTCCCTAGTAAGGCAAACTCTGATACATGTTTTTTTATACCACCCTCACTCTTCCCCCTTGGCCCATTCCCCTATAGTAGTATTGTACCTTAAATCTAGTGGAAGCACAGTTTTTAAGTGACTTTAAAGTAAGAGGCCGTTACGGTTACTTTTGAGGCTTACGTAACAAAAATGCTGCATTGTGTGTCTTGAAAAATGTCGAATGATTGAGAAGATGTCAAGTCTAAATTGCTACCATGAGTCTTCCTTGCAGGTTTTGTGTTCTAGTATGTAGTTGTACATTCTGATTCATCTTTCTCTATGATCTGGACATGAAATCCATTTGGAAATTGTAAACCAGGAGTTCGAACAATATTCCCTCCTTTGATGGGTCGCCACCTGAAATATTCAGACGTTAAAGGGACTGCTCCGCATTCTAAATTAAATTCAGGCATTAAAGACGGTACATTGTTTCAATTTAAAGTCACTTTCCATGCATGACATTGCTTATTACCCATACTTTGTTACCAAGCAATGTAGAAAAACAGCCATCTGAGCCTTAGCAAATCGATAGGATTTACATTTACCTCAATTCAAAGACACAAATGAGACTAAAACCTCAAACATAACACTTTAAGGAACCATCTTATGGTATGTTTGGATCGAAATAGATAGTCTCTTGATTAATACCTTTTGCTCTCTATCCTGCAAAAAATCCAACTACCAAGGAATTTCAAAGGGAAAAAAAATAGGAATAGAAAAGTTGTCCTCTTTTTTTAGTGGTGGTGATTGCAGCAGAACATGATCCGAAGGAGAGGTTCCAGTTCCATGTCTAGATAGATGGTTTGAGAGGAGGGATGTTGATTTATTTTTTATTTTTTTTGCTAAACTTTCGATTCCTAGTGAAAAATAGTCATGACAATCTCAAACTGTAAAAAAAAAAATATGGCCCACAAAAAAAAACTGCCAAACCGCTTCCGTTCCGTTATGCATGCACAATCTATGTTTAAAAAAATAGCGGATACTTGAAAAGTGTAACCGCAAAAAATGACAGTACCTTCCCCCTGTATCACCCTAATCATCTTCATAGTTTCTTCTTTTCTTACTCTTCATGTAACCGGAGTTCAAATCATTTCTAAATGAAAACTCGAGAAATGCGAGAAGAATTCCAACTCCAACGACAATCTCAACTGCACTACCAAAATCGTTCTCAGCATGGCTGTTCCCAGTGGCTCCAACGGAGGAAAGGCTTCCATTGTTGCAGAATTGGTGGAAGTTGAAGCAAATTCAACTACCAAAATGCAGACATTGCGTATTCCACCTGTCATTACAGTTAACAAAACTGCTGCTTACGTGGTTTACGAGTTAACATACATTCGAGTATGCCTCCTCTCTTGTTTAATTTCACTTTCCTTTTTATACTAGTCCATGTTTGGTTCTGCTTTTACAAGAATTGCTTTTGAGTGAATTGATTCCGACTAAAAGTGGGTGAGTTGTACGTAAAGTGATTTTTGTTAGGTTACGTTCGTAAAAGTGAGTTGAATTATAAATTTGTGTGTTAGAATCAATTCTAGAATCAAAAGCTACAAATAGTAGCTTCAAAATTTATTTCTAAAAAAAATGCCAAACATAATTTTATAGTTAGTTAGAACTGTGTCTGGCACTTGAAAAACACTTCTAAGGCACCTAAACATCAAACCAAACTCTTTTTTAGTGTTTTTTGTGGATGATACAATACAAGGTAAGTAATTTGAAACTATGGTTAAGGATGTGTTTGGTTCTATGGTGAAAAAAATAGATTTTGAGTGAATTGATTCTGTAAAATTGATTCTGGCTAAAAGTGATTTGAAGGAATCGTCTGATTGTATACATTCTTGTAAAAGTAAGTTGAACATTAAATTTGAATTTAAAAATCAATTATAGAATTAAAAGTTTCAAATTCTAGGTTTAAGTTAGAATCAATTTTAAAGGCAAAGGTTTATTCTACTCGAGAGTAATCATACATTGTCAAAATCAATTTTGGCTCCTCCAAGAATGAAACCAAACATACACTATATTATGGTTTTGGATGATTTTGTTTACAAAGCAAGTGGATTGTTCTTTTTGTAGTTTGATTTTTCAGACTAGATGAAAGTTTGTGTGGTTTCTTTGTAGGATGTTCCTTATAAGCCTGAAGAGTTTTATGTTCATACACGAAAATGTGAGCCAGATGCTGGTGCAAATGTTGTGAAGATATGCGAGAGGTGAGCTGTGTTTTGTTACAGTTTTCTTATCAACTAGAGTCTGAGAAAATAGTTTAGTTTCTGATAATTGTGTTTCTGGTACTTGTGTTGCAGACTACGAGATGAAGATGGTCATATCATCGAGAATACTCACGTGTGTCCTGTTCTTCCATGTTGGGTTTGCTTTATAAGTTTGTAGGTTCAATGAAAAAAACATCATATAGTTTGGTATCAGTTACAATTTTGTATGATATTGGCTAAGGTATTAGACCATTAAGAGTGATCATGGGACATTTTCACCTAAACTTTTAAAACTATTATTTTTATATAGTTCAATCTTACTCCAAAGTCCAAATCACAACTGAGTTCCGAACGATGTCATTTTATTTTCATTTAAAACACTACATTCAGGTTATTGTGAGAGAACACCTACATTTTATTCATTAATTGATTGACAATAGTAGCTGACAGACTTACTTGAGTCTTTACTTTGCAAGGATTTAGAATTACATTAGTAATTTGAATAAACCTTTATTGCCCTCCTTGCCTTCGTTTTGTATGTGCCTATACATGTTTTGTTACATTGTATTTCAACTTTGTTGATAAAAAAATATATTGTTGTTATCTGAATTGTGATATTATAAAATATTGCCCTTGAGTAAGATTGTGAGTCGATCTCAGTTGTCATTTAGTATTTCTATGCTAGGAGCTATGATTTTAATTTTAAAAGAATTTTCTCAATTTGTGCTTGATTTTGTATAATCTTTGTCATTTCACCTTCCGCTTCTGACTATTGTTTAAAATCTGTCTGTTTCCATCTTTAATTTAGCCAATGTGTTGTCCATGTGGACACCAGCGCCGGATGCCTTCATCATGTGGAAACTTCTGTAAGTGCTTTTTTGTCAATGTTCTAAAGTTATTACATAGATCTAATAATTCTGGGTGCCATTATTTAACCAGTTGACAAATTGACAAAAGGAAGGCCAACACAGAACATTGTGTGCGCTATCCAGGTGATTGGTAAGCTTCCATCCTTTTTATTTCAATCGTGATTGATTTGGGTAATCCCGGTTGATATATGGCCTTGCATGAATTTGTTTGGAATTGGTATTGTTTGTGTGTTAGACTCGTGGATTTTTAAAAGAAGATATGGAAATGTTTATATTGAATCATTCATATGTGCAGATCAACATCTAAATCTTGTTTACTAAATTGTCAAGATATTTGTTTGACATTTCTATTTTCTCTAAATGAATAATTTAATAGTACCTTACTTTTCTGTTAGTTCCAGATTTAGAAGATAAGAAATTGCGTTGATTGCAATAATAAAATAACTTTGACTGGAGTTTGTTTTAATTTTAGGGATCAATACTTTCCCTAAAGAAGCTTTGACTCTTTGTAATTGTGTAGTATTGCCTTGTTTTATACTGTATTCACCTCTAAAATGGGTAAAGATGGAAGTGACTTCCTTGTTTGACACCAGTTAGAAGTCATATTCCCTATTCTCTCTATCTCTAAATTATTTCAGGTTCCATGTTTTTGGCATTGGGCGGCGAACGGTTGGATTTAGTGTTCGAATACAGATCAAGAGTGGAACAAAAGTTTCGGTATGTAATTATTGCTTTCCTTATGAAATAGTATTAGATTTAAATGTGTCACTTGTCATAAGAAGACATATATTATACACCCATTTTCAAATGGTACAGCAATACACCATATGCTATTATCGCTGTTAAATTGTTTGCGTTACACAGTCATATGATCATATCCATTTTTAATCGGTGCAGTGCAAGTGCAACCTTGCCATGTACTCTATTTTGCCTCCTGATACTCATGCATTTTTATCACTTTGGATCAATAAAACTAGTTTTAATATTTGGTCCTTGTTTTTCTCTTTTCTCCATGAATTTGAATGGATGATAATAGGCTAATAATAGCATGTTTGTATTCATTTATTGTGATTTTTGTTTTATTAAAAAAAAGCAGTTTAGTCCTTGAAATATCATGCACTTACAATTTAATGCTTGAAAAAGCACATATTTCTTTTCCATTTCTTGAAAGTAACAAATTATTGTTCATCCGTGATTCTTCTGCCAGGAAGTGGTTGTGGGTCCTGAAAACAGAACAGTGACATCTGATGATAAATTTTTTAGGGTTAGTCTTATCGGAGATTTTGTTGGTTATACAAATATACCAAGTTTTGAGGATTTCTATCTTGTTGTTCCAAGGCAGGTATGCTTCCTTTACTTATTTATGATAATTGACCTCTATTGACTATTTGACTTTAGTTAAATTATAGTTATGTTTTATTGTTTTGCAAGTTTGAAACTTCGTATGTTCTCAGCAGTCTTCTCTAATCCCTAGTTTAGTAACTCTACTTACGTCAATGGCCTCTTTATGATTTTTTGATACAGATCACTCTCATTAGCGATGAACAAATTTTACATGACTTGGCATTATTCACAACTTTTACAAGCTTAAACAAAATATTTGCAGATTGTTCTTATGGCAGGGTGACCCTGGTCAACCACACGACTTGGGAAGAAACATGTAATAAAATTGGTGTCAGTTATGAATCTTTCAATGGACAACCAAACTTTTGTGCTTCACCCTTTTGGAGTTGTTTACATAATCAATTGTGGAATTTTCATGAGGTTTGCACTGGAACAATATATTTTAGTTTACTTCTGTTTTGGTTTCATTTTATTCCTTTTTAACTGTATGTATTTCACGTGGCAGAATATTTGTTTGTATAGTTGCCTTTCCTTCCTGTGTAGGGACCACTTGTCCCAAAAACTTCGTTTGTTACTAGGATCATTGGATGATTGCGAATAACTCTACATTAGTTTGAATAGAAGTGGTAAACAATAGCTTTTGCATTGGGTTGAAAAATTGACACTAAGTTTTACATCAAACTTGTAAAAACAATCGAACATAAGTTATCTCACTTCAAACTCAATTGCAACTAATTTGTCATACAAAATCACTTTTATCGTATGTTCACCCAAACACACACTACGTCTCTAACACCTGGAAATTAGGCTTTTGTGCTTTTGTGCAGAGATATCAATGACTTTAATAGATGTATATTTACCACCAATAAACATAAAGTTGCTTTGTTTCATATCTTATTGCTTATTTTTGAAAGTTTTTTTTTCATTAACAGGCGGACCTGAATCGAATAAGTAGGAATCAGGTGCCACTCTATGGTTTGGAAGGAAGATTTGAAAGGATAAACCAGCATCCAGTTATGTCACAATAATTGTATGTTTTATTTGATATAGTTACTTTTATTAGATATGATTTTTTATTTGATTTGTCTGCAGAATGCTGGGAGTTTCTCTTTCTCCATTGGAATTACGGAGGTTCTTAATACAAATATTGTGATAGAATTAAGTGCCAATGATGTAGACTATGTTTATCAAAGGTACTATTGTTTCCTTGGTACGGGTATTATTTCAAAAGAATAACATTCTTTTTTTATATGTCATGTGTATGGATCTGTCATGGACATCATCATTAGATCCATCACTACTGCTAACACATAGGATTTGTTTGGTAAGACATGGTTTTGAGCTTATTAGCTTATAACTTATGTCTTATAAGCTCATTTGACTAAATCATACCTGTTTGGTAACCGCCACTTTGTCACGAGCCTGTAGCTTATTTTTACCAGCTTATTGCATTTTTTGATAAGCTAATTCAAGTAGCTTATAATCATTTATCTCAATTTTACCCTTGTAATCCTTATTGAAAGAAAAATTAAATATTCATTAAATATGTCACTTTTATGTCATTTTATATTGATAAGTTAGTTCAACAACTAATTTTACTAAACAGAGTCATATTCTACACATGTTTCTATGCTCCAAATTTATCACTAGTTACTAAAGTTGGCGATCATTTGTGATATTTCCTTTTGAAAGCTGATGTGTAAACTTTTTTTGTTAACTTGAACGAGATTGTAAGATGATAGATAATAAAATGACATTTTTGTTCACTTTGGTTTTCATTATTTTTGTCTTTTTTCATTCTTATTACAAAAATGTCACCTTGGTTTCACTTTTGTTTGCTTTCTTTTACTTTAAAGAAAAAAGACATTTAGGTAAGTAATTATTAGTCAAAATTGAAAATGAAAATATAATGTTTTCTCAAATTGAGAAAACTCTAAGATATATGATGTTAACATTAACTGTTTTTTTTATAGGGGGTTATTTTCTTTCACTATATTTTTAGTAAGAAGTCTGGATTACAAATAATAAAGTATACATACAGAAGTTCTGGGCCTCAAATAGAAATACAAATCTTGGAAATATGATGGTGTTTACAAAGAAAATATCTAAAAATACCATGGCGAAATGTTTCTGTACTGCAGCCAGTTTTGTTTTTTAATGACCTAGGAATGACTTTTGATTTGGTATGATGTCCACCAGAGTTATTGTCTCCGTGGAAAGTGTACTTGCAGAAAAGTACGAGTAAAGATACTACGGTTAGTATCGCTTATTAGGGTTTAGGCTGTTGATTGAATGCCTTGAGAATGCTCTCAAGTGAGGTATTTATAGCCTGCTATGGGCTTGGGTCACGGTTACTTAACCTCCAAGTAATAGGGGTATTTGTGGTATTTAGGCGGTTTCTAGATAGTTCTAGAAGCTAAGTAAGGCGGCGCCCTGGAGGGGGCGCGCCTAGGCCTTGGAGCCCTTCTGGAGGGCGCCCAAATCCTTCTCGAGGGCGTTTGAGCCCTTCTGGAAGGTTCTTAAGCCTTTAGGAATATTATGACGGTCCACAGCCCCCCAAGCACTAGGCTTGGAATCAAGGCGAAGTGGTTGATATACTTCTATTTGTTTTGAAATTTTGTGATTGCTTGAATCACCGCTTTGTTTAATTCTTTGGCTGGTATGTCCTATTCTTGAAAGGTCTCGCCTAGGGTGCTTTATTATGTCTTCAGAGCCCCAGGGGGCGTAAGTTTGTTTGCTCAGGGATGATGGTCCATAGCCCCCCAAGCACGAGGCTTGGAATCAAGGCGAAGTGGTTGAAGCAAGGCGAAGTAATCATGATTGGAGATGGATTTCCCTGGCGTGTGCTCGCCTACTACGGCCTCACGAATGTTCGCCCGCCACGTGTACGGACAGGATTTCCCGACCTTTCGTTGACCGACCACGTGTCCGAAGATCTCGGGCGATGCGTGACGCGTGCGCGGAGATCGCGTCTTCCCGAGGTAGCATTGAAACGTTTCTCCC
Organism: Medicago lupulina; assembly: GCA_958299785.1. Classification (NCBI taxonomy): domain Eukaryota; kingdom Viridiplantae; phylum Streptophyta; class Magnoliopsida; order Fabales; family Fabaceae; genus Medicago; species Medicago lupulina. The sequence goes on along the minus strand of OY283145.1, from coordinate 23,005,479 downwards.
TTTAAAAGGGGCGGTCACCCTTCATTTCTGCTTTTCGGTTTTTTCATGCCTCTGGATTTATACTTTTCGACGAATTTTTTAAGCTTACTCGCAGATCTTTGAAGCCACGACTTATCAAGTAACACTCTTCTCTTTGTCTTTCTCTTGCATTCCGTTTAAGCTTTCGTAAATGGTTGTGATTCGGGAGTGTGACGAAAGGGGTAGGGAGATTTACCCCGCAGATCCTTTAGATAGGGCTCGACTCTAGAAAGAGTGTTTAAAACATGCAACGCGGCCGAACGGCGCTATTGACTGGGAAGCGTATAACTCGAGTTATTTTGGCCACATGACCTTTTCGGATCTGTCAAGTGAGAGTGCTAGTGACGATTCTGATGATAGTGATTGTGTTTTCCTGTATGCAACTTCAGGAAAGGAGATCGTTGCTTGCGCTGAAACTGAAATGTCGAAGAGGAAAGTAGTTGCAAGCTCGGAAATGGAGTCCGACGTCGATAGCTTTGGTGATGATGTACAGAGTTACACGTCAATTTATAGCGACCAAGCGAAAGTGAACCTTTTTAGAAGTAAGAACGTGGTGTCTACCACGAGGCGCGAAGAAGACATAGAGTTGAGACCGTGCCCGCCTGGCGAGATAGTATGTGTGCTGCGCCCGAAGGGAGTTAGGGAGATCTTTCATATGTATGGGGCGGTGTTAGAGGAGTTTGGGGTGCGAATCCCCTTTACTTTATTTCAAATGGATGTGCTACGCTTTCTCAACGTGGCTCCAACCCAAATCCGCCCCAACAGTTGGGCCTTCATTCGTGGCTTCGAAATCTTATGCGAGGCTTTGGATATGGTCCCTTCGGCGGGAGCTTTCTTCCACTTCTATGGTACAAAGGGAGTAGACAGGGGTTCTTGGGTATCCATCAGCGCCCATGCGGGAAAAAGCCTGTTTCCCTCATACGCTTCAAATTTTAAGAAGAACTGGCGGGTGAGTTTTATGAAGGTTAGCGCCGCAAAAGACTCAGGCATCTCAGTCGCCGACCAAGCTTAATACATTATTATTTATGTAGTTTATACAGAAAATGTTGATGTTTATATCATGCATATTTTTTTGGTATTTTTAATGAAGCCATATTGAAGGACTCTGATTATGGTGAAGTTGATAGAGCTGAGTGTCAATTTACTACCACTGGAACTGTTCTTGACAATGGAACACAAGTTTGTTCCTTCCTGCGTATAAGTCTAGATATTTTTAAGTCTTTATTTTCTTATGAAACGAAAACAGTAGTATTGTTTAATTTGATCCATGTTGACTCACCAAGTGGGAACAAGCTTTGGTTATTGCATTTTCGTATTCAAAGCAGTATACTTTTGTTATGACGTTTCTTAAAATCATTAATGGTTCAAATAATGAGAAAAAAGTGTTTTCCTCTTTAAATAAGGATGGTACTTGGTGTATGTGTATGGATGAATTCAACAATTTGTGTTGGTCATCCAACAATTTCTATTGAAATTTGTGTTTAAATTAATTAGTTGAATATGAGTTCCTATTCCAACCACCACATGAGTGAATTTGTGTTGGATGACCAATAGCAACAAATTAATTTAAAGGGGAGTGATATAAAGCGTGGTCTTTGGGTAAAAATTGCTGAAGATTAGGAAAAAACACTGAAGAGAATGAACAGTGGCACAACAGTTGCACCAGATAATGTAACTATGGAGGCATTAAACGGTCTAATAGAGGAAGGCCTAAGATAGCTCCTAAAATTGTTTAACAAGAATGTGAGCTACATATATGAACAAGGGGGTATACCAAATTGTGATAATTGTCTCTTGAGGTATACTATTATGTTTTAATTGAGTGGAGATTACACAACAGTTCCGTAGTATCTTTTTACTAATGATAGCACAGCAGTTCTTTCTTGTGCAGTATGTCTATAATTTTTCGTAAGATACTCTTCTTATATTCTGATATTTAGTTAAAAAAATATGCTAGTTATAGATGATGTTGTGAAATAAGTTACGACAACTTTAATAAAAAATCATATCAGTATATGGATCATCAAACCATTGATTATTGCAGGGGATGCCTTTTCAACCCCCAGAGACCGGTATAAATGGTTTCTTTGATTCTATTGAAAGCATGTGGAATAAACTATGGACAGGCTTTATAGAATTTATTACCGGAAAAAATTGCAGGTAACATTTTCTGCTATTATACAATGTGAATTCTAGAATGTACGTGGCAGTATGGTTTTCTCACATTTTATATCATTTAACATCCACGAATTGTTGTGGGCATGTTGAATGTTGTATGTTCTTCATGGATGCTATCCATGGAGTACTTTGTCATTAATTTGAGCATAAAGGGAAAAAGGGAGGAGTATTTTGTGCAAAAGTAATTATTTCAACAGTCTAGTCTGTAACTGAATGATACAAAAAGTGGGTCTACTTACAATTTAAATATTTTGTAATAACTTTATTAGGTAACCAAGCATAAATCACTCATACTATTATACATAGAAGTAGGTCATTGGTAGGTCAATAACCATACATATTCATTTACTTGATCATAGCCTTTGTCTAGTTTTGATTCATTTGTCTGGACAAACTATCTGATCAAATCCTTCCCCGTCCCTTGGTTTGGGTGGGTGTACAGACAGAAATGCTCTGGTTTTTTTGACTTCAAGTGCCACATACAATATGTATGCTTGAGTTGGATAGTGATGTTTGGTCTGTTTTTGGCAATTTTTCCGACAGGTATGGGTTCTATTTTATGTATATTAATATACTTGAATTCATAAATTAAGCAGAGCACATTGACATAAATATTGTTCCTTGAATTGTAGTACTTGTGTTATTATGGCTTTTGCACCAGAAAGGTCTATTTGATCCTCTTTATGACTGGTGGGAGGATATTTGTGGTGCTAACGAGCAGGAGTTCATCATGGATAGACATAGGGTCAAAATTAACCAGGCACACCACCATATTCATGACAACAAACATCGTAAACAAGAGGTCAGGCACCTGAATCATCGTGCTCCAAATAGGCGAAAGACCAGTTATGAGCACAATCACAAGCACAAACATTCTAAAGAGAATTCTGATTATTTTAATCATTTACACTGTGTTCAGAAAGAAACGCACAAGCATAGACATAAAAAACATGTGGATATTTTGCAAAATATTGATGATAACAATCATGCACATCACAAACACGGAAAGGAACAGGACCCTTCTACAGGACTGATCAAAGAGCTGAGGCCTGATAACATAAGGCATGCAAATTATGAAAAACACAAACAAGTTTTGGTATATGATCCTGGGACTGAGTAGAGAAAGTTGAAATTCCAAGCAGTCAGTTATCTCTTAGAAAGTACAATGTTTTAGAGCAACTTTGTATCTACTTCATAGAATCATAAGTATATCCTTTTATTTGTTATTTTGTTTCCACTAGTCTTCGTTCTCCATTTCTTGCCCTTTTAAATGGACTGTGGAGGGCAAGAACTGAGGAATGGAAGTTATTGAACGGTGGATTTAGAATGTAACATTGTTGTCACGTGAAATATATTTGTATAGTAAATATATAATATGAAACATTTACACTCTTACAAAGTGAAACTTCCCTTCCCTAGTAAGGCAAACTCTGATACATGTTTTTTTATACCACCCTCACTCTTCCCCCTTGGCCCATTGCCCTATAGTAGTATTGTATCTTAAATCTAGTGGAAGCACAGTTTTTAAGTGACTTTAAAGTAAGAGGCCGTTACGGTTACTTTTGAGGCTTACGTAACAAAAATGCTGCATTGTGTGTCTTGAAAAATGTCAAATGATTGAGAAGATGTCAAGTCTAAATTGCTACCATGAGTCTTCCTTGCAGGTTTTGTGTTCTAGTATGTAGTTGTACATTCTGATTCATCTTTCTCTATGATCTGGACATGAAATCCATTTGGAAATTGTAAACCAGGAGTTCGAACAATATTCCCTCCTTTGATGGGTCGCCACCTGAAATATTCAGACGTTAAAGGGACTGCTCCGCATTCTAAATTAAATTCAAGCATTAAAGACGGTACATTGTTTCAATTTAAAGTCACTTTCCATGCATGACATTGCTTATTACCTATACTTTGTTACCAAGCAATGTAGAAAAACAGCCATCTAACCCTTAGCAAATCGATAGGATTTACATTTACCTCAATTCAAAGACAAGAATGAGACTAAAACCTCAAACATAACACTTTAAGGAACCAACTTATGGTATGTTTGGATCGAAACAGATAGTCTCTTGATTAATATCGTTTGCTCTCTATCATGCAAAAAATCCAACTGCCAAGGTATTTCAAAGGGAAAAAAAATAGGAATAGAGAAGTTGTCCTCTTTTTTTAGTGGTGGTGATTGCAGCAGAACATGATCCGAAGGAGAGGTTCCAGTTCCATGTCTAGATAGATGGTTTGAGAGGAGGGATGTTGATTTATTTTTTATTTTTTTATTTTTTTTTCTCAAACTGTAAAAAAAAAAATGGCCCACAAAAAAAACTGCCAAACCGCTTCTGTTCCGTTTTGCATGCACAATCTATGTTAAAAAAAATAACAGATACTTGAAAAGTGTAACCGCCAAAAATGACAGTACCTTCCCCCTGTATCACCCTAATCATCTTCATAGTTTCTTCTTTTCTTACTCTTCATGTAACCGGAGTTCAAATCATTTCTAAATCAAAACTCGAGAAATGCGAGAAGAATTCCAACTCCGACGACAATCTCAACTGCACTACCAAAATCGCTCTCAGCATGGCTGTTCCCAGTGGCTCCAGCGGAGGAGAGGCTTCCATTGTTGCAGAGCTGGTGGAAGTTGAAGAAAATTCAACTACCAAAATGCAGACATTGCGTATTCCACCTGTCATTACAGTTAACAAAACTGCTGCTTACGCGGTTTACGAGTTAACATACATTCGAGTATGACTCCTCTCTTAATCAATTTCACTTTCCTTTTTATACTAGTCCATGTTTGGTTCTGCTTTTACAAGAATTGCTTTTGAGTGAATTGATTCCGACTAAAAGTGGGTGAGTTGCACGTAAAGTAATTTTTGTTAGGTTACGTTCGTAAAAGTGAGTTGAATTATAAATTTGTGTGTTCGAATCAATTTTAGAATCAAAAGCTACAAATAGTAGCTTCAAAATTTATTTCTAAAAAAAATGGCAAACATAATTTTATAGTTAGTTAGAACTGTGTCTGGCACTTGAAAAACACTTCTAAGGCACCTAAACATGAAACCAAACTCTTTTTTAGTGTTTTTTGTGGATGATACAATACAAGGTAAGTAATTTGAAACTATGGTTAAGGATGTGTTTGGTTCTATGGTGAAAAAAATAGATTTTGAGTGAATTGATTCTGTAAAATTGATTCTGGCTAAAAGTGATTTGAAGGAATCGTCTGATTGTATACATTCTTGTAAAAGTAAGTTGAACATTAAATTTGAATTTAAAAATCAATTATAGAATTAAAGTTTCAAATTCTAGGTTTAAGTTATAATCAATTTTGAAGGCAAAGGTGTATTCTAATCGAGAGTAATCATACATTGTCAAAATCAATTTTGGCTCCTCCAAGAATGAAACCAAACATACACTATATTATGGTTTTTGATGATTTTGTTTACAAAGCAAGTGGATTGTTCTTTTTGTAGTTTGATTTTTCAGACTAGATGAAAGTTTGTGTGGTTTCTTTGTAGGATGTTCCTTATAAGCCTGAAGAGTTTTATGTTCAGACACGAAAATGTGAGCCAGATGCTGGTGCAAATGTTGTGAAGATATGCGAGAGGTGAGTTGTGTTTTGTTACAGTTTTCTTATCAACTAGAGTCTGAGAAAATAGTTTAGTTTCTGATAATTGTGTTTCTGGTACTTGTGTTGCAGACTACGAAATGAAGATGGTCATATCATCGAGAATACTCAGGTGTCCTTTTCTTCCATGTTGGGTTTGCTTTCTAAGTTTGTAGTTTCAATGAAAAAAACAGCATATAGTTTGGTATCAGTTACAATTTTGTATGATATTGGCTAAGGTATTAGACCATTAAGAGTGATCATGGGACATTTTCACCTAAACTTTTAAAACTATTATTTTTATATAGTTCAATCTTACTCCAAAGTCCAAATCACAACTGAGTTCCAAACGATGTCATTTTATTGTGAGAGAACACCTACATTTTATTCATTAATTGATTGACAGTAGTAGCTGACAGACTTACTTGAGTCTTTACTTTGCAAGTATTTAGAATTACATTATTAATTTGAATAAACCTTTATTGCCCTCCTTGCCTTCGTTTTGTATGTGCCTATACATGTTTCGTTTCATTGCATTTCAACTTTGTTGATAAAAAAATATACTGTTGTTATCTGAATTGTGATATTTTAAAATATTGCCCTTGAGTAAGATTATGAGTCGATCTCAGTTGTCATTTAGAATTTCTATACTAGGAGCTATGATGTTAATTTTAAAAGAATTTTCTCAATTTGTGCTTGATTTTGTATATTCTTTGTCATTTCACCTTCCGCTTCTGACTATTGTTTAAAATCTGTCTGTTTCCATCTTTAATTTAGCCAATGTGTTGTCCATGTGGACCCCAGCGCCGGATGCCTTCATCATGTGGAAACTTATGTAAGTGCTTTGTTGTCAATGTTCTAAAGTTATTACATAGATCTAATGATTCTGGGTGCCATTATTTAACCAGTTGACAAATTGACAAAAGGAAAGGCCAACACAACACATTGTGTGCGCTATCCAGGTGATTGGTAAGCTTCCATCCTTTTTATTTCAATCGTGATTGATTTGGGTAATCCCGGTTGATATATGGCCTTGCATGAATTTGTTTGGAATTGGTATTGTTTGTGTGTTAGACTCGTGGATTTTTAAAGGAACATATGGAAATGTTTATATTGAATCATTCATATGTGCAGATCAACATCTAAATCTTGTTTACTAACTTGTCAAGATATTTGTTTGACATTTCTATTTTCTCTAAATGAATAATTTAATAGTACCTTACTTTTCTATTAGTTCTATATTTAGAATATAAGAAATTGCGTTGATTGCAATAATAAAATAACTTTGACTGGAGTTTGTTCTAATTTTAGGGATCAATACTTTCCCTAAAGAAGCTTTGACTCTTTGTAATTGTGTAGTATTGCCTTGTTTTATACTGTATTCACCTCTAAAATGGGTAAAGATGGAAGTGACTTCCTTGTTTGACACCAGTTAGAACTCATATTCCCTATTCTCTCTATCTCTAAATTATTTCAGGTTCCATGTTTTTGGCATTGGGCGGCGAACGTTGGGATTTAGTGTTCGAATACAGATCAAGAGTGGAACAAAAGTTTCGGTATGTAATTATTGCTTTCCTTATGAAATAGTATTAGATTTAAACGTGTCACTTGTCATATGAAGACATATATTATACACCCATTTTCAAATGGTACAGCAATACACCATATGCTATTATCGCTGTTAAATTGTTTGCGTTACACAGTCATATGATCATATCCATTTTTAATCGGTGCAGTGCAAGTGCAACCTCGCCATGTACTCTATTTTGCCTCCTGATACTCATGCATTTTTATCACTTTGGATCAACAAAACTAGTTTTAATATTTGGTCCTTGTTTTTCTCTTTTCTCCATGAATTTGAATGGATGATAATAGGCTAATAATAGCATGTTTGTATTCATTTATTGTGATTTTTTTTTTATTAAGAAAAAACAGTTTAGTCCTTGAAATATCATGCACTTACAATTTAATCCTTGAAAAAGCACATATTTCTTTTCCATTTCTTGAATGTAACAAAATATTGTTCATCCATGATTCTTCTGCCAGGAAGTGGTTGTGGGTCCTAAAAACATAACAGTGACATCTGATGATAAATTTTTGAGGGTTAGTCTTATCGGAGATTTTGTTGGTTATACAAATATACCAAGTTTTGAGGATTTCTATCTTGTTGTTCCAAGGCAGGTATCCTTCCTTTACTTATTTATGATAATTGACCTCTATTGACTATTTGACTTTAGTTAAATTATAGTTATGTTTTATTGTTTTGCAAGTTTGAAACTTCCTATGTTCTCAGAAGTCTTCTCTAATCCCTAGTTTAGTAACTTTACACTACAAGAAAATATGTGATTTGCTACGCCCATTTTCGCAGCTAATACACAGCTAAGCCCTAGCAAACGAGTTTAGCTAGGGAAAAGCTACGCATTAACTATTGAATGAGCTGTAGCCTGGATTGAGAGGCAAATTTGCTAGGGAATTAATTCCTGATAAATCCGTAGCAAGAAAAACAAAATTCCTAGCAAATATTTAGTTAGACCGCAGCATTAAAACATTCAACATGAATTTTCCGCAGCAAAATAACCATGACTTATCAAAGCAATTTCGCAACAAATCTACAGCGGCATAACCAAGTTTGGACGTAGCAATTCCATAGCAAATCTACAGCATAAATTTAACAATTTTTTTTTGATCCTAGCAATTAGGACCTTTTAACCTTCTAAAAAAACCTTTAAATTACTACCAATCAATTAATAAGAAACTTTAGTTGAACACCACAAGAAATACAAAATAGTATTGATAACAAATTAGGATTTATACAAGTAATTCAAAATGAGGTTATTCAAGAGATTCTTCATGCTAGAACCATATTCGTTTTTGTCAAGAACAACAATTATTTTGGAAAAATAAAAGTCAAGGCATTGATTAAGTTAAAAAGCAAACAAAACAGAATGGTATTAGCCCCTTTCTATGCTTGTCGGTAAATAAGTTCTTTCAATCCTCCACATTTTATCAGATCCCTCACAAGTCCTCGCACATCACAATGCGCAGAAAAGTTCGCCACAGCCAATTTCTCTATTTTAACAGGTTTCACAATTTCTGGAACAGTATTTAAAACATTAGAAAATTAATTGTATAGATGACAGATACCAGAAAATTAAAAATGTAGCTCAGATTTGACACAAATACCTTGTTCCATCTCCCATTCCTGGGATTGAAGTCTTCGCCATTCCCAAACTTCAACTGTAAGTCAAAACAGATAATTACATGTCAGATGCCATCGATAGCAAGTATTTTGCACCTAATTGTACTATAATTAGTCAGAAAGCAAAACATCAGCTCACTAAAGAACATGCATTCAGCTTACAGATGGTCTTACTACAAAGAAAACAATTAATTGCTACACATTTTCAAGTTGACAAAGAATCAACCCAAGCAGCACATTCAGTAATGGAAGAGGAGTCTAATACACATGTGTATTACTCTCTTCTGTTTTTTAGTGGTTTATGCTAGTTGCTCTTAAATCGACATAAAGCAGACACAGGTGCAGCAAAACATAAAAATAAACTACCGTTGTCCACAACCCCATTTTCACATTCAATTGGATCATGACCCGTAGCTTACTATATCGTTTCATTAGCAAAGGTAACTATATTCAAATTTAACCATAACAGTACCTACATGAGAAAGAGAGACAAAAATTACCAATCTTGTATGCGATTCCAACAGATCTATTGTGCAGAGGTTCGGAAAAATCCTACTATTTGTGTTACCTTTTGGAGGCTCGGAAAATTACTATGAGATATGGATGTTATTAAATATCCATCGATATAGTTATACTAATGAACTTCTGTTCATCTAGTTAAAATTGGAACACATAGAAGAGCTAGACACAATTTAATAAGCAAAGCAAACAACATACCATTAAGAATGTATAGTAAGTTGGTAACAAATAAAAGAAACCAGCATTTCAAAATCAATAACAAACTCTAATTATGACAGCAGGTACAAGAACAACTAATAAGGGTAGTGAAAATACTAACACTAAATGAACAAGAAAAAAAAAGTAGTGCTACAACCGATGTAACCATAAAGTATGCATCCCTAAAAAACCCTGCGCAAACAGTTAGTTTCACTTCCAGCGGCCAAACTAAACAGAGAATTATGAGGTATGTGATTGGGATGATCCATAGCGTATTTAAGTGGGTTTGTTCTACCCTTGATAGCTAACTTTAAAGGGAGGGTTTTCAAAGTGCTTTGATATTTATCAATTGGTACCAAGGTTGCTGGTATCTCAGAAAAGGGTACGGAAGGGATCACTGGAAAGGTCGAATAAAGCATGTAGAGTTTAACAGGTAAGACGTCATCTCAGAGGGACGGTGTTATGATAGACTTGGGTATTATGGTGTGCCTAAGTCCCAAATCAAATATAATGGGTTGCTAAGTGGAGTATTTCCTAATTCAATAGAACTAGCATCAAATATTTCCTAATTCTGACACAAGCCATAAAAGCATAAGTGTCGATCTCAATTGCTAAACCTGGTAACACATGAACCTCTTAAATATCAAAATTCCAATACGTATATATAAACTTAACTGGCTTAGTAAGCAGTATAACACATAATGAGCCTGGTGCACCAGAAAAATAGAAATGCATTCAACCTCACATCTTGAAGATAACACATATATACCTCCATGAAATCAAAAGAGAGCAGCATAGACAATTTGATGCAGAAAACATACAAGACAACAAGCAGAGCATATAACGAGATAAAAAATTGGAGTTTGTTATTTTAACTTACGGGAGGTATTTAGGTTCACCGTGACCCTGAATCAGACCCAGACACTGAGGAGCTATCACTATCAGAATCTGCAAAAGCACATTAATATCAGACATTAAATTTGAATAAAAGTATGAGCCAGGTTGACCTTGTATAACCATAAATTATGGGACAGATATCTATCTATTAAATAATTGTTTAATATACCTCTTGATGAAGAGCCAGAATCACTGCTCGAGTTACTTCCATTATTATCAACTCGAATTTCCCCCTGCACAGGCAAGGACGGGGGAGCATTTCTTTCATCTGCTCAGAAACAAGCAGACAAATTTTTTCAATTAATTTAATTGATGAATGATGATAAGAGATCAACAATAATAGTCCACAAGCGGCCATACCTGCTTGTCTTTCTCTCGGAGTATCAACTATAACTGGTGCTTCTTGGCTCTACAGGAAGCATGAAATAAATTCAATTAGTAACAATTATTTGCCAAAGAAGACACTGGATATTAAACGTTGAAATTGTCAATTTTACCTTCTGCTGGGCAATTTGCTCAGCTTCTGCTCTAGCTTGAGTAGCAGGTTCAGCCTTCCTCTTGTATTTGCTTAAACTTTTCTTATAGTTGGTAACATATCTATCAAGCTCCCAAAGAGTCTCTGCATCCAACACTATCAATGTCCACTTCAATTTCATCATCATGTTGGGAAAGTGCCGAATTTTGTTCCTTAATGATCTGTACAATAGCATCTAGTTTTTCAGGTGGTAAATTCTGAAGATGTGTGCTAAGTTTTTGCTTTTCCTCGTATGACATGTCTCTTTTATCAGGATCGTTTGCCTTCGGCTTTTTTGGAGCAGAAGTTCAGTCAGAAAAAATAAAACTAAAATACATTAGATTCATATACTTTTTGTACCTTTGTCCTGTATTTTTTAATATTGATTATTGATAAGCTGGATATCTTAGCCAATGTCACATATTAATAAAATCCACAGGACAAAAACAACATAAATTTGATACATGCCAATGTCACATAATAATAAAACCAAATATATTAGATTCATATACTTTTTGTACCTTTGTCCTGTATTTTTTAATATTGATTATTGATAAGATGGATATCTTAGCAATCTAGAGAAAAATCAGGTTCAGTCAGAAAAAATAAAACTAAAGTACCTGGGGAAAATGAAGTATGTGGTGGTGGACTAGTGCACGATTGAGAAGGCTCTAGTGGATCACTACGACCTCTCCCTTGACCGTTTCTAATTCCTCTTTTCCTGTTGAATGGTGATCGGATCAAACATGTCATCATCAACATCATTAATTAGTATTCAATGAATGAATGAAATTATTATTATTAGATTAAGTTAAGTGAATATATATTGCAACAACATACATTATTTCTTGGTCATCATCCAGCCCTTGCTTCATCCCATATGGTGCATACCGCTTTGCTAAAGTTGTATACATATTTCATTTATACATATAATTAATCAAATAAGTTGTGATCATATATAAAACAAAATCAAACTAATAATCAATTTAATGATCTAATAATCAATTATTCATTTTCATTGCTACTATGAATCAATTATAGTTTTCTTTCTAGCAAAACAAATCAAACTAATGTGATTATATCATTGACTGTGGTACAATTCAGCAAGTTAGCCAAGCTAACAATTAATTCAGCAAGTAACAGTTGTCACTATACTTACAGAGCTGCAACTAACTAGTGCAGTACAATACAACTAACTATTGTAGTGCAATACAAGAAAAGATTTACAAGTAGTAACTGATATCTCACTCCATATTGAACTGAATCTTCAGAAATCAATGATGAGTACCACAAACATGTATAATGGAGAAATTCAAAATTTCAAGGAAAGACTTAAATCAGAATTTAATCTAACAATTTACTCTCTGTGCACTATAAATGTGATTATAGCAGTGTTGTACAAACTATTATAAGCTATAATCTAATGCTTGTGTATAAGCCATAAGTTGCTATCATAAGCTATAATCTATTGCTTATGTATAAACTATTTCTATGACAGATTATGCACTTATCTGATACTTACATAATCATCATAACATATCATATTTACACAAAAAACACAGATTATGCACAAAAATCCTGCGAATCAATTATGTATCCTAAAAGAATCATCAAATCATATCTACACAATAACCAATAACTGTTGAATAAAAAAACTTCAGATCACAAATCAGAGACAAATACACAAAGCAAAATAACTTATAGCAAAATCAGAGACAAAACTTCAGATCACAAATCTGTGTTCATGTGTTGTTTTTTAGCTTGTTTACATAAGCTCTCTGAGATAGCTTTTAAAAATAACTTATAGCTTATCTACAAATATTTTGACAGTAGTTTATCTTTTGTTATCCAAATAGATTATACATAATCATTGACACTTGTATGAAAAGCATTTTTGCTATTAGCACTTAATAAAGTTGTTTATCCAAACATTCATTAATTCAATTATTATTCCAATTCATCATCAAACAATCTCCAGAAGCACTAAAGGAAAATATAAACAAATTTAAAAATAAAATTAAAGTTGAACAAATGAGGAACCGAGAAACGTAAAATTGAGGGAAAATTGTGATTCACAAACGAGCAAAAGCATGGATAAGATAACTGCAATGACATCTAGAAGTAGAAACCGGAATCGCAAACAAACAGAATAAGAATTTGATAAGCTTACCTTTGCGCGAAAGAGGAAAAGGGATCGCGAAGTTTGATCTGCGACTGCGAAGCTCAATCGGCGACGGATGAAGCACAATCAGTTCAATGAAGAAGCTCAATCGAAGAGGATGGAGATGAGAGTGTGATTGGAACTTGACGATGTGAAGCTCGACGGTAAGAGATGACGGTGACGGTGATCGGAGACGGTAAATCGGTGATCGGAGACGGTGACTGGTGAATGGTGATCGGAGACAGTGAGAGATCGACTATGATCGGAGGCGGATATGGTGACTTGGTGATCGGAGACTGCGATGGAGAGAGATTCGACGGCGAGAGAATGGTGAAGAAGAGAGAGAGTCGTGAACGTGTTTTGTTTTTTTGTTTGGGACTTTTGAGTGGAATTTTTTTTAATCAAAATTAATATAAGTTAAAAAAAAATAGTAATAACAAGTCTTTGTGGTTTTTCGGCGGTATTTTTAATTCAGATTTACTAGCAATATAATTTGTAGTAAAATAATGGTAGCAAAATCTATATTTTCTTGTAGTGTTACTTACGTCAATGGCCTCTTTATGATTTTTTGATACAGATCACTCTCAGTAGCGATGAACAAATTTTACATAACTTGGCATTATTCACAACTTTTACAAGCTTAAACAACATATTTACAGATTGTTCTTTTGGCAGGGTGACCCTGGTCAACCACACGACTTGGGAAGAAACATTTCTATGTGGATGCTGCTCGAAAGGGTTAGATTTACCTTAGATGGTATTGAATGTAAAAGAATTGGTGTCAGTTATGAAGCTTTCAATGGACAACCAAACTTTTGTGCTTCACCCTTTTGGAGTTGTTTACATAATCAATTGTGGAATTTTCATGAGGTTTGCACTGGAACAATATATTTTAGTTTTCTTCTGTTTTGGTTTCATTTTATTGCTTTTTAACTGTATGTATTTCACGTGGCAGCATATTTGTTTGTATAGTTGCCTTTCCTTCCTGTGTAGGGACCACTTGTCCCAAAAACTTTGTTTGTTACTAGGATCATTGGATGACTACGAATAACTCTACATTAGTTTGAATAGAAGTGGTAAACAATAGCTTTTGCATTGGGTTGAAAAATTGACACTAAGTTTTACATCAAACTTGTAAAACCAATCGAACATAAGTTATCTCACTTCAAACTCAATTGCAACTAATTTGTCATACAAAATCACTTTTATCGTATGTTCACCCAAACACACACTACGTCTCTAACACCTGGAAATTAGGCTTTTGTGCTTTTGTGCAGAGATATCAATGACTTTAATAGATGTATATTTACCACCAATAAACATAAAGTTGCTTTGTTTCATATCTTATTGCTTATTTTTGAAAGTTTTTTTTTTCGTTAACAGGCGGACCTGAATCGAATAAGTAGGAATCAGGTGCCACTCTATGGTTTGGAAGGAAGATTTGAAAGGATAAACCAGCATCCAGTTATGTCACAATAATTGTATGTTTTATTTGATATGGTTACTTTTATTAGAAATGATTTTTTATTTGATTTGTGTGCAGAATGCTGGGAGTTTCTCTTTCTCCATTGGAATTACGGAGGTTCTTAATACAAATATTGTGATAGAATTAAGTGCCAATGATGTAGACTATGTTCATCAAAGGTACTATTGTTTCCTGGTGGGGTTTACTATGGGAAAATTGTTGAACTTGTGCATGATGCACAAATTTGGCTATGATTGAATTTTTTTTTTTTTTGGTAATATATTCTATTTTAGCCTATTCAAAAAAAAAAAAGCAGAAAGACGGCCGTGAATGCTCGTCTTTTCGCTAGTTACCGATAAAGAAATGTAAGAAGAAATAATGTTTTATTTTCTGTATAGTTTCTTTTGTTATTTCCAATTCTTAGTTTTAGAACTCTAATTTCCATGGTTTTCATGGTCTTACCATAAACAAGCATAATAATTCGATGCTTTCATTCTTTCACTCAATCCCTCACATGACATACCCATTTCATTTCTCATTCAACGACACATTCCACTCTCACAACCATCCAAATTCCAAACTATTGTTGCAACTACCAACACCGACCACGATACTATAAATCTTCATCCATAAATCTTCCTCCAATTTATTGAGCAAGTATGAATGACAATCAATAACCAAAATAACACAAGCAACAACAACAGATCTAGATCTATTCCAACAATTATGAGTAGATAATAATTTAGAAGCTGATCGGGCCTTTATTCTTGCTCGTCAAATTGAAAGTAGTGGATATATAATTAACAGTCATACATGTATGTGTGTTGTTATAAATTATATTTGTAAAGAGCAAAGCTATGCTTCATTATGGTTATACATATTATTTGGAAGGAGCCTGGAAAGTAATGTCTTTGCTTTGATGGACAACATATATAAAAAGGCGTAACATGCATCATTAAGGTGTTGCTTAAGGTGATTAACTTACAATAGCAATTTCATTTACTTACTTCCTGCGTAATAATGAGAACAATTGCATGATAAGGAAGTATACACATAATAAACATAAAATTGACAACAAAAATAAAACCTAAAATACAGCAGAACAATCAGCACTCAGCAGAACCATGAGACAGTCAATCGAAAAATAACAGAAGCCCCTCACTGAAGCACAGAACTGTCCTACGTCACACAACCCTCGACGAAACCAAACAGAACAGAGCTACAACACAAAAGCTGAAAAAACAACCGCCCCGAACAGTGGCAAAAAAGATCATCCCCTAAACAAGTATAACTAGAAACATACCTTCTACTAGTACTAGCAGAGTAAAAGTGAATTTGACTTCCTCCTCACCTTTAAACGGAACTAGTAAAATTCTGCAATCAATGGAACCAAAATTAGTGATGGTATTTCATAAATCTTATACTTATTATGTCTTCCTCTCCAAATTAAACAACACTCGTTTAACATAAAGTGTTAGTGGAACAAAGAAAGTAACATATACCCAAATCGATGGCATGAACCAAATGATAAAAAAAAATACTAAGAGATAATAAGAGTAAAGTTCATAAAAATTTCATTGTCTTACCTTACCATAAAAGAAAGACGATAGTTAAGATAAACTTCAGAGATATTCACATCCTCAAACAACACAAAAGTCACTGATAGTTATGAAACAAAACTGCCATGAATGCAATAATGTCTAATAGAACAATTTCCCGCTAGAATTTAAGGTTATTTTCTAATCTTACAAAACTCTAGTTCATATGTTTACTAACCCCATTGTACAATTTTATTTAATTTATACGAAGCATATAAATTAGTAGAGTTTGCATGGCAATCACTCACTACAAGAAACTTGTCATTTAGCAACGGCAGAAACCGTTGGTAAAAGTCTCAAAAGCCGTTGGTATATGTCATAAAACTTATACCAACGCCCACCTACTACCGTCTAGGATACTATGCTTATACCAACGGCAAGAATGTCGTCTCAATAGCTTATACCAACGGAAAATTAGCTTGATGCTATAGATTTTGGAGCTATAGCAACAACATTTTACACCTATTAAATAATTTTAGTCAACCTCCATATCCGTTGGTATATGACCAAAATGTCCGTTGCTATAGGTTCTCTTTCTTTTTTTTTTAAAATAAAATTCACCCTAATATAAATATTTTTTAATAATAATTAAATTTTCACAATAATTCCTGACAAAAAAATAATATATTTGACTATACTTTTTTATTGCATACACAAAATCTAAGGTAACATCAAAGAAAATTTCACTTATATGATCAAAGTAGTAAGTCTTACAAACATATAAAAATAACAAAATAATGTCAATTTTATATAATAACCAACACAAAAATAGATACTACATAAAAAAAACACTAGATGAACCTAAACATATCCAAGATAATTTTTTTTTCTAATCTTCCTCTCTTCCGTCTTCATCACTGCATCGACTTGAAGAATTTATCAGGTTTGGAGTACTAGCACCATTTGTGGCCTATTAAAAATAAAAATAAAATATGTTACAAACTCTACTTAATTCATGTTATCATCATATTCGATATCTGAACTCGAAAACTAAAATATCAATTATATAATATACCTGTTTTGCAGCTTGTAAAATATCATTCAAATCTTCTTGAGATAATCGATTTTGTATCACTGACATCATATTTGCCATAACCACATTTGTCCTCTCTTGACTTTCTCGCATATGACTTTGTGTCCCAACCGATTGAGAAATTTCTGCCTCATTATTATATTTGTTTAGTTCTTCCTGAAAAATTATAAGATATATAGATTATAAGAATATATTTTAAAAGAGAATTCATTAATATGACAATCAAAACAATTGAAAAGGGTCACTTTTATGTCATAATCATAACAAAAATGTTCATTAAAATAGAACATTTGAACATAATTCAGAACAGAATTCAAAACAGAGTTCATTAATTTAAAACAAAATCCAGAACATAATTAAATTAGAACAACTGAACCAGAACAATTAAAACAGAATAAGCAGGATCAAAGTAATGGTTGTGGATGGTCATTCGAATAGGGACCGCTCATTCGAATATATCAAACACTTCATATGCAACACAATAATAGAGTCAAATTAAGCACACAAATGCAAAACATATTCAATTTTTTTTGAGTGAAATTATCAAACACTTCATGATATTGTAGATCGAAATTGTAACAGAAGAAGGACACTGAAATCTCTGTTGGCGATGAAGGTTGGGTTTGGTTGTCCGCCTGTGCATCATATAGAAATCAAGAGGTTAAATTTAAGTTTAAAAAAATTTAACTCATCGTACTAGTGTTAAGTTCACAAATATGACAAAAATTCATACAAAGCTGATTCTGACATGTGCTAACAGCTACACTGAACTAGAATACGAAATTTAGTATATGTTCTTGATTCAATTTTAAAGTGCACCAATACTCCTTCTAGCAAAGCTAATACACTACAAAAAGCAACCTACTAGTAAATACATCAGCACTTCACCTAGAATTGTATACGTAAAAGATAATAAAATCACACACGCATTGAACCAGTTTCAACGAGAAATTAAATTAAAGGTTATCAAATAAAAAGAAAAAATATGAGAAGATTGAACACATTCAATTGTTAACGAAGATCGAAAAGTGACCTACGTCTATCAGAAAAAAGCAATTCCAGTGTTAATCAAAGAATTCAGATCAATATTAATATGCAAAGCGAGAATAATAGAGTGAAAATTGGAGGTATAACATAACATCATAGAACAAAATCCATTCAGAAATGTCTTAAATATGAAGCTAGGACCTTGGCATTCAGAATGTGACGCCAAGTTCACTTGGCCCCAATACTCTTCAGTCATAGCATATTTCACTATATTATTTTATACTAACTTAAGCCACTTCAATTAGTTTGACGTGAATTACCTCAACCACCTATCAACTAGAGAATGAATAAAGAGAAAAAGAATAAAGTATTAGAGAATGACTAACCTCTATGACTTGTGGGTAGCTTAAGGTCTTGTAGTGATCCTGAAGAGTTGTGATTGTTTATAAAAAATTCACAACAAATAAAGCGTTGTAAGATACAAATTAGTTGTTCTATATAGGAATTAAGAAACCAGCACATATCAATTAGAAACACTACAATCTATTAATTAATATTAACTCTACCATTTTTTCCAAATCAGCCACGTAATATAAAGCAAGCAAATTATACATTGAAGACAATTTAACATTTACCACATGTCACTTTTAGCCTTATAGAATGGTATCTTTGTCAAGCAGGACCTATTCTTAAAGAAACATCTACACAATGGGATTTTGCTTGAACCATTAAATCAATCAAATAGTTACTTATTATCAAATTTAAAGCTACCAAACATAAATAATTCAGTTTAAAACTTTCAATACCTTTTTCCACAAAACATAATGCTCTTTATTATCAAATTTGTGCTATATTGTAAAATTTTCATTAAAATGGCATCATCAGAGTTTTTTTATTTCTTTTAACAAGGGACACATTAAATTGGCATGATGATTTTCTAGTTTCTAGAATTAATGCAAAGCACATAGAAGGGGGTGTAGTTTTTCACAGTTACAATCTTACACAAAAAAAAAAAAAGAACATCAAGTCTTATGCTATCACACTGGAAGGCTGTAGCTGCTGTTTTTCAGTTTGGTGTGTCAATTCATTGCAAGCCGTCGTAACTAGTTGTCGTGGCTGTTTTGGTACTGATATAGGGCATCTGCTGCTGCCTGCCATCACAGGGCCAACAGTGGACTTGTTTTTTGTGGGATTTTGCTAGTTTGTAGGAGTTGAATGTTAGTGGGGGATTTTTTGGTTTTGAAGTTTGTCCGCTTATATACGGAACCTTTGTACTTTGCTTCTGTATCTATGCAGCTTGTACGTCTTGTACGAGGCTTTCAATAATATTTACTATTTCAAAAAAAAAAAAAAGTCTTATGCTAACAAAATGTTTCTTTTTTTGTATACAGGGTTGGAGTTTTTAGGCAAGACCTATAAAATAGATTCACAATGGGTTGGAGTTTGTTTGTACCCTGCCACGGTAGAAGCTTTGTAGCAAAAGTGCTTAATGTGATAAGTTAACACAATCTGACTCACTATAATTTCGATACGAAAGTAGATGAAACAAAGATGTCATACAAGGGAATTGAAACTATGTGGTACTACTTCGCATCATAAACAAGGGAATTGCAGAACCCTTTCAAAAATTCAAAAATCTAATCTAAATCCAGTTGCAAAATAATAATCTTCAACAAAATCAAAAGTAATATACTACCAATATTCAACAACAATCAATCAAAATCCAAAAATAATAATATGAACTTAATCAATTTCATGAGCTAACACTAAGTATTGTTCAAATCAAAACAGTCATGGTTATTGTCCAGAAAGTTTTCACTTTTCTTAATCCCAAATTTTCATGGAAATCAAAACCAAAAAGACCTAGAATTATCAATTTCATAAATAAATAAATAAATCTAAGGCATGAAAATTTTGTAAACCCTAATTCCCAAATCATAGAACAAATTGTGAAAGAATAAACATACCTTTGTGGGGAGAATGAGTGACGAAGAAAGTGAGTGACGGAGGTTCCGAGAGCGATATCTGTGCGAGTGACAGCAGCAAGTGAGTGAGAAGGTTCCGGAGATTCAACATCAGTGTGGAGGCAGAAACTTTGTAGAAATTGATTAAAGTGGGGGGAGGAAGGTTGGAGTGGCGGAGTAACAGCGGCGAAAAGGTTTGATGAGGGAGGGAGGTTCGAGTGGCGCGCGGAGGCAGGAAAAGGGAGAAGATGGTTCGATTGAAGAGAGAAAGTGAGAAAGGATATAAATATTAACTTAATTAATAGATAGGTTTAATTTAGTAATTTATAATTAATATTAGTATTAATATTTAATTAATTATTATTAATTATTAAAAGAAGGAAAGTTGATTCACAAAGAAAATAAGGAAAAGTTTTTATTTTAACAAAAATAAGAAGGAAAAATTTCTAAGTTGAGTGGTCAACAAACCGACTTAAGCAAATGACTTCTTAGGTAATGTGGTTAACCTAAAGACTTAAGAAATTAATTATCAATATTTTTTTTTCACTATTCATCAACCTTAAGTCGGGTAACTCTTATAACCGACTTAAGAAAGTTTAAAAGAATTGCAAAAATGTCACCGCGTCACTTGTTAAGATGGGTGGCAGCGCGAACCGACTTAAGCATGATTTTAAAAAGTATTTTTTGTACTAGTGTTTGGAGCCAATGGAATATTTGGTGAAAATGTTTGGCGCTTTTTCATTCTTAATTCTTAACCTATAGCAACGGGGTATTGAAACATCAGTTGCTAAATTTTATCTATAAAAATAAGTTTAACAAATTTGGCCGAACAATGGCCAATTTACATTTAGCAAATATTTGATTCCAAGTGATAAGAGGATTAAAATAAATTAGTGACTAACGGCATAATCAAATGTCAATTTTTCAAAGTAATATGAATATATGTATATATCGAATACTTGCCTTGTTTCCATCCTCCAACATTAGTGCCAGTAAGGACATACACATTAACATAAAAGGGATTTTAGAATATATTGATATGAGTATTTAACTAAAATCATAACTATTCTGACTATATTAAAATTATTCTAACTCAAGGGTTATAAATTATATGGCATAAGTTTACTACCCAAAAATGGAGGGTTTACTATCTAAAGGAACTCACCTTATAGATTTCTGATAACTTCTTAACCACGGGCTCAAGCAATCAGACCTCGCCATAATCCGTACAAGCATCCTTTACACCAACATGAAAACAATTGCTTCAGCTCAAAGTCTACAACAGTCCCCAAACTTCAAAATCGTCGACAGAATTTAATACTGGACCATAATCAGTGAAACTGGTACCAAAATGTCGGGCATTACCTTAGCTAACCATAGCAACAAAGTTCACTGAATTCCAAGCTACATAGAAAGAGTTATTACCGTTTTAGTGAAACCTTGTCCCAAACCCGTAACCAGAATCCAGCAGAAATTACCAATCTTCAAATGAGTTTTCCGAATCCGTTTCTAATCCAAATCATACGAAATTTATATCCGATTTGAAGTGAATTGAATGTAGAATCTAAAAATCCAGCAAACACGTTTCTGTCAGCTTTCTAAAACATGTTATTCACCAGTTAAGCACTTCTGACTGTTTGTAAAATAGCTTAACCGACAACTTATGGCTTTTAGCTTCTAGCTTTTCATTCCAAACAGCAACAACGACAATTCTGATACCATTAACGGTCCAAAATAAAGAATCATTCACATTCAAATGCTATATCTCAATCTCATTTTCTAACATCTCACACAAACACCCAAGGTGGGAACTAAATTAGAGAACTTACATTTGATTAGTCTGAACCCTTTCCAAGCTTCCACACCCAAACTTAGGACCCAGTCACTGATCTGTGTTTCTTGTTCCTCTACCAGCTCCTAAAAGCCAACAATCCACAATCAAGTCAGCAATACGTGCATACAACCACTGAAGCTTGAAGAATCAACATTTCAAGTATGAGAAAGGAAGTGATGATTCGGCCAGCAAGGAAGAAGAAGAGAAGTAGGAGTTTAATACATAAATCACACTTTAAATCATCCAAGATTCATGATAGAAAGATTGCATGTTTAAAGGGTTTGGAGCTTAATTGAATTTTATGAGATTAGGGGTGAAGAGAGTGAAGCCGAGAGAGAGATGGAAAGAAGGGAGAAAACTTCTGATTTTCTAAACTTAGAGAGAGAAAGATCATGAGGAAATGAAATAATAGGGACATAATACACTTATATACTGTCTGCGTGCAAGTACCAAAATACCCATTGTCTTAAACGTGCTTGACTTGATACCGATAACTGACATGCGTGTAATTACCGACATTGCATCACGAACATTTATCCTCTGATACGTTTAATTGGTAATAATTCAATACTGATGAGCGGGGTATTACATGAGCAATAACCGATTTTGAGAAAACTAATTGAAGGAGATTATAAGAAAAGCGATTATGATAAAAGCGATTATGTTTTGGAGCCAATGGAATATTTGGTGAAAATGTTTGGCGCTTTTTCATTTTTAATTCTTAACCTATAGCAACGGGGTATTGAAACATCAGTTGCTAAATTTTATCTCTATCAACTCTTTTTTCTGCCGTTGCTAAAAGTGACCGTTGCTATATGGCAAATTTCTTGTAGTGACTCAACTGTACTAGTAGTTAGGGATGGTAAGAAAATGGTCTATTTTGATCACCAATATAATAAACACCGTCCTTGGCATCAAGGGTGTAACGAACACATCTAGTTGCCATATCCAATACTTATGAGATCCATCCTTGCTCATATTATTTTCAACCCAAAATGATCTGAGACTCACAATACCGGTGCAGCACGCATATGCATCTCGGAATCCACGTCAGAAGAAGAGGTTTACATGCGTCCTCCTCTAGGATATACCTGTCACGAAAAACAGTGTGTTCCTTCATAAGGCTTTCTATAGTCTCCAATAAAAACCTAGAGCTTAGTTTGCTAAATTTCACAAGACTATCACCACCAAGTTGAATTTCTATTCTTGTGCCATGAATCTTCTCTTTTTATCCAAATAACCGATAATGGTTTCTTTGTATCGCTTCTTTACGTTGATGAAATAATTATGACTGTGGACGACTTTGTTGGAATTCAAGAGCTCAGAAATTTTTGTGAAGTTTTACTCAAACACCTAGTTTTCTTATGATGTCACGAGTAGAATTGATGCACAATAGAAATTAGATGTTGCATGATTGCTTACAAATTTTAATATACTCTGGAAAACAAGAGACGAAGAAAATAATATCAAGAGCATAGGCAATAAAAAAGAAAGAAAACAATTAGAGAAAAAGAATGATAAATAAAGCTTCAGAAGGAATGTGAAAAATGAGATGTGTAAATGTCTTCTAAATAAAAGGATTAAAACGAGAAGAGAATGGTTTTTGGGTTAGAAAATTTGGGACTTGGAAGTAGAGATTTATTAGGTCCAAATACTTCTAATCTACACCAAAGAAACTCTATTGAAAACAGTGAAACAAATAAGGGAAGCACTATAAACTCAAGAGTACTAAATATAAAGCAATCCCATACTTTGTATCATTTGTAGGATTGGAAGGAATGACAATTTTTACAATATCACAACCAAGGTTGTCAAAATCAAGATTTTGCTTCGGATCAAAAGAGAATAGCAAAATCGACAATCGTAAAATCGCAACCAAAATTAAATGATTTTACTCAACTACTTTTGTAGAATCGATATAAGAAATCGTAAAATCGCAATCAAAATAGATGGACTTTACCAAAAAATAATAATAATACTAAATATATGTTATAAATGGTATATAGTCATCAATGACTTAGTTTATAATAAATCGTAAAATCGCAATCAAAATCGATGGATTTTGCCTATTTTGGAATTCTACTATGAATTTAAGTCGTTAAAGGTGGAGAAAGTCGTAAAATCTTGAATTTTTAAGATTTAAGTCGGGATTTCGACAACAATAACAACAAACATCGGGAATCGTTTCCATCATAATGGCAGGTAAGGTTCTAATATTCATATAGTGATCAACAACTCTGGAATGAAGTAAGGAAACACTAGAATTATATTATGCATCTATTTATTAGGACTTTTTCTAATTACACCCTGTATATTTATGGTTACACCCTAAAATGACAAAATAAACCTTTCATAAAATTTGATTTTCAAAAAACTTCTTCCTTCTTTTTTGGTTAACCCCTCTTCCTTAAACTCAATTTAAGTAGTTCATGTAAATTTACTTTAAGCAGGTCATGTAAACTGAGTTTAAGTAGATCATGTAAACTCAATTTAAGCAGGTCATGTAAACTTAGTTTAAGTAGGTCATGTAAATTGAGTTTAAGTGTAAATATCAACCTTTTTCAATGATTCTACGTAATCTTATTTTAAGTATGTATATGTAAACTCAGTTTAAGTAGGTCATGTAAACTCAGTTTAAGTTGGTCATGTCAGTTTAAGTAAGTTATTGTAAACATAATTTAAGTAGGTCATGTTAACTCAATTTAAGTAAGTCATGTAAACTCAGTTTAAGTAGGTTCGTGTAAACTTAGTTTACATGAACCAACTTAAATTGAATTTAAGTTAACCTCAACAATGTAAATTGAAACCGTCGTACAGTGCAGTTGAACAAGAAGAAAAAATCTAAACTAGCAATTATTGAAAAAGAAGAAGAAATTCATTTACTTATATGCAATCGAGTATGGATGAAAGATGTTTTGATTCACTCTTTAATCTTCCATAAAAATTGATTGAACATCATATTGTTTGATCGTCTTTGGGTGAAAGAGAGTCAAACTCAGTAACAATGAATAAAATCAAGGTTTTAAGAAAATTTATATAAAAGGACAATCCTGGTATTATTAAAAACTTTTAAAAAAAATTGTGTGTAACCAGAAATATATGGAGTGAGAATAGAAAAAATCGAGAGAAAAAGTTGGAGCCAAATCCAATCTTCCAAGAATTATTCTCAAGAATGACCATCAAACTATATGAATATATATGAGATTGAACTTTGTATCTTTTCCCACCTACGTCTTAATATTATTGCCTAGATCCGAAATATTTGTTAATTAAGAAATTAAAATATGGAGCTTTTGTCACTTATCCCTGTCTTTGATGTAATTATATGACTCAAAATAAGTTTTTATTTTTATGACAAACACATACATTTCAAAGATTTATATATAAAAATCATATGCTATTAAAAAATATTTTTAGGGGGGAATAACATTCATTATATTATTCTTTTGTCAAAAAAAATACATTTTTTCATATCTCTTTCTTCGCTTAGTCTTCAATAAAAAAATGAGAAAGCCAAAAACTCTTAAAAATATGGAAAATCTACATAAGATAAATGTGTCAGAATCTCAAGTTGTTGGAATGTTGGTGGTGTATATAAAATTTTCTTCACAAATCCCTCCAAGGTTCTCATATTCCCTTCCCAATGAGAAAGTTAGATGTGTTTGAATCTCAAAATTATGGTAGTCCATACTATATATCAAATGCTCCAGAAATATTGGAGAATGAAAATAATTCAGGCATGCGGCTGAAGAAAAACACCGACATGAATGTTGTGTCTCCTGCCAACATTATTCCAACTCCTCTTGTTATCCAAAACTTTCAGCCTCAAATATACCATGCAAGTGTTCAACCGGAGAAGAACAACACTAACATGAGTGCTATGATTCCACCTCTCGGTGTAAATCAAAATATGCAGCCTCAAATCTACAATGCAAGCGTTCAACCTGAGAAGAACAACACTGTAATAAGTACTATAACTCCCACACTCATTGGGTTAATCAATTCACGGTAGATATCAGAATGCATGTTTTGATTAATACCGTGAGTGGGAGTTATAGTCCTCATTACCATGTTGTTCTTCTCTAGTTGAACCCTTGCATTGTAGATTTGAGGCCGCATGTTTTGATTTATACCGGAGGTAAAATCATAGTACTCATGATGGTGTTGTGCTTCTCCGGTTGAACACTTGCAGGGTATATTTGACGCTGAAAGTTTTGGTTAACAACAAGAGAAGTTGGAATAATGTTGGCAGTTGACACAATATTCATGTCGGTGTTTTTCTTCAGCAGACTGCCTAAATTATACAATGGATTAAGATATTAATATGATGGATGTGGAGAAAAATTATCGAAAATACAGAATTCAAAGTAAGGGTGGTCAAACAAACCAGAAAGGTTGAAACATACTTGCACAAGAGTTTTCAAGATCTATTTCCATTAACCAAACAAATTTTTGTTAGATCTTACGAATTCCAAAGAAGGGATTATCTCAACTTCATTACATTATGGATTGATTACAACAAACAAAGTTCAATTGTTAAAGAACCATCTTTAAGAAATTGAAAGAAGTGCATGCAACTTGATCAACTCATTTTAAAGATAGTTTTTTAACAATGAATTTTTTTGTGGTAATCATTCCATAATGTAATGAATTTGAAAAAATCCCTTCTTTTAAATCCATAACATCTAACAAAAAAATTGATTTTTAGAAATTTATGTTGAAACATTCTTGATGTGTTCGACCACCATGACTTCGAATCTTATGTATCTGATAAATTTATCTCCTTTGGATTACCACAAGTTTGAGATCCAAACAAATTTAATAATTTCTTCATTTCAAAGGGAACCAAATCACCTTAGAGGGATTCGTCAAGCAATTTTGATATTCTCTAGAATAACAACTAAGATATGCATATCAATACATGCAACGAAAAATTAATATTAATAAGGTTGAGGATTTCGAATTGATGACATACCTGATACTTTATCGATTCACGTTGTGAGAATAATGATGATTTTTGTGAGATCATCTTCAACTTTGTGTTCACTTACATCTCCATCTATTGATATAAATAGCGGCCCTGAAAGAATGAGAAATTGGTTCGCCTAGAAACATAACATATAATTACTTTTGTTAACTTATCAGATCGAGAATATCGATAGGTCGATGTAGACATCATTAAATCTAACGTAAAATAGATTAAATAAATTCAAATTGAAAATCGAGTTTCTTATGAAGCTTCTAATGAACTGATGCACAATTGAAATTTTATGGTTCATGAATGCTTAATAATTTGAAAATACTCAGAAAATAAGAAATAGAAAATCAAACAATATCAAGAAGAAATTACAATAAAAAATAAAGAACAAAAATGGAGAACAAAGTAGTTATGATTAAACTTTGAGAAGGAATGGGAAAAATGAGATGCAAGAGCTTCTTTTTTATAGATTGAGTAACAAAAGAATATCATGACTTTAGGGTTAGAAAGTCTAGACTTGGGCCTGGCAAACCAAATTCAACAATATATTCTTTATGAAAATTGCTCTTTAGGCCCTTCAATTGCTCATAAACCCCTTCGAAACCCAAAAATGCCCCCTCGGTTCGTAACCTCTGAACCTATCAGATTGTAACTCTCATTCATTGTTTTCTTCTTTTAAAGAAGCTAAACTAACCCCCTCAAATTGGCACCAGAGAGAATCGAACCTGAGACCTTGAAGAAGAGCACACTCCCAGGTCCCAACTCTCATTCATTGTTGTCTAAAGGATAGGGGTTTATGTTCCAATTATTTATTTTTTGAATGCTCGAACCTTACAAACCGATCAGATCTTAGGATCTGATCCTCACCTTTATTTCGGTGAAAAATAGTGTTTTTCCTAAACATTTTAGAAAATTAAATTGTAAGTGTGTCCCGGAAGGAGAGACTTAAGAAGTAAGTTACATGGGCAGCTACAAGAAGGGAAATATCTTCTCTAACATACATGATACAACAATGCATGGAAGGAACACCCCAACCTTAAATGGAGCAAATTTTTTAAACTCAATCCAAGTCAAAGGCCTATTCACAATCAATAACAAAAGAAGCCTTCTCAAGTTGAAGAAACTTTAACTCATTTCACGAAGACCACCCAAACTAACATCTCGCAGTCGCATATGAAAGTACACTACAAGAAAATCGTAGATTCACGCGATTTCTTATCTCGGTTTGAATAGTGGTTCGCATCAATTCAATTTGTTGTTCTGAAATTTGCAATTTATCCTGTGTGTGATTGATTTTGATTAATCAACTCAATTACTCATTTTATATGTTTTAATGTGGAATCTGCTTCTGTTGAACTGATACTTCTGTTTTGTGTCGAAAAAGGAACTGGATTGTTGATATTAGGTGTTGAAAGCCAATGGGTACCTGTGCGGTAAGATAACACTCCTCTCTCAATTTATAGATACATAAGTTTAATATATAATGAATTATTTGATCTTATATTTTCACAATAAATTTATTCGCATCTTTCATTCTTTTACAAATGACATATAGACATGGTTGTATATCTTTGTTCTGTTTGATGTTTTAACCTTTAAGTAAGGACAAAGTGATGTCCATGCCATAGTCACATAATTCGCCGGTTTATTGGAGAACCGCGAATTGGTTCGTGCGAACCAGTTCGCAGTTCGTCGGCGTATTGAGTCGTCGAAATTCGCAGCCACAAACGTACCTGGAGTATTGGCGGAAAATCTGGAAAAATAGATGGAAGAGATAGTTTCTCAAAATGATGATAAAAAGGAGGCAGCCGCTGTTACAACAAGAAGAACTAGTTCTTGAATCTGGGTTTGAAAAGAAAAAAGAACAGCTGCTGTTACAGTCCAAGGAGGGAGGAAGAAGATGACTGGTTTTTGAAATTAGGGTTTTCATTGGGCCTCACAGTATATTGACCTTCTTTTTTAAAGCTTTTCTTTTTCTTCTTTCTCGATAACCAGGAGTTTTTTAGTGACTGTTATTATTGTATCAAAATCTGAACATTAGTAATTGCTCTTTTTTGTAAACGATGCATAGGTATATAAACTAATTTAATGGTTATTGTTAAAAAAAATAACAATAATTAAATTACTTTGTAAATAGCTGTCAACAATAATTAAAAAAATAACAATAATTGAATTACTTTGTAAATGGCAGTCAACGATGCATTTTTACTCTTTTTTTATTTTGGAAAGACTTAATATTTTTGGATGGAATAGATCAAGGGGTGTGTGTTTCTATTGGTTGTTATATCAATTCTGTTTGCATTTGTGCTCTGATTGAACCACGTTGGGCTTTTAATATAATGAATGAATTTTTATTTGCTCTCTAAAATAAATAGTTTTCATTTTCTATTATATTTTTTGTTAATTAAATATTTTTTTATTAGTAACGTACCGATTATTATATTTGAACGTACCATGAACCCAAATAGCGTACTGACTCTGTATACCCCCACGTACCTAGTTTTTTGAAAGTCACGAACCGCGTACCCGAATTCGTACCACGTACTGAAGCGAATGGCGAACCGTGTGACTATGGTCCATGCATTTCTGTGGTAGTAGCTGTTGTTCTAAACATTTGTGCATAAGTTTGTCAATAACAAACAAGTATTCTTCTTGATAAATCGGTGGAACTCCCTACAAGAAAATATCTGTATTGCAATAATGGGTTATCGATTGCAATAATTTCTGATAATTTCTTGTTTTTTGATTTCTTTGCTTAAGGTTTGGAACAACCTGAAGGTATTGCACAAATTTGATTCATTACAGTTTTATTTAATCTCCTAAAATCAACATATTCAAACTATTGCTAGAATTTTTTATTAGTTTTCAGGTACAATATTTTTTTAATAGCTCAAAATAGTATGTTTAATATTCATTGATATAGTATTTGCAATGTAGTAAGTTTAACCTGTATATGATATTATGGTCAAATTAATGTTCCCAAATTGATAATGGTATTCAAATTACATTATGATATTAAGGTAATTTTTAGGTTATATTCATAATAGACAGTATCCCTAGGAATTCAACTCTAAACAGCGACTTCTGATAAGTTAACCATAATATCCTAGGGATACTGTTTAGTCCTGAGATATATGGTGCTTATGTCTGTAGATTACAAAGATATATGTCTATATTGCTTTTGTCTATGTCTGTGTAGTTTATAAAGATGTGTGCCTATATTACTTTTTGCTTTTGTTGTGTTGTGTTGCTGATTTGAGTTTTACTTTTGGGGTGTTATTGTTTTAGATTTTAACTTGAGAATAGGAGAAGAAGATGGACATGGCTATTACACAACACAGATACGAATATTGAGGAGACCTTGGCAGAGTTCCTTGGAAAATTGAGACTAATTTGTGCAATTTGAGAAGGCAAGTTTAAATTACTATGCCATTAGGTCTTTCATTCTATGTTTGAGTAATTCATTTGAAGTTAAGAAATGGTTGATTTGTGCTTTGAATCCATGTCAAGATTATTGTGTGTTCATGTTATTTCATTGTTGCCTTTTCTTATGTTGTTGTTGGCTTTAGTAGTTTGTGTGTTAATGGATAATTGTCTTTCAAGAATCTTAATACTTGCTAGAATGATCTTTCAAGTGATTTTAGTAGAATAATTCCCACCATATGCTAATATGATCTATGCATTATTTAGTGCCTGTTTGGTTGTGCGTTCACAGCCTCCAAACGTGTTTTTTCTTGTCCAAACGTGAGTCTTGCTTTTCCTATAATGTTTGGCAATCTGAAACGTGATTCTGCAAAACGCAGTTAGAAATCCAAGCTTTTGCAATTCTCAACTGTTCAATGACTTGTATAATTACCAAATTAACCACAAGTTCTTCTCCAATTCTCTACACATAAACAATTTTCTTTTTCATTAGCATCACTTCTCTGATATACTTCTTCTCTCTCTCTCTCTAACTGATCTATAATAATTTCACAGATTTGCAGATGAAATAGAAAGAAGAGGGGGAAAAAGCATAATAAATTAAACTTAAAACCAGAAAAATGAATTGAAGATGTATGATTTTGCTTGTGGAACCTCTTGTTCTTCCCTCGAAATCTGACATTAGAGTTCTCACTTTGTTTCAATGGAGAGCCGCTTCAATGTTGCTGTGAATGGTATAGGTTTTTTCTTGTCAAGGAAGACAACATACAATGGGCAATGGATAAAGGCCCAATATTCTGTTTTTTTTTTTTTAAATTGCAGGCATGATATTATTATATATTCATTAGTGAATTTTGCAAATATTTATCGGCTATTAAAATCCGTCATAAAAAACACAGGTCCATAAAAACATATAATTAAGACCCATTTTGGTAATTAGACATCCAAAATCAATTTTAATTTCAAGTATCCAAACAACAACAACTTGAAACAATCACTTTTATATAAGTTTATCCAAACTTAAATCAATTCACAACAAAGTCACTTTTAACTAAAATCAATTCTTTCAAACTCAATTCTATCAAAATCAATTCTTGTCGTTGTCATACCAAACACACACTTAGTTAATCAAATGAATTAGTTTTAATACATTATTTTAATTAATAATATTAGACTTGATGCATTCTTATAGATAGTTTCTGTCAGCTAGATGTAGATTCTATATATCAGCTAAATTCCTATGATTGGAATTTGTTATCACCTCCTCTAGGAAAATAGAATCTAAATCACCCTTCGCTTGAGGACTTACCTAGAAGTATTTCTTTGCCACCCGTCAAAGTGAGAATCATCGTAAAATATATGAATCAACACATGCTATGTAGTTTCACACAATGTCCAGCAATTAAGTATCAATCTCATATTTGATATTCATTATTTTTCAACTGGCTTCTTTTCACGTCGCACTTTAACTTCTCTTAAACTTGCTCTTATTCACCCTATTACTTACTAGGTATCTAACTCGTGCATTGCACGGATTTCATTATAAATTTTTATAAATTTATTGGAAATAACAATTTTGATAGCTCTATTGAATTATTTTTTATTTTAGAAAATGATCATAAAAATGTTTGTAAACTTATGTCAACATCAAGTAAGAGTTATTTGGAAAAAAAAATCAAGTAAGAGAGTTAGTTTCAATTTCAAAGAATTTCTCTAAAGCATCACACGTAAGCACAATAGAGGTATATGAGCAACTCAAAGTTCTATTACAAAGATATATAGATAAAAGATGAAAAACTTCTCTAAAACATGACACATAAGCACAATAGAGGTATATGAACAACTCAAGGTTCTATTACAAAGATATATAGATAGATAAGGGAACATTATTTCTTAGTTTTCTTAGTATGCTTCCTTTTCTATTTTAGTTCTATTTTTTGTCACAAAAATATGACGTGCATTATAGTGATCCTGATTCACAATCATCCTTCAGTGAGAAGCATAGCAGCTCTGAAATAATGCTACGTAACTGGAATTTCAATAACCTTTTTTTTTTCCTTTTTCTTTTGAGGGATTGTGTTTAGCCTCTCTTGATGTTGAATTACTTGTATGAGACCTAATTTGTTATCAATACTATTTTGCATTTCTTGTGGTGTTCAACTTAAGTTTCATATTAATTGATTAGTAGTGATCAGGGTCGGCCCTAGGCATAGGCCAGGAGTGCGACGGCCTAGGGCCCATGCCGTTAGGGGGGCCTAACTTTTTTTTTATGGAGGGGGGTGTATATAGAAATACTGGGTTTTTAGAGGGTTTATATTGTAAAGGTCACTAAAAGGCCTGAATTGTTAACAAAATGAAGAGCTGGGCTCAAGTCTGTTAATGTTTTAGGCCCTTTTGGCAAGATTTGCTATATATACCCTTGTATGACACATATTTCTTTATACACCCTCCCTATAAAAAAATTGATTTTTCTTAATAATTTGCCAAAAAATTTATTATCGAAGAAATTAAAAATATTATTTTGGGCCCTTTATTCCTAATAATGTGCCTCACTAATATTAAAAATATAGGTGATATTTATTATCCAAGAAATTGAGATAATTTTTGTAACGCTCCATTTTTATTTAATTATTTTTAGTTGATGTTTGAGTATTTTTATATGATTTTATATGACTATATTTGACATATATGATTTAGATATGATTTTATGTGAAATATATGACTTGGTATGAATTGTGTGATATTTGGTGTGATGATAATTTATTATATGATTTATGGTGTTGTGTTTTATTTAAATAAATGTTGTTTGATTATTTTATTTATTTAATAAAAAGGTAGAAAATAATATTATTTGGTTTAAAGGGAATTAAGTATAATTATGAGGAATAAGTGGGAGTTAAGGA
Organism: Medicago lupulina; assembly: GCA_958299785.1. Taxonomy (NCBI): domain Eukaryota; kingdom Viridiplantae; phylum Streptophyta; class Magnoliopsida; order Fabales; family Fabaceae; genus Medicago; species Medicago lupulina. The sequence continues at coordinate 22,972,012 of OY283145.1, read as the reverse complement.
AATAAGAGGGGGTTATAGTTTACAATAAAAAGAAAAGGAGAGTCAGAAAGAGTTTTACGTACAATTGAAGAAAAAAAAAGAGAAAGTGAGTTTTTGAGAGAAGAAGAGGAGAAAACCTAGAACCAAGAGAAGAGGCTAGAAGAAGAGAGAAGAACGCAGCTTAATTCAGGAATCATAATCTAAGGTAAGGGTGGGATTCCTTCAATAATATGTATATATAATTTTGATTGTTGATGAAATTGTGTTCTAGGTTTAGGGTTTAGAAAGTTTATGATAATTGATATGATGTGATGAATTGTGTTGTTTAATGCATGTTTCTGTGTTGTTTTGATTGTTATGTTGTATATAGAACCTGTAAATATTGTTCTCTATCAAATTTGGGATTTGGGTAGATGAAATTTGGGTTTTTAAGTGAAAAATAGAGTTTTCCCGAGAGCTACCTTTGACAGCATACCCTGTTCCATGTTGTTGCGTCTTTTGCATCAGTTTCTGTTTCGAACTAGCTTTCGGTGTAAACACGAAAGTTGTAGGTATGAATGTTATCTTTCTAATGCCGTTGGTCTGACGTCAAAATAATTTATAGAACTTAAGTTATGGTCAAATTACTGAACGTAGGTCACAGTGAATTTTTATGAATTTCAGCACAACTTTGTCCGAATTTGAAATGAAAACTGGTATTGATTGGTACATAATTGGTCTTAGGTGTAAACATGAAAGTTGTAGATAATTGAGTTAGCTTTCTAGTGGCACTGGTTTGACTCGAAAATGTTTTGTAAATCTCGAATTATGATAAAAATAGTCCAAGTAGGTCTTCAGAAAATTTTAAGAAAACTTAGCTTAACTAATCCCAAGTTAGTCCAAAACTTATGGTTGGTTTCCCAACTTCAAACTTAAGTATTAGGGATTTAGTCGGAGTGTTTTATGAGTATTTGGCTTATGTTTTATTGATCAACTTGCTTTATTTTTGAAGAATGTTTTGGTTTGATATGGATGTAGTTGATTAACGTATATGTGCTTTCCGGAGATGTGTGATTTAAATATGTGTTATATCAAGATGTGTTGTTTGTAGATGTGTGACTTAAATATGTGCTATATAAAGATGTCATATTTAAATATGTGATATTTGACGATGATGCTATTTAAAGATGTGTATTTGTCGAGTCATCTAAAGATGAGCATTGTTGAGTCTTTACTCGTGTCGTTGCATAGCATAGTCAGCGATGGGGGCTTAATGCCTGACAGGTCCTCTATGACCTTAGCGATGGGGGCTTAATGCCTGACAGGTCCTATTTGACCTTAGCGATGGGGGCTTAATGCCCTGATGGTACCACATGCATGAGGTCTAAGTGTTGCATAGTCGTGTCATGTCGTTTGTGAAGTGATGATGTAATTGTGAAGTGATGATGTAATTTGCAAAGTGATGATGTATTCGTGATGGTATAATTGTGACTTGTTGATGTATTTATGACGTGTTGAAGTATTTGTGATGTTATGATGTACTTGTGAATGTTTGAGATGTTTTCGTTATATGTGATGATTTGTTGATGTTGTTGATATTGTTGTTGTTGATTGTTTATTGTTGTTGTATCTTGCTAAATGTCGTTGATGTTGATAACGTTGCTGTTGCTATATATATATATATATATATATATATATATATATATATATGTATACATACATATATGAACTTGTTGATACTTGTGGTATAATTTGTTGTTGTTTCATCGATTTGATGAATTATATATTATTATTATTGAATGTGTTTCTCACCCCTTCTGTTGGAATTGCCGCCTTGTGGGCAAGTGCAGGTAATGGAGACTTGTAGGATGTCGGCTCAATTGTCCTAGGGCTCTGATACGTAACGGGATGGGAAACGTTGTCTTGATTCTTTCATTCCTTTATGTATCGAATTTTTAAATAATGTTGTTGAACCTTAATTATGTTGGATATCATTTTATTGTTGAGGCCTTTGTGCCAAGATTTTGTTGAAGAAGATTTATTATGTTGAAAGAATTTTTCCGCTACAATTATTTATGAGATTAAAGTTGTTGAAGTTAAATAGTTTTATTTTCTATTTAAATAATTTTGAAAAGTAGTGTGACATGCCCGTATTTGTTGAACTCTGATTATATATTCTTTATTAAACGTTGTTTTGGGAAACAGGGTGTTACAGTTGGTATCAGAGCAGGTCGGTCCGTCCGGCCAAGTAGTAGAGTCGTGTCGAGCCTAGTAGTGTTGTGTGACAGCTTTATACTGTCTTTTGTTGTCCTAATTGTTGTTTGTTGTGTAGAGAACTAAGGTGTTGGAGTCTTATCCAGAATTGTTTGCATGAAGTTCATTTTCGAGGACGAAAATTCTTTAAGTTGGGGAGAGTTGTAACGCTCCATTTTTATTTAATTATTTTTAGTTGATGTTTGAGTATTTTTATATGATTTTATATGACTATATTTGACATATATGATTTAGATATGATTTTATGTGAAATATATGACTTGGTATGAATTGTGTGATATTTGGTGTGATGATAATTTATTATATGATTTATGGTGTTGTGTTTTATTTAAATAAATGTTGTTTGATTATTTTATTTATTTAATAAAAAGGTAGAAAATAATATTATTTGGTTTAAAGGGAATTAAGTATAATTATGAGGAATAAGTGGGAGTTAAGGAAATAAGAGGGGGTTATAGTTTACAATAAAAAGAAAAGGAGAGTCAGAAAGAGTTTTACGTACAATTGAAGAAGAAAAAAAGAGAAAGTGAGTTTTTGAGAGAAGAAGAGGAGAAAACCTAGAACCAAGAGAAGAGGCTAGAAGAAGAGAGAAGAACGCAACTTAATTCAGGAATCATAATCTAAGGTAAGGGTGGGATTCCTTCAATAATATGTATATATAATTTTGATTGTTGATGAAATTGTGTTCTAGGTTTAGGATTTAGAAAGTTTATGATAATTGATATGATGTGATGAATTGTGTTGTTTAATGCATGTTTCTGTGTTGTTTTGATTGTTATGTTGTATATAGAACCTGTAAACATTGTTCTCTATCAAATTTGGGATTTGGGTAGATGAAATTTGGGTTTTTAAGTGAAAAATAGAGTTTTCCCGAGAGCTACCTTTGACAGCATACCCTGTTCCATGTTGTTGCGTCTTTTGCATCAGTTTCTGTTTCGAACTAGCTTTTGGTGTAAACACGAAAGTTGTAGGTATGAATGTTATCTTTCTAATGCCGTTGGTCTGACATCAAAATGATTTATAGAACTTAAGTTATGGTCAAATTACTGAACGTAGGTCATAGTGAATTTTTATGAATTTCAGCACAACTTTGTCCGAATTTGAAACGAAAACTGGTATTGATTGGTACATAACTGGTCTTAGGTGTAAACATGAAAGTTGTAGATAATTGAGTTAGATTTCTAGTGGCACTGGTTTGACTCGAATATGTTTTGTAAATCTCGAGTTATGATAAAAATAATCCAATTAGGTCTTCAGAAAATTTTAAGAAAACTTAGCTTAACTAATCCCAAGTTAGTCCAAAACTTATGGTTGGTTTCCCAACTTCAAACTTAAGTATTAGGGATTTAGTCGGAGTGTTTTATGAGTATTTGGCTTATGTTTTATTGATCAACTTGCTTTATTTTTGAAGAATGTTTTGGTTTGATATGGATGTAGTTGATTAACGTATATGTGCTTTCCGGAGATGTGTGATTTAAATATGTGTTATATCAAGATGTGTTGTTTGTAGATGTGTGACTTAAATATGTGCTATATAAAGATGTCATATTTAAATATGTGATATTTGACGATGATGCTATTTAAAGATGTGTATTTGTCGAGTCATCTAAAGATGAGCATTGTTGAGTCTTTACTCGTGTCGTTGCATTTGAGTCGTGTCGTTGCATAGCATAGTCAGCGATGGGGGCTTAATGCCTGACAGGTCCTCTATGACCTTAGCGATGGGGGCTTAATGCCTGACAGGTCCTATTTGACCTTAGCGATGGGGGCTTAATGCCCTGATGGTACCACATGCATGAGGTCTAAGTGTTGCATAGTCGTGTCGTGTCGTTTGTGAAGTGATGATGTAATTGTGAAGTGATGATGTAATTTGCAAAGTGATGATGTATTCGTGATGGTATAATTGTGACTTGTTGATGTATTTATGACGTGTTGAAGTATTTGTGATGTTATGATGTACTTGTGAATGTTTGAGATGTTTTCGTTATATGTGATGATTTGTTGATGTTGTTGATATTGTTGTTGTTGATTGTTTATTGTTGTTGTATCTTGCTAAATGTCGTTGATGTTGATAACGTTGCTGTTGCTATATATATATATATATATATATGTATACATACATATATGAACTTGTTGATACTTGTGGTATAATTTGTTGTTGTTTCATCAATTTGATGAATTATATATTATTATTATTGAATGTGTTTCTCACCCCTTCTGTTGGAATTGCCGCCTTGTGGGCAAGTGCAGGTAATGGAGACTTGTAGGATGTTGGCTCAATTGTCCTAGGGCTCTGATACGTAACGGGATGGGAAACGTTGTCTTGATTCTTTCATTCCTTTATGTATCGAATTTTTAAATAATGTTGTTGAACCTTAATTATGTTGGATATCATTTTATTGTTGAGGCCTTTGTGCCAAGATTTTGTTGAAGAAGATTTATTATGTTGAAAGAATTTTTCCGCTACAATTATTTATGAGATTAAAGTTGTTGAAGTTAAATAGTTTTATTTTCTATTTAAATAATTTTGAAAAGTAGTGTGACATGCCCGTATTTGTTGAACTCTGATTATATATTCTTTATTAAACGTTGTTTTGGGAAACGGGGTGTTACAATTTTCATAACAAAACAAATTATATTTTAGTTCAAAATGAGCCTACGAAATTAATCTTAATCTTGACTTTCTAATGTTCCCAAAAAAAATAAATTATATCAATATTGTAATGTCAAATTTCTTGAATTGATTGAAAGGATTGCAAAATTGAAATTGATAGTGTAAGAACATGCGAGAGCATTCATGGTCATGAAACTGATTTGAGACGCATTCATTATCATTTTGCAGGAACTATTGTTATTTTCTATGGTATTTTATTTTGTTTTGGTGTCTATAAATATTTGATTTATTTTCAGATGTTGCCTAAAAAAATTATTTGGTAGTGAAAAGCGGGAAAAAAAACAAAATGAAATCTAATAAAATAACAACAATGAGTTAAAAAAAAATTATGACGTATTATATAAGAGGTCATTTTCTCGTATTATGTCTAAGGCCCGTAAAACTCTAGGAACGACCCTGGTAGTGATATAAATGTTTTTTTTTAAAAGGTTTAAAGGTCCTAATCGCAAGGATCCATTAAATATATTTATGTTAATTTTCTGCTGTAGATTTGCTTTGATAAGTTTCAGTTATGATGTTGCAGATTTATTGCGTAATTGCTATGATAAGTCATGGTTATTTTGTTGCGGAAAATTCATTTTGAATGCTTTTTTGCTGCGGATTAACTTAATTATTGCTAGGACTTTTGATTTACTTGCTACGGAATTACTAAGAACTATTTCCCAAAGAAATTTGCCTCTCAATCCATGCTACGGCCGTATCAGTAGGTATTCCCTAGCACATCTCTAGCAAATCGCATTTGCTAGGAGGTCACTGCGAATTAGCTACGGAAATGGGCGTAGCAAATCACATATTTTCTTGTAGTGGTACGTCAAGAAACATCTAAAAAAAAAGAGGCTTCCATTAAAAACCTTGAGACACAAATTGGTCCAGTTGTCACGATGGATGGCGAGAACATCTTGTGGAGCATTTGGTGGCAAAACTTGTGATAATTTAAAGAAAGAGACATGTAACATTTATTTTTTGAAGACGACATGTAACATAATTAAAATGGGAAGTGGAAGTTCTATTCTAGCGAGAAGTAAAAACAATGAGTAAAGGGGAAGAAATTTTTTTAAAACTAATGAAAATCATCTTAGAAACGTGAGTAAAGGGTAATACGAGTTATCGACAACCTTTCTTCAAATATTCATCGTTCATACTTTCATACATTATTTGTTTGACAAATAATGTATGGATGTTAATATTGATTAGTTACAAAATGAACGTTGACGACATGTGACATTAGTATGTTTTATGTAGAAATAATTTATGTATAATACTACTTTTTATAAATAAAATAAACTAGTTGTAATACTAGCCATAAAAAAATTGGCTATATTCATGATGTTAATTTATTTACATTTAGACTAACTATAGACTTAAGCCACAAAACTAGAGATGTGCAAGATCAGCTCGTGAAGATTGCCCCTAATTATAAATACATTGTCACTTAATACATCCTCTCACAGCCAACACTATTGGGTTGTGGTTCGTGGACATAAATGGTGGGTAGCTCGATAGTGGGCTAGTGAGGATTGCCTCTCATTTATAAATATATTGTCACTTAAGCATTATTGGGTTGTGGTTCGTGGACATAAATGGTGGGTGACTCGATAGTGGGCTAGTGAGGATTGCCCCCATTTATAAACACATTGTCACTTAACACATCCCCTCACGACTAGCACTATTGGATTGTGGTTCGTGGACATAAATGGTGGGTGACTCGATAGTGGAAACCTAATAGCAGGTGGCACAATGGATCGTGAAGAGGCTCTGGTACCATATTAGAAATCGTGGTTGAGCCTAATACAAACCCACAAAACCGACTTATGAGATGAGGATTTCCCCCATTTATAAACATGTTGTCAGACCATCTCTTATCCAATATGGGACTCTTAATATCGACAATAAATGAACAATACTCAATTAGCTATATCCATGATGTGTCATCCAAAATATGAAAACAATTCAAATTCTCTAATCATGCATATACTTATACCGCAAATCTTTCAAAACAAAACCAGTTTGAAAAACTACTTATATGAGTTACAAAATATAGAAACTATTGTCTTATTAATAAGTTTCAAAGTTTTATTAATACTACTGAAATTATACTAATCCAAATTAATGTATGACACCATTCTCCTTCACATTTGTTGGAACAAAATGTGTTTAACACTACCTCTTAAGAGTTTTGATCATAACAATGTATTAAAAATTGTCAATTGGATATGCTAATATTTGTTCAAGTGTATAGAACCATAGACAAAAATTTGAGATCATTATTAGGTTCTGGAAGAACAAAAGAGAGCAAAGGAATCAACAAAAAGGAAGCTTTTAGCATCTGAAGAGAAGTGTTCCTGAAGACAAAGTGCTCCTGAAGACAAAGTGCTCCTGAAGTGATGACGTGTCATCAGAAGCAAATTCATCAGAAGCGCCTCATCAGAATCAAGATCACCGGAAGCTGTAGTTCATCAGGAGATGCAAGACTTAAAGCTTCAAAGGTTGTTCAATGAATTTAATCTCGTCTAAGCATTGCAGAAGACTGGAAAAGTGAAGCAACGACTATTTTGAAAGGATTTGAAGGCATTGGATGCTTGTTCTTTGAAGAGCGTTGACAAAGTACAATTGTACAAAGTGTACAACCATTACATCCACTACTCAGTTTTTGTCTCTGCTACAAGACAAGGATAACAGCTCTGCCTGCATTGATGTTCATACATACATAGAATGGATTTGAAATTGATCCTTCGTAAGACAACAACCATATCAGGGAAAAGATCATTGGTGATTGATCAAAGCTTCAAAAGACTCTTATTTTGATGTGCTGGCAATTCACAACGTCTCTTTCACACCTCTATATATAAGAGTGAAGACTTGGAGAATGGCATGACTCTACAACAGTTTTAAAACACCAAACCTCTGCTGAAATTGTTCTGCATCAAAAAGTTCACTTAGAATTTCTTATCAAAGTTCATATCTTAGAAATTCTAGAGTCTTAAGAGTCTGTATCTGATTTGTATTGTGAACACCACTGATTGTATATCAAGTGTTCAACTTCAAACATTTTTCTATGCAATTATGTTAGAGTATAAGTCTCTTGCTTTTGTGCTTGAGCATAGAAGTCTCTTGATTGTGTTCAGGAGCATAGGAAGTCTCTTGCAGTTGTGCTTGAGCATTTGAAGTCTCTTGCTAAGTTTAGCAGTGAGCATTTGTAATCAGATATTACATTATAGTGAACTCTCCTTGGAAGTGCAATAAAGTCTTGTGTCTTTCTTCTTTCTCTCTCTCTCTCTCTCTCTCTCTCTCTCTCTATATATATATATATATATATATATATATATATATATATATATTTTATCCGCTGCATCTAGAATCTGAACATCACTTCAGAAGTTGTACTCTATCTGCTTCTGATCAGTGACTTCAAAAGGAGAAAACGAAGAAAAAGTTAACACAATTCAACCCCCCCTTCTTGTGTTTTTATCACCTTCAACATTTTCCTTTGAATTTTCCCTAGCCTCCACTTTTTCTTCCTCTTGAGTGAATTCTTGTTTATCTTCCTCTTCATTCAATTGAGCTTGCTCCACCTTTGCCTTTTCCTTTGCGTTCTCTTGTGCCTTTTTCTTTGCATTCTCAAGAGATTGAATCAAATTCATCAAGCAAGTTTCAATATCTTCAGCAATTGATTTTGGCATCAAACTTTCAGCAACATATGCAGGTGTTATATTAGTCTCTCCTATTAACTTTTAAATAATTGGAAACAAACCATCATGAGACTCAACATCCCAATAGTTCTTTGCAAGCACTTTGAAAGCTTCATAGCTACAATATGACATTTCAATATGCATATCCATCCTTCCCCTCCTAATAATAGCATGATCAAGCTTATCCACAAAGTTGGTTGTGAAAATTATGATCCTTTCTCCTCCACACGCCGACCAAATTCCATCAATAAAATTCAACAAACCAAAAAGAGTTACTTTATTTTCCTTTATATTAGAGTATTTACCTTTGTTTACATGATCCTTTTTTTCCTTTCTTGTGCCGGTGAGATCAATAGAACAATCAATATCCTCAATCACTATAATTGATTTGCTAGACGTCGCAATCAATAGTCTTTTCAGCTCGTTGTTATCCTTGATAGTAGTTAATTCAATATCATACATGTCGTAGTTCATAAAATTTGCTATAGCAGATATCATGGTAGATTTTCCGGTTCCTGGTGGACCGAAAAGTAAATAACCGCGTTTCCAAGCCTTTCCAACTTTAGCATAGTACTCTTTACCTACCTTGAACTTAACAAGATCTTTTATTATCTCTTCTTTCTTCTTTGGATCCATAGCAAGTGTTTCAAACCTTGCAGGGTGATCAAATGTTATGCAACTCCACTTTCTTTTGTATATCCTCCAATCGTCGCTAGGGTTGTTAGTGTATAGCTTAAGCTTCCTGTTCTTCATTGTAATAGCTTTTCCTTCATCCAACACATGTTGTATGTAAGAGGTAGTGATGAGACCACGATACCTTTTGTGAAAAGTTAGTGTCAAGGAACTTTTCTCATCTAAATCTTTTTGAGAGGTGTGATTAACAACCCACCAAACTTTTACTCCATTGAATTTATCAATGATCTCCTTATTGTCACCCATGGTGAGGACAAGCGGGGTTTGACTATTTTCGACAACTTCCGCATTAAGTCTTTTGGCTCTTTTAGACAATTTCGCACTGAGATATGATTGGATACATGTATTAGCTTCGTTGCGTCTGAGGTACCTTCCCGATATTAAATCGGAGAAGGTTATATGGATGTAAGGGGACATCAAACATATGAATTTTTGCATGTAGTTTGTAACAAATTTATGAAGTTGATGTGAGAAGAATTTTTCAAATATACCAAACAGAACTTTATGCTAGCCATAATTGACCAAAATATTTTCTTTTGGGTAAGTATATTTGATTTTGAGCCTAGTGGTGACCATATTTTCCCCATACCTTACTTTGATATGTTCATTTTTTAAGAGAACTATGTGGTTTGGTTGTTTTATTTTTGGGTTCAATGCTTGTTCTGTTTTTCATTTCATGGGATTTGGTCATGAATATTTATAATTTGACGATTCATAGGGAAATTATTTTTTTGTTACAATCTATATAAAGATTTATTATTTGAGAAAATCTATAAATTGGCTAGAAATTGGAATGAATAGAATGTGAGAGACAAAAGTAATCATGCACTTGAGGCATGTACCTTATTGACCTGCCACATTGCATTTTTTGTATGGTATTTTTCTTAACTATTCATGTTTTCTTTAAACTCATACTTCTATTAGAGTTTGGTATACCTTATATATAACTATAAAAATATATATTTTAAATTAAGAATCATACAAAATTAATCTGTGACCCATGTGCTACTAACGTTGAGTGTATGTACTATGTGCATGCATATATAGGGTGTGTTTACTCTCTCGTTTCTTAACTAGTGTTGAACAGAAAAAAGGATAAAAACAAAGACTAACAAAAAAGTAAGTACAGTGTTTGTTAGCTTGGAGAATGTTTCTTGGGGAATTATTTTGACTGAAGTACAGTGTTTGTTAGTTTGTACCAATAATAAAATAAATTATTTTCCATGGAGTGAGGAGATTTCTTTTAATTTTGTACATTTGTATTTTTAAATATTGATTGGTAAAATCATCTTTAATGGTGAGGTCTTTACCATTTAAGACTTAGTACTTATTAGGTATCCTCAATGAAAAAAATTATTTTGAGGGTCTTTTAAGACTCAGAGTCTTACTTAAGACTTCATTCTTTAGTGGATCTCACAATATTTTTTATTAAAATAATCATTGTACTTTTGCTTTTGTTGAAATGTAAATATTAGTGTTGGACTTTGAGTAAGGACTTAGTTTATTTGATTAATAAATGAATAGGTGAAGTGATCGAAATATAGTTATTTTTTTGTACAAAATCAAATATAGTTTTATATGTTGGATTTAATAAATTAGATGAATATGTTGAGTCAACAAATATACTTTTCTTTTTAATTAAATAAAAAAATTCAATATATGTGTTTGCTTGAGACTTTGGAGTGTTATCTTTTTAAGGTTTTTGATTCGATTCCCTCTGATACAAATTGAGGTGAGTAAGTTTAACTTAAAAAAATAAATATATATTCAAAACCCAAAACCAAAATGGGATGAAATTGTTTAGAAAAATCAAAATAAAAAATTAAAATATCGCCATTCAATACCACTATGACCAACCTTATTCACTTCCACTATGACCACCAATGTGACCACCATCCTGACCTACGTCAATCACTATTCCATTAACCTTTTATCACCATTCCTACCACATCAACTTACCACTACAACCATCCTCAACAAACACTTTGATCATCGTCGACCACCACACCAACCACCACCGATCACCATTTCATCCACCTCTGATCACTTTAACACTCTAACCGTCGCTCTAACCATCGCTGATCATCACTCTATCTATCACTGATCATAAATCTAACCAATATTAACTATCATGTTGACCATCACTACAACGACTGTAATGGTTCAAAATCTTAACAAAACATTGTAATTAGATTCAAATGCTGACCATGAATAATTTTTTTTGTATCGATTTCTAATTGTCTATGGATACAAATCTAACACACTAAGAGGGGAGAAAAGGAGTATTACGGGTCCATTTTACTTCTTGTTGGAACAGGTGCGGAAATTGGAAGATTGAAGGACTAAACACAAGTCTCAATCAAGTAGAACTAATGTTGTGTGAATTGATAAAAGTGAATGTCCCACATTACATAGTTCATTTCACATACCAACAAAGGCTTTTGAGTTATCGAGATGTTTTCTTTCGTTCCCCCTTGGCCTTGTGTTAACAAGTTATTTTTATATTCACCTCCTTTTTATGTCCGTTCAAAATTAAGAATAGTATTAAGAGCATACTTTCTTAGAGAATTTATGTTCCTTCAGAATAAAGAGTATTTTTAAGATCATAATCTCATTTGAGGTATAATGTCCCTTTGAAATTAAGAATGATCTTAAAAGTATATTTTGTTTAATATTTTGGAGAATATAGAGGTTAGAATGGTGGTTGGACCATATTTAAGTGTTGCAGTACCATATTGATATTTTGGAGAAGTTAGAGGTTAAAATGAAGGTAGCACCATATTTTAATGGTCACACTAATATAGTAGAGTGATTATAATACTATGATTAAGTAGTTTAAGTATTAAGTTCGTGTGATTTTAGTAACATATTTGGGGTCTCTAGAACAGATCCTATAATGTTGTAGTGCTCTGAGACAGTTGTAAATGCATTCTTTTAACCTGGAGCCGACATGCAGGGTTGTTCCGATAAAATCTGAGGCCATGTTCAAATATTAAAAATGGCCCTCTATTGTAAAACAAGATTTTTTAAGCAATAGTAATCATCTATTTAAGTTTATAAATAACATCAAAATTGGTCATTCTTATTAAGTAAAAGTAAGTTTGTATGAGAGAAACTATCTAACATGTTGAACTTCACTAACCATTAATTGTTTTAATATTGAAAGTTGTGTTCATAATAAAAAGAAACGCCAAAAACTTAAAAAGAATCATCACTTTGTTTAGTGCAAAATGAGTCTTAAGTATATTGATTGTTGTTGCTTAAAAAAAGTGTCTTTGCTATCTAAATAGTGACAAACTACTACTAATATCGGAAAAAATAATAGAGCATGTATGATTAAACTTAAAACAATAAAAGATACTAATATTGGGATTGAACCTGAAGACCAAAGACACAAGTGCATTCTATTTTAGCACTAAACTATTACAAAATGTCTATTGATTCTTTATATTTTATTATATATACCTAACACTTTTTGGAGCTATATTAAAAAAAAATAAAAATGAGGCTCTTAAGATTGTGAGGCCCAGCACCGTACTCACCTAACACTTATTAAGGTTCAGGGCCTTCCCATATGGTTGATACTATGCTTGTGTGTGTTTATATATAGACATTGCCATAAAACGTCTTAAAAAGAATAATTTAATTATAATTCAACCTAACAACAACTTCAATTGCTTGAAATTCTTTTTTTATATAGATTTTAAAAATATAAAATGCAACGGTATGAAAATCCCTAAACAACAATTCTCAAAAAAGGACAATAGATAATTTAACATAAAAAAGATGAATGAAATTTAATTTTTTTTAAGATAAATAAATATACATATTCTATAGGGTTATATTAACTTGTGTAGGCACATGTTACGGATTCTATAAATGATAAATATTTATTACAAAATATTAATTTTCAATCTCTAAAAAGATAAATAAATTAACATAATTTTCTAAACAAAATTTCAACTTTAGCTTCTTAATTCCTTAGAAAAAATTTAGGTTTCTTAAAATTGTATGCCCTTAAAATGTGGGAAAGTTTTGACCCTAGCTAAGCTTGTAACTTTACACGTATGTATATACCGACATGGATCTGAATCTACGTGTATCATGTATTGTTTTCGTATTTTTGTATTAATTAATAATAACCATGACGGGTTAACAATTTCAATTGTATAAGAGAAGAGGCTCAAGAAAAAGAGAGCGTATTGCAGACCAACAAAAGAAATTAACACAATACTACGTTCTTTGCTACTGGAATCTAAAGAGAAGGTATGATTTTAATTAATTATCTTCATCCTTTTCATCATCATCATAGTTAACATAATCCTTTTGTTGATTGATTAACATGTTTCAGAATATTTTTCCATTCTTAATTTTGAAAGTTATAATATTGGGTTTTTTCTTTTTTACAAATATTGGGTTTACTTCATCCTTACCAAACTGGTTTATAAATGATAGGTGGTCACAACTGATAAACTCTAATATCATATTAGATAAATATTAAATTTAATTCTTCCTAACAAAATATATTCTAGTTGGTTAGAATTAATTAAACTACTAAGAAGTTAGTTATACTTATATAGTGTATAAGTCTTATTTTATACTTTGATGTAATCACTTCTTCCATTCTATTAATACAATATTCAGTTTCAGTTTGAGCCATCTCTCTTTTAATGGGCTCTACCATTGTTTCTAAGAAAAGCAACCAATTAAGTACTTTATATTTTTCACTAAGAAAATGCTTTGTTTTGAGATGCATTTCGAAGTTGATTGAGAATTAGTTCATCAAGGCTGTCATTTTCTTAATTAACTTACGTATGAATGGGTAGCTTTGCCTATTAATTTTTACTCTTCTTTTGATATGTTTGTATATTAAGCATTTTCCTTTTAATATGGGCGATGTTATATCTTTAGAAAAATAACATCAATAATTTTTTAAGAATAAAAAACAACCAATCACAATGCACTATTTGTCACAATTCAATGAAGTATGGCTGAAAAATAAGAAGTGATCAAATAAATCATGTAATTAAAATTTGTCACTTGTGTCTTGAAAACTTCTTGATTCTATTTTTCTAAAGAAATAGCATTTTCCTTTTAATATTTGTATTCCTCTTTTGGTATAATTTAGTGGTAAGATTGTATTTTCGTAATTTCAAGGCAAAAAGTTGAATTTTTCGAGTATAGTTATAAAATGGTTATGAAATGGTCGTTAGTGTCAAAATTTAATTGATAATAGTTTCTCGATTCTCAATTTTTTTTTAGATATTAAAATACCTTTTATATATATATATATATATATATATATATATATATATATATATATATATATATATTTGGCCATCCAAACAAGTCTACTTGTAAAAATGAATAGAAATTGTAAAGTAAAAAAATAATAATTACCTGACTTATATATTTATTCGTCTTGTTTTGACATTTTACAGCTTAACTTTAGAAAAAGCTTGGTGAGCAATGAAAATTGTCAGTTCAAGACTCAAAAATAAAATTCACGGTAAGTTTCTTGCAAATAATATGATTTTTTACATTGAAACATATATTTAACAATTTTCTTTTTAGAGAGAAACATATATTTAACAATTGTTTATATTGAAATATGGTTAGTCTATATAATACAATAGTAATTATTGATGAGTTTTATTTATTAAAGTGTTGTCAATCGTAATATAATATGACATAATTGATTTTTTTAGTTAAATAGTATAGTGATTGAAGCTCAACCATTTTAAATAGGAAGAGGTATGATGTTCATAGTTCAAACTTTGACTCATATATATTTATGCATGAGTTAAGTTCACGAGATATATTACTGGTTGTATATTAAAACCACCGTCCAATTTATATATTCCACCGCATAATAAATTGGTAGTATTATCTGTATCCAAAAACAAAATGATAAGATTATCCATAACACGTAACGAGGACCATATAATTTGAATATCAAATTTTGGTCCATAACGAGGATGTCTTCTATATGCATGACAAACCAGATTAGTTACAGTATATAATAAATTCCCTATCTTTTCAACATGACACCTGAACCCACATCTACCTTCACAAAATCTAACTGACCCAAACAATTTGTTCACTTTTTAAATTAGGATTTTGGAACAATATAAAAAGAAAAAAGCTGATCAAAAGTACTCCTAGATCCTTAATAGGTGCAACTATATGAATATTGCATGTAGCTAGCTAGCTCATAAGTGGAAAATAATTGGATAAATAAATATGAAGGTGACATGAAATAATGTGTGTGAAAGCTTCACATCTCAACATGAAGCATATTGTGTGATCAAGCTTATAATGAGTTGTTTGCTTGTTTGGTAGCAACAATTGGGTCCATATAATGTGTTGTACATTTTAATTCCCTCAAATCATGCAATCTATCAAAACTATGGTAAAGAATATTTTCATGTTATGTCGGATGTTATGTACAGCTATCTATTTCATGGAATCACGATTTCTATGATGATTTTTTTTATATACAAATTGTGAAACCAACTAATTGACAACTTTGATTAAATAAAATAAATAAATAAATAAAATAATTGACACTACAACCTACCTTGCGGTTTGGGTTGGGGTCTAAATAAGCTCTTAGAACTTGCAAGGCACCCAAATCAACAGTTGCTTTCAAGTAATGATAGTGGATAAAGATTGTCTACAACTTGTAAATATATTTTAAAATATATCTTCTTTTCTTTTTAGAGAAAAATATATCTTATTTAATGTGACCATTTTTAATACGTCTTTTCTATATTCAATTTAGAACATAACCTAGTACTCTTATAATAGGTGGTCGGGCAAATATTTAAATAGATTTTGATAACATATTAAAATTTAAAATTAAGGTTGTATGAAGGCATTGATCTAAAAAAGTATATTGACTAGTGGGAGCGGATATCATACACTATAAAGTTTTATAAAAAATTGAAAATAAATTGCATAAACAATACAAAAATAACACTCTGTAAAAGAAATACAAAAATAACATCTTTATACCTAAAATTTAAAAATATTTCACCATCTATAATTATGATTGCTTTATCTTACAAGGGTTCAAACCCCGGACATTCCACTTATTCACCTTTCAAATGAATTTCTCTAACCGTTAAGCTACTTGACAATATATATATATATATATATATATATATATATATATATATATATATATATATATATATATAGAGAGAGAGAGAGAGAGTTTAAGCAAGCTAGAGGACTCCGCCGCCACACTTGGTAATCGAAATCGAAAATAGCATATTTCGATTTCAACCACGTACCAAAATGACTGAAGCTTTACCCTTTCGCTTAGCACCAACAAGTTATTCTCTTTTCTTTGAAAAATTCTATCATTCCAAGCTTTCCAGATAGTCCAGACAACTGCCAACCATACCATGTCCATGGATTCAGTCGATTTCTTTGAGAAGCCCCGCAACCCACCAATCAACTATACAGTTGGTCTTTCAGAGAAAAAAAATACGATTGGATCTTTGATTCTTCAGAAAATTCATCACAAAGAAACCTTTCAATCGTTATAATTGTATTTTACAAATTCAAATCAAGGTCGACGATAAATAAATCATTAATGCGTGCTATTTTTGTTTCTACCAATATTTTCAAAAACAAAATTGTTTTTTTTTAAGAAGCACAAAAACAAAATTGTTAGTGCAACATATACCACCAATTTATCAATAGAAGAGAACAATAAGAGAGGAAATTGGACATACTTATCAATACAGGCATTATCTTCTCTATGCATATTAAGGGGAAAAAGAAAATCATAGATCTATCTATTATGACAAATAAGCTTTCGTGACAAAATTGTATGGAACATATAACATCACATGCATGCATTAGATCCCGGATTAATATAATTCAGCTTGCCACCTGAACAGGTGGCTATGCATGTGTTTGAATGTGAATACAAGTATGTTGGTAGATTTTTATTTTATATAATTCATCAAACCTTTTTGGTATTATTTTCTTTGATAGATTTTTCTTATTATTTTCATTCACTTATCGTCCGGTCATGGTATGTTGCTATAAGAATGAGTCATCATATTATTATTATTAGCTAGATTATCTTTCTTTTTTTTTTTACATGCTAGCTTAGCATTTGTTCTAATAATAACGAAAATAAGTCATTATTTCACTAAGTAGTGTCGACTAGATCAATCTCCGTTTTACTATAATTTTTGAGTAACTTTATAAAAGATTTTAAAGGGTTACAAGAATGAGTCTTCAAACCTAATTCTATCCAAATACCCGATTTTCTTCCCATGACCAAGAGACTCAATTCTAATAGTGTTTCTCTAAGGTTAATCAATGGTGACTCAATCCCAACGCTAGCGTTTGTTGTCAAGAGAAAACTCTACAAACTTTGGTTTTGTTGTTGGCTTCTAAACCCTTGTTTTTCTACTCTCTCTCTACTCATCTCTCTCTCAAGGTTTACATCTGATACAATGTCTGTATTTATAGAGAAATATAACTCGTAAATTTAGAATGGATATCACGCTGAAGATACGTTTCTTTTTTTTCCTCCTTCAGCGCAAAATATTTGCATCAAATACTCCCTTTAAAAATATATTTGTATCAAATCTTCCTTTCTTACGGTAAATAAATATATTTATTGTTCATAAATATATTTTCAGCCCAAAATATATTTGAAACAAATCTTTTATATTTTTAGCAACAATATTCTTCATCCATCAAATTTTGAGTCAATTTCAACATTTCTCCACCATGACTCAAAATTAGTGATGATGCAAATTTAACCATCAATCACCTTGTTGTTCTCTCCATGCTTTAACTTCCTTCCTTCCAAGTACACCAACTAGCTCCACAAGCTTCCACCCAACCTCATCAACCATCGGAATGTCTTCCGCCTTCTTGAATACCCTTGTATCCAACGACACCAATAATTTTAGGTAGTTCAACAAGTCTACACCATAACTCTCTTCAGTGCCGAGAGGGATCAAATATGTCCTCCTGAAGATTCACTTGCTTCCAATTACCCTTGGTCTTTTCTGGTAATCCCACAAGCCATGTTATACATTCTTAAAACTCCGGAATGTCTTCCGTCTTCTTGAAGAATTCCCTTGCTCACAACTAGATCCTAGCATCCAAGGTCTCCATAGTCGTATCATTCTCGGTGTCATCAACTCCACCTCAAGATGAGCTTTCTCTACCTCAACTTCCAAATGAGTACACATACTATGTCTTTCACCTTGCAACTCCACCTCAAAGGTTGATCATGAGTATTCTTACCTCTGCCTCTTTAGACTGACCATGAGTATTCTTCTCATCGCCTCTCCTGGCTGATGTTGAGTGTTTAACGTCTCTCGAAATGACTACCGCTCTACATGGCATCATTCCCAAGATGAGAAACATCACCCTCTTCATCTCCCCAAGGAGACACCACCAAAGCACATGCATCCTCAAGATACATCTCAATGTTCTCCAAATGCATCATCAAGGATTCTGTTGAACTCTGTAAGGTGCTCCATGATGGTCTTTGACTCCACCATCTTGAATTAGTAGAGTTTTTGCATTAGGAATTGACTATGAGCCAAAGATTTAGTCATATACAACGAGTCCAACTTTAACCACATAGATGTCGTGGTTGGTTCTTTCGCGACTTCCCTCAAAACTTTATCCCCATGGCACAAGACAATGGTACTCCTAGCCTTTTCCACCATCTCGGTCTTCTCTGCTTGTGACATTGTGATCGGTAACGCACCTTCACCCTACAAATCTTGTGCACACTTTTGTTGTATCAAAATTGCTTCCATCTTGACTTTCCATGACCCAAAATCAATACTTCCAGTGAACTTCTCAATATCCCACTTGGAACCACGGTACTTGATTATCGTTTGATCCTTGCCCCACGGTGGGCACCAATTGTTGTGAATTCGTTAAAAATCACACCAATAAAAATATGATGTGTTGAGAAAATTAATCAAGCAACCAAAACAATGTGGGTGACAGTTATACACACAAGCAAAAGATATAATAACAAAGGAAAGAGAGAGAGAGAGAGAGAGAGAGAGAGAGATACATAGAGAGAGAGAGAGGGAGAGCAAACGAAAATTTGTTTACACAGTTCGGTCCAATACTAACCTACTCTGGGGGAGAGAGCAGCTCTCAGTTCCACTATAATTTTTTAGTAACTTTACAAAAGATTCCAAAGGGTTACATGAATTAGTCTGCAAACCTAATTTTACCGAAAGACCCAAATAACCTTAGTGTTTGTTGTTGGCTTCTCTCTCTCCCTCTCCCTCTCTCTCTCTCTCTTATTTTTCTCTCTCTCTCTCTCTCTCTCTCTCTCTATATATATATATATATATATATATATATATATATATATATATATATATAAATTTGGAATGGAAATCACGCTGAAGATACATTTCTTTTTCTTTTCCTCTTTCAGCACAAAATATGTTTGCATCAAATATTCCCTTTAAAAATATATTTATATCAAATCTTCCTTCATACGATACAAAAATATATTTATTGTCCATAAATATATTTTCAGCACAAAATATATTTGAAACAAATCACAAAACCGAACAAACACTGTAACAAGTGGAAAAGCAAAACAATGCGCACTAATACAATAAAATCATGAAAGAAAACTTTAATATATGTAAAAACCACTTATATAAATAAAAGTTAATCAGAAAAACGATTAACAGAGATGAATTTAGGTAAACAAATTGGCTCTAAATGACAATAGTAATAATAATAATAATAATTTTTTTTTTAAACCATAAGGAGAGGGACAGTAAAGTGTCGCACCCTCAAAATATAAATATTAAGAGAAACATAAAAGGAAATACAAAGGAGGGGGACATAAACCAAACCTCCTAGAAATTGATAACCCTAAAATTAGGCATACCAAGTCTATTCTTAACATAACATTCTCTAATAAACAAGGGTACATATGTCCAAACAGTTAAACCATTAGCATTCAGTCCCCATGCTGCCAAGCTATCAGCACACTGATTCCCTTCTTTGTATATGTGTGTTACAATGAAGTTCATGTTGTCCAGCATTCCGTTTGCAATTTCTCCACCTATTTCTCAAACCACATGGAATAAGTGTCATGGATTTAAATGCCAAAACTACCAAAGCTGAGTCCATTTCAATCCACAAATTCCTCCAATTTCTTTGGTCCGCGATCTCAATTGCTCTAAGAAATCCTGAGAGCTCAGCATGGAATGTCGTTCCTCCGCCTATATTTTCAGCAAAGGCTAGCTTAAAAACAACTTCAGAATCTCTAAATATTCCCCCACATGAGGAGGTATTGGGAGTTGAAGCACCATCAGTATTGCACTTCAACCAATTTTGATATGGTGGTTGCCAAATTATTTCTTTGATGACTAGCGCCTTTGGAGCGTGAATCTTGACATTACACTTCTTTAGAATGATCAAGTCCCCGACTGTGGAGTTGGACGTTTTGAGTGTATTGTTTCATGTTAAAGAGACTGCAGCAATGATATTATTGATTGCTGTTCTCTAGTTGAAAGGATTCCCTTGAAATCTAAATTGGTTCCTTGCAAACCAAATGGTACTCGGGATATTTATAATTGCAGCTAGAACCACCACTTTGCATTGTTGAGACCAAGATCTATCACACAGTGTACATATGTCCTCCATGGATTGAAAGTGTAGACGTCTATTAAGGACTGATGCCAACCAACACCATAAATTAAATGCAAAATTACACTAAAAAAAATATGAAATGAAGTTTCTGAGTGCATTGAACATAAAGAGCACATAGATGGAAGATTACATCCCCTTTCCATTAGCTTTTCATCAGTGGGAACCTTATCATGCATTAATCTCCAAGCAAGCAAAGATTTGGATGGGGGGATATCATTGCACCAAATTGTAAAGGCCCAATGCTTCCTTGTGCCTGGAGTTTTCTTGAAAGCATACGCATCTTTGAGGGTTAAGTGGTCATTTTCTGTATGCTTCCATATTAATTGATCCTTTAAATCTTAAACTGGAATGATTACTTTGAACACAAGTGATATCAATTTGGGATATAAAACTAACAGATCAAGAGGAATATTCTAGTGATTACCTGCAATATAATCACTAACAATCTGAGGTAGATGATTTGTGTCAATATTCAAAGCTGATACTAATGGAACTCCACACCAACTGTCAATATTCAAAGCTAATACAAATGAGCTAGGTTGAGTGTTCTTTGATCATCAAGAATTATGCTTTAATGCTAGAACAAATATATGAGAAAATATGATACCTTATTGCTCTTCTTGATTGCTCTACTCTTTAACAGTGTTGCCTAGTCTTCATCTGAATTTCACATTTCCCAACAAAGCTTGAGATTGAATGCTTCATTCAAACATATCAGGGATCTTATCCCTAAACCACCTTTCTCATAAGGATTACAAATCTTTTCCATGCAACAGTTACTGGTTTCCTTTTTGAAGTGTCTCCACTCCAGATGAAATTTTTGATGCACCTCTCCATATCTCTCAAAAGAGAAACTAGCCAGAAATGTATTGCAAAAGTATGAGTCAACATGCTAGTAACAACTGACTTTACAAGTTGTACTCTTCCTGCAATTGACAATAAAGATGTTTTCAAGGCTGATAATTTGGACTTCACCTTATCTGTTATAGGTTGCAAATAGCAAGCTTTTGGTTTCCCCTTGAAAATAGGAACCCTCAAATAATTGAATGGTAATGTTCCAATTGTGAAACCAAGAAGGTTGATGATGTTTTGGAGTTTAGTTGGTGAGATTCCACCTAAATAAATTGTTGATTTCCTGCAGCTTATCACTTGACCAACACTATTAGCATACTTTGTAAACAAATCTCTTAGAGCTTCAAGACTTTCCAGATTTCCTTTGCAATATATCATTATATCATTTGCATAAAAACAGTGAGATGGCACTTGAATGTTCCTATAACTTGTGATTAGCTTCACCTTACCATCTTCAACCAGCTTGTTTATCCCCCTACTAAGTGCTTCTTCTGCCGGGAAAAACAAAAGAGGAGATAAAGGATCTCCCTGCCTAACCCCCTTTGAAAAAGAAAAGTATCCCTGTTGGGCTCTATTGATTGAAATTGATAATGTTGCTGAAGCTATAATTGTCTTTATCTAGTTACAGAAAGTATCATTAAAACTAAAACAACTTAAGACTTTCAACAGGAAGTTCCAATCTAAAGTATCAAAGGCTTTGGTAATATCAATTTTTAAAGCAATGTTCCCTGCATATGACTTCTTATGGAGAAGATTAATAGCTTCTGAGGCTAAACAAAGACAATCTTTTATACTTCTTCCCTGAATATAACCTTTTTGGTTCTTTGAGCTAATTGTAGGAAGAATTTGCGCTAACCTGTCAGCAATGATCTTTGGAATGACTTTAAATTTGAAGTTGGCCATTGCAATTGGTCTGAATTGCTCTATTGTGTCAGCATTGTTAGCTTTTGGAATGAGAATTAAGATGTTGGCATTGTAGTTTGGAAGTAACCATCCAGATGTAAAAAATTGTAATACAACATCAATCACTTCTTTTTGAACAATATTCCAATATGTTTGGAAGAAAAAGGCCCCAAACCCATCTGGCCCTGGTGCACTCTCTTTGTTCAAGCTAAACACTGCATTTTTGATTTCATCATGGCTTGGTAACATAGTTAGCATAACATTGATGTTTTCCCCAACAAGTTGAGGTATGACCTCCTCCACCAGCATCTGATCGTGCAAAAAAGGGTTAGTACCAAATAAATTCATAAAATAATTCACAACATGATTGGAAATCTCTTGCGGATCACTAATAATATTCTCTCCATCTCTCAGTGTATTTATGAGTTTCGTTTTACTTTTAATTTTTGAGATTTTATGAAAAAAAGAAGTATTCTTATCACCCTCTAAATGCCAAGATAATCTAGCTTTTTCCTGCCAATAACACTCTTGTCTCTCTAAAGTTGTGTTTAATTCACACTGAGCCATCTTCTCTTGGTTTAAAAGGTTATCTGAACGGTTGGTCAATTGGATTTGGTTTTTGATTGCATGAAGGTTTTGTTCAGCTTGCTTGACATACTGATGCACATTGCCAAACACATTCACATTCCAGCTTTTCAATCTATCTTTCAACAATTTCAGCTTCTTTGTAAGAATATACATTGGACATCCCACCACTCTGGTTTGCCAACTATTAGAAATGAGATCCTTGCATTTCTCATGCATTGACCACATCTGTAAGAACTTGAAGGATGAGGAAAAAGTACCTTAGTTGTTTTAAATTCAAGAAGAAGAGGATAATGGTCAGAGGTGAGCCTAATTAAAGTTGAACAAGATGTTGTGCTACACGCATCTAACCAATCCTGATTGCATATAGACCTGTCCAGTCTTCTTTGAGTGAATCTTCTTCCCTTTCTGCCATTTTTCCATGTGAAAAGAGCGCCCTTTGTTGGTAAATGTAATAAATCATAGGTATATGTCCATGCTTGAAAATCTTGCATGGGAGTTCTAGAAGGAGAACAGTTGCCCTGATGTTCATAAGCTCCCAATATTGTGTTAAAATCCTCGATCATATTCCAAGGAAGGTTGAACTGACTCAACAAATTACCAAGAGTATTCCACAACTGCCTTCTTTTCAAGTAACAAGTTGATGCATATATTGCTGCCATTGCAAGTTCCTTACCATTATCAAAGATAGAGAAGGAAACATGTTGATCATAAATTTGGATTATGTTAGGGTTAAGGTGGGTTAGACACAAACAACAGAGATTAAGTATGTTGTTTTCTCTTACATTCATAGCAAATAGTTTGTAATTTTGTCTAAGGAACCAATTTCTAGGTAAGTCTTCAAATCTCATCCAAGGCTCTGCAATGAGGATTATATCATGTTTGTTGTTTTGTATTAGGTTTTTGAGTGCCAATCTTGTAGGTTGATTGGCTAAGTCTCTTAGGTTCCAGTATAGGGTCTTCATCTAAAAGGTTTGGGGTGTGCAACCTTTGATCTGGTAGAGTAAAGGTTAGAAGATGTAGGTTCTGTTTTATGTTGTATTTGTTTTGGCTTTGGTTTCTGGCGTGTTCCAAGCTTGAAAGGAGGGTTGTCTAGGGTTTGTGCTTGAATTCACCTCTCCCATTTGTGTTGCATCCACAAATTCAGAGTCTTGTGATGAATTCTCCTCCCCTTCATTTTCAACATTTTCCACCAATTGGTCTTCTAGAGCACTAAACCGGTTATTGTTCTCAATTGGTTCCACCTCTTGCAAGATGGGGGTTTTATTTTTACTTTGAGCATAATTTTCCTGTCTTTCTAATTCTGCATCAATCTCTCTTTGCAGCCTCTCTTCTGGAGTTTTAGGTGCATTAGTAACATGTGCGCCTTCAACTTCATTTTGAGCTTTCCCCTGCAATCCTCTGCCATCCCTGGTTTGTACGTAGACTGGTTTAGGGTTTTTTACCTTGTTCCTCTTATTTTCTACATCCTTCTTGGCAACTGTCTCTTTCACCAGAACTTCATTTTCTTCACAATTTAGCTTTTTACAAATCTCCACATAATGACCCAAAGACTTACAGTTCGTGCAATAATATGGTAAATTCTCGTATTCAACATCCACAAAGAATGCGTACCCCTTTGTTTCCACCAACAATTTGTACCTTGTTGTTTGTGAAACATACATGTCCACTTAAACAATAACGTAGTGTCCAAAAGTTCTTTCAATTCTGGGCTTGGCTGTTGTTGCATCAGGACAAATAGGAGACCCTAAGCTACCAGCAATCGTAAAAAGAATGTTTTGTACCCAATACTCTTGAGACAAACCATAAAGTCTAACCCAAACTTGTGCAAAAGTATTACGCTGATTTTTAGGGCTAAAATCTTTCAACCAAGCGAAAAGTTTAAGAATACCTGGGCTCAGATTCCATGATGCAATCGATCTCACCCTCTTGACATCCTCCAGTGAAGTAATGATGAATTCATAATATCCCTTTCCCAGTGATGTGATTCCCCACTGTGACAAATTCTTCTAGTATTGTGAAAGCTTCTTCTTCAAGTCAAAAACTGTTAGTGGTGTTGCGCCTTTGGGCCAGATGATCCTCCCATGGAGATTTAGCTTGCATGCGTCTGTACTAGCTTCGTATTCATGTTCTGGAATCTTGATTGAAAGCTTGTCCCCTTTGATTACCGGTTGAGGGGGCTGCGAGTTTGGGATTCTACAAACATTTGAAACAGCTTGTGCGAAAGTTTTGTTGATTTTCGTTTGGTTGATGGTTGTTTTGATAGGTGTAGGTGAATCATCCAAACATTTTCAAGGTATCAGAAAAGAACCCATGAGAAATGGAGGTTGATTGGCTTAGGCGGTGGTGCAAAGATGGTTTACTTTTAGGTTAAGCAAAAAGATGGTGAACAGTGTAAATGCTCCACAGCTTCTCTCTCTAACCAATAATAATAATAATAATAATAATAATAATAATAATAATAATAATAATAAGGCTAAATTGCATTTTTTGTCCCTTAACTATTTAGGTAGTATCGCTTTGGTCCCTCAATTAAAATTCGATTTATTTTGGTCCCTTAACTTCTCTTCGTAACACATTTTGGTCCTTTCCGTTAGTTTTAATTCAAAAACGTTAGGTTTTCTTCATATTCTTCTCTTCTTTTTCATCTTCATATCATCTCCATCAACCTTCAACAACAAGAATCCCAGAAAAATTCCATAAGAAAATGAAGAAAACCTAACGTTTTTTAATTAAAACTAACCGAAAGGACCAAAATGTGTAACAGAGAGAAGTTAAGGGACCAAAATAAATCGAATTTTAATTAAGAAACCAAAACGATACTACCTAAATAGTTAAGGGACCAAAAATGCAATTTAGCCTAATAATAGTAATAATAATAATAAGGCTTATTTGATCCGATGGTCCCCTAAATAATTTCAAGTTTTTATTTTGGTCCCACAATTAATAAAACGTAAGTTTTTGGTCCTTATAAAATTGGGACCTTTTAAGTTTAGTTCTTACTTAATTTTAATAATTCTTTTAGTCCCTAAAAAAAATTTCTGCACTATGTATTAGTCCCTACTCAATTCAAATTTGTTTAATTTACGCTTAAACTCTTGAGTTTTTGAACAATTTTTTCCATACGTGTTAAGAACATTATTAAAGGTTCCTATGCAAAAAATTGTCGCAAAATTTGATTTCTACGTTTAGATTTTGTTATTTTTATCTATAAATTTTTTTGTTTTAAAAAATTCATATTTAATTCATTTCATGTTAAAATTTTCTAAATTTTAGTAAATGAACCTTTCATAGTGTTCTAAACTTGTCTAAAAAAATCGTACAAAATTTTAAGAGTTTAAGGGTAATTAAACAAACTTTGTTTTAGTAGGGACTAGAATTAGAAGTAATATTATTCTGTAGGGACTAAAAAAACTATTAAAATTAAGTAAGTACTAAACTTAGAAGTTTCGAATTTTACAGGGACCAAAAATATATTTAACCCTTTAAAGAAAACAGGGAGTTTAGAAAGATTTTGGATTGGTTTTTTTGTTATTCCAATTATGCCCTAAAACATATTTGTTATATTATTGTTGTCATTGAAATATATAAATATGATTTGTTGAATTTTTTGGTGTAAATCGAGTATCCTCCGCGCGCAACTGCATAGACTAATCCTTCGAGCATTATGGGACCCAAATGGGCGGCAGACTCTCCCTAAAAGTTTTAACGTTGCTGCATGTCCAAGGCTGGATTCGAACTCAGGATCTTGGTTAAGCGTTAAAATGATTTGTTGAATTTGTTACCTATAATTTTTTATTTATAAAAAAAATTATTTAAAATATCGTTTGTAATTTACAACTCTTCAAGTCTCTCAATATTTTTCCCTCGAATCTCTTTCTATGAGTGAGGACGAGTCTAACTTTTGCTTCAATTGTTTGTTGAAGCTCCAAGTCTCTCAAGTGCATTAAATGCATCTTGGTCGGCAAATGAAGCAATGTACTTAAAAACTTTGACATTAAGCACTAAGAAGAAATGTCTTCTTCAAATGTCTGCACCGGCAGCACCGCAGTTTGAAAACTGTATACGTATCCTTTTGCTGGACATGCTTCCAGGTCCCACATATTTAGCTGTAGAAAATATTCGTTATTATGGAAATACTTCTTTGTTTAATGTTTGTTTTTGAAAATGTTATAGTGATGCTAATGAGTGAAACAAGAGTGAAACACACTAATAAAAGAAGTAAATGTCAATCGACAACTGTCATCGGTTAATATCTCTCGGCAGTTAACTGTCGATAAGGTTATATTGATAAATTACTAGTATTTTCTAGCATTGAGTGAAGTGTGAACAAATATATATCAATATTGTTCTTTTTTAATTATGTTAATTTGAGTTTTTACTTTAGTTGTCTCTTTTGTGGTTTGGACGAGATGATCACATTCTTTCACAAGAGTCAAGACCCAAAACTTCCACTCTTATCCTTGTCCCTTTCAATTCATCCCACTTATTCAAGATCCAAAACCTTTGATGTTATTCTTTTTGTATCCTTTAGTTGGTGGTGAGTATTGCAATTCTAGCACCTAGTGACCACCCACGCTGATTCCAAATATGTGTCGACCTTTGTCTCTATCCCCTTTTAAAATCTATGTATTTGTGTCTATTTTGTTTTTCTTGACAGTTTTAATATGATGGGTGAATTGTTTGTTGTCTTTTAATCCATCCATATGTTGTTAAAGAAGATCTGAACATGAATAAGAAATAAATGTATTGGATGAAACAAAAGGAGAAACACATACAAGGAAGGTTTTGGTTCGTTAGAAGGGACGAGATGGTCTTGTCCAGTGATAGTGACACAGGGAAGAGCTAGGTTAAAGTCGAAAATGATTGTGACCTTTATGTGTTAGAGTATTGAACTGAATTAAAAATAAAAATAGATGACCGGCTGCAGCAAGTAAACTAATGAGGTCCATGGATGAACTTTTAAAATTGAGGATCATATTAGAGGCTTCCGAACAAAAGTATTAGAGAGAAAGAGTTGTCTCAAAAGTTATTTAAAAATGATCGTTCAAACTCGGAGACAGAAATGGGGAGAGAGAAAACTAAGACTAAGATGTTTGTTTATAAGCTACGGGGAGTTTGAGTTCCTTGTTTCAAGTATTTGATCCTTCAAACATAAGCACGTAAACAAGTCTACTACGCCACACTCCAAATTAGTCTGAGCAATAACCTAACACACTATTTGTTTTTTGCTTCTCCTTTGTTACCAAATAAAGCTTGTCGTGTAAACTAACGATTACATTTGAGATAAAAAATGAGAAACTTGAGATTAATTTTCTTATCACTAAATTTAGTAACTAAAATAGAGACGAAGTTCTCCTATTTCTTCTCTAAACAAATTACTCCTTCCATCTCTTATTACTTGACATAGTTTAAAAATGTATACTATTAATGTAACATGTTTTGACTCTATTTTTCTACTAATATACAAAAACAAAATATAGCATATAAGATATTGTTAGATTCGTATCGATGAATATTTTTAAAATATAAAATTTTCGTAATTTTTTCTACTAGATTATTAAAGAAATTTAAGTTTAAAATTGTGCATTGACATACGTGACATGATCAATTAGGTCAAGTAATAAGGAACGGAGGAAGTATATTCTTAATTTAATTTTAATTTTGTTGCTTTATTTGTTTTTGTTTCTTTTAATTCCGTCTAAAATCACATCAACAATTTTTAATGCACGGAGCAAATATCTAGGACAACTAATAACCAAATAATCTCAAACAATAACAACTGATCTAATCTAGCAACTTGTGTGTAAGGAAAATCTATAACTAAATCAAGATCATCAAGATAAAGAGAATATATAAACAAACAAATATACACATATTTGATTATCCAGTTCGATCCAAATTAACCTAGGTATGGGGAATAGAGCAGCTTGTTGATCCACTGTCAAGGAGTCGTTGCAAAGAGTTATAAAAAATAAGCTTCAACAAACTCTCCAATAGATCAGACATAATTTCAACCCTTTTCACACTCTTTTTTTGGCTAACAAAATCATCAAAAAATGTAGCTCTCAATGTTCTTAAAAAAATCCACTAAATTTATCTTCGTTTCCCTCTTACAATCGTTCAAAGATATTAACTCTCAGGGTGTTTTCTACCCTTATAATCTCACTCTAAAAGGTGTCCACCATATTTTCAATGAGTCACTTATTTTAAATTCATGCACTTACACAAAAAAGTGAGAAAAAAGCTTAAATAGAAGACAAAAACCCGTGCTAGCGAATGTCACATGACTAGGAGCGCCTAACACATAATACAATTTTTGTATACATTTTTCATTAAACAATCATATTATACTGAAGATTTGCTTATATAAAATGAGATTTTAGGAGATTTCAACATTGTATTGTTACCTCTTGTCTTTACACCAAAAGACTTATACTATGAATTGTGCTTTCACTTATTTTGATTTAACTCGCCTTATTGGTGGATTATACAATGGTTGTTATGTTGGAAGTTAATGATAGGCATATGTATCCTTTAAAATAAGGAACGATAGTGCGTTTAGTTGGTCCTTATGTATATCACGATTTTGGATTTTTATTTTTCGTATATCATCTTGGTGGTTTAGTGTGAAACATGTGGTTATATATGCTTTGTTTTTCAATTAAGATTGATCTTAATTGAATAGTTGGTTTCAACATTTTGTCCAATCTCCAACATATGTTTGCGTCTCATATCTTAAAAATTGTGGTTGGGTCTAACACAATCCTACAAAGCCCGCTTGTAAGGTGATGATTGCCTCCTCTTTATATACTCTTCTCAAGAGTCTTATCTATCCGATGTGGGACTTGGGTTTTTCCCAATGTCATATAGTAAAAGTTTAAAATATGGTGGAGTTGTTATTTGATCTGATCTGTGGAGTTCTTGTTTTTCAAGTTTTTCACGGATCAGTTGTGAATGCTCTCTCTATATATAGAGTTTAAATCATTCATTCGGTGCATTGAAAAAGACTTTTGAGTTATCGATTTTTTTTCTTCTCTACTTCCTTTGACTTTTGTTAACGAGTTGTTCTTTTCTTCTCTCAACTTTTGTGCCATTAGGTTTCAAATGGTATACGTATCTTATTTGAGTTGCAATGTAATAGCTATATTTGAGAGTGTAATTCTTGATCAAATGTCTACAGTGTATAACAGCGAACTGTGTTGTTTTATCCTGAGGTTGCACGATTGATAGTCTGTCATACACATCTTAGGTAAGTGTCGCGAAACGTAAAGAGAACGATATGGACGTGAGTCAACCCGGTAATATTTTTGATGATAATCTTTTCACGGCATTTTCAAATCCAATAACAACATTTTCTTACCCTTAAATTCTTTCCCTAAAAGACATCAACAAAATTTCCCAAAAGTCCATGAAATTACACGAACACAAAGTGAGTATACGCTTAAATAGAGGTCAAAAACTCATGCCATGCGCATGGCGCAGACTGGACATGCCTACCACATAACTAACAACAGAACACGCGCTTTGCGCATGAAGCATAATCAAAATTCTTCCAAAAACAAAGATCGCGTGCCTAGCTTACATATCGTGAGATTTTAAGTCACACTCAATAATTTCAACAATTTTTGAATATATTTTTTTAACCAATCAGATTCTACAGAAGATTAACTTATACAAAAAGAGATTATAAGATATTACATTGTACTGTAACTTCTTGTCTTTACGCCAATAGACTTATATTATGCATTATGCTTTCACTTATTTTGATTTCACTTACCTTATTGGTGGATTATACAATGGTTGATATGTTGGAAGTTAATGATTGGCATATATATATATATATATATATATATATATATATATATCCTTAAAAATAAGAAACGATAGTGCGTTTAGTTGCTCCTTACGTACATGATCACAATTTTCCATTGTTATTCTTTGTTATATCATCTTAGTGATAAAGTGTGAAACATGTGATTATACTATATTCTTTATTTTTCATTAAGAATAATCTTAGTTGAATAGTTGGATTGAACATTTTGTCCCAATCCCCAACATATGTTTGCTTCTTATATACTAAAAGTTGATTTCCTTTTTGTTTGGAGAATAAAAAATATGAGTTTAAATATGTAGGCTATGAATTGTAAAGTAAGTGTGGTGACTAGAGTGAATCTCAACCACTAATTAAGGTCTTAAACAATTGGCTTAGGTGCAAACTTTAATCTATATTAAAAGCACAGTGTTATACCTAGAGTAAATCTCACTATAAACAAATAATTGTGTTGAAGCTTGAGAGGCAAAATTTGGTTTGTAGCTGTTAATATAATTTAAATATATCTTTCTAAAAAATAGTTTAAATATATTTATTTATATATTGATATTGACAAGCTATACCATAGTCCATAGCCAATAAGATAGGGTTAGTTAACAATGATTGGTTGGACGTACACACCACCCTCTCCCATCTCATTCAAGCATAAAGCTCACACCAAATAGTTTGAAACCAGAAAAAAAGAAGGAAATAAATTAACACAGTTAAAGTTTTGATATATATTTCATAAAATTTAATTATTTATGGGAATTTTTATTAAATAAAATTATATGCTTTAATATTATTATGTTATCTTAATATAAAATATATACAAATTAATAATTTAACAAATAATAGCAACACGTTTTCTAACCTAACCTGCGTAATTAATTAAAATTCAAGTAAGAACCACTAAATCATGTAGACCATGAAGATAATCGTCAAATATCAAATTTCACAAGTTTTAATACTAATCATGTTTAGATCTAGTTAAATGGGTTAATTTCTCATAACCTAATTACCATGCCTTAAATTGAAATGTTCATATAGTGTTCGACTGTGCCACTACCCGTGGACTCTAGTGATCTCATGTTCATGGAACAAGTGGGAAAGTAAAAATATCTAATCTAAGTTTGAGAATTTTTGCAAGAAAGTCTACTATGTAGGACCTTTCACAAGACATTGAAATGTGCTTCCAAAAAGTACTATCTCTAGATATGTTTTTTGTACTACACCAACCGCACTTTCTTAAGGGTTTCATTTCACACAATGTACCAAAATAAACTCCAAATAATTTAACTACTTGCATAATTCAAACCTCAAATTGTACTCCACTTCATGCATCAAATTTCGTAGATCTATAAAAATAATCTAATAGAAGTTTAACCTAGACTAGAATATTCCACACACAAAAAGTCCAAAAAAATTTAAGTAAAAGTTGAATATATTCACAACCGTATATGAAGCACTTAAAAAAGCTGAAGCTGGACCACACCATTATTTTCTAAGCTAACAATTATTTTAACATTAAAATTTTGACTTAGTATTTTAACATCGTATAAAAATAACTACACTTTTAATGAAAGTAACATTAAAATAGCATCTTAAACAACTTTCAGGAATTGGGTTAATGATTTTGTCAAAAAAAAATAAACTGGGATAATGATAAAATGATATGAGTTTTTTCAATGTTTGTTAAAACCGAAGATCTTTTTTACTTTAAATTCAGCATGTCATCTCTTCACTTTAAATCTTTTCAAGTATATAAAAAACATTTTATAAAAAACATTTTTTTGAAGGATTTTATATAAAACATATAAATATACAATATTCATCGTATATTATTTGGAGGATTTTTTTTGACAAAATATATTATTTAGAGTGAATATCTCATTTGTACAACCAACCAGTTATTTACTATTTTTTAATATTTTTTAACTAATTTCGATTTACTCATAATTTTATGTGATGTTGCATTAGCTGTCGTACAAATAACGTAATTTTATAACTCAAACATCATTCCTTACTTTAACTATTTTATTTTATGTAAAAAAAATACCATGTACAAATTACATACAAATATACGTGTTCACATCGATTTTGATGTCAACATAACATTTATCATATAAAATTAACCCAAATTCCTTGTCAACTCATTTTCTTTAACTAATACTCTCTCCTTCTTAAATTGTATGTTATTTTAGAGAAAAAAATTGTTTTAAATTATATGTCCCTTTACAACACTAATGCAACATTAATGTTAATTTTCCTATTATAACCTTAATTATTTATTACTTTTTTTTTTCAATTCTTTCATTTATCTTTCTCATATTATTTATTAAGGACAATTATGTAAAACAACTTATAATATCTCTTTTTCACACAATATTAATTACATTTCTTAATATGTGTGAAATGACTAAAATGTCATACAATTTGGGAGTGAAAGAGTAAATTAATCAATCTTAATTGTTAATTATAAAAAGTTATATACTTTAATAACTCATCTTTTTTATTCTTCCAAAGCCTTTATAAAAACTGAATTAAATTCCTCAGTCAAAACCTCAATCTTTACAAAAAGAAATAAAACAGAACATTTATTTTTCCAGCTCCAACTATCATTGTTCTGTTGCTATCTCTGAAATTCTCAATCTTTGTCCCACTTTATAATTTTGTTCCAAATCACTGTTTTTTTTTTTATTCACAATAAACTTTGTTAAATTTTCATGCAAATTTTCAACAGTGATGAAGGAAAGGTCACAGAACCACCAACAGGTACACTTTTATTTATGATGTTTCTTTGTTTGTACATTTGTTGTTGTTTTTTTTGGGTTTGTTAATGATGGAAAAGAGAAGAAAATTGCAGAGAAATTGGGCTGAATTGTTGTGTTGTTCATCAATACAGCTTTTCTGGGCAAGAGTGGTGATGCGTAAATGGCTTAATATTGGTAGCAATGAATCTGATTATAGTGCTGATCCTGAAGATGATGATGAGTTTGATGAAGATGATGATGATTATGATGATGAACATGAAGGTTAGTGACTCATCAATCAATGATTTTGATGAATTTTTTGTTGTTGAAAGATTCTATTTTGATGATTTAGGAAATGGGTTATTGTTAATTTAATTAAATTTGGAAAGTTATTTTTTTAGTATATATTCAAAGTTGGTGGTTGAAATTGTTGAGCTGTATCAACCTAGTCCTCCAGATTATAATATTTCAAAATGATCTCTGAAATTGCAAAATGTTACTGAAGTTCGGCCCTTTGTCTGGATCTGTCATCGACACTCCCTCCGATCTCATATATAAGTAATGAATAGTTGATATATCTGGTTTACGATATAGACCAAATATAACAATTATTCAATGAACCTGAAAAAGAATCTTTGCTTATATGTGAGATTGGAGGGGGTACATCCTTGACATTATTCACTTTTTTTGATTCGGACCATCGCCGGCTACACATGGAGTGTCCCCATGCTAGCAACGTAAGACTAATCTCTGCTTGCCCAGGGACCAAGTAAAGGTTGGCAAACACACTTTTTTAGCTTTACGGGAATCGACCTGGGAGCACCAGGTTGATCCTGGTTACTCCACTGGGCCAAGCGGTGTTGGTTCTGACACTATTCACTTAGTTTCAAATTCATCGTTGATATCACCAACTTAAAGTTATGTCAGTTTGCAGATCATTGTAGAATATCGATAATGTGATGACTAGATTGATATAGTCCACTCTTTTTTATGGGCAAAGGGTCATTTCCCCTAAACTATTTTGTTTTAGGCTAGGAGGTGAGTAAAGTCTGATCACAAGTTGTTTTTATCAATAGGGTCGTACTTGGATACTAGTTTGGAAAGTTAAGAATTAGGGTGTATTTTGCAATTATCAAATGATTCGAGAACTGAGAGTTGAGATTTTTCCTGTGAATTATAGGCTGTGTTTATACCTCTTGTCATTTGGAATTGGTTGTTGTAGTCTCAATTTGAGTTTGGTTTGTGATGCTTGCAGTGTGGGGAAGAAAGTCACGGTTTATGGACAACAGAGGTTTTGAAGCTCCGTCTGAATCAAATGGTAACATTTTCAATACATGAAGCTCTGATTTATATTTTGTTCAATTTCAACGATTTTTTTTCTCTATAATTGCTTAAATTTCCTTTTGACTTACAGACTTTGTTCCAAAGTTAAGGAAACAGAAGTCGTCAACTTATAGATCTCAGTACATAAACACAAAGGAACTGAGGTGAGACACTACTCTCATCATGTTTATGTAACAAGCGCGAAGAACACAGTTAATATGATTGTATAGTTGAAGCGTCTCATATCTGGATTATGGTGTTTATCTGACTCCTAGGGTATGTGCCGGGACATGGAATGTTGGAGGAAGACTTCCACCTGATGACCTAGATATTGATGAATGGCTCGGTGTCAATGAACCAGCTGACATCTATGTCCTCGGGTAAGTTCTTCGCCGGTTGTTGCCGAGCATACTTCTCAAAGTTCTATATCATGCATATCTAGACTTTCCGATTTGTTTGATTAAAACAAAGCTTTTCCTTTGCAGTCTTCAAGAGATTGTACCCTTAAACGCTGGTAATATTTTTGGTTCTGAAGACACTCGTCCTGTTCCGAAATGGGAGAATATTATTCGGGAGGCACTTAATAGAGTTCGACCTTCAGTAACGAAGACAAAATGCTTCAGCGACCCTCCATCTCCGTCAAAATTTAAGCCATCGGAGGATGACCCTGATATAGAAGAAGAAATATTATTCGAAAGTGATAGCGACATTGGCGAGGAAGTTCATCCTTTGGATGAAGAACAGATTATTTGTGATGGAAGTACTACGGGCGACGATGTGAATACAAGTTTATTGGCTTCAGACGTTGCTGATAGTGCCAGTGTTAACACCAGTGAACCGATTAAGATTGATTATAGAAGACAGTTTTCTTTTCCGAAGAGGTTTGATTGGCCGCAAAGTCCACCAGAAAACATGGATGCATCAATTTCGCAAAAGGCCAAGACACTAACCAGAATGCTTAGTGGATCTGAAAGGATCGGTTTGAGCTGGCCGGAGCCTCCGCTACATCTGCTCTCTCAGAGAGTATTGGACAGACCGACTTCTTTTAAATCATTCAAATCCTTTAAGTCGTTAAAATCATTTAAAACATATAATTCTTTCAAGTCAATTATGGATGACATGCCGGGAATGGGTTTGCTTCCTGAAATTGACCTTGAAGCTTTAATGAAGCGGAAAAGAAGATCTCCGTATGTAAGGATTGTTAGCAAGCAAATGGTCGGAATTTTCATCACCGTGTGGGTTCGTCGGAGCTTACGTAAACATATTCATAATTTGAAGGTTTCAACTGTAGGCGTTGGCATTATGGGCTACATCGGTAACAAAGTATTTTCCCTCTCTTTAGACTATTGCATCATTCATAACGTTGGTCTCGTCTTTATATTTCAATTTATCATATTTTAATCAAAAGTTTTTAAATGGGGGAAATACCAATATTATCATTGCACGAGCTCATAACAACTTTTTGAATTTTCCAGGGATCAGTATCTGTCAGCATGTCGATATATCAGACGCTTTTTTGTTTTATATGCACCCACCTTACGTCTGGCGAAAAGGAAGGAGACGAGCTTAAACGAAATGCTGATGTTCATGAAATTCTTCGCAGAACACATTTTCATTCATCTTCTATTATTGGACTTCCTAAAGGAATCCTCGATCACGAGTGAGTACATGCCTTAAAATCCATAACAAATTGACTTGTTATTTTACATCTTCTTTAGAACTGTTTCTATTATTGTATATTTTTTCACATGGAATGTTTGCTTCATGCATTGAAATACCTGTTCTTTGTTGTTTGCTTCATGCACTGAAATAGTTGTTTCAGCGTATAGCTTAATTCTTTTGTTTCTGTTATGTTACTATAATTGTGCCTTTAAATGTTTTTTTTACAATTGCTTAATCATTTTTAATTTATTTGCAGAAGAATAATTTGGTTGGGTGATTTGAATTACCGTATCAACTTATCAAATGTGGAAGCAAAAGCTCTTATCTTGAAAAAGCAGTGGTCAAAATTGCTTGAAAAAGATCAGGTACCACCGAAACTATTGCATGTACTGTTCAAGAGCATTCATCCAGAGCACGATTCACTCATGTTTTCGACCTGATTGAGTTCAAGCTACCATAGGCTTTAATTTTTTATCGCTTGTTCTCGAGGAGCAACCAGTAAAAGCTTCATCAAATCATTCAAATGATATCGCTTTATTTAACAAGCTATTAATACATCTAATTACATACATTACTTGAATTATAATTTGAGATATGTAGTTATTGCTTATGGAGCAGATTTGGTTTGAGCATATAATTTTGGAATGCATTCCTGAGACTCATTGGATTGAAGAATTCTTGAGTTGTTCCAGATTCAAATAACAATCTGAGACAAGTAACATGGATAGATGAGGATAAGTTAGGTGGTATGTAGCGGAAAATGAAAACTGAGTCGGTGGTTTCCGTTCAGAAAATAGTTCTGCGTAAAGGAACTTTGTTTCATTGAAAATAATAGCATTTTATACTGTCATAAATATGAATCAACATATTTTGCACAAGCATTTTCTTCTTAAAGCGGAACATCTTCATGTTATATTTAACAATATATCCTTGCCGCGCACACATATAATGTAATTTAGAATACCGGTGGTATCTCTATCCATGTCAATATTAGATTTGTTTATCGTATGGTTCCTAACCGGACCAAGTTGGATAACTATGCTCCATAATACATGTAATTATTCAAATTTGTTCCATGAACTATGAAATGTGAAAAGCTCCAACTTCATAAAATGAACTCAAGTTTTTATGTCATCTAGTTGTTTAGTAAATTGATATTTTACAGCTGATGCGAGAACTCAAAAACGGTGCATTTGGAGGATGGTCAGAAGGGGCGTTAAACTTCCCACCAACGTATAAATATGAGGTTAATTCGGACAAGTACTACGGAGACGATCCCAAGGCTTCAAAGCGTACACCAGCATGGTATGCTTTTGTTTAACCTCAGACTCTTCTTCCATGTTTCGGAATCCTATACTTTTATTTTTATTTATCTGGTTTCTAAAGTACCACATTTCATGTTTTAAAAGTTCTCGGTAATATCTGAGTTAATCATCATGCGGCCTGCACTTTATGTGCTTACAATACAAATCTAAATGTAAAATGAGATGTTTTCAATCAAAGACTCACTTTAGTCCCTGAAAGTGACATGTGGTTTTGCTTTTATGGACATGAATTCTAATTCCATGATTAGGTTGATGCAAACTGATGAAAATGTTTTAAATACATTGTGTGCTTCAATCTAACTTCAAGGTGCAAGAGTTATAGGTGTTGATGATTTTTTTCGTTTCAGGTGTGATCGTGTTCTTTCATATGGCAAGGGAATGAGATTACTGAGTTACAGACGGACCGAGCTCAAAATATCGGATCACAGACCCGTGACTGCGACTTATATCGTTGAAGTTGAGGCGTTCTCACCTAGGAAGCTACAGCGAGCCCTAACATTCACTAATGCAGAGATTGAAAATGAAGAAGCCATTACAAGTTTAATAAGTTGGAAGTAACTGCTTAATTTGAACAGGTGATTTATACAAATCACAAGCATATCTTGATGTTTGAGCACATGTTTGTATATGAGTTGGGCTACTCTTTCTCGCATTCGAAAGCAATATGACTAATATTATAGAAACTACGATTTTTAGATTCTTGTGGACGTGAGTTTTCACGGTAAAAACCAAAGTTTCCTTAGGCTGAGTGAACTATTCTCGCATATTTTTACATCGTCTTGCTGAGAATCTTAATCCCAACCTATGAAGCATGAACACTCTTTGAATTAGGAGTGTCCCGGTGTTGGACACGCGTCGGTGTCTGACACCGACATGACACCTATTATTACAGTGAATTATGTAATTTTCTTAAATTATTATCCGTGTCGGTGTCTGTGTTTCATACCCAGCAAAACTCCAACTAACTAAATTCGCTAGGTTAAGAGTGACGGAAAAACTTCTAAAGAAGTATTAAGGAAAAATAGAAAATTGCTGTTGACACATCACATAAGGCTGAAAAACACCAGTAATTTACCCAAATGCCCCTTCGGTAGTTAACTGCTGTGGATTCCGCGGCAGTTAACTGCCGAAATCCAAATTAATCCATCGGCACTTAAGTGCCGTGGAAATCATAGCATCATTTTCTTCAATACTTCTTCTAAAAGTGCTGCATATGCTGCAATTTGGGTATTTCTTTGGAGTTCCATCATTTTATTTATTTTTCTTTTCTAGATCTAGTGGTTTAATGGTTCTTTGCATTATACAGTACCGTTCCTCACTCTCTTTCTTCTTATTGGAAGTTATAGTTCTATCTCTCATTTGTAGTTCTTCATTCTTCTCCTTCTACTTCTACTTCTGTGCCTTTTCACAAAGAAAAACAACAGTGAGATTGTTGAGATAAGAATTGATGAAGATTAATTAGAGAAACGAAGATGAACATAGATTGAAGAAATTGGGTGTGAGAGGAAAGTTCTTCATATGAATTTAGAAAGAAATATGGAGAAAAATAAAATGAAATGCATCTCATAAAGGATGAATCAAGTGAGAATAGGGGATTCTTGATGCAAACATTATCATTGATGTAACTGAGTATTTGTTGGTGGATGTGTATGCTCTGCAGGAAGGATGAATATTGTGAGAAGAAGTACCCAAATTGCGCTGCAAACATAAAATGAAGCTATGATTTCCACGGCACTTAAGTGCCGATGGATTAATTTGGATTTCGGCAGTTAATTGCCGCGGCAGTTAACTGCCGATGGGGGCATTTAAGTAATTTACTGGTGTTTTTCAGCCTTATGTGATGTGTCAACAGCAATTTTCGGAAAAATATGCATCAAAAGAATTGTGAAATAACTGATTTTTTTAAGGAATAGCTTATATAAATTGAAATCACTTTTTTCGATTTCTCCGAATCAGCTCGAGTTCATTTCTCAGAATTATTTTACTTCGTTTATTGATCATTTATAAAAAAAAAAAAAAATGCTCCTAATGTAGACTCCTATTCTACCTTATGTGCAGGGATTTGTAAAGGAGATTGAGTGTTTCCAGAATATCAATATCAAGGAGCATCAGTTATAGCTGCTGCAACTTCTAACACACAGATTGCCAACCACTAAATATAGATTCTTTTTTTCTTTATTTTATTTTATTTTATTTTCCACTTCTTTTAAAGTGGAAATAGTTTCTTTTTTTGTCTTTTCAATAGGGTTTAGGTTCAAATGTTTGAATGGCTGTGTCCAATATATATGTATGTACTTGTGTGATTAAGGTGTGTCTGTTTTTTTGGTCCGGAAACGAAGTGGCAAGCAACATCTGAAACCTAGACATACAACTGCAAGGTTTTAGATGCGAACCTGGGTGAAGGTGTCCCTCAATTTGTCATTTGAGTTCGGTCGTACTGACCGAGGTGTGTATTATATGTAAAATGTTTAAATGAGTGTTCAACATGTTTATAGAAATAAAGGCTTGTTTTCATTTTCTAAGGTGATCTTCGTTGACATTCTTTTAATTTAATTGGGTGCAAACTAAGTTTGACCAATCTTTAGGTGTAAAAATGTCTAAAAACTACATTTTATATCTCCGAGTTGATCATGAAGTTTTTTAAATTCACATAATCATTCGGATCCGTTAATATAGATAATTCTAGTCTGGAAAGATCAATGAGTAAAAACTGAATTTTGAAGACATGAAAATATAGAGGAGGGTGGGATGGTTCTTCTTCAGGTTTTGCCAAATCTAGGTGAGCCTTTATGCATTTAATTTGGTTTGCTAGCACTTGGGTGATTTGGAAGGAGAGAAACGATAGGCTGTTTCGTGGGACTCAAAATTCACATGTTTAGCTTGTGGATAAAATTAAACTTCTTTCTTCTGGTGGTTTAAAGCCAAATCCGGTGCTTTTTTGTATAGTTTTCATAATTGGTGCCAAAACCATTTTTTTTGCGGGTATTACCTAACATGTTTTTATTTTGTGAACTTCCTTTGTATATTTTGGCTATTTTATTCGGCACGTCTTATGCCGGAAGAATAGTCTGACGGTAGTAATATATTACATTTTGATTTCTTAAAAAAAATAGAGGGTGGGATGAGAAATTTATTTTAAAAATAAATCAAATCCAATCCCATCATTTGCTTTGTTTTCCATTTAGTCTTGGTGTGCCTAAAATTAATTTTTGGTACCCTGGTTTTCATCAGTTTATTCCCTAATGCACTTCTCTAATATAATATGTCAACATAAAAAATAAATAAATATGTTTTTACAATAATAATAATTTTTCAATTTCAATTAATGAAATTTGACTTAGATTCCTAAAACAAAAAGAAATTTGACTTAGTTGGTAAGAAACTGACGTATGGTTCAAGTCATATATATATATAACGACATTTTTCATTTTTTTTAAGGAAAGATATGATGACCTTTTTTTATCGGTGACATGTATATATATATACATGTCTAAGCCTTCGTTAGGATTTGAGATATGTTATGATCTTCTTCGCAAACTCAATTGACATAAACTTATTTTTATATAATAAAAAGCTGAAGTATAACAAAGTTCCTTTAAGTTATTTCATTGTAACAAGTTACTCTATACTTTTTTTAACGTACCTCTTAGGTTTTTAAGTTATTTAATTGCAAAAGATGATTCTTTAAGTTTTATTCGTATCATTTATGTCTTTAAATTATTTAAGTGTAACAATTTGGAGGATTCCAGATCTTAAAAGTTTATGTTATTTGGTGTTTAATAGTTACAATGAAATAAGTTAAATGACTTCATTGATATGAAAAATACAAATGACTAACTTATTACAATTAAATTACTTTAAAAAGATGTAAGTGTTTCAAAAGTTGAAAACAACTTTTTTGAAGAAAAAGTTGAAAACAACTTAAAAATTAACTTATTATAATTGAATAACTTAAATGAACTCTTGCATAATTTACTAAAAAAATTGGGTTAACTAAGTAAATCCTTATAAATATTGACAATTTCATTTTTAGTCCCTAAAAAAATATAAAGTCACACTTTTAGTCTTTGTAAAATTACCCTTTAACTTTTTATGGACCAAAAGTGTTGACATAAATTTTTTGTAGGGACTAGAAATATTGACAAATTTTTTTACATGGACTAAAAGGTGCAATTTCATTTTGCAAGAACTAAAAACGAAATTCTAAATATTTATACTAATCATTTATTTAAGAGTTAAATATGTTTTTGGTCCCTATAAATATGTCAAAATATCATCATACGGGGTTCTTTAAAGCTAATAGTTTGGCAAGTATCTTGGAGTGAACATAGCTCCGGGACGCACGTTGAGAGGACATTATAGTCATATTATCAACAAGATTCAAAACAAACTGAGTGGTTGGAAGCATCAATGTTTAAGCTTAGCTGGCAGAATCACCCTTTCTAATTCAGTCCTTAGTTCAATACCCTACTACCATATGTAGTATGCTAAACTTCCTAGAACCATTTGTGTGGAGATGGAAAAAATTCAAAGGGGTTTTATTTGGGGAGATAGTGATCAGGGTCGTAACCTCATTTAGTTTGGTGGGATGTTGTTTGTTTACCTAAGGTGGATGGTGGGCTAGGCCTTAAGTACTCCCGCCTTATGAATGAAGCCTTTTTAATGAAGATGCTTTGGAATCTAAATTCTAAGCCAGATGATCTTTGGTGCAAAGTGCTTTATAGTAAGTATGGTCGAAATAATGATTTAAGTATGGCCATACAATCCCAACCTTACAACTCTTCTTTGTGGAAATCTCTTGCTGGAATTTGGGGGGAGTTTCAAAGAAATATTGTGTGGAAAATTGGAGATGGTCTTCGTACCAATTTTTGGATGGATAAATGGGGCTCCAACAACTTTTCTCTTATTACAGTAGCTACTCAATCTTATATTGATACCACTCTTAATGTTAAGGATGTGACAAATGACTCTGAAAATTGGGATACTAATTTCTTGTTTCAAAGTCTTCCTGAAAACATTGTGAATAAAGTAATTGCACTCCCTGCGCCCATTGAGGCTGATGGGCCTAACAACATTGGGTGGGGAGGAACTAGTACCCAACAATTCTCTGTTAAAAGTGCGTACAATTCGCTTCTTCGTAACCAATCCAATGTGGAGGGGGATTGGAAAGTTCTTTGGAGATGGAGGGGTCCTCATCGTATTCAAACTTTCATGTGGTTAGTGGCTCATGGTGTAACACCCTGTTTTCCCAACATATAAATAACATATAATAAATCAGAGTTCATCACAAACAGGATGTCACATTCGTTCTTCAAAATATCATTAAATATAAATAGAGTTAAAATCCACTATTTATTTAAACAACTTCCTTCAATAATTTAAAATAATGTCGCAGCGGAAATTGTTCAACGTTTTAATCCATACTTGGCACTAAGGCCTCAACATCAACAACGTAATGAAATTCCAAATCCAAAAGTGGTTCAACATCAACTTAAAAAGAAATACATAACAAGGAAAACAAAACATATAAATATCCTCATCCCGTTACGTATCAGAGCATGACTCCTATGACGACATAAAGAATCAAATCACATCAGCGGTTACTCCTGGTTATCTGCATGTTACCCACGTAGAGGCAACATTCAAACAGAAGGGGTGAGATTTCACATTCAATAATAATAAGCAACAATTCATGTAAAGAATTAATCAATACAAAACAACAACAATTCAACATTAAGAATACTTCACATAATTCCAACAATAATCACCATTTAACTTCATTCAATAATGCATCAATAGCAACATCGACAACGCAACAACAACGACTCAAGAATGCAACAACAACTACTCAACAAATGCAGCATAATTATGCATGTGGTACCAACAGAGCTACAACTCCCTTCGCTAAAGTCATATTCAACTTGACAGGTTACAACCCCCTTCGCTTAAGAAACAACAGAGCTACAACTCCCTTCGCTAAAGTCATATTCGACTTGATAGGCTACATCCCCCTTCGCTTGATGATGACATGTTGTCATTACGTAGTTTTTTATGTAATATTATCACATTCTAGAGTTCACAAGGCGACTTAAGCAGCAAGAAAAGCAAGAAAACTAAATAAAAAGGACAAAACAAAAACGTGGCACGTTTGGTCAACAACGTGACACGATCTGGCAAAGGCATAATTGCATGGCTTCGACATTGAGGAAAACGTGTCACGTTGGCTAAGGTGTTACACGATTTTGCGAAACCCTAATTTAGTTTTGTCGCGTCATTTTTTGGGAGGTCATCGCTATTTGACTAGCTTTGACTCACTATTTTTATTCACGACTGAACTTTTTGATTTTTTAAAGAAAGGGGGAAAAAGTTCAAATTACCCATTTGAAAGAGGTCAGGGTTCGGGGGTTAGTTATATTTAGGGAAGGTATCAGCACCCTAAATATTCGTAGTACTCTACGAGAACCTTTTGACTTTATTTTACTTTTTGTGCTATTACTTGCTTAATTTTATTAAAAAGAAGGAAATTGAGAATAACGATAAAAATAAAATAAAATGAAGAAAGGCCTATTATCTATTTTTTTTTATTGATTTGAAAGGACGAGCGTCCTTTGCCTCCGTACCCGTGAGGGATCAAAACCTCGTAGTTCGGGGTAGAAATTGACGTTTGAATGTTTTTGTTGTTTTTTATATTATTGTGTTTGTAAGAAAATGTTTTTGGGTTTTTTATT
Source organism: Medicago lupulina (assembly GCA_958299785.1). Taxonomy (NCBI): domain Eukaryota; kingdom Viridiplantae; phylum Streptophyta; class Magnoliopsida; order Fabales; family Fabaceae; genus Medicago; species Medicago lupulina. Next base: position 22,927,095 of record OY283145.1, on the reverse strand, counting down.
ATTGTGCTGCAAAAAAATGTTTTTTGGGTTTTTTATTATTGTGCTTGACAAGAGTTTCATCTTGCTCCTACGTATCTCCAGGTGCGATGGAGAAATCAAAGCTACGTAGTTCTGGGAAAGAAAAGATGAAAATGATTTGGTCGCGTTTGGCGAAAAGTTTGCTTAAAAAAGAAAGGGGTCGGACTCGCATTTGTGTGATGGCGGTCCGTTTGAGAAAAAGTTAAACGCGCATGGTGTAACACCCCGTTTCCCAAAACAACGTAATATTATATAAAACATCAGAGTTCAACATACAACGGAGTATTACGTCTACTTTTCAAAATTATTTAAATAGAATATAAAAACTATTTAATTCAACACATCATTTTATAAAAATCTGCAGCGGAATATTTATTTGATAAACAATCAACAACTAAAATTAACATCCTTGGCACAAGGCCTCAACATAATAAAGATATTATTCAACGATGATTTAAATCTTCAACATCAATAAAAGTCTAAACAACATGATCTCAAAAACCGATACATAAAAGAATGAAATCATAAACATCAAATCCCATCCCGTTACATATCAGAGCCTACGACACAAGAGCCAACTCCTATCTATCCTTCGCTACCTGCACTTGCCCACGAGGCGGCAATTCCAGCAGAAGGGGTGAGTTCACAACACAAAGGTAATACATAAATATATGAATCATCAAATTGCATTGAAAAACAACAACAAATAATAACAACCATCATCAGCATAGGCAGCAACATCATCAATATAAGCAACAACATCATCAATATTAGCAACAACATCATCAATATTATTTAGATTCATCTTCGGTTAACAACATCAACGACAACATCACTTGTGGCGACACCTCACCAACAACATCTCTACAAAACAACTCACACCTACAACGACTAATGCAAGACTCCATCAACTACTAATGCATTATGCAAATGTGGTACCAACTACGCGCGTTGAATGCTAAGCATTCCGGGGCATAAGCCCCCACCAATTTTGGATGGTTAAAGCATCCCAGGGCATAAGCCCTCACCAGATGAATGACTAGCATTCCAGGGCATGAGCCCTCACCAATTGAATGTATAAACATTCCAGGGCATAAGCCCCCAACGATGCAAATGAGTTATGAAGACTCAATGGTGTATATCTGCATACAACCCTACGACAACTAATGGTGCATATCAACATGCAACCAACAACAACAACAACTAGGACATCAACAACTGTGTCTAACATCTAAGACACCCTCCCCAACTCGACACAACCACTCAACAACATCAAGAACAACTTCAAACTTAGCAAAGTATATTTTATTTCATGTAAACATACATAATTCCATCATATTCATCTTCATATATAAGTTTCATCATCCAAACAATTATTAATAAATCTAACAAACAAGTTAGGAAGCTTAGGTTTGGGTTAGGAACACTCCAGGAAAATCACATTTTGAGTCGCACAGGACTCAGCTCGCTTAAGCGAGCTACTGGTCGCTTAAGCGACCAAAAAGACGTAACTCAGGGGGTTGCTCGCTTGGAGCTCGCTTACGGTTCGCTTAAGCGAACGGGCAAAATGACGTTGCTCGCTTAAGCGACGGGCAGTTCGCTTAAGCGTGCACAATTGACGAAAGTTCAGAATTGTTCGCTCCTGGGTTCGCTCGTGGCTCGCTTAAGCGAGCGGCCAAAATTTCAGACTGGGCATGGCAAAGTGTCGCTCGCTTGAGCGACTGGTAGCTCGCTTGAGCGAGCGCTCATCTGGGCAGAAATAAAACCTACGATTTTCTAACCCCATTTTCATCCAAAAACCCAATTTTAATCCCCCAATCACCCAAAATGATTTAGAACATTGTTTATGGGTTCACTACTCATCAAAACAACAAACATTTTATAGAAACATCATCAATCACAACATAATTCATCAACAATGGCATTTTTCATAAATATTAAACCTAAACCAACAAATCACCATTTTCAATCCGAAATCATGAAAACATACATGTATATATTAACCAATGAATTGCTAGCCCACCCTTACCTGATTAGATGAACAATTGCTACAAAAATCTCTCCTCTTGGCTAATCCCCCTTTGCTCTTGGTTCTTCTCTCTTTCTCCCAAAAAGTCTGTTTCTTGTTTTCTCTGATACGTACAATGCTTACTGACTTCTTCCTATTCTTTCCTTAACAAAACATAACTCCTTTCTTTCTCTTAACTCCCCCAATAACTTTCATTTTAATTTCTCATTAACCCTCCTTAATTCTATTAACTCCAAATAAATCCCTTTTTCTAAATAAACATTATTCTTCCTATTTTCATAATTCTCCAAAATAATAATATTCCTTCTATTTTCTTAAAACAAAGCAAATATTATATCCCACTACTAATTAATTAAATAACAAATAACATGCATTTAGATAATACATCAATAAATCATATAACTCAATTATTTCACATAAATTATTATAAACAAATAAACACACCACATATTCACATAATCATTTATAAATTCAAATAAGACATGCCCAACAAATAAAAATAACAAAATAGCGACTAGGGCGTTACACATGGAGTGAAAAAAAGATTTGCTTAAAAAAGGGGATGGACTCGCATTTGAGCGAAGGCGATCCGTTTGCGATAAAATTAAACGTGCATGGCGTGAAAAGAGATTTTTTGGTTTATTGCTAGTTTAAAAAAATAAATAGTATTATATATATATATATATATATATATATATATATATATATACACACACAAGAGCATTCTGGAGAAATATAAAAAGTAGGACAATGTTACTGGTAAAGATTGGACCAGAGAACTCCGGAATAATTTGATTATTAATTAGGACCATAGTATTCTGGAGAGTAAAGAAATTAGACAATAATATAATTTTGACAGTTAGTTAAGACCAGAGCACTCTGGAAAGAAATAAAATAAAAAATAACAAAAGATTTAAATATGCATATAATAATAATAGTAATAATAGAATATAATGCAGAATAAAAATAAAAATGCATGAGAATGATAATAAACATAACATAAAAGAAATGGAATGCAAAAGAAAAGGAAAAATGCAAGAGAAAATAAAATGCATGAAATAATAAACATAGCATAAAAGAAATGGAATGCCAAAAGAAAAGAAAAAATGCACTTGAAATAAAATGCATGAAAGAAATAAAAATAAAATGCAGAGGGAGGGTGTGCAAGGATTGGGCCAAAATAGAGAGAGAGGCGCGCTACTGGGCCTTAGAGGATAAACCAAACCGGTCTGGTTCAAGTGAACCGGACCGGTTCAGTATTATTATATATAGGCCAAAGACGGTTTTTTTAGTCATTTTTTAGTTTCTTTCTCTCTGTTCTCCCATTTATAGAGAGAGAGAGCCCTGCCTTCTCTCTAGAACTCCAGTCCGGTCACCACCATCTTCTCTGGTTGGTAGGCCGGTTCCGGCGCGGTGGCTGGCGAGCCATCGCGGCTGCGCCGCTGCGTCGGAGTTAAAAACTCCTCCTTTTTTTTCCGTCCTCTCTACCTCTTTTCACTCCCTCTTTCCGATTCTTTGCTCAAAATTTTCAGGTAACCACCACAAATTCCTAAATCTAGAATTTAAGAAAAAAACTACCTTTTCTCTCTTTACCTTTTGGTTCAGTGGCGTCTTTTTGAAAACGAAAGGGGGGGGGGGGGGTCGGTCGCGTGGCTGTGATTATGGTGTTTGTGGATTTGTTGCTATGATTTGTGCTTTGTTGATTCTGTTGTGTGGCTGCGATGTTATTGAAAGGGTTGGATTGGCGTGTGTGTGGGTTTGGTTCTGTTGTGACGATTTTTGGCTCTTCGTGCTGGCGAGAATCTGTCTGTGTGTTATTATTTGTATATTTCTTTTGTAGGTTTTTTCTTTACCGTCCAAATCCCCCCCTTTCATGTGTACAGCGGTGCCTTTTTTATAGGCCAGGATCGAGACATAAGGTCTGTTAAAAGCAGTGACAAAAACTACCTTGGCTGGGGATGGAGGGAACATGACAGGCTGACATGAGCTTTCATTTGGATATTTCGGACAATTTTTTTTTATGATTTTTGGACATTAAAATAAAAAGACTAAAAATAAATAAACATAAAAGTGAGATAAAATAAATAAAAATGAATTTGAAGTTAATAAAAAGATTTTAAATAAAAGATGGAAATTAAAATTAAATAAATAAGTAAAAAGTGAAAATTGAGAGAAGAGGGCCTGACACGGAACCAAATATGAGGTGTTTTAAAATACCTCTCTGCCGAATTTTTCACTAAAAATGGTCGAGATTGGCCGAGGTTAAAAGGCACGTGTCAGTGGTGTGTCGGTGGTATCTTGTTCAATTCAATTGTTCTTAATTCTTTTATTTCTTGATCACATCTAAACTCGTGAGTATGAATGACTACTGACCCTAGATTTCAACTTAGTCCCATTGAATTGTTCTAATAAACATGGTTAGTCTAGGGATGGATAATCGTTTGTTAGTGATATTAGGTTAACGTGCTTAAACCTTCAAGGATTATTAGACCACCTAAGAAATTAGGGGTTGTAGTTTAAGAGGAGGAGGGATTGATTAGGGCTAATTTGTTACTTCTTAACAACTTTTACTTTCTGTTAATTGATTTCTTAAAATTAAACAAAATCAACCGCCTAGTGGCAAAACAAATATAACTTTTACACATCCTATTGCTTAACGAAGTTGACTTATTGAAGTTAAAAACAGTCCTTGTGGGATCAATATTTTACTACTTTTATAAGTTTTGGTACACTTGCCAAATTTCTATCAAGTTTTTGGCGCCGTTGTCGGGGACTGTTGAATTATTTCAATAAGGCAATTTTGTTATAATTTAGGATTTCTGTCATTTATAGTTTTGTATATATATTTATAAAAAAAATGATTTATGCTCTTCGTTTTCTTCTCATTGTGCGGTGCTAATAAAAAGTTTATCCAAGTTTTGCAGCTATGATAGACAGGTTGTACCTCCATGACACAAAAGAGATTTGTACACTGCAATATGAAAAATATATGCTATCTTTGAAGATAAAATGTGTGGATAGTCAAATCTCGATATTAAATGAGAGATGTGGTCGTGATGAGGCGAATCAACCAGGTAGTAATTGTGAAAGGAAGAAAGAGGTGATCAACATAGATTACAATACTCAACTTCAAAATATTTTAGATGATTTCTTGGTGTCAAATCAAGTTTCATTTAAGAAGTTTGATCTTCAGTGTGGTGATTTTGTTGAGAAAGCACATGAGTCTCGGAGGACATTGGTTCAGATGGAAATTGAGTGTCACAAGGTTGTGGTGAAAGAAAAACCCAAAGTGATGAATGTTGATATTTTCTCGAAGTCTGGACCAACGAAGGTTGAGGAAATCACTCGTGTGCAGATGGATGCACGTCCTTGACTAAGGTGGGAGAGCTTAAATTCCAAAGGTTTAACTGTGGGTGCATGGGAGTATCTGATTCTTTGTGCAAAATTCATGGAATTCCTACCAAACAAGAGGAAGAAGAAGGATGATATATTCTTTCTATCATATTTTCCACCCTAACAGTGGTTGAAACGTCAAGCTCAATGACGTAAAAGGAAGCGCTTTGTCGGAGGCAACCCACCATTTTATTTACAGGTAGTATTTCTAGTCTTATTGCTTTTTATTGCTTTCAAAAAAAATCAAAAATATAAAAATATTTTTGCTGAAACAATAAGAGGAACAAAAATTTCAAGTCCAATACTAGGCAAAAACGTGACACGTTTTGGGCAAAACGTGACACGATTTTGCCCCACCTTTGAAGTCTCACAAAAAAATTTCTAAATTAAAATTGGGTGTCGTTCGACATTGCCAAAACGTGATACGTTGGGATCAACGTGACACAATTTTTTACGCCCAATTTTTTTTTTCTAAGTTAAATTTGATGACCTTTCGACATTGCCAAATCGTGACACGTTAGGCCAAACGTGACACGATTTCTGGGCATGAAAATTTTTGAAAATGGTGGATCGTGTCACGTTTTGCCCAAACGTGCCACGTTTTTGGTGGTTTTCGAATTTTTTACCGTTACAAAACAAAATCGTGACACGATTTTCCTCCTCTATAAATAACCCTAACACGATTTCCCTTCCATTCACTTCCAAAAGTAACCAAACTCTGCCAAAATTTCTCCAAAACCTTAACCCTCAAAATTCTTGACTTTTATCACCAAATACCTTCATCTTTTCATCTCCAATTCACCAAACTAACCCTATAGACCAACCTCATCATCATCAACCTTACCAAAATCATCATCTACACCAATCACCTCAAACCCTAACCTTCCCCAACCTATTCACCAACCCTAACCATGGTAGATACACGTAGGAAAGGAAAAGCCCCGCAACCCAAAAAAAGCCAAAACCACCGCAAAACGTAAACAACCGGTCAAACCTACAGCCCCACTGGCACAACCACGTTCCGTCAACTACCGTTTTCTTTGCACCCCGACCCGAGACTGTTTCAAAGATATTAGAAGTTATAGGGTTATTCAAGAGAGGGGGTTTTTACTCCTAAAACTTTTAGGAAACCCGGAATTTCAACAGGTACTCACTGCCCGGGGGTGGCATGGGCTTAATGATATGGTCTTCTAGGAGGCCAACAAGACAATGGCACTTGAGTTCTTTGCCAACGCTCGGTTCTCCGGGAGAAGGTATGGGTCGTATGTGCGGGGTAAGGACATCGATTTCTCCCCTGAGGCTATCAATGACTTGCTAGACCTTGTTCCTCCGGAACAATGTGATGTTAAGAGGAGGAGAGAAACTTGTGCGAATTGGGATGATGAGACTTGGGAGGAGGTCAAGTCTCTACTTTTTGTTGAGGGTGCTCAATGGCAAGGGAGCAGGAGGATGTTGTTGAAGTCGGATTTCAAGCCGGTTGCGAAGGCTTGGACATCTTTTGTGGTGCAAACATTGGAGGGCACCTCATGTTCTTCTGAGATTCCTTTGGCTCGAGTGCACACTATCGCCACTATCATGGATGGTGGCCCTCTTAATGTTTGTGAGTTGATTGCAAACAACATTGCTGACTTTTCTGCAGGTAATAAGAAGGTCATCCCTCACATGAGCCTCATCAACTGGCTTTGTGAGGAAGAAGACTGTGAAATCTATGTGAAGGACATAGAGACAAAGATGATGAAACCTCTTACTATACTTACATGAAGGCCTTTTTGAAGGACTATTTGGAGTGCATGCAGCAGTTGGGAGCTAAGGAGGAAGCAAACCCTCAGCCTCAGTCACAGCCACAACAGTCCCCGCCTCAGCCACAATTTGTGTAGGGGGAAGGAAGCAGCCAGCCAAGTGCCCATGCACCTATTCATCCCATGATGTTGGACTACATGTTCGGCCATTACAACTAGATGAATGAGGTATCTCATCAAGAGTATTGGAACCGTCCTAGGTTCGGACCAGAGCTTATTGAGGCGGTCTGTAACACCCCAATTTCCCGTCTTAAAAAATTCATTAAATAAATCATATAAAATCAGAGTACTTCTCAAAGGAGTGTCACATTTCTTCTTTAAAAACAACTTGGATAATAATTTATCAAATTACAAAAACATTCAATTAAGCAGTGGAATTCAAATAGTCTCTTCTCATAAATAGTCTTGGCTTAAAAGCCATCAAACGTCTCAAAACATTATTATTTCAACATCACTGAAAGTCAACATTTAATCAAACATGATACATAAAGGAATAGACTCTACAAAAGACCCCATCCCGTTACGTATCAGAGCAACCCTACTTCACACATCCTCGCATCAACGCATCTAAGACTGGGTACCTGCACTTGCCCACGAGGCGGCAATTCCAGCAGAAGGGGTGAGATTCACAACAATAATATTAATATATAAATCAAACGTCAAGATTAACAATCATAAATTCAACTCATCACATATACATTATAGCACATCATAACATCATCATAGGTATCATCATAACAACATCACATCAAGCATCAACGTCTCAAAACATCATCTCATATATGTCACAATTGACTCGACTAAATGCAACACCTAACGTCTCAACATCATGCATGTGGTACCATATGATTATAGCATTAATATGCTTCACCGTCGCTTTGAGCAAATGCTCCACCGTCGCTTTGAGCATAAAGCTCCACCGTCTCATATATATGCAAATGCATGGACTCGTCGTTTAACGACTTAATACACTGTCTCAAGACCATCTTTCATAATACAAAACTGACACATGCAGGTATAATAGTTACATGGCAGAACATCATCTCATTAATCATATACATCGCAACACGTATCTTCATCATAATCACATATCATCATATTTAATCATCGCTTATATTCAACCATATGTCATTTATCAACAGCTCAAATAAATCATCGGCAATCATCTTTACAGAATACATTTAAGGGTATAAAACCTCACTAACACTACCCAAAGGGCTCCTCTCAAAGTCCCATGCGAAACAGATCGCAAAACAACAAACAGTCCTGAACCATCTAACTCGCCACGACGAGTGCATCTACTCGCCACAGGCGAGTACTCACATCAGCTCACTCGCCAAAGGCGAGTTGGGGGCGAGCTGGAGGCGAGAAATACTGGGTGCTTCGGCCTTTTTGACATTTTCACCAAAATCCTCATTTTTAAGCTCTCAAAATCCAATTTGACCAAACCAACTTCACAGGTCATCTCTATAAATATAAGGGCACTCAAAACCATCTAAAGTTTGGCAAAAATCCTAAATTTAAGGGTAAAGCTCGCCACGGCGAGCTATACAGCTCGCCTCGCGAGCAACCAAGGGTTACTCGCCACGGCGAGTGATCACTCGCCACAGGCGAGCGATCTCAGAATCACTACGGGTTCAGCCCTAATCACACCAATTCATCCCAAAACTCACATGTTAAGCCTCTAATCCATCGGCAATATCATCCTAGGGAATAATCTAGGTTTTGTATGCAGTTCTACAGCCTTATAACATCAAACCCTCATCAATTCATCACAAATTCATCTTAACCCTAGTTCATAAACCCATCCCAATTCCTCTCAATCTCTATGCCAATCAAGAACAGATGATTTACAATCAATATTAATGGAGTTAGGCTCACCCTTACCTGGAAATTTGCAGAAAATCGCAGCCTAGCTTCTCCCTCTGATCAACCGTTCTTTCTCTCCAAAACCAGAAGTCTGATAACGCGTTTCTAAAACTTTCCTCTCTTAACCTACTTCTCTTAAATACTCCCTCCCAACTTAATTAATTTCCTCTTAACCCACACAACTCTTCTTAATTATAAATATAACCCCATCTCTTAAAATTCTATCTTTTTCCACCAAATCTATTTATTTACCAAATAAATATTCATATAAACATCACTTATATTATTTTATTAAACAATAAAATAATAACACGTCACACGTCACAAATACGTCACATAATCATCAAAATCCATATAATATATAAACATATACCATATCATCTAATAAAATAATTAAATAATTAAAGAGGGCGTTACAACTCTCCCCCTCTTAAAGGATTTTCGTCCTCGAAAATTTACCTCGCTCAAACAACTCTGGATAGGATTCCAGCATCTTACTTTTTAGCTCCCAAGTCAAGCTTTCACCCGTCGCTCCGTCCCAAACAACTCTCACAAGAGGTATCTCCTTGCCTCTCAACGTCTTTGTCTTTCGATCATCAATCCTCACGGGTAAGGTCTCAACCGTAAGGTTGTCCCTAACTTGCACATCATCGCTTTGGATCACATGAGACGGATCCGGAACATACTTCCTCAGCTGAGATACATGAAAAACATCATGCAAATTCGACAAGTGCGGTGGTAATCCAACACGATACGCCACCGGTCCAATCCTCTCTGAAATCTGATACGGTCCAATAAACCTCGGAGTCAACTTCTTCGATTTCAAAGCACGTCCAACACCCGTCAAAGGGGTCACTCTCAGGAACACATGATCTCCCTCTTGGAACTCAAGGTCCTTTCTACGCTTATCATGGTAGCTCTTTTGTCGACTCTGCGATGCTTTCATCTTTTCTTGGATCATTCTCACCTTCTCAGTAGTCTGTTGAACGATCTCTGGTCCTAAGACCACTCTCTCACCCGACTCAAACCAACACAACGGAGTCCTGCATCTCCGACCATACAAAGCCTCAAACGGTGCAATTCCAATACTTGAATGGTAACTGTTGTTGTACGTGAACTCTATCAATGGAACATGACTATCCCAAGCTCCTCCCTGCTCAAGTACACAAACCCTCAACAAGTCCTCCAACGACTGAATCGTCCTCTCTGACTGACCATCTGTTTGCGGATGATAAGCCGAACTCAACCTCAACTGAGACCCTAACGCCTCTTGCAAACTCTTCCAAAATCTAGAGGTAAATCTTGGATCTCTATCAGATACGATGCTCGAAGGAACACCATGCAGCTTAACTATCTCTCTAACATAAATCTCCGCCAACTGAGCTACAGGAAGGGTAATGTTAATCGGTAGAAAGTGAGCAGACTTCGTCAATCTATCAACAATAACCCAAATAGCATCGTTCCCTCTAGGAGTATTGGGCAAACTCGTCACAAAATCCATGGATATACTATCCCACTTCCACTCGGGCACATCTAAAGGTACCATCATACCAGTCGGCTTCTGATGCTCAATCTTCGACTTTTGACAAACCAAGCAAGAATACACAAATTGTGCCACATCGCGTTTCAAACCAGACCACCAAAATAACTTCTTCAAATCATGATACATTTTCGTAGCTCCCGGGTGAATACTCAAGCTACTTCTGTGACTCTCTTCAAGAATCATCTTCTTCATTTCAGCATTGTCAGGAATGCAAATTCTACCTCTGAATCTTAACACTCCATGATCGTCGACCTTAAAGTCACTATCCTCAGTCTCATTACCAGCAATCAACAAATCTACCAACTTAACATCCTCTTTTTGTGCCTCTCTGATACTTTTCAAGAAATCATTATCAATTCTCAACATTCCCAGTTTTATGCTCTGAGGTGTCCTTTCACACACCAAGCTCAAGTCTCTAAACTGTTCTAACAACTCAAATTCTTTCACCATCAAAGCAGACATATGCATAGTCTTCCTGCTCAAGGCATCTGCAACCACATTAGCCTTATCGGGATGATAATTCAAACCAAAATCATAATCTTTCAATAACTCAAGCCACCTTCGCTGCCTCATATTCAATTCCTTCTGATCAAATAAATATTTCAAACTCTTATGATCACTGAATACTTCAAACCTCGAGCCATACAAATAATGTCTCCATATTTTCAATACAAAGACCACAGCTGCCAACTCTAAATCATGCGTCGGATAATTCTTCTCATGAATTCTCAACTGTCTGGAAGCATAAGCCACTACCTTACCATCTTGCATAAGAACGCCACCTAAACCCAGCTTGGACGCATCACAATATACCACAAAAGGCTCATCGGGCTTCGGCAAAATCAGCACTGGAGCCGTCGTCAGACGCTTCTTCAATTCATTAAAACTATTCTCACAATGTACATCCCACACAAAAGACTTACTCTTACACGTCAACTGCGTTAACGGAAGAGCCAATTTAGAGAATCCTTCTATAAACCTCCTGTAATAACCGGCTAGCCCCAAAAAGCTTCTAATTTCCGTAACCGACTTAGGAGTCTCCCATTGCGATACCGCTTCCACTTTAGACGGGTCAACCGCAATACCTTCACCAGAAATAATGTGACCAAGAAAGCTCACTTCATGCAACCAGAATTCGCACTTGGATAACTTGGCATACAACTTCTTCTCCTTCAGCACTTGCAATACAATCTTCAAATGCTCTGCATGCTCAGCTTCAGTCTTGGAATAAATCAGTATATCATCAATAAAAACCACAACAAATTGATCCAGATACTCATGAAAAATTCTGTTCATATATTCCATAAACACACCAGGCGCATTAGTAACACCGAAAGGCATCACCTTGTATTCGTAATGGCCATAACGCGTCCTAAAGGCCGTCTTCTGCATATCTTCATCCTTCACCTTAATCTGATGGTAACCTGACCTCAAGTCAATCTTGCTAAATAACTTTGCACCCACTAACTGATCCATCAAGTCGTCAATCCTCGGAAGTGGATACCTATTCTTGATCGTCACTTTGTTCAGCTGTCTGTAATCAATGCACAATCTCATACTGCCATCTTTCTTCTTCACAAGTAACACTGGAGCTCCCCATGGTGAAACACTAGGTCTCACAAACTTCTTCTCAAGCAAGTCTTCCAACTGTTTCTTCAACTCTGCTAACTCAGAAGCAGACATACGATAAGGTGCCATCGACACCGGCTTCGTTCCAGGAACAAGGTCAATAGAGAACTCAACTTCTCTCTCCGGAGGCACATCTGGAATCTCGTCGGGGAAAACTTCAGGAAATTCTTTCACAACAGGCTGCCCATCAATTACGGCTTGGTTCTCTAAAGATAATGAAGCCATCAGCGAAAACATCAACATCCCATCACGTTCTAGTTGCTTCAGCTGCTTAGTAGATAGAAACTCTGCGCCCCACTCTTCTTCGACAGAAGAAAAATGCACCGTCTTCCTAAAATAGTTGATAAGAACCCGGTTGTACTCTAGCCAGTTCATACCCAGAATCACATCCATACCGCTTAAAGGCAGACAAACTAAATCCATCACAAAATCACGGGCAAACATCGATAAAGGACAATTTACACACACGAGAGAAGTAGTCACCGAACCCTTAGCTGGAGTCTCGACAACCATCTCTCCATTCATATCAGAAACATCAAGACCCAAAGCAGACACACAATCTAAAGCAACAAAACTGTGCGTAGCACCAGTATCAATAATAGCAACTAAAGGAGTATTATTAATATAGCAAGTACCTCTGATCAAACGATCATCATTTTCAGTCTGAGTCCCGCTCAATGGAAACACTCTCCCGGTAGTCTTAGTCTTCTTGGGTTGCTTACACTGCGAACCAATGTGTCCTTGCTCATTGCAGTTGAAACACACAACATCATCAAACTTGCAGTCACTAGTGATATGCCCTTTTTGACCACAACGGTAGCACCTCTTCACCTCAACAGTACATGCGTTGCTCTTATGGCCTTTCTCGCCACAAGTGAAACAGGTAATCTCAGCAGGAGCAGTCTTCTCCTGGGGCCTCCTCTCATCATTCACTCTTTGCTTCCCTTTATCTCTAGGGGCATCATAAGGTTTAGGGCGACTCTGCTGGCCCTTAGCTTTCCGATCATTCACTACCTTGTAGTGAGCCTTCGTATCCTCCTCATATATTCTGCAACTACTCACCAATTCTGAAAAGTTGCGGATCTTCTGATAACCAATGGCTCGCTTGATGTCAGCACGCAAGCCATTCTCGAACTTTATGCACTTAGAAAACTCAGCCGTCTCAGGGGTATAATGCGGGTAAAACTTTGCCAACTCCACAAACTTAGCCGCATACTCGGTTACCGACATGTTCCCTTGCTTAAGCTCCAGGAACTCAATCTCTTTCTTCCCACGAACATCCTCTGGGAAGTATCTGTTAAGGAACTCCCTCGTGAAAACAGTCCACGTCACCACAGCTCCATCCTGCTCCAAAATAGGTAGGAGACTAACCCACCAATCATCAGCCTCCTCCGCGAGCATATGCGTGCCAAAACGCACCTTCTGCACATCATCACACTGCATGACTCTGAAGATTCTCTCCACTTCCTTGAGCCATGTTTGAGCCCGATCTGGATCATAACGCCCCTTGAAGGTAGGCGGGTGATTCCTCAGAAACGTCTCCAACATCCTAGTCCCGTCATTCCCACCAGCATTGTTCTGATTACCCACAGCGTTAGCCATTGCTTCCAAAGCAGCAGCAAGAGCAGCATCGTTTCTACCAGCCATCTTAGTCCTCTGGAAACAAACATAAGTCAGAATAATACAATAATACTATTCTAACTCTAAGACAACGTCACTCGACTCTCTACTTGGCCGGACGGACCGACCTGCTCTGATACCAATTGTAACACCCCAATTTCCCGTCTTAAAAAATTCATTAAATAAATCATATAAAATCAGAGTACTTCTCAAAGGAGTGTCACATTTCTTCTTTAAAAACAACTTGGATAATAATTTATCAAATTACAAAAGCATTCAATTAAGCAGCGAAATTCAAATAGTCTCTTCTCATAAATAGTCTTGGCTTAAAAGCCATCAAACGTCTCAAAACATTATTATTTCAACATCACTGAAAGTCAACATTTAATCAAACATGATACATAAAGGAATAGACTCTACAAAAGACCCCATCCCGTTACGTATCAGAGCAACCCTACTTCACACATCCTCGCATCAACGCATCTAAGACTGGGTACCTGCACTTGCCCACGAGGCGGCAATTCCAGCAGAAGGGGTGAGATTCACAACAATAATATTAATATATAAATCAAACGTCAAGATTAACAATCATAAATTCAACTCATCACATATACATTATAGCACATCATAACATCATCATAGGTATCATCATAACAACATCACATCAAGCATCAACGTCTCAAAACATCATCTCATATATGTCACAATTGACTCGACTAAATGCAACACCTAACGTCTCAACATCATGCATGTGGTACCATATGATTATAGCATTAATATGCTTCACCGTCGCTTTGAGCAAATGCTCCACCGTCGCTTTGAGCATAAAGCTCCACCGTCTCATATATATGCAAATGCATGGACTCGTCGTTTAACGACTTAATACACCGTCTCAAGACCATCATTCATAATACAAAACTGACACATGCAGGTATAATAGTTACATGGCAGAACATCATCTCATTAATCATATACATCGCAACACGTATCTTCATCATAATCACATATCATCATATTTAATCATCGCTTATATTCAACCATATGTCATTTATCAACAGCTCAAATAAATCATCGGCAATCATCTTTACAGAATACATTTAAGGGTATAAAACCTCACTAACACTACCCAAAGGGCTCCTCTCAAAGTCCCATGCGAAACAGATCGCAAAACAACAAACAGTCCTGAACCATCTAACTCGCCACGGCGAGTGCATCTACTCGCCACAGGCGAGTACTCACATCAGCTCACTCGCCAAAGGCGAGTTGGGGGCGAGCTGGAGGCGAGAAATACTGGGTGCTTCGGCCTTTTTGACATTTTCACCAAAATCCTCATTTTTAAGCTCTCAAAATCCAATTTGACCAAACCAACTTCACAGGTCATCTCTATAAATATAAGGGCACTCAAAACCATCTAAAGTTTGGCAAAAATCCTAAATTTAAGGGTAAAGCTCGCCACGGCGAGCTATACAGCTCGCCTCGCGAGCAACCAAGGGTTACTCGCCACGGCGAGTGATCACTCGCCACAGGCGAGCGATCTCAGAATCACTACGGGTTCAGCCCTAATCACACCAATTCATCCCAAAACTCACATGTTAAGCCTCTAATCCATCGGCAATATCATCCTAGGGAATAATCTAGGTTCTGTATGCAGTTCTACAGCCTTATAACATCAAACCCTCATCAATTCATCACAAATTCATCTTAACCCTAGTTCATAAACCCATCCCAATTCCTCTCAATCTCTATGCCAATCAAGAACAGATGATTTACAATCAATATTAATGGAGTTAGGCTCACCCTTACCTGGAAATTTGCAGAAAATCGCAGCCTAGCTTCTCCCTCTGATCAACCGTTCTTTCTCTCCAAAACCAGAAGTCTGATAACGCGTTTCTAAAACTTTCCTCTCTTAACCTACTTCTCTTAAATACTCCCTCCCAACTTAATTAATTTCCTCTTAACCCACACAACTCTTCTTAATTATAAATATAACCCCATCTCTTAAAATTCTATCTTTTTCCACCAAATCTATTTATTTACCAAATAAATATTCATATAAACATCACTTATATTATTTTATTAAACAATAAAATAATAACACGTCACACGTCACAAATACGTCACATAATCATCAAAATCCATATAATATATAAACATATACCATATCATCTAATAAAATAATTAAATAATTAAAGAGGGCGTTACACGGTCTGCCTTAACAGGAGAGCTATCACGGGGTCGTTTGACCGATTTGACGGGTCCGAGGAGGCTATGGACCAGTACTTTGATGTCACCAGAGGTCGTGCCCAGGCGAGAGAGCAAGAGATTCGGGCAGACTTTGCTGCTGGTGGTGCTAGGTCGCGACACCATTTTGGCGAGGATTCTTATGAGGAGCAGAACCCTAGCACATGGATTGATCCGGACTTTGTAACGCCCTCTTTATTTATTTAATTATTTTATTAGAGAATATAGTATATTATTATATATTATATGATTTTTGGTGATTATGCGACGTATTTATGATGTTGTGACGTGATGATTATTTTATTGTTTAATAAAATAAGATATGTGATATTTATATGAAAATAAAGATTTGTTAGTAAAAATATATAATTTTTAGAGATGGGGTTATATTTATAAATAGGAAGAGTTATGAGGGTTGAGATAGAATAAGATAAGTTGGGAGGAAGTATTTAAGGAAATTAGGTCAAGAGAATAGGCAGTACGCGTATCAGACTTTTGGGAAAAAGGGAGAGAAACGGTTGAAGAGAAGAGGTGAAGCTAGGCTGCGATTTCTACAATTTTTCCAGGTAAGGGTGAGCCTAACTTCAGTAATATTAACTGTAAATCATCTGTTTGTGATTAGCTAAGGGATTGGGAAGAATTGGAGAGAGTTTCATGAATTAGGGTTATGATGGATTTGGTGAGTTTGATGTGAGATTGTTGTGAATTGCTGTAGAAATGTGTTACAGAACCTAGATTATTCCCTAGGATAACAATGTTGAAGAATTAGAGGCTTAGCATGAGAGATTTGAGACGAGTTGGTGAGAATTGGAGCAAACCCGTAGTGGTTCTGACATCGCTCGCCTATGGCGAGTGACTACTCGCCGTGGCGAGTAAACCTATATCGCTCGCGAGGCGAGCAGCATAGCTCGCCGTGGCGATCATGACCCTTGAACCTTGAGTTTTTTCCAAACTTTAGATGGTTTTGAGTGCCTTATTATTTATAGGATTGACCTGTGAAGTTGTTAGGACCAAATTGGACTTAGGGAACCTTAAAACGAAGATTTTAGGCGAAAAATGTCAAAAAGGCCAAGAGTACCCAGTTTGCTCGCCTGTGACTCGCCCCCAACTCGCCTTTGGCGAGCAGCTTTTGAGAGTACTCGCCTTCAGCGAGCAGATTACTCGCCGTGGCGAGTTAGTGCGTTTCTGGGCTGATGTTTCTTTTGCGATCTGTTTCGCATGGGACTTTGAGAGTACACCTTTGGGTAGTGTTAGAGATGTTTTATGACCTGAGATAGAGTCTGTAATGATGATTAAAGATGTTTCCCTTATGTTGATGCTAATATGATGTATTGTTCATGTTTAAATGATTTATAATGATGTTATGTGCTGTTGTATATGTGTTTAATGAGAGGCACTTCTGCCATGTAATTATCATGATTGCCAATGTGTCAGCCTTAAATTGTTAACGATGTTTGAGAAGTTGTGCTAACTTATTTAAGATGTAAAGAGTCTAGTCCATGCATTTGCATATTATGAGACGGTGGAGCTTTTGCTCAAAGCGACGGTGGAGCATTTGCTCAAAGCGACGGTGAAGCATATTAATGCTTATATATGGTACCACATGCATGATGTCAAGATGTTAGAGTTGCATTTAGTTGAGTCAAACTATTGACATATTATGAGACGATGTTCTAAGACGATGATGTGTTATTTGAGATGTTCATGACGATGATGTTATCCTTGTATTTTAATATGTGATGTATGTGATGAGTTTATGTTTTTAATCATAAATGTTGAATTATATGTTAATATTTCTGTTGTGAATCTCACCCCTTCTGTTGGAATTGCCGCCTTGTGGGCAAGTGCAGGTAACCAAGCTTAGGTGCGCCGATGTGAGGAGTCCTGTGTGATGTCGTAGGATTGCTCTGATACGTAACGGGATGGGGTCTTTTATGAGTCTATTCCTTTATGTATCTTGTTGAACTATTTTAATGACTTTAAGTATTTTGATGAATTTATGAGACCTTTATGAGGCCTAGGGCTAAGACCTTTTTGAAGGATTTGATTTATGATTTCCGCTGCTGTGATTGAATATTTTTGCGAAGGATAAACTAATATTCATTTTGTTTAAAGATTTTGATGTTGAGAATGTGACACTCCTTTGTGATGTACTCTGATATATGCTTTTATTTAATGGAATTTTTAAGTCGGGAAATTGGGGTGTTACAGACTTGATGCAGGACTGAGTGGGCTATTGATGGCTCACTCCTTATGATGTTTTCTTTCATTTGTTTCAGCACTTTTTATGTACTTTTATTTTTTTTTTATGTTCGAACAATTTTCAGTTTAATCAGTTGTATCCCCTGTTATGTAATTGTTCCTTAACTTGTTTATTATTGATGAATTTATGTGTTTCATTGACTTTTTTCAGTTTAGTAACAAATGTGTGTTCAAGTGATGTTTCCAAAAGTTCATAATGAGAAGTGACTTGATTTTTCAAAGGCGAAGAGTACGACAGTGCTAGGTAGTCACAACTCCCAGATATCATAATTGTAAGGTTCATGGCCAAATTTTCTTTTTCAATTTACTCATATAGAGTGTCCATGCTGCTACATTTCTAGAACTTGCATTGTTTCTTTACTGTTGATTGGTTTTTGTCATATACACACTGAGGCAAAAGTGCTTGGTCCTTTGAGCCTTTTTGAAGCCTACCTTGATTATATTGAACTTATCCTTTTCTTAGCCAAGTTGAGCCGGTAGGATAAAACTTTTTTGTTTGGTGACAAACTGCATTACAAACTTAGAGACTTTTAGGATTTATCCCAAATTGTATTTCTGAGTTAGGCATTGTAGGATGTTCCTTAAAATTAAGTTTGGGGTTGCTTTTGGAATTTGCAACCAATTAAGTTTGGGGTGGGGGGACTGTTGGAATAAAGGGTGTTTCACAAGTATACCACTTAAGTTTTGATGATAACAAGGTATTAAAAATTATCAATTGGATATGCTAAAAGTTTATTCAAGTGTACAGGACCATTAAGAAAGAATTATTTACAAGAGGTTCTGACTGAATGAATTAAAGAGCAAAGGAAATTAAGACTGAAGCTTGAAGAACATCTAAATGAAAGCGCTCCTGGAAAGTCAGAAGCAGAGTGCGTCTGAAGAAAGAGCTCCTAAAGATGACGTCATCAGAAGCCAGTTTTCCAGAAGCAGATTCATCAGAAGCTAATATTCTCTAGAGGCTAAAGAGCATTGACAAAGTACAGTGTATGAAAAGTACAACCACTATGTCTGCGCTTGTCCCTGCAACCACCAACTCTGCAGTGTGTCTTCTATACACGACAAGAATAACAACAACTAATGCAGAGACTTTTCCATATTTGCTGGAATGGATTTGAATTTGATTTCATAGTACAATCCTTAAATCAAGCAAAGGATCAATGGTGTCAAATCAGTTTCGGTCAAGACTGTGATGAGCTGGCAGTTCCCAACGTCTCTCAAGTTCTCTATAAATAGGGATGAATACTTGAAGAACTAAATAAACATATACATACACGCGAACAAGGCTATTCTCTCATATCCAAAGTCGCAAACATTGCTCATCAACAACTTAGATAATTCTTACAAAAGTTCACATTTTAGAATTTCTAAGTATCTAAGAAAAACAGAGTCTGTTCTGTTTCGTTTTGTTTTGTGAATATCTCTGATTGTATATCAAGTATTCAAAACTCTTTTCAATTCTCTGTAATTGTTTAGAAGTCTCTTGGAGTTGTCCTTGAGCATTGAAGTCTCTTTCTTGTGTGATTGAGCAAAGGAAGTCTCTTACTTGTGTGTTTGAGCAACTTATAATTTGATATTACAGTTTAGTGGAACTCTCCTTGGAAGTGCAAGGGGGACAGGACTACTTCCGGATTGTGGAAGAAACCTGTATAAATTGTTTGTGTTCTTCTTCTTTCTCTTGCTCTCTTACTCTTATCCGCTGCACACTTAAACTTTGACTCTTATCTGACTCTAAACTTTTCAGACTCTGATCCTGAGAACAGTACTGATTTTCGTAAGAAAGAAACGTTTTTGAAAACACAATTCAACCCCCCCTTCTTGTGTTTTTCCCACCTTCAGGGACTAGAGAACATAGAACTTTATCATGAAAAAGACATACACTAAACATGGTGTATCAAAAAAAAAAGAGAAAAAATAAAAAATAGAATGAAAAAGGGACAAAAATATTGAAAATCCGAGTAACTTTAAAACTCGAAAGTCCCAATGGTTAAAAATGTTCTCTAGCCCCGTCTTGACAAAAATTGTGTTCATAGGTGAAAGATGAATGCAAATTGTGGTTTAACTTTCGTAGGAGTGCCTAACTCGCATTTTGTGTAGCCTACTTATCCATATATTTTCCCACCTTCACCTAAGCCCCATTATAACCCTGAAAGACCTCAAAATGTGTATTGATATTGACTTTAATTGATGTTTAGAAACTTTTCAAGCGTATGGTAATATGTAGTTTTGCATGTGATTGAGTGTGAACCCTATTCATTGTGTTGCGTGGAGTTGTGTATTGGTGGATGCTTTCAAGTCAAACTAGCTCACCTTTAGCTAGTAGGGAGATGAACTTTTTGGTTACCATCACTTGATCAGGTACTTGTTATTTAACTGTCAATTGTCAATGTTGCATGTAAATTCTTTGAGGACAAGGAATGGTTCAAGTTTGGGGTTGTGATGACATGTTGTCATTACGTAATTTTCTATGTAATATTATCACATTCTGGAGTTCACAAGGCGACTTAAGCAGCAAGAGAAGCAAGAAAACTGAAGAAAAAGGACAAAACAAAAATGTGGCACGTTTGGTCAAAAACGTGACACGACCTGGCAAAGGCATAATTGCATGGCTTCGACATTGAGGAAAACGTGTCACGTTGGCTAAGGCGTGACACGATTTTGCGAAACCCTAATTTAGTTTCTTGTTACACAAGTGAAAACGTGTCACGATCCACTAAAAACGTGACACGTTTTAGGCAAAATCTGAGCCTATTTAAGCTAAAGTCTATTCCAAAAACAAGTGTTACGATTTTAGAAGAGACAAGTGCGATTTTGACATCCAGAGACGGTTAGGAGAGCGATTACTTCATCCTTTTACCAGTTCATGTATGTTTTAATTTCATTATTGATTATGCTATTTGTAAGTCTGATTATGAGTAGCTAAATCTCTTAGAGATTAGGTCTAAGATGATTTTATGTAACCCTAATTGAATCATGTTGATGTGATGAAACTCTATTTAATGTGAATGGTTATTTAGTTCTTATTCAATTCAATTGTTCTTAATTCTTTTATATCTTGATCACATATAAACTCGTGAGTATGAATGACTACTGACCCTAGCTTTCAACTTAGACCCATTGAATTGTTCTAATAAACTTGGTTAGTCTAGGAATGGATAATCGTTTGTTAGTGATATTAGGTTAACGTGCTTAAACCTTCAAGGATTATTAGACCACCTAAGGAATTAGGGGTTGTAACTTAAGAGGAGGGTCCTAACTCAAGGGATTGATTAGGGCTAATTTGTTAACTATCGTGGAACTAAAGAACCATTCACAATAATAGAGTACAGTGACCAATTAGGGGAACATAAATGATTTGAAAGACCTGATCTCATCTCTCTCTTATTTCTTAACAACTTTTACTTTCTGTTAATTGATTTCTTAAAATCAAACAAAATCAACCGCCTAGTGGCAAAACAAATATAACTTTTACACATCCTATTGCTTAACGAAGTTGACTTATTGAAGTTAAAAATATTCCTTCTGGGATCGATATTTTATTGCTTCGATAGGTTTTGGTACACTTGCCAAATTTCTATCACTTGACAATGCTTATGCAATGACACAACATAAATGCAACAACATCAACATCAACATCATAAAATCATATTAAATCAACCACAAAAGATTTGCACATCAACTCAAAACCACTGGAAAGATAAATCAGTTATCAACAATTTTCATGTTTATGACAAAGTCCGACTCAAAACAGAAACGTGTGAAAAAGACACAAGAATGCAAAACAGGCAGTTTGCTACTGAACAACTCGCGAGGCGAGCACAACTACTCGTTGTGGCAAGCTCACATATGGACCACTCGCTAGGCAAGCAAGATCACTCGCGGAAGGTGAGCTAAAACAGGTAGCTTTGGGAACTAGACATTTTTCACCCAAAAATCCTAATTTTTAACTTCCCAATGCCCAAATTTGATTCTAAAAGTTGTCTAATCATTTCTAAACATGAAGAGGCACTCAAATTCATATAAACCTGACCCAAAACTTCATTTATACGAACATCCATTTTTCTACTGAACAGCTCGCTAGGCGAGGAAAAACACTCGTTATGGCGAGTTGGGAACTACTCGCCAGGCGACTAAGATCACTCGTTGGGCGAGCGATGACTTCTACTCGCTAGGCGAGTTTGAGCACTCGTCGTGGCGAGCGACGACAGACAGGTTTACGAACAGACCTATGTTCTCACTCCAAAACCCCAATTTTGACAACCCAAACCCCAAAATTGATAAGAAACATTACATACTGTTATTTTACAACCTAGACATCACTTTCTTACATTAGTTCATGGGATTGCATACACTTTCAACAATTTTGATTGAATTTAACCTAACTTTTATAACACCAATGAAATTCAACAAACAACAACATGATTAAACCCTTTTCAGAAATTATATGCTTATGATTAAAGAAGGTTAGTCTTGTAACGCCCTCTTTAATTATTTAATTATTTTATAGAGTTTAGAGTCCACTTTGATGATTTATGTGATTTTATACGATTATGTGATGTGTTGATATTTTATTTAAAGACTTATTTTATTATTTACTAGAATAAGATTTGAAAATAATATAAATATTGAGATGTGGGGCTGTTTTGGAATTTAGAAGAGTTTAGTGAAAATAGAGAAAATAAGATAAAGTGGATTGAGGAAAGATATAAGGAGGAAACTAGGTTTAGAAAAGTTTTTACGTGAAACTGCTTTTGGAGAAAAAGGGAGAAAACAAGAGAAGAGAGAACCAAGAGGGAGAGAGACCGCCGATCATCAATACTAAGGTAAGGGTGGGGTTTCACTTCTCTAATTAAGGGCTTAATTCTTCATGTTTGATTAGTGGTTCATGAGAAAATAGGTAGAAATGAGTTTAGGGTTTAATTTGTGAATTCCCATGAAAACTAATGAACTGTGTGTTGTTACTGTTAATTTTAATGTATGGAATGCTGCTTGATTATTCTGTAATGATTGGTGTCAGAATTGTTGAGAATGATAGAGTTTAGAAAGAATAGGGTTGTTGGTAAAAAGAATAATTGATGATGAATAAAGCTAATGAATTGGGCATGAATTGGAGTTGGATTGCTGTGTTTTGTGTTGTATTAAGTTAGGTTATGTAAGAGTGAACTATAGGGTCAAGTTTGGTGAAAATCGGAGTTAAAACGAAGTTTTTGGGTGGAAAATGTCACTTTTCCCGAGAGCTGCACAGTGACAGCATCTCCTGTTTCATGTTCTTGCGCCTTTTTCACACGTTTCTATTTTGAACTGGGTTTTGGTGTAAACATGAAAGTTGTAGACAAAAATGTTAGCTTTCTAATGGCTTTGGTTGGACTTCAAAATCATTCTTAGAACTTAAGTTATCGTCAAATTACTACACGTAGGTCATAGTGAAATTTCAGTTTCTGTACCCGAATTTGAAATAAAAACTGGTATTGATCGGTACAGAATTGACCTTAGTTGTAAACGCGAAAGTTGTAGATAGTTGAATTGTCTTTCCAATGGCGTTGGTTTGACACAAAAATACCTTGCGAATAATTTTATATGAATTTATGAAGTGATGTGACGAATTAAGAATATTATATCATGAGCTTACCTTTAATTGTATTAGGACTGTTAGGACTGAACTTGTTGTCAAGATGTCATAGGGTTATAGAAAAATCAATAAGTAGAAACTAGTATAGCTATAAACACGAGGATTTAATGTGCATTGTTTAGTGAAGTTAATTGATGATTTAGAGTTGGAATTATGTGACAGATTTATATATTGTGAAAGATGTTCATATGAAGTTGTAATGGTTATACTGGGTGATTATTGTTGATGTTGACTTGCTGCATATTATTTAATGGTGCTGCCTTGCTGTCGTGATTAGGATGTTAATGTTGGTCTAAGTTGTTTAAATTGTAAGATGTTGATCCAAATTATTGGAGTCATATGAGATGTCTAAGTTGTTTAAGTTGTAAGACGTTGAGTCCATGCATACTCATTTAAGTTGAGGGTTTGATGCCCTGTAATGTATATTTATACATATTATGTTGAGGGCTTGATGCCCTGTAAGTTGAGGGCTTGATGCCCTGTGAGCCTATTTACGCTTATACGTTGAGGGCTTGATGCCCTGGTTGGTACCACTTGCATGATTAAGAGGTCGTAGTTGCATTTTGTCGAGATGGTCTAAGATGAATAAGAAGTCTAAGTTGCATTGTTAAGTTGAAGTTGTGTCGTTGTTATTTAACCTTGAGTTGTTGATGAAACTTTATATGAAGGACTATTATTAGTTAATGACGATGTCTATGATGATAAGTGAAGTAGTAAATGAATAATTATGTGAGATAACATTATTAAATGAAGCTGAATTAAGTTGTTAAATGCATTTTGTTTGTATTATATGCTTATTATTATTGAATGTGAAATCTCACCCCTTCTGTTGGAATTGCCGCCTTGTGGGCAAGTGCAGGTAACCAAGATTAGGTGCAGTCGTGTGAGGCTTTCCTCGATTGTGTCTAGGTGCTCTGATACGTAACGGGATGGGGAACCTTTGATTACGTTTTCTCTGTTCCTTGCGTATTCTTTTATTTTGACTTTTATGATTATGATTATGTTGAGAATTTTCTGAGACGTTGATGAGGCCTGCGTGCCAGAAACTTTTGTGATGATTTTAATGATTTCTGCTGCAATGTTTGAATATTTTTAAATGACTATTTTCCTGAAGGAATAAATTATTATTTATCCATTACTTGAGATGTTTTAAAGAATGTGACGCTCCGTTATGTGTTCACTCTGATTATTTATTTTAAAGAAATTTTTAAGCTGGGAAAACGGGGTGTTACAAGTCCCACCCTTACCTTAGATTGGTTGAATTCTGAAACCTACAAGCTTCCTCTTCTCTGACTTCTGACTTTTCTCTTTTTCTCCCAAAAGCTGTTTTCACGTGTTCTAACTTTCTATTCCCTACCACTTATATTGTTTAACCTAAATAAATTCTCCTCATTCCAAAACTGCCCTTACTGCCTCATTATTCTATTTTAATTTTATTCTTTCACTAGTAATATTTTTATAAACTACTAATATTACTAACACATAACACAAAAACCCACACACCACAATTATTCAAATAAAATATATAAAAGACACTAAACTCGATAAAATAAATAAATAATAAAAAATAGGGCGTTACACATGGTCGTATGTTTACTAACTACCGTCGAAGTAGGTGGGGGACAGGAATTTTGCCTACTTGTCCTTGTTGTGGGAATGTAGATGAAAGCGTTATTCATGTGCTTCGTGATTGCAGGCACGCATCTCAGGTATGGACTAGACTTGTGTCTCCAGATTATATAACTAATTTCTTTTCCTTTGTTAATTGCAGAGAATGGGTTTTTAAAAACCTCGGTAAAAGATGGAATCGAGTTATCAACTCTAGGTGGCAGACAACGTTCATGACTATTTGTTGGCATTTATGGACATGGAGAAACAAAACTATTTTTGAAGAAGGGTTTCAAAGACCGGATAACCCAACTTTTGTAATCCAAAAGTTCATCATGTCCATTGAAGAAGTCTCTCAAGATCAATTGAAAAACAATCCTCAGCAAATGGAAAATGTGTATATTGGATGGAAGAGGCCTTCAAATGGTTGGGTGAAACTCAATTGTGATGGAGCGTGCAAAGGTAAAGGGGAGCTTGCTGGGTGTGGCAGAATTTTACGTCAATCTGATGGAAGATGGATCAAGGGATTTAATCGCAAAATTGGAGCTTGTGATGCTCTGCATGCTGAGATGTGAGGTCTTTATTTGGGACTTGATATGGCTTGGAGTGAGGGTTTATCTCACGTGATTGTTGAGAGTGACTCAAAAGTCCTTATTGATATGGTTACTAACAATTGTAAGATCAATGGAACCATCCCTTCTCTGGTTCGACGTATTCAAGAGATCCTTCAGCGAGATTTGCATACTCAGGTTATTCACACTTGGCGGGAAGGCAACAGATGTGCTGATTGGCTGGCAAATTTTAGCCTATCCTTGGATTCTCGGAATTTGGTAGTTTTGGAGTCTCCACCTAGTGAACTTCAAAGACTCATTTATGATGATATTTCTGGGGCTTGCATGCCTAGGAATCTGCGTGTAATTTAGTTTTTTTTGTTCTCTTTCTTTTGGGCCTCAGGCCCTCTTTTGTACCAAAAAAAAATGTCAAAATTTCGTTTTAGTCCCTATAAAAAATTTCTTCAACTTTTAGTCCCTAAAATAATTTTCATCTTCACTTTTGGTTCATCTTTTAATGTAAACTCATATGTATAATTCATATTTTTTAATAAAACTTTGCAGAAAAATTCATAATATTATAAGAATACCTTCCAAAAAAATTAATTTTTTTTAAGTAAAACATGAATTTAATATAAATTTTTATATTTTCACGGTTAAAAATTTATATTTAATTCGTGTTTTATTAAAAAAAATTAATTTTTATTGAGAATTTTTTTACATTATTCTACACAACTTAATTAAAATAATACAAAAATTAACTTCAAAATAGGGATCAAAAGTAATGATTGAAAATTTTATAGAGACTAAAAGTTGAAGGAAAATTTTAGACGGACTAAAACAAAAAATTGGTATGTTTGTAGGGACCAAAAACATAGTTAACTCTTTATTTAAATGATTAAAAAAAATATAGTCTTAAATATGTTTTTGGTCCCTATAAATATACCAACTTTTTATTTTAGTCCCTCTAAAAATTCATATTAAATTTATGTTTCGTTAAAAAATTCTATTTTTTTTTTGGATAGATTTTTACAATATTCTACACATATCTTCACAATTTCATCAAAAAAATACTAAAGTTAACTTAAAAATAGAGACCAAAAGTAGTGATTGAAAATTTTATAGGAAGTAAAAGAAAATTTTAGAGGGTTAAAATGAAAAGTTGGTAACCCAAAAATATAATATTTCAATAATTTCATGGTAAAAGCCCTCAAACATAAACCCTCATTTACAAACCCCTGCTGCCTCTAACAACATCTCACCACCAACTTCTGTCAAAAAGAAAAAAAAATCTCACCAGCAACTCTCCCGCCGCTCTCACATCTCCAGCCCTCTCCGCTCCGCCGTTTCCGTCCCCTCAAGCAACAGTAAGTTCTTCTCCACTACAATTCTGCGACCTTGTTTTGTTTTTCTCCACTGCAATTTTTCTTCACTTTTTCTGCACTTCGATTCAATTCAATTCAATTCATTTGTTCAATATATTAGGTTTCTGTTCGACTTACCTTTTCCCTTTTACTCCACTGAAATTGAATTGATTTTGTGGTTGTTGGGTCAAATAATCTAGTAGAGAGAAATCACACACCATAAGGGTAAGTTTGGATAATATCAGAACATGTTTTTTAAAATCAATTAAAGTGATTGAAGTATTATATGATCATTGGGAGATGTTAGTCCATGAAATGGATTTCAGATGAGATTAGTCTCTGCCTATGAAGCACGGACACTCCTCAGATTAGATACATATAGTTACACTGAATTATGAGATTTTTCTAATTATTAGAGGTGTTGGGCGTGTTAGTGTCCGTGTTGTGTCCGTAGTATCCGTGTTTCATAGGTATCTGCGGTTGCATTTGTTGTAGGAGGATACCTTTGGTTTGCATAATTATTTTGTTAGATGTAAAAATAATTTTTGAGTCCCTGTAGTTATAACACTTTTTGGTTTTAATCCAAGTATTTATTTTTGTTTGACTTCAGTCTCTACAAATTCAAATTGTGTTGCTTTTAGTCCCTACCATCAGCTTATTGGGCCATGTGGCATGATTTTATTGGGTTGTGAATGATGGCAGGGACTAAAAGCAATATATTTTGAATTTTCAGGGACGGAAACCAAACAAAAGAAGTTACAAGGACTAAAACCAAGAAGTGCTGTAGTTGCCCCAAGAAGTACTGTAGTTGCAGGGATTAAAATCATATTTAAACCTATTTTAAAATATAGATTTAGCCTTCCAAAACCACCTTTCAAACATAATCTAAGGGTGTGTTTGGATTGAGGGTTTATGATGGGAATGGAGAGGAGGGTTTACTTTTTTATTTTATTTTTTAAATTATAGGCACTATAAAATGTTATTTGAAAATAAATTAACTGATTGAATCATTATATGTTCACTTATCATGTTATATAAAAAAATATTATTAAACATTTTATAGTGTCTTTACTTTAAAAAAGAAAAGCAAACCCTTCCAACCCTTCCCCTTCTAAACCCTAAATCCAAACACACCCTAAGTGTGAAGAAGCGGGGAATCACGAGTTTGAACCTGCTCCACACCACATCAGATGCATCCCTGCAGCTACCAATTGAGTTCTACCTACGAGACTGTATCTATTGAATTGTTTTATGGGGTGAAATAGACTAGCCAGTGAAGAAAATCACACACCTTACTTAGTGTTGATGCATTGTATGAATTGCTGGAATCCCCACGGTCACCAAAATCCCTTATTCATAAAGTTCCCATGTTGGTGTTGGTGACCGTTAGATAGATATTGGATGATGCAGGTTTCATGCAGATTTTTTAATTTTTCAAAAACTAAAATCCCGACCTTGAAATCTACTCGGTTTGGTCTCGATCCGATAGTCACCGATGTGGTGTTGTGTGAAATGGGGATTTTGATGACTGCAGAGAATCCTATACCTTTCTGTTGCAAAATGAATTGATTTTTGTGCAAATTGAATTGATTTCATGATCATCTGTGTTTATATTTCAACTTAAATTTTAGACACAAAATGATTTACATTATTGATTTATGCTTTCTAGATTATTTTGGCACCCCGAAGATTTTTATTTAGCTCTGCCACCAGACGCACCGATGGAGCTTTCGAAGGAAGAGGCAAAACTTTACAGGATCCGTAGAACAGTTTTTCAAATGTTAAGAGACAGAAACTACAGTGTCCTAGACTCCGAGGTAAACATGTCCAAACAAGAGTTCAAAGCAAAGTTTGGCGAGAACATGAAGAGAAAAGACCTCACTATTCAAAAATCTAATAAAGAGGATCCTTCCGACAAAATCTATGTGTTCTTTCGTGATGATGCCAAACTCGGTGTCAGCACTGTTAAAGCTATCAAAGATCTCATTGTCGGTGAGGGGGTCTATAGAGCTATCATTGTTGTTCAGAATGAAATCAAATCCAAAGCACGATCTGAGCTGAACCTTTTCTCTGAAGTTCGCATTGAAGCATTTCTGGTAATCATTTATCCCTTTACTCTAACCCCTAAATCACTACTTAGCTAGATAGCTGTTAAAACAAGGTACTCAAGAATTATTGAGCGGGAAGCTAAATTGTTATTGTGCAATTTAGTCGTCTAAAATTTATGAATTGCATTATAAGTATCGAACAATTTAGTCTTTTGAATTTATCATATAGGAAAAGTATCCTTCAATTGAAATTTATAGTCAATTAGTTCATGTCGCAAAAATAATAATTTTTTGGAGTAGAGTGTAAATAATTTTTCAATTTTAAAAGATAATTTTTGCAATTTCATAAAACTGGAGAGTAAATTGTTGATCCGTGCAATATTAACGATCAAACTTGTAGTGGTTCTTTCATTATTTAATATTAATCATGAAGATCCCTTGTAAAGTTATATGAATGTATAGAAAATGACAGGAAACAGAGGTGTAAAATTGTGTTGTGACTAGCGAAAGACTTTTTTTGAATGGATAAACTATGAATGGGTGGATTACTAGAGATCCCGTGCGCGATTGCATAGTATAAGAGAAAACAACAGGAAATGGAGATGTGAATTTTTGCTACATTTCATTACTCATTGGGGCAAATGTTTTGTTAGAATAGGTGGATGACAGATAAACAAATATATAGAATATATTTCATCGTGTGTGTTGGTAGGTTGTCGTTAATGGTTTGATGTAACTGCTGGTGGTGTAGGAGGATGAACTTCTGGTGAACGTAACAGAGCATGTGCTAGTACCGGAACATCAAGTGCTCACCAATGCTGAGAAGAAAGACTTGCTCGCGACATACACTGTCAAAGAAACTCAGGTCAGTAATAAGAAAATCTTTCCATTCAGAAATTCAGCTCACATTAAACTCATTGAAAATCTATTTACATGCATCTTGGATTGAACGATGCATGCAAGGATATGGCAAAAAAATGAAGGGCACAAAAAAATAATAAAAAGAAATGCTAAATTCTGCAATCCAATTGAATTGGATCACTTTATGTTAGATGCAACACAACAGATAGAGTAATTCAGAATGTGTGAACTTTCTAAAACAACACAACATTCTATTACAGTTGTTAATATCATCATTAACAGAAAAGCCTGATCCATTTTCTAGATTAAAAAAAAAACAATGTATCTATTAAGTTTGGAGATTATTCATTCAAGCATAATGAAAGTTTAGCTTTGAAATTGTTAGTGTTAACGTCTTCAATCTTTATCTTATGTAGATGTTTTGGTGTTGTACGCATATATTGTCTCTTATTTGCAATTATAATATTTTACGACAAACTTCTGCTACGGTTCATTATATCTAATATTTATGGGCTGCTTCACAGCTACCTAGAATGCTGGTGACGGATCCTGTTGCGAAATATTATGGACTGAAGCGTGGACAGGTTGTCCGGATAATCCGGCATAGTGAGACAGCAGGCATATATGTTACATACCGAATTGTCGTATAAGGATTTCCTTGAGCCCGTCTTTTGCAATATGTTACCTGCTAATACTTATGCATTGTTGTATAATGATTTTCTTGAGCTCATAAGCTATACTACTTTTGCAATATGTAACCTACTAGTGTTTAAGCAAAGCTTGCACATCGACGATATAACCTTTATTTTTGTTTATTTCATTTGAAACAGTCAATGTTATGGTTAGTAATTTATGCTGGAAGTAAATATTGAACCCTCAACCTCTTTTGTTTTTGTCACTGTAATTATGGCTGTTAAAAAAAATCAAATTGAACTAAGTGCACCGAAATAATCCAACTGTGGCCGACAGTTCATCGATTGAACTAAAGCAGTTTGGTTCAGTTCAGTTGTTTTTGGTGCAATTCAGTTTAGCAATGTGGTTGTTTTTAATTTTTTTAATATTCAGTTTAGTTTTGTTTAATTTTTTTAATATTCAGTTTAGTTTTGTTTAATTTTTTTTAACAATCCTAATTATCGGTTAATAATAGCAATTATGTAGAGCTTGGTTCTCAGAATCATGTCGGTTCAAGTAAAGGTATTTATGTTTGGTTCGAAACCATAAAACTGGTTCACTGAACCTTTATATCAGTTAAATTTGGAACAAACCATTAATGGTTTGGTATTTTGGTATTGTTGTGACAATTTATTGGGACAATTCAGTTTGGTTCACTTGAAACCATGAACAATCAACGACTCCACAACATTACGTGTGTTGTTATGGTTGGTAATGTCAGCTATTTATATTGAGCTTTGTTTCTTGACTTTATACATCTTTATATAAATTCTTTTGCTAAGTAGATAATATCTTTTTTATCTTCCTGGAGCTGTTTTTTAACTCTTTGGTGATTAAAATATACAAAAATACCTCCAACGGCAGTTAAATGCCGTCAGTACACTTTCTAAGAGTAATAGTACGCATAACTTTTATAGTTAAATACAATTTAAAACTCACATGCAAAAATTGCTGAGATTTCAAATTTAAATATGGATGAAGATATCAACCTAACAATATTGATATTGTTAGTTAAACTATGTCTTACAGATTACATTTAAGTTATTTCCAGTAACTACACTCTCTTGTTACCCTTGAGCATCTTGGATGTCTGTCATGTCACCTAGCTTCGAAGGAGGTGGCTGCAAAAAGGTGTTAATCCTCTTCATATTCACTCTCTTCCTAAGTGTGGCCAAACGTGATGATCGACCACTCCCAACTCCCTTAGTCGTCATCAACTATACTCATCCACCTTAATTCAGGTCATCTCGATGACAGCCACCAACGTTGGATTAAAGCATGAATTGCTTTACATTTAAATTTAAATTCTAAAATTGTTATTCATGAAATTTATGTCAACTCCTAGATCTAATCTTTAACCCTTCTCAAGTTTCAACCTTTAGTATGATAAAAAAGCTATGATCGATGTATCATTTATTACGATCATAAAATTGCTATTATACAAAAAGTTTGGAACTTGAGCAAGAGTCTCTAGTAGAAGGTTGAACTTGACAGCTTAGTTAATGAATACAGGCTTCAGCTTTGATCGATGGACGTGGCTAAATCGAGATGTGCATGGAAGAGCGGTAACATGAATGGAAGAGTATAGTTGAAAATGATAGAGATCTGGGGTTGATGACACGTTGACACATCTCTTCTGGCCTCAGGGGAAGAGAGAAAACGTGATGAAGATTTACATCTTCATGCTACCAAATAATCAATTTAGAAAATCATGTATGGTATGGAATTTAATTTGAGTTCCTCTTAAACTATAATTGATATAGAGTTCTTTTTTCAAGTATTATTCATATAGGGTTAAACATAAACTCTTCTTATGCTTAAAAAAAAAAAGTTTTTTTTTTTACCAATAATAATTTATTAATATATATCAGGGATTACTTACACATGAAATAGAATGCAAGCGGACAACAAGCTGCCAGGTCTTTTTGGATGGCAAAATCAATCTTTGTAAACACAACATTCATAGAACTAGAAGACATGATGTAACACCTCGTTTTCCCAACATAAAAATTTCTTAAAAATAATCAGAGTATTCACAACTTAAACGGAATGCTACATTTCTTAGAAATCACAAATGGAATAAATAATAATTTATTCTTCAAAACATCTCAAAATAAAATCTCAAATACTTCGCAGCGGAATTTAATTCAAAAACCTTAAACAACTTTGGCACGAAGGCCTCAACGTAAAATCTCATCAAAATGTTTTCAACATCATGTTCATAGAATCTCATAAAAATAATACGTAAAGAATAGAAAACAATAACAAAGTTCCCCATCCCGTTATGTATCAGAGCACCTAAGGACACAGTGAGAGATAGTCACTCACAACAACAATCAACAGCTAATCTTGATTACCTGCAAGTTACCCATACGAAGAGCAACATTTTCAAGCAGAAGGGTGAGATTTCACATTCAATAATAATAAACATATAATTCTTTAAAAGATAATCAACAACCATATATCCAGTATAGAATAAACATCACATAACATCATTTAATAAAGGTAAAACAATAACAACAACAACATCATCAACAACAACAACAACTTCTCAAATGATCATCAATTATATTATGCAATGACGACTCTACAATGCAACGACAACAACAACTCATCTTAACATCACACCGACTCGACAATGCAATATGCATGTGGTACCATCAGGGCATAAGCCTCCATCGCTAAAGGTCAAATAGGACCTGTCAGGCATTGAGCCCCCATCGCTAAAGGTCATAAAAGGACATGTCAGACATTAAGCCCCCATTGTTGACTATGCTATACAACAACACGACTTAATGCAACGACACGACTCAAATGCAACAATCTTCAAATATCACATCTTTATATAACACATCTTTAAAATCCACATCAACAAATAAATCATCTTTACGTATCAATTAATATCTAATCAATTTAGTTCATCATCTAAAAGTTATTATTTTGAACACATTTAAATAATAGTGAAAATAATTTCATTATTACTATCATCCTTGTAAACAAAATCATATTGAAACTAGAACATATCATATTCAACAACAATAATTCATCAACGTATACATTTATATAATAAATCATCAATCATGAACAACATCATATTCAACAACAATAATTCATCAACGTATACATTCATATAATAAATCATCAATCATAAACAACATCATATTCAACAACAATAATTCATCAACGTATACATATATACATAACGTTAGCATATAAATTCATCATCAACAACTTAATTAACATCAAATTCACATACCCAAACATTGCATCAAAACATAAGCACAGATTTCACCAATTAAATCCACAATAATCACTTTATTACAAATAGGCACTTATGGGTAGAAGTAGAAAAAGAGATTATACAAAAGATTATGAATGGAATCTAACCTTAATTTCTACAACGTCAAATCTAACAACAACTACAAGGTTAAACCCTTTTTCAGAATTATACAACCCATTATTAGAGAAAGCTAGTCCCACCCTTACCTTAGGATTAATTGACAGCAAGGTTCTACAGACTTCTCCTTCTCTGACTCTTCTCTTCTCTTCGTTTCTCCTCTTTCTCTAGGTTTCTCCTCTTTCTCCAAAACAGTTTTGCACCTAATATATTTTTCTAACTCTAGCTCTCCTTTTTATATAAACCTTAACCTATTTATTTTCTCTTAATTCCAATTCTGCCCCAAAGCCTCATTATTCTAAATAATTATATTTCTCCACTAAATATATTCTAATAAATAATAAAATAAAGTCACTCAATAAAATATCAACATATCACATAATTAAATAAATCATATAATTCGACTCTATCTCAAGAAAAATAATTAAATAAACAAATATAGGCTACTAATATATATATCAACACATAACAAAATATCTCTACACCACATAACAAATATATTTCTATAACAAATATATCTCTACACCACATAACAAATATATTTCTATAACAAATAACATAATATTTCTACACCAAATAACATATATATTTCTACACCAAATAACATAATATTTGTACACCAAATAACATATATATTTTCTACGCCAAATAACATAATATTTCTACACCAAATAACATATATATTTTCTACGCCAAATAACATAATATTTCTACACCAAATAACACATATATTTTTACACCAAATAACATATATATTATAATATAATATGCCACTAAAACACCAACATATAACACAAAAATAACACACATCACCATAAATCAAATAAATTATTCATAAAGACTCTAAACTCAATCAAATAATTAAATAAATAAAATACGGCGTTACACATGACATTGCTATGCATCTGGTGCTAGGAAGCCGAAAGTGTCAAAAGCAAATTGTATACAAATATGTTGATTGTCAAAACACGCTTTTCATGTTTAACCACTTTGCTTCACACAACTTTTAGGGTTGTCTGTCCTACTCCAAAAGCCATGCCCCTTAATCCCATAAGTTATGAGATCTCAGTCAAGTCAACACATGCATGTTTTTTCCCTACCATCCCTTACACCATAACATCCGCAAGCCTAAGTATCGATCTTCTATCTATTGGGTCAATCAGGAAATTCATAGGCGCCTCCTTCTTCACCGACACTCCCGCCCACCTGAATATATCAAAAAGAACATCTCTAACAAAGTTATGCCTGTAATTAAAGTTGGGAAGCTACTTACAATGAACGACATGCTCCCAAAAAGTATCCAGGTACGCCTTACGACAAACATGACACACCTCATCAATAAGAAATAGTGGGATCATAAAACGATATCTCAGGATAATACGGTACTCCACAAATGACATATGCTGACACAACCCATCAATCGGGATAACTAGAAGAAAATCATGAGCCTGTGTTGCTTGCAAACACCCTAAAATAGCCTTTTGTCTAGTGGTCATGTCAAACTTAACTTCCATTTCTTGAACTCTTTTACTGGAAAGAGCACTTGTCAAAACATGTTGTACTTTAGGAGGGACGAAGTCCTTCGAAGTAAAACTACTAACATCAAAATATGGAATCGTACCACAAAGACCATTAAAAGCATTATCAAAATCCAAATCCATACCGCAAGTCCCACTGTCTCTCAAAATACGATCTTGTAGCGCCCAAAACTGCACCATAGAAGCCATAAAAGTGTATGATAAGCCTCTACTGTTGAGTCCAAACCCAACTCCCCAAACATAATAGGTAAAGATGTCAACCTTCATTGAAGGTCCTCAAAGAAAGGACCTCCACGAACTACAATGTCCTCAACCGCTCAGTGCAACTCTTTGTCAAACAACATAGCCATCTCCTCCATGTGAATCAGTTGTCATGTCCTTCAGCCAAAGAATTTTTTGCGATACTCATTCATGATCAAAGTAGAAGAATAACACTATGAAGATCTCATAGCTGTGGAAGAAGATACATTAACTCAGCAACCTTAGAAGCTCTCTTTATAGCCAACCTCTCGCGAAAACCTTTATCTTGGCTAACAACCCTTTCAAACAATTTCACTCTCAACGTTGGCCTCCCAATATGAAAAGGAAACATAGTAAAAATAAAGGACTCATTTTCAAAGATGAATGAGAGAAAAGAAAGATTTTTGAGGTAGTTATAGGAAGTTGCTTATGTAAAAGAGAAAGTTTAAAGGAAGAAAGATTAAGATTAAGAAAGATTTTTTTGCCATTGTTTTTTATATCACACGATTTTCTCAATTTTTTGTATAGTTATAAGTGTCTGAATCTCGGTCTACTTCTTTATAGTGAATGCAAACCGATAGATTCTGAAATTAAATTGAGTGATAAATACATTTCAACAAATTTATCTGAAAAACTTGTGTTATTCAAAAAGAACACTATCATTGTTGCAAACAAAGTTTGTACAAAATATCAATTTAAAAAAATTATCTGAAAAACTTGTGTTATTCAAAAAGAACACTTTCATTGTTGCAAATAAAGCTTGTACAAAATATCAATTTAAAAAATTAAGAAGAGTGGTAGCAATAGAGAAGTGATCAAGGAAGAGTATTTTTAAAATGAAACGAAGGGCATATACGATAATAAAAATTCATACTTGAGTGCAAAATCCACCAATAAAAGCAAGATATAGCAAGACAAATCAAAAAATATTTGATTACTTTAATTGTTCTAGGAATTGTTTTAAGCCTTTGGATTAAACAAATTGAATGGATGAGATTTAATATCGTATTTAATTTAGAAATCTGCTCTCCACCCTGCACATTTTGCTCGCGCCCTGTAGCTCTTCCAATTTTGCCCTTGCGCACCTTAAGTAATGCCACACACACTACAAGAAACTTGCCATTTAGCAACGGGAGAAACCGTTGGTAAAGGTCTCAAAAGCCGTTGGTATAGGTCATAAAACTTATACCAACGTCCACCTGCTTCCGTCTAGGATACTATGCTTATACCAACGGTAAGAATGTCGTCCCAATAGCTTATATCAACGGAAAGTTAGCTTGATGTTATAGATTTTGGAGCTATAGCAACGACATTTTACACCTATTAAATAGTTTTAGTCAACCTCCATATCCGTTGGTATAGGACCAAAATGTCCGTTGCTATAGGTTCTTTTTTTTTTAAAAAAAAATAAAATTCACCCTAATATAAATATTTTTTAATAATAATTAAATTTTCACAAGAATTCCTGACAAAAAAATAATATATTCGGTTATACTTTTTTATTGCACTACACAAAATTTAAGGTAACATCAAAGAAAATTTCAATTATATGATCAAAGTAGTAAGTCTTACAAACATATCAAAATAACAAAATAATATCAATTTTATATAATAACCAACACAAAAATAGACACTACATAAAAAAAAAAAAAAACACTAAATGAACCTAAACATATCCAAGATAATTTTTTTTCTTCTAATCTTCCTCTCTTCCGTCTTCATCACTGCATCGACTTGAAGAATTTATCTGGTTTGGAGTACTAGCACCATTTGTGGCCTATTAAAAATAAAAATAAAATATGTTACAAACTCTACTTAATTCATGTTATCATAATATTGGATATCTGAACTCGAAAAGTAAAATATCAATTATATAATATACCTTTTTTGCAGCTTGTAAAATATCATTCAAATCTTCTTGAGATAATCGATTTTGTATCACTGACATCATATTTGCCATAAACAGATTTGTTCTCTCTTGACTTTCTCGCATTTTCTTAAGTTCATCCCTCAATTCTTGATTTTTAGACAAAGTAGTTTTTGGTTTCTTAGGTTTGGGAATATTGCCTATACAACGCACATGTCCCCTCTTTTCAGCTCCTTTTAATCGGGAATAAATGTCATTCTTCCAAGGCATATGACTTTGTGTCCCAACCGATTGAGAAGTTTCTGCCTCATTATTATGTTTGTTTAGTTCTTCCTAAAAAATTATAAGATATATAGATTATAAGAATACATTTTAAAAGAGAATCCATTAATATGATAATCAAAACAACTGAAAAGGGTCACTTTTATGTCATAATCATAACAAAAATGTTCATTAAAATAGAACATTTGAACATAATTCAGAACAGAATTCAAAACAGACTTCATTAATTTAAAACAAAATTCAGAATATAATTAAATTAGAACAACTGAACCAGAACAATTAAAACAGAATAAGCAGGATCAAAGTAATGGTTGTGGATGGTCATTCAAATAGGGGACCGCTCATTCAAATATATCAGTTATTTGTAACAACTAGTTCAATTTTACCAACAATAAAAACACACAGCATCATGACAAGAA
The DNA here is from genome assembly GCA_958299785.1 of Medicago lupulina. Lineage (NCBI taxonomy): Eukaryota > Viridiplantae > Streptophyta > Magnoliopsida > Fabales > Fabaceae > Medicago > Medicago lupulina. The sequence continues at coordinate 22,888,219 of OY283145.1, read as the reverse complement.
AATTCGAAATGAGGCCAATATAAATAACAAAATTCCCCACCTGAATGACATCATAAAAATCATTCAAAGGGAACTAACTGAACTATACTTGCAAAACAAACCTCAAAACATAATTCAATCAGAGCAATTGAACCAGAACAATTGTTACAGAACAATTAAAATTGAAGAAGCAATTCCAATTTTATGTCACAATCAGAACATAATTCGGAACAATTAAAACAGAACAATTGATCCAGTTTCAATTCTTACGGTCATAATTCAATTTTATACAACATTCAATTTTATACAATAGACGAGGATCCAATTTCATTGATTTAACATATCATTTCAGTATAAGTTATAGAATCAAAAAAGGTATGAACTAAAGAAAGTCTTACTATAAATCTTGCAGCATGTTCATTAACAATTGAACCATCTTTACGAGTACGTGTATCAATGTAAATCTCTTTGCGTGTGGGCGACACTCCTTTGGCTTTTTCTTTCTAATACCAAACAAATGAAATTATAAGTAATTTGTTTTATAAATACAATTTATTCAATTACAAGTTCAAATATTAACTAACCTTCTCATTGATCAATTTTGGGAGACTTTTTGTACCCATGCAATGAATATCTTCATATCTTTTACGATTCTGACTATTCTTTTTACTTTCTTTCTACAATTGATACAACATGATGTTAGTCGAAAGAAGGAACCAAGTTCGAAGATTTTTATAGTATGATAATATCTCTTTTAAATTTGACTTACTTGTGCCTCTTCAGAAAACCAATGATGAACCAATTCACGATATTGACTTCGGTCAACTCGAGAATCTAGTACAGCATTTGCAACTTCTTCTTCCGTTTTACTTTCATCAAATGTCTTTCCTTTTATAGAACACTTCCATTGTTTCCACTTCATATTCATCTCATATATCAGATATTCTCTTGTAGTCTCATTCATAGGAGGATCAAACCCAAAGAATTTCTACATATATATAGATGTGTTAAGTAAATACAACATTAGTGATAAAAAAAATTGGGTACATAATTATTTAAATATATTGTTAATATAATACCTCTATTTGCAAAACCATGTCATTCTTATTCTTAGCAGGCATATCTTTCCAAGATGTGAGATTAATTGGAGCATATTGTTTCATTCGAACCAAACTCCCTATGAAACGAGTAAGAGTCGACCCTTCGTCACCAATGAATCGACCGCGCCTGTCCATCTTAACAACTATGTAACTTTTAGGATCCATTTCCCATACATCATACATTCTTGTTGGGCCTATTTTTTTCTTGGGTTGAACATCTACAAGCAAAACAGAAGATGTTATATAATTCAAACATAAACTATATATAAAATAAATTACAAAACAAAAACTATATATAATTGAAACCTTTAATAATTTCTAGTTCTTCTTCTGCTTCTATATCTGAAGGAATATAGTAGGAATCTTCAGACTCATGTGTGACAACTTCCACATGACTTGGGTTGGCCCTAGTTTCTTCAACATTGCTTCCTTGGGCATGAGTTGAGGTTGTATGAGTTTCTTCTGCATTACTTCCTTGGGCATGAGTGGAGGTTGGATGAGTTTCTTCAACATTACTTCCTTGTGCATGAGTTGAGGTTGTATGAGTTGCACTAGTTCCTTGGCTTGAGTCTTTTAACCTACGACTCCCAATATTCAATTTTCTCTTCTTTGCCATTGCTGCAATACTTTGAATTAAGTGAGTGATGAACACAAAATTGCACAAGTATGACGACCATAAAAAGTAATAAATCAAGTCTAATTGCATACAAAAAGCAAAACATTCACTAAACATTTTGAGCAATAGTTACCTAACAACAAATTTAGGCCATGTTTGGTTTTTCTAAAGCCTAATTAGAGCAATACATCACAAGCTACTGATCAGGGCACTTAAGTTCATGTTTCTACTTTTATCAACAATGCACAATTGCAAAGTGAACTCCATCTAAAATTAAGTAACACTACTATAGAACTTTTGTATGCTCTACAAACAGCAATATGAAGCAAAGAACACAAAGAAGGGGATTCAACTGTAAAAGACAGCCAAAAAATCATCACTAACTAAAACATATAAATCTATAAAAACAACCCAAATCACAACAAATTGACAAAATCCAAGAAAGAAAAATCAAAACCTTAACAGATAGGCATTCAAATTGTGCATACATAAAAACAAGAGAAGGAGAGAAAAAGAGTCTTGGACCTGTTTGCAGCAGCCAAGTGAGATGAGCTAAGTGAGCAACGGGCCGAGCGAAGTGAAGGATTTAGGAACCTGTTTGCGGCAGCAAAGTAAGATTAGCGATAAGCTGATCGAAGTGAACTGATGAGTGAAGGTTTTGGGAATTAGATTGATGAAGTGACGATTTAGGGCAAATGAATTTGGAAATTAGAGAGGGGAAATTAGATTAGGAACCGATTAGGGGACCTGTTTGGGAGTTAGATTAATGAACGATGAATGAATTTTTGGTATGAGTGATTGCTGATTGATGGGTGAATGAGGAAAAACTTGAGTTTTGTTATGTATCTGTTTGTTATAAAATTAATGAACGATGTGAGGGAGAAAGTGATGTTTTGTTATTTATATTTTTGAGAGGCGTTATTTTTTTGAGAAAGTGGCGTTTGTTATTTATTATTATTATTATAATAATAATAATAATAATAATAATAATAATAATAATAATAATAATAATAATAATAATAATAATAATAATAATAATAATAATAATAATAATAATAATAATAATAATAATAATAATAATAATAATAATAATAATAATAATAATAATAATAATAATAATAATAATAATAATAATAATAATAATAATAATAATAATAATAATAATAATAATAATAATAATAATAATAATCTATCACAGTATATAATTGGGAGTAAGAATGTTCTATTGTTTTTGTTATTGAAAAGATAAAAAAAAAAAAATTAATAAAGAATTTTTATTATATTTGTTATTATTTTTTTTAATAAATGTTATATTTGTTATATTATTGTTAAAAGATTAACGTAATTTGTTACCTATAATAATGAAACCGTCGTATCTGAAAAATTAAAGTTTGTTTTTTTTAATAACAAACTTTTGCTACATATAAGTGAGAGTAGAAATTATATAAATAAGTCTGTAATGTTTTTGCAAATTTAAGTGCAAATTAGAATAACAAATCTGATGGCAAAAATAAAAGACTCTATGAATATTCAAAAAGAAGAAAGAGTGGAAGATTCTTTTGAAAAAAGTGAAGGAGAAGGAGAAATAGTTGAAGATTCATTTGACAAGATACAAGAAAAAATTTGCAACGACGAAGGAGAAGTTTCATCAAGAGTTCTAATGGATCATGATTTAACCGAAGAAGAGTATCAATTTGAGTTGAAAAATTTTCAAGATATGGTTGAAGCTGTGTTTAAAAAGATACAAGAAAAAAATGGCAACGAAGAACTTAAAAGTTTACAAAGAGTGCTAAGGGATTTTGATTTAAACGAAGAAGCAGATTATGAATTTGATTTGAACAAATTTCTAGAAGAAGACGGAGAAGAATCTTCCCAACACGAGTTTCAACCTGTGATTAGGAAGATGTTAAGAAAGCTTCTTCCTAAATTTTATTGAAACCCATTTTATTTTGATTTTAGATTTGAAATAAAGAGGAACTTTGAATCAAAGTTTCCAACTTTGAATCAATGACACCGTCTAGTCTAGTAAAACATAAAAACATTTTATTTTTAGTATTGCATTAGTTTATCTTCTTTTTGAGAATTACATATTGCTTAGCCATAACTTTGCTTTTCTATAGTTGGTGTAATTTACTTTTCTTCATATAGCCTTAAATCTGTTCTACGTATTTTCCGCCTCTGCGATTTAGGTTTGGTTTATTGTTTGAAGGAGCCTCTTTGGCTAATTTCTTGTCTACGTAGTTTTCTAAGAAGCTACTGAAAAAATGTTTATGATTTTAAGCATTTGTTAGGTATTTCTTTTAGATTCTTTCTGTTTTTTTAAATATTAATCAAACTGCTACAAAAGTGATTATTTTGTTCTAAAAAGTAATTTTTTTTTACAAGAAACTGATATAAAAGTGATTATTTTGCTTTACAAAGAGATTTTTTTTCTTCGAAGATGGATAACAAACGAGGAGTTCAGTTAATATGTAACAAGTTAAATTTACAGATTTCACTAAAAAAAATAAACAAAATACTCATCACTACTGATCTGAGAAACTTACCCGGCGCCACAATTCAGCATGGCAGGACTTCCACCTCGACCGCCTTTATTAATTGAAATAGCTACAGAAAAAGGAAGAAAATATTAACTCAAAATCATTTCCTTGGGATGTGTACCAAATCAAGTGCTTCAACTCGAGTATTAGATGTCCGTATCAGTCCAAGCTTGAGAAGATAAAGATGCGAAGATACCTAAATCATTCCATTAAAGACATAATGAATTTCAGAGTATTCTAAGAATTCTACTACAAATTCACTTAGAATATTCTCCATCAATTGCATCAATGCCATATATTAAAGAGAGTTAGAGATATGAAAAACACTAAGCTCTTACTCTTGAATATTACCCCTATGCCTTCTGACATTAAACCTCAATATGCTATATAATTCAAAAATGTTACTAGTGAAAAAATAACTACATCTTTTACAACTATTCTAGTTAAATCAGAGACAAACAAATGAATCAATTTACATGAATAACAAAAAAGTTATAAATATTGGGGGTGTTGCATTCTCCACTAAATTTAAAAACATTATGTCCTAAAAATTGAATTATAGCTTAACTTAGAACATTGTTCCAAAAAGGTTCAAGAGCAAAGGAACTCTAAACCTCAACACTAGAGAACAACCACTACCCTCCCATTTGAGACCAGAGGGAACTAAATGCTACAAAAAAAAGAAAAAACAATTGAACAACCTACAACATCAGCTACAAAGAAATAGCAGCGGCCCGAAGCGACTAAGGCGATAGCAGAAGCTACTCCAAACTAAAGAAGAACCAGAGTGCAGTTCCACTAACATAGAGAAAACCCCATAAACACTGCAGAGCCAAAAATATCAGCCAACCCAAAAACCAACTGGCTAGTAAACCATGTCAATAGATCCACAACAAAGTGATTTGAAGATAGAAAACGATTCATTTTCAGTTCCCAAAAACACACACACAAGAAAAATATAGCTCCATTATGAAATGCCAAGGGCAAGATAAATGAAGGAAAATTAAAAAGAAAGAAAGAAACCAAGGAAAACAATTATGTATGTCGTTGAGTCTTACTTGTATAGTAGCAAGTCTTCTCTCAAATTCTTTTCTCGGCGCTTTTTCAATTCATTTTTCCTTATGTAGTTTCCCATCTGAAGATAACATATCAAATATAATACTCGTTTGCGTAATACTTAAAGGCTTTTCTAATAGTCATAAGGTGATTCCTTGATTTTATTTGACCTTTTTCCTGGTACTCAGTTGTAAAAGCACTTCAAAGAGAATCCACCAAACAGTTTGCATTCAGCTGAAATAGAAAACTATCTAAACTGAATAACACAGAAATGAATTAGCAGTCAAATAGTTGGTATCATTCAAATGAGATTAATGAGAATAAAGCAGAGAAAAAATGAATAACAAAATCACTAAAAATTACTTTAAATCTCAGGCAACCAGTGACATCAAATTTCAAAGGAAACTGAAACATGATAACATAGTTCTTCTACACATTTATTTCAAAGGTTGTCAAACTCAATTGCATACGAAAACTCTTTGAATCCTCATAAACTTGATTAGTCAATTCATAAGAGCTTTTAATGCAAAAAAAAAATGTAAAAATAAAACATATCATAGTATCTTAACACAACTTACTACGTGCACACTAAATAAAATAAACTAGATGGGTTGAAAGCTCCATCAGACCAGATGCCTGGCCAGACAATTTTAGACTAAACCAAAATACACAAACATGGCATCCCAATCCAAAATTGATGGAAAAGTTCACAAATCACAGTATAGGTGCGCCAATTAAACACATAAAAGGAGCATACAAAGTTCAAAGTCGATAGACAAATTGACAAGGCTCAAATTTACAACAGTTCTTTAAAAATTAAACACAAGCTTTCTTTCTAATTCATAAATTACTAAAATCATCTAAATTTGGCATATTTAAAATCATCAATCAAACAAACACAACATGCTTAATTTGATGGCTTCTTCAAAAATCAAAAAATATATAAAAGTCCTTAAAAATAAAAATACCGAACATACTACTTGTGTCTTCTTAATTTGTGATATAGCTAGCTATATCCCACCCACTACACTTGCTATTTTCCACTAGATATTGTGTCTGCAGAGAGAACTCGGTCATATTGTCAACATTAATAGCAATGCAATAACTAATAGTGATAGCAGAATTTAGAGACCACTCCATAAAATCTAACTTTAGACTAAAAAAGACATTAGTTAGCTTGGTTTCCATTCTACAATTTAAAGGAATCATAGCATATAAAGAAATTAATTCATTCCATCACACAGATGGATCCACCATCTTTTCTGTTCTATAAATTAACAGCCCTGCATACATTCATAAACACGTTCCCCACTTCCAGTTATTCTTCCATACTGATATTTCTTCTATGCAATATTCATTTCATAAATATTAAATTGTTTATAAAGAAGAGAAAAAAGATGGAACTCACCCAAATAAAGAAAAAGGATAAAATGCTACAAATGAGTTTCCCCGTGCGGTGGCAGGAACTCCGGTACGGCTGCTGAGGTTTTCGACGCGGTGGTCACCGGTCAAAGTTCTCCAATCCCGAAATAAATTGGGGATTTTGGTTGTGGACATAATAGAGAATAAGGTTATCAGCTTTGTTTATCCAAATGAGGTCAATGGTGGCCGGAAAGTAAGAAAGAAGGTGGTGATTTAGGTATTTCAAACTCTCACCAATCTAAAAATAAATTAGTGATTATTGAAGAGGAAGAAGAAAGGAATTTAATGGTGGTGGTGGGGTTGTCAAATGAGGTCGGACGGAGAAGTAGTTGTGGCTTGAAGTTGGTGGTGGTCGTTATCATGGAGAAGAAGAAGAGAAGCGTACAGTGCTGTTGTTTTGGAGAGAGAATGTGTGATAACAATTGGTGTAAAAGAAGAGATAAAAGAATGTGTGGTGTTTTGTTAAAAAAAATAAAGGGGAAATAATAAGCCAGGGGCTGCTTGCAATTTGCGAGGGGCATACCCCTGTGTTTGCTAAGAGCGTTCCATTTCAATTTCTCAGGGGTTTCCCTGGCATAGCTCCTGGAAAATTTTCCAAAAGTTCTTGCTCCTGGCATTATTTCCTGACAATATGCAACATTTCTTGTAGTGTACGTGTGAAAAGAATATGAAAGGAATGAGGAAGAAGAAGAAGAAGTACGAGGTAGAAGAAGAAGTACCAAGTATGAGGAAGAAGAAATCGATTTCGTGAAACCTTTTTCTCTGCACAAGCTCTGACAGAAGAGGAACAAGAAATTGATTTGGGGGGTTTTGAGCAATAACCGATTTTGAGAAAACTAATTGAAGGAGATTATAAGAAAAGCGATTATGATAAAAGCGATTATGTTTTGGAGTCAATGGAATATTTGGTGAAAATGTTTGGCGCTTTTTCATTCTTAATTCTTAACCTATAGCAACGGGGTATTGAAACATCAGTTGCTAAATTTTATCTATATCAACTCTTTTTTCTGCAGTTGCTAAAAGTGACCGTTGCTATATGGAAAATTTCTTGTAGTGACACCTTAAGTGACGCTGCGCACCTTAACTAGCGCAACGCAAGTTAAGTAACGCAGTGTTACTGTTTTCGTACAAAACCCATCAGTCCAAACTCCAAGCACCATTTTCTTTCCCTCCACCTTCAAAAACCCAAAAAGTGCGATTTTTTGGGTCAAAATCCTCATCCCAAATCATTGCAAGTCGTCAGGAAGCAAGTTTCTACGCTCATCAAGCACCAAATATCAGGTATTGTATCATCAAAACTCATCTCATTTTGCTGGTTTTTGTGGTAGGTTCGTCTGGTTTTCGTAGGCAATAGGGCTAGGCGCACAATTTAACATGCGCAAGGGGTAAGGGTGCGTGACTTAAGTCACGCAAGGGTTAATGTGTTGCGTTACTTAAGTCACGCCCCGGTGCACAGTCTTGTTTTCGACCTTTTTGCCACTTTTGTTCTTGGTTAGCTTGTTCCACAAGTAATTTATTTCTTCTTCCTTTGTTATTTTTTTTTATTTAATAGATATATAGGGAGATGGTTGACAATGTCGCGGATGATGACGTTGAACCGAAACCGGCCAAAAATGAAGGTTCCGGTGAAGGTTCCGGCGATGTCAAACCAACCGTTAATTTGAAACCGTTTAAAGTCCAAATTTCAATGCAAGCTCGAATTGGTAAAATTGTAGAACCTAAACCAGTACCTATCAGTGTTATTTGTAAAGCTCGCGACACCGCCTCATTTTTTACAACAAATGCAAGATGGAGAGAGCGAGAAGAGTTACTTACTTGGGTTCGTGGACAAGGGGTAAAGGCCGGATTTGGTGTTTGTATAGATAGATCCGTTTTAAAAAGGCCGTACTTGACGATGCAATGCGAAAGGAGTGGGATATACAAGCCACCTAAGACAAGGAAGAAACTGAACCTTGAAAGCATCGACTCAAGGAAATGTAATTGTCCGTTTAGGTTGAAAGGTTTCTTTGATAAAGATACAAATGATTGGTGGCTTGGAATGCTTTGTGGAATGCACAACCATGACTTGGAGGAGGAGGAGGGAAAGTTACAAGGACAGCTAATTGTGGGTAGACTTAGTGCGGAGGAGAAGAAAAAAGTTATTGAAATGACAAAGAGCTTGGCGGTGCCTCAGAATATTCTCACCAATTTGAAGGAAAATAACAACGAAAGTGTGACAACAATCAAGCAAGTGTACAATGTGCGAACAAGATGGCGCAAGGGGGAAAGAGGTGACATGACGGAGTTGCAATTCTTGATTTCGAAGTTGGTGGAGCATAAATATGTCTATTACACAAGATGCAATAGTGAGGAAACCACTCTTGAAGACATCTTTTTTGCTCATCCGGATTCAATTAAATTGCTCAACACCTTTCCGACCGTTTTGGTCATGGGCTCCACATACAAAACCAACAACCACCGAATGCCATTGTTTGAGATAGTTGGTTGCACCTCTACAAAACTGACATATTCTGTTGGTTTCTCTTTTCTTCACTTTAAACTAGAGGATAACTTTGCTTGGGCACTCACTATGTTGAAAGGTCTCTTGTCCTCAAAAGACAACATGCCTAAGGTGATTGTCACCGATAGGGATGATGCTTTGATGAATGTCGTTGGCACAGTTTTCCTTGAAACATACACTATGCTTTGTTATTTTCATATTGGGAAGAATGTAAGGGCTAAGTGCATCACAGATTGTAGAGTTCACCCAAAGCCTCCTAAGGGTGCAAAAGTTGACAAGGAAGAATTGAAGAAGAACAAGGTGAATAATAGAGAAGTTGTTGAGAAAGTCGTGATCGCTTGGAGAGAGTTGGTCGAATCTCCTACGGAGGAATCATATGCAAGTAATTTATTGAAATTCAAAGAGGTATGCATGCCATTTCCGGAATTCATTAAATATGTCGAAGAAACGGTTTTGAACCTTAAGGAAAAATTTGTGAGGGCATGGACGAATAAAGTCTTGCATCTAGGGTGTAGAACCACCAACATTGTTGAATCGGCTCATGGAGTTTTGAAAAAAATATTTGAGGAGTAGCGTGGGTGATTTGGCATCATGTTGGGATGAAATTCACAAGATGTTGGCCGTGCAATTTGGTGAGATACAAGGAAGTTTTGGGAGGAACAAAATGGTCTTTGAACACAAATACGCAAAAATCAAGATGATGAAAGAGTTGGAGGGTTATGTTTCTAGAAAAGCATTGAGATTTATCTATGATGAATTGAAACGCTCCAAGACATTCGACTTTCGTGAGGAAGATTGTGGTTGTGTGCAAAAGACTTCGTACGGGCTACCTTGTGCGTGTATTATTGCCATGAAGATCAAGCAAAAATTGCCTCTTGTCTTGGATGATATATACCCTCATTGGAAAAGGTTGTGTATACAAGGAGAAAAGATTGATGATGATTTTTTCGTGGTGGGGGAGTGGAATGGCATTCAAGAACTTCTCAAGAAAAGCCCTTACAATATGAAACTCCACATCAAAGAGATGATGCGTCAAATAGCATTTCCGGAAACCATAATTTTATCTCCGCCTTCGACAAAGGCGGTAACCAAGGGAGCACCTAAAAGGAAGAGGACTACACCCAAAGTGTCATCATCGGGACGAATCCCCTCTAGGTGGGAGACCATTGATTCTCAAAATCCGGATAGTCAACCTTCACAACCAAAAAGGTCACTTCCAAAGAGGAAAGATGCACGCCTTGGCACTTACTCCCGCTCACAAGCTTCATCGTCTACTTCAAAACCGCTTCGGAATATCCCATACATTTCACAAATTCCAAACTTCATGAGACCTTTTGTTGAAGACATTGTGAATGTTAAAGGGGATGGTCATTGTGGATTCTGGGTGATAGCTAGGCACTTGGGGAAGGATGAGGAAGATCATGTTTTGGTTCGGTATGCACTTATTAATGAGTTGAAAAATCACAAGAGTGACTACATGCCGATATATGACACGGAGGAGCGTTATAACAAAATCTTGAATGGTTTATACCCTCCAAAACGTACAATTGGTGTTGCGCCGGTAGATAAGTGGATGACCACACTAGATATGGGTCACATTGTTGCTTCTTGCTACGAAAGACCCGTTGTTCTATTGACTTTGCCCGAAACGGGTGGTGTATGTGAGACGTATTTCCCAATCCGAAGTGCTCCTCCACTTAATCCACATTCCAACATCATGTGTATTTGCTTAATTCCCGACCACTATCTTCATGTGATTTTGAAGGAAGGTTGTCTGTTACCACTAGGGGTGTTCAAATCCAAACCGATCCAAAATAAAACCGCAAACCGATCCAAAAAAACCGAAAACCGCAAAAAACCGAATATTTTTGGATGCGTTTGGACGTTGTTTTGTAAAAACCGCTAGGATCGGATCGGTTTTCGGATCACTTTTTCAAAACCGAACCGAACCAAACCGAACCGCAAAAGTAAATATTAATACTTATTTTTTTTTAATAGTATTATATGCTACATTATTATGTTGCTTGTTGGTTTTCAATCTTATATATTTCACTAATTTAATCTATATTATTATTATTATTTCATGTGTTCAAAAATGATCGATGATTTTCATATTATAATTTAATTTTTTTAATATAGTTTGCATCAAATATTTATTTTACCGTGTTTAGGTAATATTAGTATTAATAAAAAATATGCAAATAATTTTATTTTTTTTACATTTTGGATATCCAAAAACCGATCCAAATCAAACCGCATATATTTGGATCGGATCGGTTCGGATTTTTTTTAAATAATCATCCAAACCGAACCGAACCGCATGTGATTTTTATTTTGGATCGGATGATATTTTGCCTCAAAACCGATCCAAACCGGACCGCGAACACCCCTAGTTACCACCGAGTTGCACGGAGTGGATGAACAACAAGATTGGTGAGGCGGAGAATTGGTATTTTGCGTTTTTGGATAGACAAAACGCTTACAATGAACTCATGTCCAAGGAGCTGAAGCCGCGAAAGAAACCAACAAATGAGCACAATCCAATTGTTTGTGATGATACTCCCACCCCGCAAAAAAAGAAACAAGAAGTTGAATGGACGGAAGACATGGAAGAAGACGACAATTTAGGAATGTCACTAGACCTCTTAGATAGGTTATTATAGGTTAGGACATTTCTAGGTCGGTCAGTGTTCGTCCTATTTTTTGGTGGTATTACACCCCGACGTATTTTTTGGTGGCCGGTTATGTAATTTGGATATTTGTGGCCAATATGTAACTAATGTTATATATATATATATATATATATATATATATATATATATATATATATATTAAATGAAATGAAATATTTTTTTGGTGGCCGGTTATGTCACACCAATTATTGCTCGCATTACTTACTTTGTCAATAATTATTCAACTACATATTTTATATCATTTCTCTCATATTTGTTTTTCATTATATTTTTGTGAAGTTTGTGAGGTGAAACATGTCTGAAGATGCACAAACTCCGGTTAAACTTGAAATCCGTTATGTAGATGTGAAAAAGAGGGCTTGGTTCACTGTAAACCCCACCGACAAGTTGGATGAGTTGAAGACAAAGCTTGACGACTTCTTTATCTATATTGGTTCAAATCATAGAACACGTGATGTGATAGTAAATGTGCCAGGCCTGGACTTGGGGGAGGATAAGGAAGAGGACTTCTGGAAGACCGTGTATCATCCACAACTCCTCAAAGACGATAGCGATGTTGATTTCATGTTTAGCGTAATGGTTGAGAATAATACTTTGTATCTTTTTGTCCGATCCGTTGAAGTGTAATCCTTATTTAAGTGTAATAGTGTAATGTTTTACCGTTTATGTGAGATTATGTAATTTTATAAATTTAGGGACAAATTTGTGTTATTTGGATCGTTTACGTGACTTTAAGTGTGTTTAAATGATTACGGGCCATTACCGGCAAATTCGTGTAATTTACACCGTTTCGATTGTTATGTGATTGTGAAAAAAACAATGTTTTAGTGTAATTTTGATCGATTGTGTCGTATTATCCAATAACATTGTTAAACTGGCGTAAGTAGGTTCAATTACGAGCATGTTGAGGTTACGGGTCTTTGATGACACATAACTTGCATTCAATGCATATCAGTAAATGTTGTACGACTTAACTTGCGCAAGTGTTGAGAATATGCGTGAGTTAACTCACACAGTGTTTTACACTTGCGCAACTTAACTGCCGTAGCGCTACTTAACTAACGCAGACATTTGCACTTGCGTTAGTTAACTTGCGCAAGGGTAAAATTGGCATGGCTGCAGAGCGCGAGCAAAATGTGCTGAGTGAAGAGCAAAATTCTTTAATTTAACACCTTAGTGTCATTTGATCCTAATCCATATATACTAGGCTTTAACTCATTTTTGGTCACCTAACATTGTAAAAATAGTGATTTCCGACACCTATTAAAAAAAAAAAAACAACCCCCTAATTTTACCACATTTTACAATGTGATAAATTTTTGAATTAAAAGAAAATTAAAAGTCAACTAATCATTTACAAAATTAAATAAATAAATAAAATGTAAAAACTCATAAAATTCATCAATTCAACATCATATTTATCCCCTTCTTCAACTTCATATTAACCATCAATTATCTAAAATAAAAACCCATAAATATTAACACATCTAACTCCTCCATTCCCAACAAATCAAAACCCATCACCCACCAACTAGAAACCCATCCAACCAACACAACCTATAAATCACAACACAATTACCTCTCGCACTCTGCGTGTTCATATTCGTCCTTTTTCACCCAAATCGAAAACTAAATTATTTACTCCAAAATCAACACAACCCATAAAATCGCAACACAACACCCTTTATTCCCAAATTGAGAAACCAAATCGAGAGACAAGAGGGATCTATTCTTCACCCAAATCATCATCGTTCCAAACAAAATCATCATCGTTCCTTCCTTATTCTTCATCTATATCAAGTGATTTCATTTATCACTCGTTAAGTGGTTTATACACGTGACGTGACATCTGAGGTGCCACGTGGGTATTGACCGGTCAAAATTGGCCACATGCAAAAGGGGTAAAGTTAGGGTTTGGATTGTATTGTTGTTTTTTTATAGGGGCCAAATCGCTACTTTTATAACGTTTGGAGACAAAGTTTGTTTAAGTCTGTATAGTTAATTTAATTTAATCCTACAAATTCATAAAACAAAGGTGTGTCTTTCATCGCTCCTTTCTACACCAAGGTTGAAATGATGGCGTCGACGAAGAATGAAATGCTTTTAATAGTTCACGAACAGAACCAGAATTACCTGACGGAGTTTCGAAACTGCGAAGACGGCGCTTGGTACACTGTCAAGGTTACGCTGCAAGAAAAGGAAACACTCCGAGTTAGTTACGAAGAATTCACCGATGGAGACGATAATTTGTTCGAACCATCGTCTTTCAATTCGTTGGTAGAGCTTCATGAGTTTGAGAAACGATTCCGGCCACTTTCCATTCAAGTTCAGGATCATGAGTGTCATAGGCTCGTTCGCGGTGTTAGGGTTTGTGCCTCACTGCGTCTCAACTCTGATGATCTTCGCTTCTATGATGCTGTTGTTGATAAGGTTCGTTCCGTCGGCGTTTTCTCACATTTTTAAAACGCTGTTTTGAGTTTTTTTTTTTTTAGGAAACCTATACGTACTCCTTATTAGGGCTTTGAACGCTGTTTTATTAATACAATTTCCTCTTCTCTTTATTTCATGAACCATAGTTTTGTGTAAATACTTGCATCAATTGGTTTGTGGTTGGGGGAATAAGGTTTAATATTAAACCTAGCTTTAGAAAATCCAGAAGCATTCCATATCAAAGCTTTTTATTGCCATTCTTTGGGTTGAAGGGTTAGGACTCAATCATATTATTCATGTTCATTCATGCATCGATGTTTTTGTATGGGTAGATCCATGTAAAGATATTTTATGCATTAAGTTTATTATTAAACTTAACTTAAGAAAACCTAGATGCATTCCTTGTTAGGGCTTTGGATGCTATTATCTGCTATGGATCCAGCTCCTTTCAAGTGAGCAACTCACTTTAGAGTTTAGGCCGTAAAATGGACAATATCAAATGTTACTTAAAAATTAAAGGTAGATGTTGTAGGTACATCATAACAAACCATGAGTTTGTTATAATAACAACCCTTGATTTTCTCACTATACACTTCACTCACTTTAGAGGATCCTTGCCCATGTGATAACTTTTGTAGACGCAGCATCTAGGATCATGAATTGAAGTTTTAGATATGAGTTGGCTCTTTTTTAGTAAATTTTACTTTGAGTCTGTGTTTGATTGTGAATGGTTTTATAGGTGGAAAAACATAATCATTCTCGGATAAAAGACGCAAAGTGCTTGTGTACCTTTATCCTGTCCTGGTTACAAGGGCCACATGAGGGGAAGTTGTCTGCAGCAGGAATCAGTGACATTTGCATCGTGCAGCCGATGAGAGAGCACATTCCAGCTGTGGCTTCGTTCTTGGAGATTACAAAGAGGAGAATAGAATCGCAATCTGGACAAGAATTGGTAGCGGACTGCAACAAAGTAACAAAAAATAAGACCAAAACGGGATTTTTCGAAAGAATGGAAAAGGTGAGTAGTGTATGTATCTTTATATTCGCAAAGTACTTTCCATTAGTTTTATTTTTGTTGAGTAATTTGTATTAATAGTATAAGATTTTTGGATGTTTTTTTGTGTTTGACATCATATATTCCTCTCCAGGGAAAACAACGCGCCAGACGATCTGCGTTGGGTTCCTCTTCTCCTGAAGGTTTGTTGCTATCATTCTATGTAATAGTAGAGGTTAATTCTAAAATTTGATTCAACTCATTGGGTTTTTCTTCAGATATATTTTATGCTTTTATGATATTTATTTACTATACCTGTAGAGTCATTGAGCATAAAAAATTTAGTAACTTTATATTTGTTACTACATAAAAGGCGATAACTATCTGTATTCTATTTTAAGTGATATTTCACGTAAATCTTGGTTCAAAATTACTACATGTTTTATAGACACAATCCATCTGATTGAACTTCCGAATTTGGGAACCTTATGCATGTTCATATAAACAGATTTCAGACCTTGTTTGCTCTCCAACATGCTCTACACTTGTTTATCATATTCATCCACTTTGGCTTTCATTCAGTATCCAATTGTTTATATTTTTACGATAATGTTCTATAATATAAATCTTCAAAAGAAATGTGTGTATATTTTTACGATAATGTTCTATAAAATAATCTTTTTCCATGGTTGATCATTATTTTTTTTTGATTTAGTCTGCGTTGTAGAAAGCATGGAAGATAAAGAGCTGGAAGGAAAAAGAAATGTGTGTATGATATTGATCGGGAATGTCGATAAAGAATTATGCCCATCAACAGCTGTGGAGTTCTTATACAAACATACACAAGTATCAGCAAGTATCTTCATTTTTCCAAGTTTATCGTTCGAGATATATACTAGGGGTGCCATTATGTCGCACACTGACCAAGATTTCCAAAAGCTTTGTGACTTTTTCACAGATCAAAACTACATCATCACATCCTCTACTGGCAGGTAGTATAGTTCTTAAACATTGATGTATGATTCGTTGACTCAAGTTATTATTTTAGCAAGGCTTCCAAGTTGCTTTGGTAGTTATTATTTTTGTAATTTTACCGCAAGCCTAATAGAGAGAATTTTGTATATGTTATATATGATTGTTTTGATTTTCCATTTAAAACCTCTTTACTGTCTTCTTTTTTCAGGCCATGGGTGGTACTTGAAAAACAAGTAGGTCTCAAAAATATCAAAGCATCAATAGGAACATTGTTTCCTAAATCTGAGGTAAGTTTATACACATTTTCCTCCTCTTTTCCAACGAAGAATAACTTAATGACACGATAGTAGAGCATGGCCGTGTGTCAAGACTATAGAATCGTCAAATTAATCAATTTTGCACGAGCACCTGGTCCCTTGATGAGAATGCATTCCTTTAAACATGTAATCCTTATTATAACCTTAATTTCAGCCAAGGGCTGCAGAGTTGATTAGGTGCATGCAATGATAGGTAAATGTAATTTTTTGCATAAATTTTATATTAATTACCGCAAAACATTTTGTTTTTTCAGAATGCACCACATGAAGGAAAGAATAAAACAAGCAACACTTTGAGGATTGTAAATTCAGGAACTCAAGAATTCAAGATAGCCAGTGATAAGAGGGATTTGTTTACAGAATTTGCGGATCATCAAGTGCGACTGCACAAGAAGCTTGCATTTCTGGAGGGAAGTGTATCTGAAATCTGAAACTGTTTCTGGTTTCATATATAACCTTTCTTGTTTAAGCTTTAGAGGACTATTGATAAGAAGCTTGCATTTCTGCTGTCTGATAAGAATCCATATAGTCTCTTTCCAACATGACTATTGTTTTTCATCTTAATCATGCGTTGAAACTGAAAGCATAACAAAGTAATGACTAATGAGTTTTTTGTAAACATGTTATTTGGTGTAAGACACCTATGACTAATCTGTTTTGGATAACTTGATTGGTCGGCTTATGGACCCGTTTGTTATAGTTTCTTTTAAAATAGATTTTTGTAGTGTAATATGTTTTTTAACAAAGAAGTTTTTAAGGAAAGCTTCAAATGAAAAATTTGTTTGAATAGCTTATCTTAAAATGTTATTTTAAGTATTTCATCATTTTTTTAAAATTATTTTTTGATACTAAAATTTTGAAAAAAACCTCTAAAAAAAAACTATTTCAAATAGCTTTTCATAAAAATCATTTTTGAAAGATGTCATTTTAAAAAAGTAGGGGAGAGGCGTAAAAGTGGCGGCGTTGGTTGCGGGCGTGGGAGGAGGAGTTATTAGAGGAGTGTAGGACATTACCTCATGGTGTTTCTTTATAGACTAATTGTTCAGATAAGTGGCTGTGGCTTCCTGACCCTTCAGGGGGTTATTCAGTTCGAGGTTTGTTTCACTTGTTAACAACTAAGGAGGCTCCCCTTGCGGCAACATAGTTAATTTGACATAATCAGGTTTCTTTGAAGGTCTCATTTTTGCATGGAGGTTGCTTCGCGATAGATTACCAACAAAATCAAATTTGGTGTCTTGTGGCGTCATTTCTTCAGAAGCTTGCTTGTGTGTCTCCGGTTGTGGCCATGTCGAAACGGTTCAACCCTTATTATTATCTTGCACTAACTTTGCTACTATATGGCTGTTAGTGCGGGACTGAATTGGCTTTTCGGGGGTGGACTCCCAGATTACTCCCTATTATTTCTTGCAGTTTACACATTCGACATGTAGTGGGAAAGCTCGACGCTCTTTTCTACCGCTAATATGGCTTTTTAGTGCCTAGGTTGTGTGAAATGAACGTAATAATAGATTATTCAATAATGCCAAAACCCTCATTCCCTGGTTGTTGGATAAGGTTAGATATTTGTCCTTAGGGTGGCTGAAAGCTAAGAAAACCACTTTTGTGTTTGGTACTCATAGGTGGTGGTCGAGCCCTTTAACTTGCTTGGCATCAACTAATAGTTTTTGTTTTATTGTTTGATATTATGTATCTTTAGTGGTCTTTTTGGCACATCTTGTACTAATGGGACTGCTCTGTTTGTGGTTATAAAATCCATTTTTGCTTGTTTAAAAAAACTAAAACTTTTATTATTTTTGAGCAAATCTCCACAAAATCCATTCTTAAAAATACAAAGAAAAATTCATTTAATAAATCTAAAACAAACGGTTCCTAGAGGAATAAAAAGGTTTTTTATAGTGAATAACCATTATAATGATTTTGTCAAGAAAAAACCATTATAATGATTTCTTTTATTTGTTTATTTATGTTTGAGGGAAGAAAGAAGTTTTTTGTTTGTTGAATATGATTGTTAGTATGGAAATAATATTATTAATTTTATATATAGCCACTGACAATAAAAAAAAAAAAAAATTTAGATGTTGTAGTTAAAGTTATTAATTCTTATTCATCATCGCTTAGCACTCTTGAAGTTATTAACGTAATAACTAATTGGACCTTTCCAATTGTACCTTGGAAAATAAATCAAATTGGACTCCCTTGGAAAATGATTGGACCTTTCCAATTGTAATATGTGTTAAGTATATGATCATGATCTTTTGAATTAAGTTAATTGAACTTAATAACTAATTCCTTATCTCTTGTAAAAAAAAGGAAAAAAAAACTAATTCTTATTTGAGAATCCCACAAAAATCAACAAATTAAGCAACGTGAAAGAAGGTCCAAGTTCAAATAGCTTGCAATAGTCAAAGTTCCATAGTGAAGTCAAAGAATATTAATATATCACCTTCTCTCATCCCTTAGTAGAAGTGGCTACTATAATGTCTTTGAATAGATGCATGCTTTTTGAGACTTTATAGTTTATACATGTGAATATATTTGTAAAAAGGAGAAATTAGTGTCACACTCAAAACTTCATCTCCGAGAACTCATATGTTTACATATGCATTGTTGGGACAGATTCAACCTCATTACCTCGTCATTCTAATTTTCTACACGAGAATAACCAAAATTCCCTAACTTTCATTCTCCCTTTTTATTATAAAGTAGAGAAAATATGCATTATTCATAACTAGACTCTCATACCATCTTAGAAATCGTGGATGAGTCTAACACAGCTCCACAAAAAAATTATGTATTCTAATTTTTTTTATGCGGGCTAACGGGCAACCTGCGGCCAGTTCGAGCTAGCCCTAACGGGTTGCGGGCTTTTTAGGGGGCTAAAAATCCCTATAATTAATCGGGCTAAACAAACCAACCCGTTTCGACAACTCTAAACACAACTACCTCTCACACTGTGTGTGTTCGTATCCATCCTTACTCATCGAAATTAAAAACCAAATTTTTTATTCCCAAATCAACACAACCCATAAAATCACAAAACAACATCGCATAACACAATCCTTTATTCCCAAATTGAAAAACCAAATCGAGAGATCCATTAACCCAAATCATCATCGTTCCAAAAAAAATCATCATCATTCCTTCCTTATTCTTCTTTTGAATCAATCGATTTCATTTATCACTAATCAACTGACTTTATAATTTTCTTTTTAAGTGTGTAGGGTGGTCTTAGGTGTTGACCGGTCTAAATTGGCCATTTGCAAAAAGGGTAAAGTTAAGGAAATCAGATTTTTTAATAGAGGGCCAAAGTTGCTCCCTTATACACCAAAGTTGAAATGACGACGCCGATGAAGAATGAAACGAGTTTAGCCAATCACGAACAGAAGCAAAATTACATGACGGAGTTTCGAAACTACGAAGATGGTGCTTGGTACGCCGTCATGGTTACGCTGCAAGAAAAGGAAATCTTGCAAGTAAGTTACAAAAAATTCAACGATGGATACGACGACGATTTGTTCCATCCATCGCTTTTTGATTCGTTGGAAAAGCTAAATGAGTTTGAGAAACGATTCCGTCTAGTTTCCGTTCAAGCTCAGGATCATGAGTGTCATAAACTTGTCCAAGGTGCTAGGGTTTGCGCCTCGCTGCGCTTCAATTATGATGACCTTCGCTTCTATGATGCTGTTGTTGATAAGGTTGGTTTCTTCATCATTTTTTCACTTTTTTTAAATGTTTTTTTTAAGGAATATTTAGAAAACCTAGAAGCATTTCTTATTAGGTCTTTTAACGTTGTTTCATGATCCATAGTTTTGTGTAAATATTAAACCTAGCTTTAGAAAATTTAGAAGCATTCCATATCATAGCTTTGGGTTGAAGGGTTAGGACTCAATCATATTATTCATGTTCATTCATGCATCGATATTTTTGTAAGTAAATGCATGTATTAATGGGTAGATCCTTGTAAAGATATTTTATGCATTAAGTTTATTATTAAACCTAACTTTAGATAACCTAGATGCATTCCTTGTTAGGGCTTTGGATGCTATTATCTGCTATGGGTCCGGCTCCTTTAAAGTGAGCAACTCACTTTAGAGTTTAGGCCGTAAAATGGACAATATCAAATGTTAATTAAAAATTAAAGGTAGATGTTGTAGGTACATCATAACAAATCATGAGTTTGTTATAATAACAACCCTTGATATGATAACTTTTGTAGACGCAGCATTTAGGATCAGGAATTGAAGTTTTAGATATGAGTTGGCTCTTTTTTAGTAAATTTTACTTTGAGTCTGTGTTTGATTGTGAATGTTTTTATAGGTGGAAAAACACAATCATTCTCGGATAAAAGATGCAAAGTGCTTGTGTACCTTTATGCTGTCCTGGTTACAAGGGCCAAATAAGGGGAAGTTGTCTGCAGCAGGAATTAGTGACATTTGCATCGTGCAGCCGATGAGAGAGCACATTCCAGCTGTGGCTTCGTTCTTGGAGATTACAAAGAGGAGAATAGAATCGCAATCTGGACAAGAATTGGTAGCGGACTGCAACAAAGTAACAAAAAATAAGACCAAAATGGGATTTTTCGAAAGAATGGGAAAGGTGAGTAGTGTATGTATCTTTATATTCGCAAAGTACTTTCCATTAGTTTTATTTTTGTTGAGAAATTTGTATTTATAGTATAGGATTTTTGGATGTTTTTTTGTGTTTGACATCATATATTCCTCTCCAGGGAAAACAACGCGCCAGACGATCTGCATTGGGTTCCTCTTCTCCTGAAGGTTTGTTTCTATCATGGATCATTCTATGTAATAGTAGAGGTTAATTATTCTAAAATTAGATTCAACTCATTGAGTTTTTCTTCATAAATATTTTATGCTTTTATGATATTTATGTTTTATGGTTCTCTTCATATGGTTTCGCTTGTGACTCTGATAGGACCTTGGTAGCAATGGTTGTTAAAATCATATATCAACATGTAGATTTATATTACTTCATATCTGTTCCTACGTAAAAGGCGATAACTATCTATATTCTAGTTTAAGAGATATTTCACGTAAATCTCGGTTCAAAATTACTACATGTTTTATAGACAAAATCCATCTGGTTGTACTTGCGAATTTGGGAACCTTATACATGTTCATATAAATAGATTTCAGACCTTGTTTGCTCTCCAGCATGCTCTACACTTGTTTATCATATTCATCAACTTTTGCTTTCATTCAGTGTGGAATTTTACTTTGAGATCAGAACCCGTTCCTCAGAATCTGATGGAATCAGAATCTTATATCCTAAAGTCAAAGGTTCAGAAGGGTAAAGCAGTTGTTGCTTCTGAAGTATCAAAACCAAAAGTTGAAAAACCTAAGGTAATGATTAATCAGAAGCTACCCAAAGCACATCTTAAGGAACAGGAAATGGTGAGTAAATCTTCCAGCTCTAACCCCAAAGGACCCATAAAACAATGGGTACCTAAATCTGAAATTGTCAATACTGCAGGTTTGTCTAAAAGCAAGATCAAAGCAAAAGTCATGGTACCTAGACAGCGGTTGCTCAAGGCACATGACAGGAGAGAAGTCAATGTTCCTATCCCTCACAATGAAAGAAGGAGGAAATGTAAAGTTTGGAGGCAACCAGTCTGGGAAGATTATTGGTACGGGGACTATTGGTAATTCTTCTACCTCTATTAATAATGTGTGGTTGGTAGATGGGCTTGAACATAACCTATCGAGCATCAGTCAGTTCTGTGACAATGGTTATGATGTATTATTTGAAAAAGCCAATTGCACAGTAATCAACAAAAATGATAAATCCATAGTGTTCAAAGGAAAGAGAGTGAAAAATGTTTACAAAATTAATTTCTCTGAACTGGCTGATCAGAAGGTAATTTGCCTTTTGTCAATGAATGATAAAAAATGGATGTGGAATAGAAGGTTGGGACATGCTAACTGGAGATTAATCTCTAAGCTCAGCAAGTTAAAACTTGTCAAAGGCCTTCCTGACATTAATTATCATTCAGATGTACTCTGTGGTGCATGCTAGAAAGGAAAAAATGTTAAATCATCTTTCAAAGTTAAAGATATTGTTTCCACCTCAAGACCTTTAGAACTACTCCATATTGACTTATTTGGACCAGTTAGCACTGCATCCTTATATGGGAGTAAGTATGGATTAGTCATTGTTGATGATTATAGCACATGGACTTGGGTGAAATTCCTGAAAAGCAAAGATCTTGCATATGATGTATTCAGTAACTTCTGCACCCTTATTCAATCTGAAAAAGAAGCCAAAATTTTGAAAATTAGAAGTGATCATGGTGGTGAATTTGAAAATGAGCTGTAACACCCCAATTTCCCGACTTAAAAATTTCATTAAAATAAAGACATATATTAGAGTAACATCACAAAGGAGTGTCACATTTCACAACAACAAAATATTTAAACTAAATAATCATTAGTTTAATCCTTCGCATAAATAAACAATGTAGCAGCGGAATCATAATTAAATATCCTTTAAAAAGGTCTTGGCAATAAGCCTCATAAACGTCTCATAAATTCATCAAAATACTAGAAATCATTAAATAGTTCAAACATGATACATAAAGGAATAGACTCTAATAATTTTACTCGCCGTGGCGAGTAAGCCTTGATCGCTCGCGAGGCGAGCAGCGTAGCTCACCGTGGCGAGCTTGTCCCTTAGAAACTAGGACTTTTGTCCAATTGTAAGTGGTTTTGAGTGCCTTAATATTTATAGAGATGACCTGTGAAAGGAATCTTTTTGACTCTGATAAGTACCGAGAAGCGGAAAAGGTTAAAGTTAATTTTTGTAGCCTTCTGACACATCTATCTGCATTGGGAAACAACATTCTTCGGGCAATGATGGTTATTATCTGAACAAATATTCTTGCGCCCCTAAAATCATTAATGCGTGTGTCTGGTTGTCGCCTCTGAAATGTGAAAAGTTGTTTTTCAGAAATCACTATAAATACCAAACACACACTACTCACTCATTTTCCTACACTTTCACGTTTTCAAGCAGTTACGATTGAAACTCCGTTTTTCTATCTTCTCTTACCTTAGAAACCCTTTACCCCCAAAACTTCATCTTCTCAAATGGCTACTTCTACAAGTGGTTCCAACATGCAACAAGACTCAGAATCCAACTATTCCATTAATCCCAAAACTGTTTCGATTCCAATCGATTTGTTAGAAGTTCAAATCAAATCTCCGGTGGACTTCTCATCTCTGAAAAGGAACAAGGTAGACATGGACGCACTTATTATTGCTCAGAAGATGGCTGGGTATTTTCAGATGCTTAACGGACCAACGTACGTGAATCTGGTCAAAGAATTCTGGGTTAGGGCTGAAGTGTTTGATGTTGAAGCTGCTAAGGCCCAAGAAAATCAAGTTGTGTCAAGAAACCCTAATTTGAAAGGGAAATCAAGGAAAGAAATGGGTCTTGAACCTTTCCATGGATTGGAAATCAAGTCTGCAGTATTGGGTATCCCAGTATCTATTACTGAAGGAGTGATTGCCAGAGCCTGCAGGATGGCTCATGAAGGAAGGTTCTAGTGGAACGTCAGCAGGAAGGATGCTCTACTAGAAAGCTATACAAACCTGTTGCTGAAAGGAAATCCAGCAACAAAGTTAGTTGACATGAAGATTGAGCACAGGGTGCTTCTGAAGATAATCAATGAGTGCTTCTTCTAGAAGGGAGGAGGTGTTGATCAACCAAATTTGGATCACAAACTGGTGTTATACTTCTTGGCTGGATTTCAACCAATAAATCTTCCAAGATATATAATACACCACTTGTGCTGGGCAATCAAGGAAGCCTCTAAAGGCAAGAGGAAACAAGTCCCTTGTGGAAGACTTCTCTCTGAGATCTTCTATCAAGGAGGAGTGCTGAAGACTCTGGACAAGTTCAATCTTGTGTCAGACAGAGTCTTGGGAATTAACACTGGAAGGATGATCAGTGGTAAGACCCTCTACAACATGAAAGCTATTGAGATTATTCTCACTGATGCCAAGGATTTGAAGGAATCTGACACTCCTTCTCCAACAATTAGAGACTTTCCCTCTATTCTCAAGGAAGACAACCCTGAAGCTTTGACTGCTTATCTGGCAGCATTTGCTAAGGAATCTACAGATGCCACCCAGAAAGCTGAAGTTGCTGAAGCCAGAAAACAGAAGGCTGCTAAATCTGAAGCAATAGATTCTGGAGTTGTCGCTGCTCCAAAGAGAAAAAGAGGAAAAGCTGACTCTCATATCACGAAGGAATTGGCTCAAAGAGTTTGCGAAGAAATTGAAGCTGATGAAGCTGCTGGCATTGTAAGGCCAACCAAGAGGCAAGCTGGAGAGCAGATTGTGATGCCTATGTATGAAGTAACTCCTGAGGAGGCGAAGAGGAATGCTGAATACTATCAGAATCTCAAGAATGAGAAGAAGCGGATGAAAGCTCAGTATAAAATTGAGAGAGATGAGAAACTGGAATCACTGGGTCTTGAAAACTGTGATCAAGCCTCCATTGAGAAATTAATTGAGGTTCAGAATCTCTCAAGGAAGTTAGAGGAAGAGAAACTGAAGGGAGCCCAGAAGGTTCTGAAAGAGGAATCAGGAACTTCAGTAGCTGATACTTCAGATGTTGTTCCCCAAGTGGCTGTTTCAGAAGCTGCTGGATCTCCACCAGTAATACGAACAAGTGTTTCTCTCCCAGACAAATCAGTCATAGGGATTCCACAAGAAGTTGTTACATCAGAAGCTGCTACTTCAGAGGCTGCTGTCTCAGAAGTCCCCAAAGCTTCTAAGGTAAATCAGAGTCCAGTTCCCCCAACTTCTCCTTCATCCTCATCCTCCACTGACACTGACTCTGACTTAGATGATATTCCTCTAAGTCAGAAATACAATCTGACCAAACCATTTCCAACATCCAAACGAACCGTTAGAACTAAAACAACTACAACAAAATCCAAACTCTCTCCTAAACCCAAACCTTTCAAAGAAGCTTCCGTTGATGTTTATAAAACAATAGGGGAGTTATTTGCACGAAGGATTGGCGTTTGCAACAAACTACCTGCCAACCATCCTTTCCAACCACCTGTTATCAAACCATTAAACATGCTACCCCCAGGTGTACCCATTCCATCCTCCTCAAACCAAGGAAGTCCACAAGTTGTTGATTAAACAGCTACTGCTAAAGAGCAAGTAGTTACTAAAAATCCAACAACTTCTGAACAACCTATATCAGACCTCCCTACAAACAAACAACAACAAACAACAACCTCTTCACCACAAAACCAACCCTCTGAAGAGAATGACTTATCCAACCTAGAAAGCCACTATTCAGGAGAACTTCCTGAATATCAAAAGCTTAAGACTTCGTTCAACCCATCCCAATCAACCAAAACTCCTGAACAGACCATTCTAGAATCTGTTATGGAGACAGTGGCTACAAAGTCTGTCCAAGTGACAGAGTCTGAACCCACTGTGTCTGTTTCACATTCTGAATCAACACAACACCAACCTTGTAATTCTGACCAACCCTCATCTTCCTCACCTATTCAGATATCAGACCAACCACCCATCAACATATTGGACCCTGATTATATGGAAGAGCAGCTGGTAGAATTAAATGACGAGATGCAGAATCTGGTTCTCCTCAGAAACACTCATTTCCTACCTTTTGTGTATCAAGACAGCTGGTCAAACCTCAAGCATAGAACATTGGAGTTCATTGATGGTGTTGCTAGAAAGTGCTGCCGTATTCAGGCTCATGCTATGAAATGTCGTCTGGACAAATCACACTCTTCTCAGCAACTCCAAAGCAAGCCTCTGTATCTGGGAAACGCTCCTTTTTATGCTGAATCTGAATACGTAACAAGAGATTCCAAGGTGTTCAAGATGCTGAAGCAAAAGGTGCTGAAGCAGCAAGAGGAATCTAAGGCTAGGGAAGACTACCTTCTTTAGAGGCAGTTGGCTCTAGAAGAAACTGTTAGGAAGCAGTCTGAAGACATTCAGCGTCTGATGGCTCTTATTCAACAGCAACAACCGCAACCTAACCCTTAGATTGCACACCTTGTTTTCTTTTAGTTATGTGTTTTAATTCTTGATCTGACTTCTTTGTACTCTTCTGACTATCTCTGATATACAAGTTTTCATTTCTTCACTTCTGTTCATTGTGTGTCTTTATTGTTTTTCTGTTCTTTTTAATTGATGACAAAAGGGGGAGTAATAGAAAACATTTAACAAAGAATCTGAGCCCAAGAATAAAATAAAATAAATTTTTAACAAACTTTATTTTATTTGAGAACTTAATCTTATTTCAATTGAACGTTAGAAATAATTGTTAAGCTTAAAAACGAACTTAATTAACCTGGATAGGACTTAGGGGGAGCTTACAAACCTCACCTTAAAGAATATCAGACTCAGGGGGAGTCAGAGCTTACAAACCTCAGAACCCCTAAAAGTCAACTTGTTAATTAAGTTAACAACAATTGATCTTTTTAAATACTTGTGTTTGTCATCATCAAAAAGGGGGAGATTGTTGGAACAAAGGGTGTTTCACAAGTATACCACTTAAATTTTGATGATAACATGGTATTAAAAATTATCAATTGGATATTGCTAAAAGTTTATTCAAGTGTACAGGACCATTGACAAAGATGTATTTAAAAGAGGTTCTGACTGAATGAATTAAAAAGCAAAGGAAATTTAAGACTGAAGCCTAAAGAGCATCTGAATAAAAGCGCTCCTGGAAAGTCAGATGCAGAGTGCGTCTGAAGAAAGAGCTCCTGAAGATGACGTCATCAGAAGCCAGTTTTCCAGAGGCAGATTTATCAGAAGCAAAGATTCTTCAGAAGCTAAGGATCGTTGACAAAGTACAGTGTACGAAAAGTACAACCACTATGTCTACGCTTGTCCCTGCAACCACCAACTCTGCACAGTGTCTTCTATACGCGACAAGAATAACAGCAACTAAAGCAGAGACTTTTCCATATTTGCTGGAATGGATTTGAATTTGATTTCATATTACAACCCTCAAATCAGGCAAAGGATCATTGGTGTCAAATCAGCTTCGGTCAAGAAAAAGTGATGAGCTGGCAGTTCCCAACGTCTCTCAAATTCTCTATAAATAGGGATGAAGACTTGAAGAACTTAACACACAACTGATACATACGCGAACAAGGCTATTCTCTCATATCCAAAGTCGCAAACATTGCTCATCAACAACTTAGATAATTCTTACAAAAGCTTTCATTTTAGAATTTCTAAGTGTCTAAGAAAAACAGAGTCTGTTCTGTTTTGTTTTGTTTTGTGAATACCTCTGATTGTATATCAAGTATTCAAAACTCTTTTCAATTCTCTATAATTGTTTAGAAGTCTCTTGGAATTGTCCTTGAGCATTGAAGTCTCTCTCTTGTGTGATTGAGCAAAGGAAGTCTCTTACTTGTGCGTTTGAGCAACTTGTAATTTGATATTACATTTTAGTGGAACTCTCCTTGGAAGTGCAAGGGGGACAGGACTACTTCCGGATAGTGGAAGGAACCTGTATAAATTGCTTGTGTCTTCTTCTTTCTCTTGCTCTCTTATTCTTATCTGCTGCATACTCAGACTCTGATCTCTAATCAGACTCTGATCTCTAATCAGACTCTGAACTTATCAGACTCTGATCCTGAGAACAGTTCTAATTTTCGCAAGAAAGAAACGTTTTTGAAAACACAATTCAACCCCCCCTTCTTGTGTTTTTCCCACCTTCAGTAAGATCAATATCAAACCCAAAAGGAAAAAAAAAATTGTGAAGTCTTATGAGTATTGTCTTTTCGTTGTTTGTCTCTCCTCTTTTTGTTTGAGTTTTGTGTTCAAATCAGACTCATTTATTTGGTTTATTTGTTCGAGTATAGTTCTTTGTTTGTGGGTAGTTAGAGTCTTGAGATGTTTTTATGGTTTGTGGTGTTTGGTTCTTTGTTTGTTCGAGTCTAGTTCTTTTGGTTTGGTTCGTCAATTTGTCTTTGTTTGGTTTGTTTAGTTCGGCTCAGTTTGATTTGGATTCGTTTGATTCAATTGGTTTGTTTGGTTAGTCAAGTGCTCACAATTTGGTTGTTTGGTGGGTCAAGTATTCACAATTTTGTTTTTTCCTCCCATTTTGATTCTTCCGAATGATTGGATTGCTTCTCGCTTATTGGTTTCTTCTGTTTGATTGTTTTCCTCCCATCTGATTCTTATGATGGATTGCTTCTCCCCTATTGGTTTCTTCTGTTTGATTGTCTCTCCCCGCTTCCGATTCTTCTGATTGATTGCTTCTTCTCTTTTGATTCTTTTGTTTGGTTGCTCCTCTCTATTGATTCGTTTGTTTGGTTGCTCCTCTTTATTGATTCTTCTGATTGGTTTCTTCCCCCTTTTGATTCTTCTTTGTTTGATTAGTATTCTCCCTCGTTGGCTTCTTTTGTTTGATTGTTCCTCTCTATATTTGGCTCTTCTCTCTGATTGTCTCTCTTTATTTGGTTTTTCTCTTTGATTGTCTCTCCTTATTCTATCTTCTGTTTGATTGCTTCTTTCTCCCTATTTGGTTTTGTTAGTCTGATTGTTTCTTTCTCCCTATTTGGTTTCTTCTCTCTCTCTCTCTCTCTCTCTCTATCTATCTCTCTCTCTCTCGATTTGGTTTTATTTAGATGGTTTTTCTCTTTGGCTAGTTAACGATGATGATTCTTGTCGCACTCTCTATGATGACAACTCAATTTGGTTGCTGCTCTTCATTGGTTCTGCTTTCAACTGATTTGGTTTATTTTTCTGGGTTAATTTGTAACAAGCTTGAAGCTTAGTAAGCTTCAGCTTGAGGGGTAGTGTTAGAACTTTATACTATTTAATATGTTTGTTCGTATTTCGTTTGGCAAACTAATTACAATGCTTCTTTGTGATGCATCATGAGTTTAAGAGTACGTGTTAGATAATAAAGTATTGGGTCTGTTAGTTTATAGTCGGGCTATGTTATTGGGTCTGTTAGTTTAGAGTCCATTAGGTTTTATATATATTCTTTAATAATCTTTTGTAATGTTAAGTTATTGTTTATCGTATAAAACCCTAGCCGTTTTATGATATTTGCTCTTTCTCTCTGATTATCTATATTGTTAACATAATGAATGTTAAATAATTTATTATATATAATTTTTATTTTAATGGTTATGCAACAAGGTCATAGAATTTTACATATTTGTTTATTTAATTTTGTAAGTTTTTGTGGAGGAAGATAATAGTACTCAAGTGAGAAAAGGATATAGATTCTACACACCAACAATCATAAACACAAGAAAAAGACTTGAGATATTTTACATGTTCTGATTTTTCATTCCATTCCCAAAAATATCCAAGGTAAAACAAAACAATGAAAAAGACACATAAACTTACTTATTCATTTAAGTTTATGAACAAAAATCTTAATATCACTACAACATTCCCTTCACTTGTTGTATCTTTAATTAACTCATCCAAATGTTGCACTCTCACTTACACATCCATCACCAATTTCTCTTCGCAAACCTCCCAATTTCCTTAACAACCCACCACTCTTCTTCACCATCTCCTCTTCATAAATTTCAACATAATTCTCACTCTATTTATGCCATTAATCCTTCTCAAGAAGTACTTTTACCGTGGCTAAATAAACTAACCACTGCAAAAGTGGAATTAAGCCCTATTTTTGATACTATAGATGACTCTTCTTCAAACCAAGTAACTATCAGTGTTGTTCTTTCCGTAGCTATTGCTGTTTTCTTATTTCCCACTATCCAGCGCCGGATAAAAAGAGCAAAACAATTGGTATGTTTTTATTGTTGTATACTCTGATTTTATTTTTTTCATTCAATTTATGGTAGTTTGCCAATTTATCTTCGTATGTGTTCTGTTTTAAGACATAAACATGTGTGTGTAGATATCTGGAAACACTATTTTTTATTGGAAAATTTTAGAGGTTTGAAGACAAAGTGTTGAAAAACGAATACTAGAGTGAGAATTGTTAGCAATCCTTCTACAAGGAAATAGGTTCTTATATATATTGGACTTAATTGCTGCATGAGTGCACATATTTTCACCATTTTACGGAATTGTTCATCCTATTTTAAAATTTGTAAATTTTTATCCCGCCATCAAATAGGATGATATGCATGATTTGAATAAATATAGGTGCACGTCTATATTCTTTAATGAAATGGATTGGTAATTTTAGAAATATAGGTCTTCTGGAGTGAAGAAGTCATCATTGAATAGCTCAAAAGGACTTATGGGAACAACTTCAAAGAAATCAAAGAATCCACCTTCACCAGATAAAGCATTGTTAGGAGCCGTTATGGCTGGAGTTATTGCTGTTATTCTCTATAGGTTCACAACAACTATTGAAGCATCTCTATATCGCCAAACAATTTCAGATAACTTCTCGGTTTGTATATCTTATCTTTTCTTGTGTCTTTTTTTTTAATGAATGGTTAAAAATGATCATAATATCTACCATTTTCATTTTTTATGTTCATATGAGGACCATAAGTCCATAACCCTTTGTTGACACTATTAATGTCACTATTAGAAAATGTGTTTATTTTACCACTAGGGAGAAAATTAGGTTTATATTTTTTGATGTTTTTCCATAGGTTTTAACTTAAGGTTTAATTACACTTTTGGCCCCCTAAGTTTTCCAAAGTTGTGATTTTGGCCCCCTAAAAAAAACAACTCTTTTCAGGCCCCCTAAGTTTACTTTTTGTTGCAATTTTGGCCATCTAGCCCAATTTTGACCCAGTCAACGTTGACGTGGACGCTACATGTATAATGTTTTAATTATTTTTGTATTTTTTAATATTTTATTGATTTTGTAATAAAAAAATAAAAATATTTTTTTTATTTTTGTAAAAAAAAACAGAAATAAAATTGTAATTATTTTTTTATTTGTAATAAAAAAAGAAAAAAATGTTCGTAATCAGAAAAAGAAAAAAAAAATATTTGTTTTAATTTTATTTTTGTAATTAAAAAAACAATTTATTTTTAATTAAAAAATATTTTTTAAAAAATAAAAAAATAATTAAAAAATAAAAATAAATAAAATAATTTACACACGTGGCGCCCACTTGTCCGTTGACTGGGTCAAAATTAGCGTGGGGTCAAAATTACAATAGAAAGTAAACTTAGGGGTCTGGAAAGAGTTGTTTTTTTATAAAAAAAATCACAACTTTAAAAAACTTAAGGGGCCAAAAGTGTAATTAAACCTTAACTTAACTAACTATGATTCCCTTTAATCCATAATGATTTGGGGTGATCATTAATGTGTGCATGCCTCAGTTAGTATTCTGTCAAGATGCGAGTTGGGAGTACCTACAAGCAATCTGACACACAAGATAGTATGAGAATTAAATAAAATGTATGGAACGGTTAGAAATTGTGTACCTTCTGTTGTGGTCCTAGGACCTACTTATACACCTGAGGATAGAGTTGTTGGAGTAGTTGTTAAGAGACGGTTACAAAAGATGGGTATCAATGTCGAAATCGACGATCATTGTAGTGCATTTATGTTTGGAAGCGAAACCTGACACGATTGGGTTTGTGATAAGTTTGTTGTGTTCAGGCTTAACATAGAGGGAGTTTTGGATCTTGGGTCAGTCTAGAAAACAAAATTTCTAAAAGTTTGTTGCATAATAAGAAGTGTACTTTAAGCTAAGAATCATACCAAAAACATTTAAGCAAATGCACACGAGTTTTGTTGATGATATTACTTATAAAACGTAACTTCGTGAAACTTTTTTTAAGTGTAGAATTGATTAAGAAGCATAATTTTGAATTTAACAAGTTAATGTCTTATACTTGCTCAGGTTCGCCAGATAACAATCACCATAAGGTACTTTCCATAAACTTATCTCAAATAAGTCCTTAATATTTTCCTTTTTTATAAAAATGTACATCTAACAATATCTGATATTTATGTCGTTACAGAACAGTAATAAATGGCTTATGCTACCTTGCTACATTTGTGTATGGAATAAACTCTTTTGGTTTATTGCTTTATTCTGGCCAACTAGCATTCAACACCTATGAGAAAGGGTTATCAAGTGGAAAGAAAGATGAAAGCAAAATCATGGAGAATCACACAAATAGCAACAAAAATGAAGATCAAAGTTCAAATAATTCACAATAATGAAAGTCCAATAGTTGCTACTGCTACATGATGGTTTTTTAATAAGTGCTTAGGGTGTCCTTATACATGTGCATAATGTTTGTAAGTAAATACAATTTTTTTAGATAATAAAGCAATGGACTATACTATTGAACCTTTATATTACTAAGTTAGAGCTCATTAGGTTTTATATATTTTTTCTAGTAACCTTTTATAATGTCGATGTCATTGTAATATTACTGAAACCCTAGTCATCTCTTTTATTATTCTCTATTGAAACATTGTATTATTAACATGGTATCAACAACATGGTTTGATCCTCCTTGAATTATTCATCGCTTCCGCAGTTGAGTTTCAAAAAATTATGGGTATTTATTTGTTTTGCTTGAATAATAGAATTTATATGAGGTTCGTTTGTTATTTGTTTAGTTTGGGTACAACTTTGAATTTTGGACTCGGAGATGCTTTTTGTTGATAATATGGTTCGATTAAGATATGTGATTGGTACAATTGATAGCGGACCTTTACCATTTTCCCCTCCTTAAGGATTACACCCTCTTCCTTGTAAATAAGGTTTCATTGTTTCAATTGTTTGGTAAAAGTGTATTCTCATTAAGTGAATTGAGTTTGATACAAGACTGCTTTATATAGCAACCTGAGATACACTACTACTTAAAAGACTAACTAATACTCAACAATCACTCTCCTAAACTGAACTTCATGATACACAAAGTCAGTTTACAAGTTTACAAACATACTTCATAGAGAGGCAAAACAAAAAACAGCTAGGTAGATACTTCACAGATGCCCAGCTTCTCCCTTAACTTGCAGAAAGTTTCCAATTTCAAAGGCTTGGTCATAATATCTGCTATCTGATCTTGAGTGCTGCAGTGTGACATCTCAACTATTCCTTCTTTTGTAAGATCTCTGAGAAAGTGATATCTTACATCTATATGTTTACACTTCCCATGCAATACAGGATTTTTAGACAATTTGATAGATGAACTATTATCACACTGAATGACAGTGCAATTCTTCTGTGACTCTCCAAGTTGTTCCAATATTCTTCTGAGCCAAACAGCTTGACAAGCACAAGAGGCTGCAGCTACAAATTCTGCTTCAGTAGTGGACAAGGTAACAATTGGTTGTTTCTTTGAGGACCATGAAACTGATCCTGAACTTAGTTTGAAGACATATCCTGAAGTACTTTTCCTGTCATCAATGTCTCCAGCATAATCTGAATCTGTCCATCCTTGCAGTTCAACACTTGCTTTTCTTTCATACATGATTCCTAACATAGTTGTTCCTCTGAGGTACCTGATTACTCTCTTAGCAGCTGCCAGGTGAATTTCAGTTGGTCTTTCCATATATCTAGCAATAAGACAAACTGAGAAGGTAAGATCAGGTCTAGTGGCCAGCAAATACATCAGGCATCCAATCGTTTGCCTGTACTGAGTAGAATCCACAAGTTTTCCTTTTTCATCTCTTGACAGTTTGTTCCCAGGGACTACAGGATTGCATACTTTGTTGCAGTCTTCCATACCAAATCTAGATAGAATTTCATTTGCATATTTTTGCTGATAAATGAATATTCCACTATCCATTTGCTTGACTTCCACACCAAGAAAATACCTCATCTTGCCCAGATTTGTCATGGCAAATTTACTTTCCATAGAATGTTTGAACTTTTCAAACATTACTTCATCATTTCCAATGTAGATTAAGTCATCTACATACAAACTAACAATAAGTATTTTTCCTCCAGTTTCTTGTCTTACAAACAATGTATGCTCATGAGGACATTTTTCAAACTTCTGCTGACAAAAGTAAGATTCTATCTTACTATACCATGCTCTAGGAGCTTTCTTGAGGCCATACAAGGCTTTCTTCAATTTGTACACTTTTCCTTTTTCTTTGTTCTGATAGCCAATAGGTTGTTCCACATACACATCTTCTAAGAGTTCTCCATGAAGGAATGCACTCTTCACATCAAGCTGATACACTTTCCAATCATTGCTAGCAGCCACAGCAAGTATAGTTCTAATGGTGTCCCATCTGGCTACAGGAGCAAAAACTTCATTGTAATCAACTCCATACTGCTGAGAGTACCCCTTTTCTACTAATCTAGCTTTGTGCTTTTCAACTTTACCATTTTCATTGTATTTTGTCTTATAGATCCATTTTACACCAATCTTCCTGCTTCCAGCTGGTAAATCAATTAGTTCCCATGTGTCATTTCTTTCTATGGCTTCAATTTCCTGATCCATAGCTTCTTTCCAATAATTGAACTTTGCAGCTTTCTCATAGGTAGCAGGATCTTCTCTATTACTGAAGAATGCCAATGTCTGCAAATTGCCTTCTTCTTTAGCTTCTCTTCCTAAGACATAGTCTTTCGTCCATACAGGAGGCTGTCTGATTCTAGTAGTTTCTTCATTTTCTTCATTGCTAGAACTAGAATGAGACTGTACATTCTCATCAACATCATCACTGCTTTCATCTGTTTCATTGTTGCTGGCATTCTCTTCAATGTGCACTGTTGCATCTTCTTCTTCAACACAATCACCTTTTTCATCATTTATATCAGCTTGCAGGAATGGTTCTTTCTGTTTTTCATTCCAGTCCCATCCTTTTTCTTCTTCAAATACAACATCTTTGTTGATTATGACTTTATTTCTTGTGGGATCAAACAACTGTTGAAGCAAAATCCTTTTCATTATTTTAAGGATTACAAACATATTTATTTATTTAATTATATATTGTTATCTACTAATGATTTTTTTTGAGAAATGTTTTAAGAATGATCTCAAGAATGATCTTGCCACACAACAAGAATTACCATCAAAATATCACTCACGCTTATGGACAAGAATGGACTTTATGCTAAATGGTTTATTCATCATAAAGAGCAAAGAACCTTAACATGGAATAATTGTCTCACCAATTTAAGGAAAAAGATCATATGACTTGATTTGGTTAAATGAACATTTATGGGCTTTAAAGGTTTTTGATCCATTAAGGAAAAAGATAATATCTCTTTTCTCATGACATATACATGATATCATGCTATGACATCACAAAGGTCACTTCATAATGAGCTGTATCCAAGAAAGAAAACACACAGCTTGCACAAACGTGTGATTACTTTCTTCATGTAGTTGTTGGATTTTCAAGAACGTTCTGAACAAGCTCAAGAGCATTCTACAAGTGTAATTTTCATATCTTTCCTTTGAGCAAAAATTTGGAGCGCAAACTTCATTCAAATTAAAGGAAGGGACAGTTGTTTTTATTGATTGGAGAACAAGTCTTTGGCTTCTATAAATAGAGGAAGACATCCAAGGCAAAAATCAAGAGAGTTTTAAACACAAAGCATTTATCTCTCTCAAAGCAAACAAGCAATCAATCCCTTCATCAATTTTTCTACAATCAACAAAGCAAACTCCATAACCCTTCACTATATTTATCATCTATATCTCTTTTATTTGAGAATATCTTTTTGAGTTTGCATTTGTAAAAGTCTCTTTTGTTTTGAGACATCACGGCCACAAAACTTCATCATACTAGAGTGTAACTTAGATCTCAAGTCTGTTGGGCTTAACAGTTTGAGATAGATGTTCTAGACTGATCTGGTGTGATCAAAGACCTTATAGTGTTGGTTAGAAGTTTCTACCAACTGTATACTATAGTGGATAATCTCACACGAAGTGTGGGGACTGAAAGTAGCCGGATTTGGTGAACCAGGATAACTCTCCTGTGTTATTCTCTCTTTCTCTATCTTTTATTTTCACACAATACTCACACACAATCACACGCAATTTATATTTACTTATCTCCAGAACACTCTGGTCCTAAATTAATCTCAACCATATTAATCCAGAGTTCTCTGGTCCTAACTTTAATTCGCATTAGATAAATTAAACTGCCTCCAGAAGTTTCTGGTCCAAGATAAAACAACTGCATAATATTTAACTAAGGTTTAAATTTAGCATAAAATATTACTTCACTGTCATCACTCTCCAGAACAATCTGGTCCTTGATTAAATTCTTATAATTCAGCATTAATATCATTTTTCTTATCCTGCTTATACAATCATTTTCCTGAAAGTTCTGGTCCTACAAATATTCAATTGCTTAACTAATTTTAAACCAAGAATTTTCTTGAGTATAAAATTAAATTAAATTTTCAGGAATAATTTAAAAAGGGTCACAATTCAAACCCCCCCTTTCTTGTGACGTTTATTGCTACTTCAACAACTTGTAGCCTTTTGATTCATTACTTACACCCAAATGTACACATTTGATGCTTTTGTCATCAAGTTTCTTTCTTTGAGCATCAGGAACATATGCATAAGCTATACATCCAAACACTCTGAAATAATGAACTGTAGGTTTCAACTCACTCTAGGCTTCTTCTGGAGTCATGTCCTTCACAAACAGGGTAGGACTTCTATTAAGAACATGAGTGGCCCATACAACAGCTTCAGGCCAAAAGATTTTTGGTACTTTTCTTGCAGATAACATGCTCCTCACCATATTCATCACGGTCCTATTCTTCCTTTCAGATACTCCATTTTGATGTGGAGTATAAGCAGTGGTGAGTTGTCTTTTTATGCCATTTATACTACAAAAATCATTGAATGCAGCAGATCTAAATTCACCACCTCTGTCAGTTCTAAGACACTGAATTTGACAGTTGGACTCTTTTTCTACAAGAGCTTTAAATTTTCTGAATATAACAAATGTAGCAGATGAAATACCTGCTTCCTGCATTTGATGTTGGATTAATTGGTCCACAAATGTCTGAATGAATCAGTTCCAACTTCTTAGTGGCTCTCCAAGATGCCATTTTTGGTGTTGCATTTCTGTGTTGTTTTCCTATCACACAATCTGAGCATTTATCATCAATTTCTTCAAGTATAGGTAGCCCTTTCACCATCTCTTTCTTTGCTAAAGTGCTTAACCCTTTGAAATTCAGATGAGCATATCTACAGTGCCATAGATTGCTGACTTCTTCTTTGCTAATTTTCAAACATAGAGGCACAATAACAGGTGCAAAGATTACAAACATTCTGTT
This sequence comes from Medicago lupulina, assembly GCA_958299785.1. Lineage (NCBI taxonomy): Eukaryota > Viridiplantae > Streptophyta > Magnoliopsida > Fabales > Fabaceae > Medicago > Medicago lupulina. Next base: position 22,850,389 of record OY283145.1, on the reverse strand, counting down.
TGATGACATCTGAGTGCTCATGATCAAGACTCTTTCATGATGGTATACTTTGCAAGTATCACTCTGAAAAACTATAGTCAGATTCTTATGTTGTAGCTGACCAATGCTTAACAAATTATTCCTCAAACCTGGCAAATAATACACATCAGTTATGATTTGTATCTTACCCCCAATGTAGAGCTTCAAATTTCCTTTTCCCATTACAGGCATCTTTGAATCATCTCCAAGTTTGACTGATTCTCTAAAGGTGTGATCAAAATCAAATAGTCAGTCTTTTGTTCCAATCATGTGATTGCTACATCCCGAATCTAAGAACCAAACTTCTTCTTTGGCTGCTGTGTTAACCTTTTCTTGTGCCACAAGTAACAGTTCTTCAGAATCATCAAATTCTGCATAGTTTACATTTTTGCTTTCCCAACTAGGACATTTGTAACACCCCGTTTCCCAAAAACAACATAATAATATTAAAACAATCAGAGTTCAACAATAACGGGCATGTCACACTACTTTTCAAAATTTGTTAAATAGAATATAAAACAATTTAACTTCAATAAATCATCTTATAAAATCTGCAGCGGAATATTTATTTAAAAATCATAATCAACAGCTACATCAACGTCTTTGGCACAAAGGCCTCATCACTAAAATTTATTTAATAATAAATAAATCTCTAACAACATAGTTCATCAATGATACATAAGGAAATGAAGAATGTAAACAACAGAATCCCATCCCGTTACGTATCAGAGCCTAGGACACAAGAGACAACAATCTAACTAGCCTTCGTTACCTGCACTTGCCCACGAGGCGGCAATTCCAGCAGAAGGGGTGAGAAACACATTCAATAATAATAATATATAATTCATCAAATCGATGAAACAACAACAAATTATACCACAAGTATCAACAAGTTCATATATGTATGTATACATATATATATAGCAACAACAACGTTATCAACATTAACGACATTTAGCAAGATACAACAACAATAAACAATCAACAACAACAATATCAACAACATCAACAAATCATCACATATAATGAAAACATCTCAAACATTCACAAGTACATCATAACATCACAAATACTTCAACACGTCATAAATACATCAACAAGTCACAATTACACCATCACGAATACATCATCACTTTGCAAATTACATCATCACTTCACAATTACATCATCACTTCACAAACGACACGACACGACTATGCAACACTTAGACCTCATGCATGTGGTACCATCAGGGCATAAGCCCCCATCGCTAAAGGTCATAAAAGAACCTGTCAGGCATTAAGCCCCCATCGCTGACTATGCTATGCAACGACACGACTCAAATGCAACGACACGAGTAAAGACTCAACAATGCACATCTTTAGATGACTCGACAAATACACATCTTTAAATAGCATCATCGTCAAATATCACATATTTAAATATGACATCTTTATATAGCACATATTTAAGTCACACATCTACAAACAACACATCTTGATATAACACATATTTAAATCACACATCTCCGGAAAGCACATATACATTAATCAACTACATTCATATCAAAGTCCAACACATCCTTCAACAAGCAAATCAAGTTTGATCAATAAAACATAAGCCAAATACTCATAAAACACTCCGACTAAATCCCTAATACTTAAGTTTGAAGTTAGGAAACCAACCATAAGTTTTGGACTAACTTGGGATTAGTTAAGCTAAGTTTTCTAAAAAATTTCTGAAGACCTACTTGGACTATTTTAATCATAATTCAAAATCTACAAATCCTCTTCGAGTCAAACCAGTGCCATTAGAAAGCTAACTTAATTATCTACAACTTTCATGTTTACACCTAAAGCCAATTATGTACCAATCAATACCAGTTTTCATTTCAAATTCGGACAAAGTTGTGCTGAAATTCATAAAAATTCACTGTGACCTACGTTCAGTAATTTGACCATAACTCAAGTTCTATAAATCATTTTGACATCAGACCAACGGCATTAGAAAGCTAACATTCATACCTACAACTTTCGTGTTTACACCGAAAGCTAGTTCGAAACAGAAACTGATGCAAAAGACGCAACAACATGAAACAGGGTATGCTGTCAAAGGTAGCTCTCGGGAAAACTCTTTTTTTCACTCAAAAACCCAAATTTCATCTACCCAAATCCCAAATTTGATAGAGAACAATGTTTACAGGTTCTATATACAACATAACAATCAAAACAACACAGAAACATGCATTAAACAACACAATTCATCACATCATATCAATTATCATAAACTTTCTAAACCCTAAACCTAGAACACAATTTTATCAACAATCAAAATTATATATACATATTATTGAAGGAATCCCACCCTTACCTTAGATTATGATTCCTGAATTAAGCTGCGTTCTTCTCTCTTCTTCTAGCCTCTTTTCTTGGTTCTAGGTTTTCTCCTCTTCTTCTCTCAAAAACTCACTTTCTCTCTTTTCTAAAGTTTTGTACGTGAAAAATGAAACAGAGTTTTGTTTTTCTGTAAACTAAAACCTCTCCTTTCTCTTTCTATTTTTCCTTAACCTCCCACTTATTTCACTTAACTCCCTCCTTAATTTCTATTAATTCTCATTAAACCCCATAATTTCAAGTAAATAATAATCTTACTTATTTTTATTAAACAATAAAAATAATCATATATTCACATAATCACATAAATACTATATAATAAAATAGTAACACCCCACATATTCACATAAATCATTAAAAAATCATATAAAAGATTTTAAAATCAACCAACGATAATTAAAATAAAACTAGGGCGTTACAACATTCATGCTGATAGTGTCCCAGTTTGTGACACTTATATCATTCAACAAGCTCTCTTGTTTGTCTTCCTCTTCCTCTGCCTCTGTTTCCATTGCGTCCTCTACCACGCCCAAATCCTCTCCCAGAATTTGAAACCTTCAAGACTTGTTCCTCCTCTTTCATCTTATGAGAAACCATTCTTGCTTCTTGAACAAGCAAACTTCTTTGCAATTCATCAATGGAAAGAGCAGTAACATCATTAGATTCCTCTATGGAACACACTACATAGTTGAACTTAGAGGTCATAGACCTGAGAATCTTTTCCACAATTGCAGTTTCTTCTTTTCTTTCACCATGTGCTGACATCTTATTTGCAATTGTCAATGTTCTTACAAAGTATTCATTCACTGATTCTCCTTCTTTCATGGCTAAAGCTTCAAATTCAGAACGCAACGCTTGAAGTTGAGCACGCTTGACCTTTGTAGAACCTTGATACTTTCTTTTCATGGAATCCCAAATATCTTTGGAAGTAGTTCGAACAAGAATTGTTTCAAGAATTGATCTATCTATGGCTTGATAGAGATAATTCTTGACCTTGAGATCCTTGATTTTGCTTTCTTCTACCACTTTGAGTTGTTCTGGAGTTGCGTTTGGTGGTGCCACCATGATCACTTCTTCTATCAGACTCCAATACTCTTTTGATCGAAACAGATTTTCCATGAGTTCTTCCCAGTGATCGTAAAACCCATCAAACTTTGGAATTGCTGGAGGCATGTATGATTGTTGTTCTGCCATGGGATGAATCTTCAAGAGGTGCGAAATGGTAAAGAATCTGCGTGATGAAGATGATGAAACGAAAGAGAGAAAACGGTTGTAACTGAATGTAACAAACTGTGAAAAACTGCGTTGTTTTTGCAAAACTTAACATAGGTTCCTAACGGGGCTCTGATACCAATTGTTTGGTAAAAGTGTATTCTCATTAAGTGAATTGAGTTTGATACAAGACTGCTTTATATAGCAACCTGAGATACACTACTACTTAAAAGACTAACTAATACTCAACATCAATGGCATTGATCAATGACATTGTCTAGTTATAGATCCATTAATAAAATTTGACTTCTAACAATAGAGAAATGATCATTCAAACCACTTAGAAACCGGACCACCTGATTCTCATGCCTAAAATCTCTAACATTGCGCATTGATGGAAAACCACATCTTTAAGGACAGGTGCATGAAGGTGCACGTCTATGGCTATCAAATTCTTCCCAAGGAGACCATAACTCAACATAGTAATCATTGATAGAATTTGTACCTTGTTTCAAATCATTGATCATAGTTTTGAGTTTCCAAATACATCAGAAATGTTATCAATGTACACAATAATCAATGATATGGAGTCTGAAATTGAATTCATGATCCATGAATGAATGAAATTATTACACCTCTCGTAAGTTGAGAAACTCAAATGATCTTGTTGAGGAGGAACAATGGTTCCATCTACGAACTGAAGATTGTCCTTGCCGCCAAGACCTCTGTGCATTGTTCGTGCCCAAGCTTGACTATTGGAGGTGTTTAACCGAGGCTTGATAATAACATAATGATGTCCATCACAAGGATGAACATAGTAAGGTGAAGATAAATCTTGTGTTGGATCTTGAACTTCATTGTTTGTAGACCTTGTAGAGGAAAAATAATACAAACTGTAATAAGAGAAAAAAACCAACAAGATTAGCTCAACCCCTCTACAGCCTACCTTACATCGCCGTCCTCCTCATCCTTTTACCAAGCTTTTCCACCACCATGTAGCCACGGGGATGGTGATGTGATCAGCCTCCACAGCAGCATCATCAGCAATCTCCTTCGGGGGTTGGTTTCTCCAGGTGCTGCCATTGTCCTTGTTGGTGGTGTTGGGTTTCCTTCCTCTTTGCATTCCCAAACATTTGTCTTTGATCTGGATAGGTTTCTCAAAACCACCGGCAGCGCCACCGCGATGGTCGGTATCTCTTGGTTTTCGTTAGCCTTGGTGGGTGTTTGTTTCTGTCAAACCAGGCTTTGTTCCCAAAAACCATCGCGGTCAGTTGATGTTTTTGGTGGTCTGATGTTTTTCTTCGAACTGCCGTATTCGTGATGTGTTGTGGTGGCTGAGGTTGTCGTTTTTAAAAAAATTGTCCTACTCTCTTCTTGAAGGTGGTGATGGCGCTGATGGGTGTTGGTTCAGCTCGCATCCACTATGTTGCTCCTTTATCTTTGGGTTGTGATTCGAACTAAGGTGCTCGAAAGGTCGATGACTTTGTGATCATGGCCTGCTTCAGGTTGATTCGTGGCCGTAAACTTAACGTGGTTTTCTTCGCAGTAAGTGGTGGGTACATGAAGTTGGTTGATTCCGTGTAGGCGGACAATTTCATTTACCAGGTTAATACAGAGGAACGATCTTGCTATTGCTCGTGATTGTTTGGCTTAAAAGATCGTGGATGCCTATTGTGATTGTTGTTAATATGGGGTTGTTGGAACTTAAATTTGATCGTGTTGGTGGTCGATTCACTCGGCGTATTGAGAAGTGAAAACTCATCTTGGTCTGATGTTTGTTAACCGATATGGTCTTAATTCTCCTTTGAATTTGGTTAATGAATCGATGGGGTACATATTGTTTTGTACACGAACGAGTCGTTAATTCTTGTTGATGAGGGTGCAGGAAGTTGATGATACGTGATCCCTTCTATGTTGACAGTCGGTTCATTGGCCAACTTATAGACCCGATTGGTGCTCGCAAACGTTGTTTGTTAGTCTTAACTAAGGTTGAATCGAGTGTACTGTTGTTCTTGGTTCTAATTCCCGTTAGGGTTGATTCGATTCACTTGAATTCACAGGTTCAGGTTTTATGTCCCCCCAGTTTTATGTATTTTTTTTCCTTTTTTAATAATATATATAATCATTTGACATACGTAGGTTTAGAGTGAAGTGTCAACTTCGTTGGGATGCCCTCTATTCTTTACATGTCATTTTGCTCTTGTCTTATAAAAAAAATAAGACAGTTTTCTTCATTTTAAAATCAAGTAACCTGTCTAATTTAATTTATGCTTTTGTCATGAAATATATTCTTCTACTTGACAAATTTTTATTTTAATGGAAGAAATGGTTTCCTCTTAGAGCCGGCCCTAGGCATAGGCCGGGGGTGCGACGGCCTAGGGCCCATGTCGTTAGGGGGCCCTAAAAAAAATTATGCTAGGGGGTGTATATAGAAATATTTGGTTTCTGGGGAGTTTATATAGCAAAGTTTACTAAAAGGCCCAAAATATTGACAAGATGGAGAGCTGGGCTCAAGTCTGTTAATGTTTTAGACCCTTTTGACGAGATTTGCTATATATACCCCTCGTATAACACATATTTTTATATACACCCTCCCTATTAAAAAAGTTGGTTTTTCTTAATAATGTGCCAAAAAAATTATTATTAAAGAAATTTGCGATATTTTTTGGGCCATTTGTTCCTAATTATGTGTCTTACTAATATTTTTATTAGTGATATTTATTATCAAAGAAATTGGGATAATTTTCATGACAAAACAAATTATATTTTAGTTTAAAATGAGCCTACAAAGTTAATCTTAATCTTGACTTTCTAAGGTTCCAAAAAAATAAATTATATCAATATTGTAATATCAAAATTTTTGAATTGATTGAAAGGATTGCAAATTGAATTTGATAGTGCAAGATCATGCGAGACGCATTCATGATCATGAAACCGATGTGAGACGCATTCATGATTATTTTGCAGGTGCTATTGTTCTCTTCTACGATATTATGTTTTGTTTTGCTGTCTATAAATATTTGATATATTTTCGGATGTTGCCTAAAAAAAAAGTTATTTGGTAGTGAAAAGCGGGAAAAAAAATAAAATAAAGAGCTAATAAAATCACAACAATGAGCTAAAAAAATATTATAACGTATTATATAAAGGGCCCTTTTTTAATATTATGCCTAAGGCACGTAAAACTCTAGCAACGCCTTGTTTCCTCTTTTGCATGGACTATAATGAAAGCAATTGGTTTTAGAAGATGATTTGTGTATGGCTATAGTTGAAAAGACGTGGTGGAAAAGAAAAATACATGAGAGATGAGATATGACATGGAAGAGAAAAATACAGATTTGCATGCCTAGCAAACTTAAAAACAAAGAAGGATCGGTGGAAAATGAATGTAAAATACAGATTTACTTTCTCCTTTTTTATTTTTTTATTTTATATTTTTAATGTCTTTAATAAAGAATAATTTATAAAATTATATAATATATCTTTCTCATACAAAATTTATTAATGTGTATGAAAGTGCCAAAGTGAAATATAATAACAAACAGCATAGAGTAATTTGATTATAAGTTGCTTTCTAGAACTTTGTTCAAAATACATCTAGTTCAAAAGTCAATGACCCTTTTTTTTTTATATATATTTTGACTTTTATTGATTTCTCTCCTCACCTCTTCTCATTTTTTCAATATTTTTATTTTATAATTATTTAAGGAAAAACTTTTATTTGTATCTATCAACAAAAGATGGCTAAAGTTATTTATGATAAGTTGATACCAATCAAAATTATTCATTTTTTTTTTATTATTTGAGTCATCTATGATATAAATAGTGAAAAATAAATTAATGTTTTTTATTTGTGCAAACTCAACATGAATAATTTTACTCATATTTCATTAAAATAAAAGGTAATGTAATTGTCAATTAAAATAATCACGACCGAACAGATAACTTTCGTGCTAAGTCAAGGATGTGTATCTAATAAATAAAATGAACAATGAAATGTTCCAATGATACAAAAAAATGATGCAATAAATGAAGCTGAAATTTGTAGGCCATAAAATCTAACCAGTATGAAATCGACTAATTTTAAGAGAGAGACTGTTTCTTTTTTCCAGAAATAATTAAAAAAATAAATATTAGAGTTTGACAAAATTTCTTCTCTTTTGTGTCTCCGGTCAATGCATGTGATTACTCAATCATATATGGTACAAGATTCCAGAAGTATGTTCTGAAATAAATCACTCTGACTATTAACGTTTGTTTTACTAAAAAACAAATTCATTCAAATAAAGAATCCATTCAAAACAACACAAATTAAGCATTGTTAAAAACGAAAAAAGAATCTGCAAACAAAAAATAGAGTAGATTAGAGTGATCAGAAGACACTTCTCTCCCTTAGCTGTTGGATCTCGAACCGAGTTTCACGAGGTTGAAAAGAGAAACTTTCATTTAAGTGACTTTTTGGGAGACATGCAAAAGACACTTCTCTCCGAATATATAACATTAATATTTAGGGGGTGGAAATAGGTCGGGCGGTGCTGGGTGTTGCTTAAATAGGTCAGACCTAGTTGAAAAAAACTAAAGTATAACCCTTACCTATTAGTCGGTTTAAAAGCCTAATTTATACTAAAAAATTTAAATAACCAGTTGACCTATTTTATGTAAAGGCTAATAAGCATATATTTCTTAAAAGGTTAATAGGTCAATAAAATTCTCTAAAGCATGTACATACATTTTTTTCCCCACTTTATAAGTATATATTGCATGTATCTAATAAAACTTTGTAAAGCTTGTATATATCCAATGACAATAGTAAGAGATTAAGAGGATAATACCCAAAAGTATGTGTAAACATTGGATTTGAAAATTTGAAAGAACCAAAGATTCATTAATATATTGGAGTATATATAATTAACACATATATAGACCGGCCTGGTAAGCTTGGTAGGCTTTTCTATAAGCATTGACTTGACCTATATAAATTAATAAGCTTTTGAAATTTTTTGAGTCTAACCTATATAATAAATGAATTAGACCGAGCCGAGTTTTAAATAGGTCATAGACTCCTAACCGGCGTCCTAGCCTATTCTCATCCCTATTAACGCTTAAGTTATTGGGTTGAATCTTTTAAATAAAATTTAGTTAAAGTGGATCAATATATTTAATTTAGATAGCCAAATGTAAAACGTACTTACTCATACAAATTAAAAACTAATTTTTGGGGTTGTCAATGATACCCTATCCATAACATATGGATAGATGCCCCCTTTTTTTTTAAGCCAAAGAGAAAATATAATAAATAAAAACAAACAAGTACAAAGACTGGGGGGCATTGGACCTGACCCAGGAAAACCTAAACGAGAATACATCGTAAAAAAACTGTCCAAGTGGTACAACTCTAATCTATCCCAACAAAACTACACTAATCATTGGCGCAACCCAGCGAACCCTCGTAAGGACGCGAAACTAGGTTACAAAAAAAGACGTGAAAAGTGGACATCACATAAAACAGTTAGAGATTAAACTAGGCGAATGGATTGGCCGTCAATACGGAAACCAATCCAAGTGCCAACTGTTGGAACAAAGGGTGTTTCACAAGTATACCACTTAAGTTTTGATGATAACAAGGTATTAAAAATTATCAATTGGATATTGCTAAAAGTTTATTCAAGTGTACAAGACCATTAACAAAGATTTATTTACAAGAGGTTCTGACTGAATGAATTTAAGAGCAAAGGAAATTAAGACTGAAGCCTGAAGAGCATATGAATAAAAGCGCTCCTAGAAAGTCAGATGCAGAGTGCGTCTGAAGAAAGAGCTCCTGAAGATGACGTCATTAGAAGCCAGTTTTCCAGAGGCAGATTCTTCAGAAGCAAAGGATCGTTGACAAAGTACAATGTACAAAAAGTACAACCACTATGTTTACGCTTGTCCCTGCAACCACCAACTCTGCACAGTGTCTTCTATACACGACAAGAATAACAACAACTAAAGCAGAGACTTTTCCATATTTGCTAGAATGGATTTGAATTTGACTTCATATTACAATCCTCAAATCAGGCAAAGGATCACAGGTGTCAAATCAGCTTCGGTCAAGAAAAAGTGGTGAGCTGGCAGTTCTTAACGTCTCTCAAATTCTGTATAAATAGGGATGAAGACTTGAAGAACAAATATACATAACTAATACATACGCGAACAAGGCTATTCTCTTATATCCAAAGTCGCAAACATTGCTCATCAACAACTTAGATAATTCTTACAAAAGTTCACATTTTAGAATTTCTAAGTATCTAAGAAAAACAGAGTCTGTTCTGTTGTATTTTGTTGTGTGAATACCTCTGATTGTATATCAAGTATTCAAAACTCTTTTCAATTCTCTGTAATTGTTTAGAAGTCTCTTGGAGTTGTCCTTGAGCATTGAAGTCTCTCTCTTGTGTGATTGAGCAAAGGAAGTCTCTTACTTGTGTGTTTGAGCAACTTGTAATTTGATATTACATTTTAGTGGAACTCTCCTTGCAAGTGCAAGGGGGACAGGACTACTTCCGGATTGTGGAAGGAATCTGTATAAATTTGTTTGTGTTCTTCTTCTTTCTCTTGCTCTCTTCTTTTAATCCGCTGCACACTCAGACTCTGATCTCTGTTCAGGCTCTGATCTTTTTTAGACTCTGATCCTGAGAACAGTACTGATTTTCGCAAGAAAGAAACGCTTTTGAAAACATAATTCAACCCCCCCTTCTTGTGTTTTTCCCACCTTCAGTTGGTATCAGAGCTTCGGCTCTGTAGTTTGCACTTAACCGTGTTATAGTAAACGATCAGTGAAAAACATGTATGGGGATGAAGCTTCTGCTTCTGCTTCTGGTTTTGGTTCTGGAGCTGCTGTGCACTATGATTACAGCAACATCAACAAAAGTGAAAGATCTTCTAAACACAACAAACCTCCCATGTTTAATGGTGATCCTGAAATGTTCTCTTGGTGGAAAACCAAGATGTATAGTCACATCATGGGAATGGATGAAGAGTTGTGGGATGTTCTTGAAGATGGTGTTGGTGACCTGAGATTAGATGAAGAAGGTGCTGCTCTTGATAGGAAAGCTCACACTGCTGAGCAGAAAAAGCTTTATAGGAAAAATCATACGATCAGAGGCATTCTTGTGGTTGCCTTGCCTCATAAAGAGTACTTAAAGATGAGTGACAAATCAACAGCAAAGGCTATGTTCACCTCATTGTGCTCACTTTATGAGGGTAACAAGAAAGTTAGATAGGCCAAGGCTACTATGCTTGTTCATCAGTATGAGTTGTTCAGAATGAAGGAGGATGAAAACATTGAGACCATGTACTCAAGGTTTCAGACTCTTGTTTCTGGACTTCAGATTCTGAAGAAAAGCTACGTAACGTCTGATCATGTGAACAAGATTCTGAGAAGTTTACCTGCAAAGTGGAGACCAAAAGTGACAGCCATTGAAGAAGCTAAAGATCTAAACACTTTGAGTGTTGAAGATCTTATAAGCTCTTTAAAATGTCATGAGATAGGTCTTAACGAGCATGAACCTGTCAAGAAGCCTAAGTCCATTGCACTGAAATCCAGAGGCAAGTCAAGTAAGGCTCTGAAGGCTTTGGAGTCTGAAGAAGAATCTACATCTGAAGATTCTGAGATTGTTCAAGAGATGGCTATGCTCACCAATAGACTACAATATCTTGCTAAGAAGAACAAGAAGTTCATGAGCAGAGGTAGTAGTCACAAAAGTTCTAGAAAAGAAGATCAGAAAGGTTGCTTTAACTGCAAGAAGGTTGGACACTTCATTGCTGAATGTCCAGACCTGCAGAAAGAGAAATCCAAAGAAAAATCAAAGAAAGCAATCTTCAAGTCCAACAAATTCAAGAAGCAATTCAAGAAGAGCTTGATGGCAACTTGGGAAGATCTGGATAATGAGTCTGAGTCTAACAAAGATGATGCTGAAGATGAAGCAAAAATAACTCTGGCTTTAGTAGCTACTGCTGATAATGAAAAAGATTCATCTGATGCTGAGTCAAGTATAGATTCTGAAACTGAAACTGAGGTATATTCTAAACTCACTAGATCTGAATTGATTGATTCTCTCAAAGAACTTCTTTATCATTATGAAAACCAATCCACTGAGTTGAGGAGAGTTAAGCAACGATACATTAAGCTGCTAAAACTCCATGAATCAACTAAGATGGAAATGGATGTTTTACAACAAGAAAATAATGATTTGAAAACAATGACTAAGATAGGTGATAATAAAACCTTGTCTGAGCAGGATGCTGCTCTTCAAGAGTTTATTAACACAGGAATTGATAGAACCAAAGTTGCATCTATGATTTATAGCATAAATCAGAACAACAAAAAGGGAATTGGTTTCACAAGAGGAAACTCTAGTGAAGTGATTCCGAAACCTTGTTCTGATAACATCAAAGAGAGTCTGAAAACTCATTTTGTGTCTGAATCTGAAAAAGCTTCTCATTCAGAATCTAAGTCTTTAAATTCAAAGGAATTGACGAAGTCAAAACCTGAGAATCAAAAGACAAAGGTAACAAATAACTATAAATCAAAAGCTCCAACGTTACAGATTCTGAAGAGATCAGAACCTATCAAACAGGTTCTGAAGAAAATAGAGTCTGAAACTAAAAAGCCTAGATTTCAGAGGAAGGGAGTTGTCTTTATTAAGTCACATTCTAAGACTAAAGGTTCTGAACCCAGAGTCTGGAAAAAGACAGAAAAAGAAAAATTCAGACAGAAGACACAGATGAGACTCATAACCTCTAGGACTAACCCAAAAGGACCCATGAAAATATGGGTACCTGAGACAGAAATTGTTGATGTTGCAGATATGTCTAAAAGGAAATATAAAGCAGAAGTCCTGGTATCTGGACAGTGGCTGCTCGCGACATATGACGGGAGAAAAGTCTATGTTCCTAACCTTGACCATGAAAGAGGGAGGAACTGTGGGATATGGAGGAAACCAAACTGGCAAAATCATTGGTACTAGAACAATTGGTAATTCCTCAATCTCAATCAATAATGTGTGGTTTGTAGATGGACTAAGACATAACCTACTTAGCATAAATCAATTTTGTGATAATGGTTATGACGTCTTGTTTAATAAGAACAATTGCACAGTAATCAACACAGTTGACCAATCTGTAGTTTTTAAGGGGAAGAGAAAGAACAATGTCTACAAGATCAATTTTTCAGAACTGACTGATCAGAAGTTAGTACTGCGTCCCTATATGGATGCAAATATGGATTGGTTATAGTTGATGATTACAGTAGATGGAGTTGGGTTAAGTTTCTCAAATCTAAATATGATTCATATGATGTGTTTACAAAATTCTGTATTCAAGTCCGATTTGAAAAAGAACTGAAAATTCTAAAAGTCAGAAGTGATCATGGAGGAGAATTTGAAAATGAGCCATTTGAAATATTTTGTGAAAAATTTGGAATTGTCCATGAATTCTCTTCTCCTAGAACTCCACAGCAAAATGGAGTTGTAGAGAGAAAGAATAGGACTCTACCAGAAATGGCAAGAACCATGATTCACGAAAACAGTCTGGCAAAACATTTTTGGGCAGAAGCAGTAAACACAACATGTTATGTTCAGAACTGGATCTATATCAGACCCATACTGAATAAAATAGCATATGAATTCTTTAAAGGCAGGAAACCTAACATCTCTTACTTTCATCAGTTTGGATGTACATGATACATTCTGAACAATAAAGTCTATCTGAAGAAATTTTATGCAAAGGCTCAAAAGGGAATCTTTTTAGGTTACTCTGAGAGATCTAAGGCATACAGACTGTAAAGGAACTACTAATCTGGGGCTTCTGTATAAGAAATCTTCAGATTATAAGCTAGTTGGATTCTGTGATGCTGACTATGCTGGTGATAGGATTGAAAGAAAATCAACCAGTGGAAACTGTCAATTTCTTGGTGATAATCTGATATCCTGGGCCAGTAAGAGACAAGCAACTATTGCTTTGTCAACAGCAGAAGCAGAATACATCTCAGCTGCTAGTTGTTGTACACAACTGCTTTGGATGAAACATCAGTTAGAAGACTACCAAATAACTGAAAACTGTATTCCAATTTAATGTGATAACACAGCTGCTATTTGTTTGTCTAAAAATCCTATTCTTCATTCAAGAGCCAAGCACATTGAAATTAAACATCATTTTATCAGAGACTATGTTCAAAAGGGAGTGTTAGATATTCAATTCATTGATACTGAACATCAATGGGCTGATATCTTCACAAAACCCTTAACTGTTGAGAGATTCAATTTTATAAAGAAAAATTTGAACATGCATTTTGTCTCTGAATAATGCTTGACTCTGAGTAAGAAAAACTAGACTCTGAAAAATTATCAGAAGCTGATGACGTGTCAGACTCTCTCTGGAGACTCTGAAGAGACTCAGCCTCTGGAAAATTATTCAGACTCTAGGAAGGAATCTTTTTGACTCTGATAGTATCAGAAGCGGAAAAGGTTAAAGTTACTTTTGTAGACTTCTGACATGGTCTATCTGCATTGGGAAACGACGCTTTTGGGCAATGATGGTTATTATCTGAACAAATATTCTTGCGCCCCTGAAGTCATTAATGCTTGTGTTTGGCTGTCGCCTCTGAAATGCGAAAAGTTATTTTTTTTAAATCACTATAAATACCAAACACACACTACTCACTCACTTTCCTACACTTTCGAGTTTTTAAGTAGTTACGATTGAAATTTCGTTTTCTCTCTTCTCTCACCTTAGAAACCCTTAACCCCCAAAACTTCAACTTCCCAAATGGCTACTTCTACAAGCGGTTCCAACATACAACAAAGTTCAGAATCAAACTACTCCATCAAACCTTTAACCGTTTCGATGCCAATCGATTCTTTGGAAGTCCAAATCGAATCTCCGGTGGATTTCGGCTCTCTAAAGAGAAACAAGGTGGATATGGACGCACTGATTGTCGCTCAGAAGATGGATGGGTACTTTCAGATGCTAAACGGACCAACTTACGTGAATCTGGTCAAAGAATTCTGGGTTAGAGCTGAAGTGTTTGATGTTGAAGCTGCTAAGGCCCAAGAAAGTCAAGCTGTGTCAAGAAACCCTAATTTGAAAGGGAAATCAAGGAAAGAAATGGGTCTTGAACCTTTCCATGGATTGGAAATCAAGTCTGCAGTAATGGGTATCCCAGTATCTATTACTGAAGGAGTGATTGCAAGAGCCTGCAGGATGGCTCATGAAGGAAGGTTCCAGTGGAACGTCAGCAGGAAGAATGCTCTACTGGAAAGCTATACAAACCTGTTGCTGAAGGGAAATCCAGCAACAAAGTTGGTTGACATGAAGATTGAGCACAGGGTGCTTCTGAAGATAATCAATGAGTGCTTCTTCCAGAAGGGAGGAGGTGCTGATCAACCAAATTTGGATCACAAACTGGTGTTATACTTCTTGGCTGGATTTCAACCAATAAATCTTCCAAGATATATAATGCACCACTTATGCTGGGCGATCAAAGAAGCCTCTAAAGGTAAGAGGAAACAAGTTCCTTGTGGAAGACTTCTATCTGAAATCTTCTGCCAAGGTGGTGTACTACAGACTCTGGACAAGTTCAATCTTGTGTCAGACAGAGTCCTGGGAATTAACACTGGAAGGATGATCAGTGGTAAGACCTTCTACAACATGAAGGCTATTGAGATTATTCTCACTGATGCCAAGGATCTGAAGGAATCTGACACTCCTTCTCAAATAATAAGAGACTTCCCCTCTATTCTCAAGGAAGACAATCCTGAAGCATTGATTGCTTATCTGGCAGCATTTGCTAAGGAGTCTGCAGATGCCACAAAGAAGGCTGAAGTTGCTAAGGCCAGAAAGCAGAAGGCTGCTAAATCTGAAGCAACAAATTCTGGAGTTGTGGCTGCTCCAAAGAGAAAGAGAGGAAAGGCTGACTCCAATATTGAAGAAAGAGCTCAACAAGCCTGGGAAGAAATTGAAGCTGCTGGCATTGTTAGGCCACTCAAGAGGTTAGCTGGAGGGGAGATTGTGATGCCCATGCATGAAGTAACTCCTGAGGAGGCAAAGAGGAATGCTGAATACTATCAGAATCTAAAGAATGAGAAGAAGAGGATGAAAGCTCAGTATAAAATTGAGAGAGAGGAGAAACTGGAATCTTTGGGTCTTGAAAACTGTGATCAAGCCTCCATTGAGAAAATAGTTGAGGTTCAGAATCTCTCAAGGAAGTTAGAGGAAGAGACTCTGAAGGGAGCCCAGAAGGTTCTGAAAAAGGCACCAGGAACTTCAGTAGCTGATACTTCAGATGTTGTTCCTCAAGTGGCTGTTTCAGAAGCTGCTGGATCTCCACCAGTAATACGGACAAGTGTTTCTCTCCCAAACAAATCAGTCACAGAAATTCCATCAGCAGCTGCTACATCAGAAGCTGCTACTTCAGAAGCTGCTGTCTCAGAAGTCCCCAAGACTTCTAAGGTATATCAGAGTCCAGTTCCCCCAACCTCTCCTTCATCTTCATCCTCCACTGACACTGACTCTGACTTAGATGATATCCCTCTAAGTCAGAAATACAACTTAACCAAACCCATTCCAAAAGCTAAACGTACCCTCAGAACTAAAACAACTACTACAAAATCCAAACTCTCTCCTAAACCCAAACCTTTCAAAGAAGCTTTCGTTGATGTTTATAAAACAATAGGGGAGTTATCTGAAAGAAGAGTAGGTATCTGCAACAAGCTACCTGCCAACCACCTGTTATCAAACCTATAACCATGCTACCCCTAGGTGTACCCATTCCATCCTCCTTAAACCAAGGAAGTCCTCAAGTTGTTGATTTAACAACTACTGTTGAAGAGCAAGTAGTTACTGAAAAACCAACAACTTCTGAACTTCCTCGCCCAGACTCACCTAAAACCAAACAACAACAAACAACAACCTCTTCACTACAAAACCAACCCTCTGAACATAATGACTTATCTAATCTAGAAAGCCATTATTCAGGAGAACTTCCTGAATATCAACAGCAAAAGTCTTCTTTCAACCCAACCCAATCAACCAAAACACCAGAACAGACCATTCCAGAATCTGTTATGGAGATAGTGGCTACAGAGCCTGTCCAATTGACAGAGTCTGAACCCACTGTGTCTGTTTCACATTCTGAACCAACACAACACCAACCTTGTAATTCTGACCAACCCTCATCTTCCTCACCTATCCAGATCTCAGACCAACCACCCATTGACATTCTGGACCCTGATTACCAGGAAGAGCAGCTAGTGGAAATAAATGAGGAGATGCGCAATCTGGTTCTTCTCAGAAACACTCCTTTTCTACCATTTGTATATGAAGACAGCTGGTTGAATCTCAAGCATAGAACATTGGAGTTCATTGATGGTGTTGCTAGAAAGTGCTATCGTATTCAGGCTCATGCTATGAAACGTCGTCTGGAAGAATCACACTCTTCTCAGCAACTCCAAAGCAAGCCTCTGTATCTGGCAAACACTCCTTTCTATGCTGAAACTGAATACGTGACAAGAGATTCCAAGGTGTTCAAGATGCCGAAGCAAAAGGTGCTGAAGCAGCAAAAGGAATCTAAGGCTAGGGAAGATTACCTTCTTCAGAGGCAGTTGGCTCTGGAAGAAACTGTTAGGAAGTAGTCTGAAGACATTCAGCGTCTGATGGCTCTTATTCAACAACAACAACCTCAAACTAACCCTTAGATTGCACACCTTGTTTTCTTTTAGTTATGTGTTTTAAATTCTTGATCTAACTTCTTTGTACTCTTCTGACTATCTCTGATATACAAGTTTTCATTTCTTCACTTTTGTTCTTTGCGTGTCTTTATTTTTTTTTTTGTTCTTTTTAATTGATGACAAAAGGGGGAGTAATAGAAAGCATTTAACAAAGAATCTGAGCCCAAGAATAAAATAAATTCTAACAAACTTTATTTTATTTGAGAACCTAATCTTATTTCATTTGAACGTTAGAAATAATTGTTAAGCTTAAAAATGAACTTAATTAACCCGGATAGGACTTAGGGGGAGCTTACAAACCTCACCTTAAAGAATATCAGACTCAGGGGGAGTCAGAGCTTACAAACCTCAGAACCCTTTAAAGTCAACTTGTTAATTAAGTTAACAACACTTAATCTTTTTAAATACTTGTGTTTGTCATCATCAAAAAGGGGGAGATTGTTGGAACAAAGGGTGTTTCACAAGTATACCACTTAAGTTTTGATGATAACAAGGTATTAAAAATTATCAATTGGATATTGCTAAAAGTTTATTCAAGTGTACAGGACCATTAACAAAGATTTATTTACAAGAGGTTCTGACTAAATGAATTTAAGAGCAAAGGAAATTAAGACTGAAGCCTGAAGAGCATCTGAATAAAAGCGCTCCTGGAAAGTCAGATGCAGAGTGCGTCTGAAGAAAGAGCTCCTGAAGATGACGTCATCAGAAGCCAGTTTTCCAGAGGCAGATTCTTCAGAAGCAAAGGATCGTTGACAAAGTACAATGTACGAAAAGTACAACCACTATGTCTACGCTTGTCCTTGCAACCACCTACTCTGCACAGTGTCTTCTATACACGACAAGAATAACAGCAACTAAAGCAGAGACTTTTCCATATTTGCTGGAATGGATTTGAATTTGACTTCATATTACAATCCTCAAATCAGGCAAAGGATCACTGGTGTCAAATCAGCTTCGGTCAAGAAAAAGTGGTGAGCTGGCAGTTCCCAACGTCTCTCAAATTCTCTATAAATAGGGATGAAGACTTGAAGAACAAATATACATAACTAATACATACGCGAACAAGGCTATTCTCTCATATCCAAAGTCGCAAACATTGCTCATCAACAACTTAGATAATTCTTACAAAAGTTCACATTTTAGAATTTCTAAGTATCTAAGAAAAACAGAGTCTGTTCTGTTGTGTTTTGTTGTGTGAATACCTCTGATTGTATATCAAGTATTCAAAACTCTTTTCAATTCTCTGTAATTGTTTAGAAGTCTCTTGGAGTTGTCCTTGAGCATTGAAGTCTCTCTCTTGTGTGATTGAGCAAAGGAAGTCTCTTACTTGTGTGTTTGAGCAACTTGTAATTTGATATTACATTTTAGTGGAACTCTCCTTGGAAGTGCAAGGGGGACAGGACTACTTCCGGATTGTGGAAGGAACCTGTATAAATTTGTTTGTGTTCTTCTTCTTTCTCTTGCTCTCTTCTTTTAATCCGCTGCACACTCAGACTCTGGTCTCTGTTCAGACTCTGATCCTGAGAACAGTACTAATTTTCGCAAGAAAGAAACGTTTTTGAAAACACAATTCAACCACCCCTTCTTGTGTTTTTCCCACCTTCACCAACAACCCCCTGAATCAACAGCAGGCATAAAATGCTCTTTCGAGCAAACAACGCCTAAAAACTCAGATCAAGGGACGAGTTCAATACGTCAGAAATCAGACCCTTTTGAGTTAAACGAACCAGACCCTTTCGGGTTTTAAGAACCTCAACCACTGCAAAAAGGACCGGATCCACAACCCGCCCCAACCTCTGTTCTACAAGCACAAGGAAAACACAAACTGAACACACGATGCTACATGGCCACCGGCGCCCAGCACAACCACCTGCAAGAACAAACACAACCACCATGATCCAAATGACGACGAACGATCCAGGAGCACAATGAGGGTGGATTAATCGTGGAGGGAAGTCACCACACTTGCAGCCGCCAGAATCGGAACAACCAGGACAAGCACCAAAACAAACGAACAAAAGCATTGCACCTAAAACCAACAAAACACAAATAGAAAAAACAGCACAATGCAAAACAAAAAACATAGATCCAGTTAACAGTTGCGTCGCAACCTCCCCTAACTATTCTACCAACACCAAACCGAACCCACCACAATCAACAACAACAACAGCAACCAGAGGCAACCATCGCTAGAACCGCAGCTGGTGACGGTGGATTCAAGGGACGATGCTGGACAGAAACAAGCAAAAGACGACGAGAGCAACGAACCAAAGCTGGAACGAAGATGGTGATGCCGCCGTGAAGGCCGAACGCACCATTGGTTGCTTGGATCTACATCGCAGAGGCAATGATTTGGATTGACAAGGAAGAAAGTCGGTTGTTTGGAAAAGTTTGAAAAGTTAGAGAGAGGTGGGAGCGATAAGGTAGAGAGAGAGAGGCCAATTGATTATTTCGGATAGATGCCCCTTGCTTACATAATATCCACATATTCTCTCATGTTTGATGAACAAAAATCTAATTGGTAAAATATCATATTCTTTTGAGTTTTTTCTTTTCTCTTTTGATAAGATTCTTTTCAAATTTTTACGTGTATTAATTTTTTATTTTTCAACATACATGTAATTACGTTAGAAAATATTTTATGTAATATGTATTAAATACTCTTATGATCACGTAAAGAATAAACTTGTAAAACTATGCAAATTGTTAATAAATTTAATATTACAGCTAACTATATTATACTTTCTATATTTTTTTTTACAAAACTATATTATTTCTTATCCTGTAGTCATATATGCAGAGACAAATATATTCATCTATTTCATATATTCCCTCCGTCTAACGATAAAAGTCACATTTGCAGTCTCAATAAACATAGCTTAGTTGATAGGGACATGTATTATTATATGTATTAGCTGGGATTCGAACGCAGAACACCCACTAATTCACCTTAAAAAAGGTGAATTCTAACCATTATACTACTTGACAAAAAAAAAAAGTGACATTTGCATTTTTTTTTCTATATTTTAAAAAAATTATTATTTTTTAGGTCAAATATTTTTTAGATAGACTTTACTTACTTTCTGGTCGAACACAGAATTATCATAGAGTTCCCTTTTCCTTGAGAACATAATGGTTAACATAAAAAAAAATCTAGCTGTCATTTTCAAATATTAATACATCATTTATTATTTATTTTTCATTTATATATCTATATTTATTGAATTTCATATCACTTAACTACTCAATCAACTACAATTAATAAATATGTTTTTTTTTAGGGTCTTTTTTTTTTAGGGTATTAATAAATATGTTTTAGTAAATAATATTAATTTTATGATTGAAATCAATCAATCTAACCATTTCCTTAAGAACAACTCGCAATACAAATGTTTCCTTTCAAAAAAAAACTCGCAATACAAATGCGACAACTAAATTGAGAATACATGTCCCCTTTTTTCTTTGCTTTGTTTTGAATTAAAACACATATTCCAGCTGTTATTCCTACCCTCTTTTGTAAGCATCCTGTGTACAACTGCAAATTCCACAACCCAAAATTAAATAAATTCATTTATCCTAATTTTATTATTTTTTGGTACAATCCTAATTTCTAATTTTTAATTTCTTTTTTTTTTTTAGTTTTCATAAATTAGACCTACATGTTGTAAAGTTTCTAATCTCTAATCGACAATATTTACTATAAAAAAAATATAAGTGTCATGCTAACCGATCATCAGGGACATTGGTTAAGGAAAGAAAAAAAATTAAATTGAAAATATAAACTAGAAACAAGCTGACTAGAGTTTCCCCTGTAACCCAACTAGCACTAACAAACAATCCTAGAATTTTATTTCTTTAAAATAAACTTTGAATTTTTAAATAGATCTAACACAACTCTAAAAAACCAATTTATAAAATAAAAGTATCTCAACTTATAAATAATTATTAAAGTCATCTTTTATATAATGTGAGATTCTTTAACAAACTCAAACAATAATTCTTATTTTTCCATTACCATAAATAACACTACACAACACAAGAACCTTCTGTGGCCACTATGCATGCAAGAAGTGTAACGTTTAGCATCTTCAATTGACCACATCCTACTTTTCATATATTTGGTGAGAATCATTCCCTTAATTTCACATATTCACATATATAACAAAGTAACGGTCAGCTTATATCATCTAAGAACTTTACCCTTTCTCAATCGGTCAACTCAACCCCATAGCACACCACATCAAATCCATCAATCAATAATATAAATATATAGTTCACAACACAATCAAATAAACACAATATACGTCAAAGCCCTTAGAAAAGAAAAAGTAGCAAAAAAGTCCTTAAAAAAAACCCCTTCAAAAAACCATTTTTGAAAAGTGAAATACTTGAATATGGCAAGTGGTGGTTGCAGCAAAACTAAAAAGCCAGTGAAGATTGTGATTGTCACTACAGAATATGTTGAAACTGATGCTATGAGTTTTAAGTCTGTGGTGCAGAAGCTAACTGGTAAGCATTCTTCTGACCGTAGTGTTGATGATGATGCTAGAGATGGTAGAAAAGCTAAGAGGGACAAGCATAATTTAAGTGGGTTTGATCATGTGCCTGCTTGTGAAAATGTTGATGATGGAAGAAGCACTTTTTTTATAAGTGATTTTTTGTTTAATGAGTATGATATGTTGCTTAGAGAGAAGATGGTGCCAAATGACCACTTTTTGTTTGCGTCACAAATTTAATTAATAGTGCATCAAGATAATTTTATAAGAAAATTTGTTATGTTTCCATTCTTGTATGAATATATTTTTTAGAGAAATTATATTGGTACAATTATTTGGTGACAACTTTCTCTCTCATACTTATATTATGTTTTTATTTTATTTCTCTATTGCTTTGATTTTCGTGTCTATACCTATTTTTCTTTGTAAATTTCGGAAGCTTCTCCTCATTGTCCCCTTGTCTAGTTTCGCAAGGTGGTTTGGAAGAATATGCGATCAAGATACCATGGTCTTGAATGTCGATGGTATAAAAATCCACGCATTCTAAATGCATTTTTTAAAGTAACTACGGGGAATGGTCCTAATTTATCACTATTCTTCACTATTTGGTAAATTTGTCATATCTAGGGGTGAATTAGTTCGATTTGGATCGGTTATAAACAAATACGAAAGGCTCAATTTGACATACGAAAGGCTTACAAAATGACAGACTCAAAACTCTAAAGATCTATTCTTCAAATGACGGCTTGAATGACTTGAACTAGGTCTTGCAATCTTGTCTAAATACTGAAGCAATACGGGTCAGATCATTTTGTTGGGCTTCAGAATAAATCGGTGATCCATTTCTTAGTCAACAGAACCAGATAAGGAAACTCCTAAAATGTAGGCACATCTTTAGGAACATACCAATCACCTTCAAGACTTTCCTAAGTCGTTAGCACTTCCTCAGGAACTCACATATGTTCTGATTCTCTAATAAAGACACGTAGGTTGACCAAGGTGTGGATTCCTTAAACAAACGCGTGCGTAAAATAAGGCAAGGTACAGAACACACAGAACCATGCCTTGATGTTGGAACATTGTGTTCCACATCTTAAGTGAATATTTGTTTTAGGCAAAAGTGAAGCCAACATACAAATATCCAACAAAATATTTGTATATGGCAAAGTCTTTGGCTCATCGGCAAGTCCTAAAGCAACAAATTTACTCATTCAAGATGGTAAAGTCAAAGGCCATCATGGAGCAACTTACGGAGTTCAACAAAATCATTGGTGATTTGGAGAATATTGAGGTGCATCTAGAGGATGCGGGTGCTCTAGTGGTGTGGTTTTGTTTGGAGGATGAAGAAGGAGATGTTTCTCACCTTGGGAGTGATGCCTAGTAGAGAGGTGGTCGTCTAGAGAGACGTTAAACACTCAACATCAGTCTGGAGAGGCGGTGCCAAGAATACTCATGATCAGTCTGGAGAGGCGGAGGCGAGAATACTCATGATCTACCTGTGCAGGTGGAGTTTCAAGGTTAAAGACATAGTGGGATGTACACATTTGCTAGTTGAGAGGTTGGAAGCTCAGCTTTAGGTGGAGTTGAACACACTGGGAATGGTACAACTATGGAGGACCTTGGGTGCTATGCTCTATGGTGAGCAAGGGATTTCTTCATGAAGGTTGAAGAATGTATAGCACGACTTGCGGGATTACTCTAAAAAAAGGCCAAGGGTGATTGTATGCAAGAAGATCTTCAAGGAAGCAGGAGATGTCCTGTGTCGAAGAGGTTATGGTGAATGCTTGTGGAACTACCTAAAATTCCTAGCGTAGTTGGACTGCAAGGACCTTCGAGAAGGCGGAAGACATTCCGATGGTTGAAGGGGTTAAGGTGTGTACTTGTGGATTACTCTAAAAGCCAACGGTGATTGGGCACAAGTAGATCTTCAAGGAAGCGGGAGATGTATTGTGTTGAAGAAGTATGGTATAGTCTTATAGAACTACCTGAAATTCCTAGTGTAGTTTGATACAAGGATCTTCGAGAAGGCGGAAGACATTCCGATGGCTGCAGAGGTTAAGGTGTAAACTTGTGGAGCTACTTGGTGTAGTGGGAAGCAAGGGAAAGAGCAGCATGGTGGTTGATGGTTTGGAATCATCACTAGTCAAGGTGGAGATTGTTGTGAAAGTGCCTCAAAATTGAAGAAATTGGAGTTCTGATGCTGTCAAATTCAGTGGCCGAATTGGAGAGCACGGTGGCCGAATTTGACCTGTTTTTTTGGGCTTCTGGTTCGTGAATTTTCGGTGGTCGATGGATGCATTTGGTGGCCGATTTTAACAGTAGAAAATAAAACAGGAACGTATTTTCGGGCCTAGATTTGTTCAAGTTTTTTTAGGATTCTTTTACTATAAATATAGGCTTTGTTCTAAGTTTTTTAGGATTTTTTTAGCAAGGCAACAACAAAACTAGGGTTTGTATAGAGTTTGTCTCTTGGCAACAAACACTAGGGTTTGGGGGTTGATTCACCTTGGGAAACACTATTAGGATTGAGTCTCTTGGTTACGGAAAGAGATTGGGACTTTGGGTAGAATTAGGCGGGAGACTTATTCTTGTAACTCATTGATATCTCTTTTGTAAGGTTACTCATCATTATAGTGGAAAGGGGGGCTGCTCTCTCCCCGGACTAGTTCAATTTGGACCGAACTGGGTCAACAAATTCTTTTGTGTTCTTTCTTCTTTTCTCTCGCTGTTTTCTACGTTTGCTTGTGTTTAATTGTTATCCACTTTAATATGTTGCTTGATTAACTTGCTCCATACATCAAGTTGTTATTGGTGTGATTTTTCATCGAATTCACAACATATGGTTTTGTCCAAACCACTTAATCCTTAGTCATATCGCTATCAAATTTATTATAAAAACGTGTATATATGTTCAGACTAATGACTCTTTGATCATAAAAAAGAATAATATCTCTTTCCCATTTGCATATTGACTGGTTAACCGTAAGTCCAATGCTATAGTTCATTATGTATTTTGAAATTTGAATACTTTTCATATCTGTGTATAAAGCAATAGGTTGAAGTTGAGATCTAGTTCAAAATACATTCAAAGGCCAATATCCTTTTGATAAAGAGTTTTACTTTTTCTACCTTGTACTCTTCTCACGCGCCTTGAATATTCCAAAAACACACCTGGTTCGGATTATGTTTTCCGAACCGGATTATTAAAGTTTTCGGAAAATACAACCCGAAAACATACACTATGAAATTTTGTGTCTTTCTTGGATGTCAAGGTTCTTAGCTGACCGTTATACGACCCCCGCATAAGCTGCAATGCAATTGCAGGGTTCGTATGAACGGTCAACAATGACATGACACCACAGACACACCTAAAATCTACCTAAAAAACTAATTTTTTTTGAAGAAAATGTAAGAAAGGAGGTGAAGAAGAATGAAGGAAAATGTTGAAGATCCAAGCCTTTTTATAGTCTTAAATAAGTCATAGGTCTTAATTACAGTCAAATAAAACGTGTCCCACACTCAAAACCGTCAAAAAATACATTCAAACTCCACTAACCGGCCAAACCTTTGGAGAAACGTCACTGGCCAAAATGTTACTGAGGATTTCCGGATTATATAATCCGGAAGGCATGAATTCCTTCCGGATTGTAAAATCTGACTGCATCAGACCTTTTATTTGGAAAATTTTCGTTGCGAATGTCTTGAAAAAAAATAGAAACAAAGGTACATAAGACAAATAAAAGTTAAAAAAACCATAATAACATAAATAATTTGAAGAGGAACTTTTGAGCTCGATCTTGCCGGCCTGCCGACTGACATGTTACGATCGACAGGCCGACAAGATCGAGCTCATAAGGACCTCCTCTTCGCAGTTAGATCTGCAAGAGGAGGTTTGTGACTATATACTTTTGGCAGCATGCACAAGATCTCCACAATGCGGTCAAATATAGAGTTATCTATATGCGACAACATGAGAAGATCTTCAGCACAATGACAAAAAAATGAATTATTTCTTTGGTGTGTTTGTTTGTATTTTTGACAGCATGTTGAGGATCTTCATCACGCCGACGCGGTTAAATAGAGAGCTATTTATTTGCGTCAGCGTGACAATGATCCTTAGCTTAATGACAAAAATTTGCATGGTTTTCTTTAGTGTGTTTGTGTGTTTTGATGGTATTGTAGCTGAAAATCAGAGAGCACTTATTTATAGAGGTCCTTGGATGTTGTGGACCACATGAACTCTTGGTGCAATGTGGATCACACCAAAGAATCTTATGCTGAATATTTTTGGATTATATAATCCGGAAACACTTAAGCCTTATGTGAATCTAGATTACATAATCCGGACCAGAATGTTATGAGTATTTTGTGTCTTTCTTTGATGTGTAGGGTCTGTGTTGACCGTTATATGACCCCCGCATAAGCATAAGCTGCAATGCAATTGCAGGGTTCGTATGAACGTTCAACAATGACCGTGACACCACCGACACCCCTAAAAAACTAAAAAAAAAATTGAAGAAAAGAGGTGAAGTGAAGAATGAAGGTCTTTGTTGAAGATGGAAGCCTTTTTATAGCCTAAAACAAGTCCTAGGTCACTAGTACATTAAATGAAAACGTGTTAGTAGTTGTAACCGTCCAAACCTACATTAATGACTCCAGTATCAGTAAAACGCATATAAATCCGGAAAATATAATCCGGAACACCAAGGTGCATTCCAGATTTTATTTTCCGGACTGCATCAGTGTTAGTAAAACACGTGCAGCACAGGTTTTGGTCGGTGGTCAAGTCAAGAAAACGCGTTTTACCACGTTTTTTGACTGCATTTATGACCTCCCAACCATTTTTTGACCCACACTCCCTATAAATAGTCTTCCAAACCCCTTCATTTCTCACACCATCCTCTCCTCCTCTTCTTCCTTCTACAACCATGGTTTTCGATCGTTGGTCTTTCATAGATAAGGGCCTCGTTGAAAACTTTCAAGGTTTGTTTGAACGACCTATGAAGATGGAACCGCGCTGCAAAAAAGTATGGTTCATCTAGGGGTCATGTGGGTCAATGTGGTTCTTAGCTTCGTCTGTCTCGGCGTAAGTTTGATCACCCCCGACCTACCTCAGGGGCATTGGTTTCTTCTTCCTGCCCTCCTCTTCCCTCCTCCTCTGGTTTCCCTCCAATAGAGAAGCTACTGGTATGTCCTATCACATACCAATGGTTAGGCTTAGGAGATTAAAATTAGGCTCTTAGGAGATTAGAAATAGACTTAGGTTCTTATGTAATAAGTTTAAAAAACTTCAACATTATTGTAATGTATTGTTCATATATTAATAAAATGAGTTGTTTTTATCTTTTTGTCTTTTTATTTCTGTTCTGTATGTTTATTTGCATTTATTTTATGAATTTCAAAGCTTAAAATTGTAAAAGTTCTGGTAACGGATCATTCCGGATTTTATAATCCAGAACAATCTTTAAAATTCTAACAATTGAATCCGAAAAACAAAATCCAGATAAAACGTATTTTTAAAAAATAATAGTACACGCGAGAAAAACTCTTTAATAAAACCACGTCCTACTACCCAACAAATAACTTATTTTTTGAAGGACCCAACAAATAAATTATGTGAGATATGTCATGTCTCTGGATACTACTTCCTTCGTTCCTTTTTAAGTGTCTTTTTAGCGTGTATTTTTCGTTCCTATTTAACTGTTCTTTTTGTATTTTTAGGGTATGATTTGTCAATTATACCCTTTTTCAATTACTCTTAACTTTTTCAATAAATCTAATTAATGTTATCTATTTGGAAAGCTAAAGTTTGTTTTTTTTAAACAAAGTTTGTTTGTTTTTTTTAAACAAAGTTTGTTTCTTATTATCTTCAAATTTAAACAAAATTTTGTTACAAACAATAGTTCAAAGAAGAGTTAAAATTCTATAAATAAGATGAATAACAATTCTATAAATTTAAAAATTCTATAAATAAGATGTCGCACAATGCGAATCTAGCATTGGTTGAAGCCATAGTTGAAGTCTTAACTTTGATTAAAGAAGTTGGAAGGAAGTAAAGTTTTTCTTAGTTTTTGATTAATGTGAAGTTGGAATAATTTTTATATTGACTTATAATAATTTAAAAGATGTGCGAAATATTTAAAAAATTGACAATTGTTTATTTTAGGAGAGAGAGCGCGTAAAAAAATAGGAATTTGTTGGAGAAAAAGATAATAACTAACAACTGTTTGTTATGAGAAAAAGATAACATATTAAATTTATTGGAAAGATAAAGTGTGTGCAAAAAAATATGAATTTATTGTTGAATTTAAAGGAGGGTATAATTGGAAGAAAACGTGAAAAAATACGCTTTGTTATTTTGATAGAAATTTTCTAAAAAGACACTTAAAAAGGAACAGAAAGAGTACAAAATAAAACAAAGAATAACGAAATGTTCCAATAATACAAATATGGGACAACTACTACCAACCAACCAAGTCAAAATATCGCCTTTTAGAAGAAAAAGGAAAAACTAAGTCAATTGTGATACCCACAAGCAATAAATGATGTTGAAATCTGTAGAACGTAAAAAACAAATTATCATATAGTCTACTGTTAGAATTTACATTTTTTAAGGTAAATAAGTGAGTTATTCGATGTTAAACCCGACCTCTGTAAATAATAATATATGTTCTTGTCAATTGAGTTATACTCACGGGAACATAGAATATAAAATCTAATTGTTACGAAATTGAATAATTTGAAGAAATAAAGATTGTTTATTTTTCTTTTATATTTTCTTCATCTTATTTTCTTTAACAAAAAATAAAATAAACGTTTCATTAATTCAAATTGATAAAATACATCGATATTATACAAATTTAAAGTCGTTAAAAATAAAAAAATAAATTTGTAAACAAAATCACAACATTCATATTAATAACATAAAACAAAAGAGTATTTATGTATACACATATAAAAATGGACGCGTGTTCTTTTCAATTTAAAATATTTTTTGACGTTGTTAACCATGTCCCATATTTATATGGATTGCATGACCCATATTTAAAAAATTAAATTGTTCGTAGCCATATAATTTTGAAGGTCAAAGTGATAGTTCTCTTTCACGTTACCATGAATAACAAAAATACAAGAACTTTTCCTTCAAAAAAACAATGCAAGAATTTTAGGTGGTCAGTATTCATTTTACCATACTTGACTGACCACATCCTACTTTTCATTCCATTAATTTCACATATAAGGATCTTTACCTTTCTCAATTGTCAACATAACCCCACTTCACACCACATCAAATTTCAAATCCATCGATATAAATACTACTATATAATACACACAATACGTCAATACCTATAGTTCAAGAAGAAGAAAAGAAAGAAAGAAAGAAAATAAATCCAAAAAACCCCTTTTTGGGATTAAAAAAAAAAATCATATTTTCTATTTTTTTTTAATAGACAAAATGACAAAGCGATTATAAATTCTCACATACAAGTGAAGATATCGAGGTTCGAATCCCGGTCATGATATCCGACCTAATAATTTTGGTATTTTGCCAGTTTAGCTAGAACATCTGATCATATTTTCTAGTTTTAACTATCTCAAAGGTGACATATTTGAATATGGAGAGGGGTTGTTGCAGCAATAACAAGAAGCCACTGAAATATATTTTTTTGAAATAATAAGCGGGTGAAATATTATAACGACGCGTTTTTTCACTAAATATAATATAGGTCATGTCAGCAAGTTTAATTATAATTTATACGAAATTTAGAAAATTAATTAACCGTTATTAAATTAATCTCTTAATAATTTATTTTTAAGGGGATCAAAATTTCTTAATAATAATTAAAGTAGTTTTTTTTCCTTCGGATTAAGGAGTATATTATATTATTTTAACTCTTCAGTTTCTCAAAATTTATACTACATTCTAAAAGAAAAACAAAAATACAAACCAAGTATTGAAAAGAAGAATACATTCTTTAATACATATCACAGACACAGTCTTCTTAATTACGTGAAATTCTAGCACGTTAGTCTTAAGATGTTCTACGAGATGTTCTAACACCAGTTGCACAGAAAACAGATGTTGAATAAGATGTTCAGAACATTAAGCTAACAAATGTAAATAAATGAAATTAAAAATAACAGACAGGAAAGTAAAAGGCACAGTGAGTTTGTTAACCCAGTTCGGTGGGGGCTACCAAGCCAGGAAAGAAATCCACTAGTGTAGTCCTTATTCAATAGCTCTTAGAAAACTCCTCGTTTACACTAAAGACCTAGGATTGACCCGTATTGACTTCAACCTAGGAACTCCTAGGTTTGAGATCCCATCTCACTCCCTACAAATAATCATAGCCCCTGTGATTCTCAGTTTACAGACACAATCAAAGATGAAGTTACCTTCAAAACAAACTACCTACAACCGTGCTTCACAGCTTTGATGTAGTACACAAACTACCAAACTCTTTGCTTCACAGCTTCAGGGTAGTGAACAAGTTACAACTCAAACACAGTCTTAAGCATGCATCAAGATGATACACGAAAGGCTCACAAATAACAGACTCAAAACCCTAAAAGATCTATTCTTCAAATGACGGCTTGAATGAATGAATTAGGTCTTGTAGTCTTGTTTTTATACTGAAGCAATACAGGTCAGAGCAATTTGTTGGGCTTCAGAACAAACGGTGATCCGTTTCTCAAGAGTCAGACAAGAGAAAAAGGTATCATACTAGAAAATCAGAGACTTGTAGCAACGGAAACACAAGGAAAAAAATAAATTCCAGTAAACATGCAGAAGCTATAATGTTCCAACATCCAACCAAACATCAAATAGGATGGAAAAAATAAATTTCCATATATACTAGCAACTGCAGCACACCGCATAGTATCACTCCCCCTCAAAGATGCAACCATAGAGTGATTACTAAACACACACGCTCCCCCTGAATATATGCATACTCAAGCAGAAACCTTCGAACATACAGATGTTTCAACTTCTACTGGCACATCATAAAAACAAGCATGCATGCCATAAACACCTCCAGCTATCATACTTCATAGACATACAAGAATACTTCAAACATACACAAGTAGGCAATCATACTCAAAAGCATACATACACTAGGATCAAATGTTTCAACATCACTTGACACATTATCTGCTAACATACTCAGACATACATATAAAGATAATTATGTTATCAAGCATACAGACCTACTAGGAACACTTCATACACAGACTGGCATACAACCATAGGAATAAGCACAGTAGAAACATAACATCTCTTTTACTCCCCCTTTTTAGCCACAAAATATGCCAAAATAAAAGTTGAGAGAAGCATAAATCAAGACTAAAGGTAGCATAAGCTAAATTCCAAGAACAATAGAATGAAGCTATAATACCAGAGTCTTTATACATTAATTGCTATAACTCCTCATGTAAGAAGATACCCAGCTTGCTCTTTAACTTCTCAAATTGTTTGACATCCAAAGCCTTTGTAAAAATGTCAGCCAATTGTTCTTCAGTAGCCACATGCTCAAGAGTCACAACCTTCTCTTCAACAAGATCCCTGATAAAGTGATGTATGTCAATATTCTTTGTCCTCCTATGTTGTATAGGGTTCTTTGAGATGTTAATAACACTTAAGTTGTCACAGTACAATGTTAGAACACCTTGTTTAACATCATACTCTTCCAGCATTTGCTTCATCCAAACTAACTCAGAACAGGTACTTCCATCTGCTATATATTCTGCTTCAGCTGTTAATAGAGACACAAAATTTTGTTTCTTGCTGAACCAAGATACTAGATTATTCCCAAGAAAGAAGCAACCTCCGGAAATATTTTTTTTGTCATCTGCACTACCTCCCCAGTCAGCATCACAATATCCAATTAACTTGGAATTTTTACTGTGAGAGTACAAATTTCCATAGTCACTAGTGTCATTGATGTACTTCAGAATCCTTTTCACTTGAGTCAGATGACTCATCTTTGGCTCATCTTGATATCTTGCACACACTCCTACTGCAAAGGTTATATCAGGTCTGCTTACAGTAAGATATAATAGACTTCCAATCATGCTTATGTACATGCTTTGATCAACAACAACACCATTTTCATCTTTTGATCTCTTATGACTAGCATTGTCCAAGCCAAACTTCTTTACTATGTTCTTTGCATACTTACTCTAAGATATAAATAGTGTCCTCCATCTGTTTGACCTTTAGACCAAGAAAGTAAGTTAATTCTCCCACAAGACTCATCTCAAACTCAGACTGCATTTGATGGAAAAAATGTTGGACCATCTGGTTCGACATCCCACCAAACACAATGTCATCAACATAGATATGTGCTGTCATAAGTCTCCCTTTTCTTCCTTAACAAACAAAGTCTTCTCTGTTCCTCCTTTTCTATATCCTTGATTGATCAAGAATTCTCTAAGTCTTTCATACCATGCCCTGAGAGCTTGCTTCAAACCATACAGAGTTTTCTTCAACTTATACACATGATTAGGAAATCTATGATCAATAAACCCTTTAGGCTGTTCAACATAGACCTCTTCATGTAAGTATCCATTTAGGAAAGCACTTTTCACATCCATCTGAAACAACTTGAAATTCATAATGCAGACAACTCCCAAAAGAAACCTTATAGATTCTAACCTGGCAACAAGAGCAAAAGTTTCATCAAAATCTAACCCTTCTACCTGAGTGTACCCTTGAACAACAAGTCTAGCTTTGTTTCTGGTAACTGTACCATTCTCATCAGACTTGTTCTTGTAGATCCATTTTGTTCCAATAACATTTATGTCATATGGTCTTGGGACCAGATCCCACACCTCACTTCTTTTGAACTGATTAAGTTCCTCTCGCATAGCCTCAATCCAGAATTCATCAGTAAGAGCTTCCTTCACATTTTTAGGTTCAAATTTGGATACAAAGTAGGAATTAGAGACAATATCATTTGATCTTCTGGTCCTGACCCCTTGATCAAGATCTCCAATGATGAGATCTTGAGGATGATTTTTCTGAACTCTGGTTGATGGTGTCTTCCTAAGCTTCTCCTAAATCAGTTTCAGATTCATCTAGAGTCTTAGGTATTTCCTTCTTTTGTGTAGATGTTTCAGCATATGCTTCAACACATGGTACCACTTCAGGAACTTGGTCTTTAGCTACATCATCTATCACCACATTGATGGATTCCATAGCAACCTGGGTTCTGGAGTTGTACACTTTATAGGCTCTGTTGTTAGTAGAGTACCCCAGAAAAATTCCTTCATCACTTTTTTGATCCATTTTTCTTCTATAATCTCTATCTGCCAAGATGTAACACTTGTTACCAAAGACATGAAAGTATTTCACAATTGACTTTCTTCCTTTCCACAGTTCATACAAAGTAGTTGTAGTATCAGCTCTTAGTGTAACTCTATTGTGAACATGACAGGCAGTATTAATGGCTTCAGCCCATAAATCATAAGGGAGATGTTTAGCATGAAGCATAACTCTGGTTGATTCTTGCAAAGTTATGTTCTTTCTTTCTACAACACCATTTTTCTGAGATGTTATAGGTGATGAGAATTCATGCTTAATGCCTTCACCGGTGCAGAAATCATGAAATTTAGAATTTTCAAACTCTGTTCCATGATCACTCCTGATCCTTACAATGTCTCTGTCCTTCTCTCTTTGAAGTTGAATGCAAAGATCCGTGAAAGCCTTAAAGGTGTCAGATTTTTCTCTAATAAAATTCACCCAAGTAAATCTAGAAAAATCATCAATAACAACTAGAACATATCTCTTTCCACCAATGATGGCCACTTACATAGGTCCCATTAAATCCATGTGTAGAAGTTCAAGAACCTTAGAAGTTCCCTGATGTTCTAACCTTGGATGGGACATCCGAGTTTGTTTACCAACCTGAAATTTTCCACAAATACTGCTTCAACAATGTTTAACTTAGGTTTACCTCTAATAGCTTATACTGAAATAGATTTCTTCATTCCTTGTAGGTTCATATGGCCCAGTTTTTGATGCCACAGTTTTACTTCTTCATCTTTACTCAACATACATGAAGACAAGAGAGCCTTTTCTTGAGATACCCATAAGTAACATTTGTCCTGAGATCTAGTACCATTCATACTCCCCTCTCCTTTTTCATATGTGATCTGACATTCTGATTTGCTGAAATTTACACTCAAACCTTGATCACACAACTGACTTATGCTGATCAAATTTGCAGTTAGACCTTTCATCAAAAGCACATTGGTCTTGGTAATCCTTCACTAACTAGATTGCCAATACCCATTATCTTTCCTTTTGTCCCATCACCAAAAGTAACATAACTAGTAGCATAAGGTCTAACATTTTCAAGAAATTTATCCAACCTTATTATGTGTCTAGAACAGCCACTATTAAAGTACCCGTCTTCACTAGAAGAGGCTCTTAAAGAAGTATGAGCTATTAATCCTACACATTTTTGTCTCCACTCCTTCTTGACACTACTCACTACTGGTTCATGTAACTTGGGTTGGTACAACATAGGATATCTATACAACTTATAGCAAAAAGTTTTTATGTGACCCTTTTTGTTACAATATTGACACTTCCAATAGGAAGATACCTTTTTAATCTTAGAGTCGTGAGGTTCTATAAGATGTTGCAACATTTGTTCTTTCACAGTAGTGTCACCTGTTCTAGTTGATGCTACAAACTGTATTTTCCTAACAGGTTTTCTCTTTTTAGCCTTATGATAATATTCTAAAGCCTGAACATAACTACTATTTTGATGTTCCTGTCTTAGGTGTTCATGACTAAAGCCTATACCATTTTGTTTTCCTTTTATTTGACCTTCTAACATCTTGTCTAGAACATCAGTCCCAGTGGTCATCATTCTTACTTGCTTTAAGACATGATCAAGTTGAGAGTTCAGTAACATTACCTCATTGTTCAGCTCTGAAATTTTTGCAAGATGACCAATCCTTTACCTCATTGATGGTTTCTTTCTGCTCTTCCAGTTGTTTGAAAGTGTCAATATTGTTGACATCTTGATTATTGTATGGAGCTGTCAACTCCTCATGTTACAAAACTTCATCACCAGATTCAGACTCAGAGCCAATTCTCCTAGTGATAGCAGTGACATGTTTAGCAGTTTCACTCTCCCCATCTCCATCAACTTCCTCATCATCAGACCAAGACACAATCATCCCTTTCTTTTGCTTCTTGAGGAAAGTGACGCATTCAGTTCTAATGTGTCCATACCCTTCACATTCATGACATTGGACACCTTTGTATTGATTGTTCTTTTCATCAGTTCATCATTCTTTGCATTGCTTTGTTGCTTGTCAATGTTGAATCTGATGTTTTGACCATTACCTTTGGATCTCCTGTTTACCTGTTTCAGAATCTTGTTGAACTGTCTTCCAAGAAACACCAAATTCTCTCACAGATTTTCATCATCCACAATGTCTCCATGTGCCCCCTCATCAACAATGTTTGCTGCAAAAGCAATGCCTTTGCCTTTCTTCTCACTTTTGTTGTCCACAACCAGCTCAAAGTTCTGAAGGGACCCTATAAGTTCATCAACCTGCATGTTGGAGATGTCTTGTGCTTCTTCAATTGTTGTGACCTTCATATCAAACCTCTTAGGAATGTCAAGCACATTCATATAGTAGTCATGTATGGTCCCATCCTCCTTCATCTTTAAACTTTCAAATTTGGTAGTCAGATGTTGAATCCTTGAGCTTTTCACCTTGGACGTACCTTCATGTGCAGTTCTAAGAATTTCCCAGGCATCTTTAGCAACAATACATTTGTTGATCAGCCAGAACATATTCTTGTCCACCCATTGAAAAGCGCACTCAAAGCTTTAAAGTTTGCAAGAGCCTGCGCATCTTCAGCAGGAGTCCATTCTTCTTCTGGTTTCAAAACAACAAATTTGTTCCCATCTTTGTCAAGAGCCACAAGATGTTCCCAACCTTTCAACACTGCTTTCCAAGTCTTGCTGTCAATAGATTTAAGGTAAGCACTCATCCGTGATTTCCAATAATCATAGTTGGTCCATCCAACAGAGGTGGTCTGTTAACAAACCCTCCTTCCTTATCCATAATTCCAGAAATAGCCTTCTCTGGATCTCACCCTAAAACAAGCAGGGTGCCTGCTCTAATGCCAATTGAAATTCTGGAAAGTTAGTCTTAAGATGTTCGACGAGATGTTCCAACACTAGTTGCACAGAAAACAGATGCTGAATAAGATGTTCAGAACATTAAGCTAACAAATGTAAATAAATGAAAGTAAAATAACAGACATGAAAGTAAAAGGCACAATGAGTTTGTTAACCCAGTTCGGTGCAACGTCACCTACTCTGGGGGCTACCAAGCCAAGAAGGAAATCCACTAGTGTAGTCCTTATTCAATAGCTCTCAGCAAACTCCTCATTTACACTAAAGACCTAGGACCGACCCGTATTGACTTCAACCTAAGAACTCCTAGACTTGAGATCCCATCTCACTCCCTACAAATAATCACAGCCCCTGTGATTCTCAGTTTACAGACAAAATCAAAGATGAAGTTACCTTCAAAACAAACTACCTACAACCGTGCTTCACAGCTTTGGTGTAGTACACAAACTACCTAACTTTTTGCTTCACAACTTCAGAGTAGTGAACAAATTACAACTCAAACACAGTCCTAAGCATGCATCAAGATAATACACGAAAGGCTCACAAATAACATACTCAAAACCCTAAAATATCTATTCTTCAAATGACGGCTTGAATGAATGAATTAGGTCTTGTAGTCTTGTTTTTATACTAAAGCAATACAGGTCAGAGCAACTTGTTGGGCTTCAGAATAAACGGTGATCCGTTTCTCAAGAGTCATAACCAGATAAGGAAAGTCCTAAAATGTAGGCAAATCTTTAGGAACATTCTGATCACCTCCAAACTTTCCTAAGTAGATAGCACTCCTTCAGGAAATCACAAACGATCTGATTCTGCACTAAAAGCACGCAGCTTGACCAACAAGAAATACGGCGTGGATTCCTTAAATAAATAAACGCATGCATAAAATAAGGCAAGGTACAGGGCACACTGAACAATGCTAGGATGTTGGAACAACGTGTCCAACATCTCACTTGAATATTTGTTTTAGGCAAAAGTGAAGCCAACACTACTAAAACCTCTTGTAGGATAATAACAAATATGAAATTCAAATATTTAAAATACAATGATAATCAACATAGTTTCACTCTTGCCATCATTAATTGAAATTGCATAGACAAATAATAGCCTTCTTAATTATCTAATAAAGAAACATAATTGAGACAACTACATAAAAATGGAGAGAGAAACCAATTTAAGAGTCATTTTCGGAAAAACCTCAAGAAACAAGACTTCCTTTTTCTTAGATTTTTGCATGTAGCAGCAAAGACCTTTAATTCTTGTCGGCATTTCCATGGGGAAAATTAAACAACATTCATGTTAGCATCAAATTGAACTTCAAATTTAAAAATAAAAGATGTGCAATGTCAAGCTAATCCTCTAAATTTATCAAATGCATCTAGGAATAAAAATGAAAAAATCAGGAAACACACAGAATAAACCTTCAAATATCAACAAACACAAAATTGTTTCCATTTACCAAATCAACAAAGGGCATAGAATAAAAACCGCATGATTTGGTTTCGGTTGATAAAATAAAAACCGTAAAGAGAACCGGATCATGCGGTTGACTAAAAAAATGATCTGAATAAATCCAAGCCAAATGCGGTTTTTTTGCGGTTTCGGTTTTAGTTACTTCGGTTTATGGTTTTTCTACTGAACTGGTTTGGTTTTGAACACTCCATTAACATATCATCATAAACTGTTCCTTTCAATAATAAGTTAAAAGGTAAGTTAAGTACATAATAAACATTATGGGTCATTTGGAAGAAATATATAAAACATTATAATCAGGCACATAAATCCCACAAATTCATAGAAAAAAGACAATATTTCTCAATTTAAAATATAAAATCAAAATGAGTAATACTAGTAAATGTGAAAGAGGACACACAAAAAAACACATTATTTTTACCTTTATTAAAAAGAACAGCAGACAATTAATCTTTCTTTGTTGATATTCTCTTGTTGTATGAGAAAATACATGATAGCGTTTGAATCGAGTTATGTTGTGTAACACCCATATTGAAAGAGTCTAGAATATTCAACATGTGCATTATAACTGATATTGGATACATTAATACTACAATGCGGAAGCACAACATAAGTTGAGATTTAGAGTACAAAGTTGTCTCAAGTCATATGTCATAATAATTATACATAATAACGTCGGATGAAACAAGTACAACGAGGTTCATAACATCTACTACATAAAAAGCATAACATCAACGAAGAGACATAAACGCTAAATCCAACAAAAGCACGATCAGTTGCTTCTCGCGAAGAATGCTTAATACAATCCTCAAACGCTGGGCTTGCTCTTGCGGGCTCTTGGAATAGATCAAGATGTTATCGATGAAAATAATAACAAATTGATCTAAGTATGGCTGAAAGATTCTATTCATGTAATCCATGAATACTGCTGGAGCATTAGTCACACCGAACGGCATGACTAAAAATTCATAGTGTCCGTAACACGTCTTGAACGTCGTCTTGGACACATCTGATGACTTGATACGAATCTGATGATAACCCGATCTGAGATCAATTTTAGAGAACACCGTCGCTCCCTTAAGTTGGTCAAGTAGGTCATCGATTCTTGGAAGTGGATACTTGTTCATGATAGTCACCTTATTTAGCTGACGGTAAGCAATACACAACCTCATGTTGCCGTCCTTCTTCTTTACCAATAACACCGGTGCGCCCCATGGAGATACACTGGGCCTTATGAAGTGCTTCTGAATGAGTTCTTCTAATTGAGACTTCAACTCTTTGAGTTCCAAGGGCGACATTCTGTAAGGTGCTATGGACACCAGTTCCGCTCCTGGAATCAAATCAACTAAAAACTCAACTTCTCTTTCAAGGGGGTAAACTTGTTATATCCGACGGAAAGACGTCCAGATATTCATTAACAACTGGAATGTCACCGAACCTATCTCTGATTCTGAAACCACAGTGAGCATAACATAGAAACCCTTATCTTGAGCACAAATAAACTGAACCATCTAATAAGTGTGTTTAAGCAATTCTGACAAAGCTACTCCTTCGACCGTATTACTAATAGGCATGTAAATGCTTTTCTCGGTACAACCAATATACACATGATTTGCTGAAATCCAATCCATGCCCAAGATCACATCAAGCTGCTTCATAGGTAGACATACTAAATCTATATAATATGTCTTACTGGATACGGTGATCGGACAATTCTCACAAACATAACTTGCTACAATTCCTCCATCTGTGGCCGTAGTCACCATCATGGGGGGATTCAGCGGTGAAACTGATAACTGGAGTGTTTCAACACATTGGAAAGAAATGAAAGAACAAGTTGCACCACAATCAAATAGAACTTTAATAGGATTCTGGCCAAGAAAACACATACCACCAATCACGTCCTCATTTGCCTGAGCTTTCCTTCCATCCAACGAATACACCTTGCCTTTGCTTGTGGTTGTATTCACATCCTTGCCTTTGTTCTTTCTATTTGGACAATCTGCTACGTAGTGCCCTGCCTGACTGCATTCATAATAGTTGTTAGTACCTATCCTGCATTTTCCCCGATGAGATTTACCGCATCTCCTGCAAGTTGGATAAGTCCTAGGTGAATCTGACTACTTTCCCTTCTAAGGAGAACCTCTTGGCTTCAATTTCTCATGATGTTTATCAGCCAAGTTGCCCTTTTTCCTATCAAATGCCATGGAACCTTTTCTAGCCGCCTTATCAAAATCCCTCTCAGCTTCCAAACTATTTTGAACAATATCATCAAAGTTTGCCAACCTTTGATGGTTTACCACTGCATAAAGTTCACCTCTCAAAGCATGCTTGTACTGATTAACCTTCCATGTTTCATTTCCCCCATACTCATTGTGGGAAGAGTAATAAGACAATTCTTCAAACTTCTTGGTGAACTCCGTCACCGACATGTTACCCTACTTTAAATGCAAAAACTCTTGCTCGTTCCTGACTTTGTATGACAAGGAGAGATACTTCTCTAGCATCACTTGCTTAAAATTCTCCCAGTTCATCTCCATGTTATTTGCCATCATTCTGCGTTGAGTTGTTTCCCACCAGTCTTCTGTTGCGCCTTTTCTTCAAAGGTTACCTTTTCTTCTTCCGTACATTCAGCCATCCGAAAGATCATTTCCATTTGCTTAATCCACCTCTTGGCTTCCTACGGCTCACCATCACCGTTGAACTTAGGAGGGTGATGCCGATTGTACTCCCGAAAGGCTGGATTTCCAATGACTGGTGGTGGAGGATGTTGCTGATGCATACCTTGACCCTGCTGCACAGCCGCATTCCACTGCTGCTGGGACTGAGCATTTTGCTGGATCTGTTGTTGCATCATCTGCATCATCTGCTGATTTTGCTGCATCATTTGGGCCCATATATTAGCATCGGGATTGGCATCTTCCTCAACATTCCGGTTAACTCTTGGCCTGCCTCGTCCTCTTCGTTCTCCGGACATTTCACTCTAACTGTCATATTCAAGTCAAATTGATCAGATTTAACTAACACAATAATTAAGAACAATTATCCTGGATTCAAAGAAAACAACTATTTGGATTGTATTCTTAATGACCCAAGCCACGATCTGAATCAACCTGCTCTGATACCAAATTTAATGCTTACACTAAACGTATCTAGAAAGTTTAGTATGTGCATTATCTTTAGTAGTGGATACATTAAAATTTACAACTTGAATACATTCGAATGAATATCTTATACAACAATATGCGTTCGTACATCAACAATACAACACTACTCATCTAAACTTGGTAAATGCATCCTTAAAATCCATGACATCCCGCAGCGGGTACGAACGAGCACTTGCTGAAATATCCATCCGGCTACGAGCTTGCAAATTCCTGCCATACCAATCTGTTGATCTAAAGCAAATAAGGATTGGGATGAGACATAATGTCTCAGTGAGTTCTACCTAATCCCAGGCTATAGGTAACCTCAGGGGAAACCTACGGTCACCACGTGTCTACAATACAACCTGACGGTTGATTATGCGTGTGTGGTCATGCTTACCTAGACGGTCGTGCATACGAGATTCGTCGTAGGTTCTTCTTACTTGTCATAGGTCTTGCTTACATCATACATGTCATGGCGGTCAAGGGATCCTAGGACTGCTAACTCAAGATACGCTAAACGCATCAAGACATAACATAACATGTTCATGACACGGTCCTAGACCGGACGATTAGGGAAACCTAAGATTGTCATCGGTATAACATTCATAACTAGCTCTATTGCATAACCTGCACATGACTAACATCAAATC
This sequence comes from Medicago lupulina, assembly GCA_958299785.1. NCBI lineage: Eukaryota > Viridiplantae > Streptophyta > Magnoliopsida > Fabales > Fabaceae > Medicago > Medicago lupulina. The sequence goes on along the minus strand of OY283145.1, from coordinate 22,809,088 downwards.
ATAATCATGATCATATCGTATCGTATGTAGTCATATTCATTCATTCATTCATTCATTAGGTTAGATGTTAGCGTTGAACAAACATAATTATCTTGGTTCATTTTACGGAATAATCCCGAGTGGAGTAACCCCGAAATATATTCCCATACATGACCGATGAAACCTAGCTAGGGTACATCGGACTCCCTCAGTGTCGTGCGGGCCTACCTTGCGGAGCGTGTCTCGTCCCCCTGGCGTGAACCTCTTGTATCCCCCTGGCGTGGATAACAAGAGACACGACACCTACATTTTGTTTAAAGTCTTGTTCATTCATTAGTCATATACATACATGTGAGCGCATAACTTATACTTGCTTGAAGGATTACCACGGGTCCGTAACCTACCCGATCATTGGTAATTGCATGCATAGTTACTCATATAAAACTTAACCTAACATGACTAGGTTACATACGAACATGTACGTTCTCGACTACCTAAGTCGAGACTCTACGATTCCCTATTCTTAGAATTAACTTCTACCCGAACGTATCACATATCATAACACTCTTGTGTATCATTTATTAACAAACATTGTTAATGATTTGCCATGCCTTTCCCTTGTTTGGAATTGTACCTTAGACACTTGGAATTGAGGGGTTCATAATTGAATAAAAGATTGCAAGAAACGAACCTCGAACTGCATTTCTGGACCACAAGAACATTTTCAAAAAGTGTTGTGCTGAGGCTGCACGCTTAAGCGTGCTCCCAATGTATCCAAATCTTCCAGAACATCATAAAAATAGCTTATATCATATGCATGGCAACAATTAACAACATTTGATCATAAATGGTACAAAGGGGTTCTGTAACCCTAATTTCACATACTAACATAATTCATGTTTTCTCACAAGAAATTGCACAACCCAAGGGTAGGATAAGCTATCTAAAGAACTCACCTAAGATTGGCAGCAAGCTAGCACAACTTTAGACCTTGATTCTCATTCATGAAATCCAAACCCTAATCATGATCTTGGTTCCAAGAATAAATCCCAAGCTTCAATCTTGTGTACATGCTCACCACTTCCACTTTAAGCTTGCATAACCATGACTTTTCCATGAGAAAGGATCAATCCATGAGGAGAGGAATGGAGGGCGATATCTAGAGAGAGGGAGGAGAGAAATTCTGCTCTCAAGAGTTTAGAGAGAGGAAGTAACATGAAAAATGAAGGTTTTGGCTCCAAACACCTATATATACTCCCTTGATGCAATTACCAAAATGCCCTTCGTCTTAATCGCGTTATACTAACACTGATGATTAAACCTGTGTTTGACAGACTTTACATGATAAAACGTTCTTCGTTGCGAATAAATTTTTGGTACACTTAACCTCTGACACATCCAATTAATAAAACTCCCACTTCTGACGAGTGGGTTATTACATGTAACGCCCACAATAAACGTATCTAGAAAGTTTAGCATGTGCATTATCTTTAGTACTGGATACATTAAAATTTACAACTTAATTCTTTGAATGAATATCATATACAACAATTCATGTTCGTACATCGTAATTACCATACATCTATCCAATAATATAGAAATGCATTCTTAAATCCATGCGAACATCCTGCATCGGGTACAAACGAGTCCTTGCTGAATATCCATTCGGCGACAAGCTTGCTAAACTGCCCTGCTGATCTGAAAAAAATAAGGATTGGGATGAGACATAATGTCTCAGTGAGTTCTACCTAATCCTAGGCTATAGGTGACTTTGGGGAAGTCCTACGGTCACCACATGTCTACAATACAACCTGCCTGTTGATTATACGTGTGTGGGGACTTGCATACTTAGACGGTCGTGCATACTAGGGCCATCATAAAGTTATTCATGCTATAACTTAAAGGTCTTGCCTCACATCATACGCGTCATGGCGGTCAAGGGAACCTAAAACCTCTATGTCAAGATACGCTTAGCGCATCGAGATCTAAACATAAACCATTCATGACACGTTCCCTCATCAGACGATTATGGAGTTCCTAAATCGTCTACGATGTAACATCTTAGTCTTAAATTGATGCATAAGCTATACCTTTCGTATATTATACAATAAAATATCATGCCGTAATCATCATCATAAGCATAATCATATCATAATCATATTCATTCATTATGTTAGAGGTTAGCGTGTAACAAACAACATTATCTTGGTTCATTTTACGGAATAATCCCGAGTGGAGTAACCTCGAAATATATTCCCATACATAACCGATGAAACCTAGCTAGGGTACATCGGACTCCCTCAGTGTCGTGCGGGCCTACCTTGCGGAGCGTGTCCCGTCCCCCTGTAACGCTCTAATTTCTAATTTGTTATTTTTAGTTGTTTTGCATAATTTATTTGAATTCATAAATAATTATGTGATATGTGGTGTGTTATTTGATTTATATTCATTTATATGAAAATTGGTGATTATTTGCATTGTTTTATGAAATAGAAGAAATAATATTTATTTTAGAAAAAGGGATTTATTTAGAGTTAATAGAGTTAAGGAGGGGTTAAGGAGAATTAATAGAAAGTTAGTGAGGGAGTAAAGAGAAAAGGGGAGTTATGTTTTGGTTGGTAAGAAAATAGAAAGTCAGACAAAATATTTTGCACATATCAGTAAAACAAAACATAAGCTTTTGGGAGAAAGAGGGGAGAACCAAGAACAAGGGAGATTGCTAGGAAGAGTTGAGTTCTGTAGCTTTTGTTCATCTAATCAGGTAAGGGTGGGTTTACTTTTCAAATTGCTAATGTATATGTATATGATTTCATGAAATTTGAATTGAAATTGGTGGTTTTTGGTTTAGGGTTAAGAACATGATAAATTGCTCATTGTTGTTGAATTATGTTGTTGATGATGTTGTTATGATATGTTTCTGATGCTTTGTTGCGTGTTGAACCCATAACCAATGTAGCAAATCATTTTGGGTGTTTGGGGGATCAAAAAGGGTTTTTTGGATGAGTTAGAGGTTGTGAAATCGTAGGTTTTTAATCTGCCCAGATGAACACTCGCTCAAGCGAGCCAGCCGTCGCTCAAGCGAGCGACACCTTTTTGTGCCAGTTCAGAATTTTGCCCGTTCGCTCAAGCGTGAGCCAAGCGAACGCTAAGCAAGCGAAATCCCAACTTTCGTCATTTGCGTCGCTTAAGCGAAATTCCCGTCGCTTAAGCGAGAGACGCCAGACTTTGCCCAGATTTTAGAAAATTGGCCGTTCGCTTAAGCGAACCGTAAGCGAGCTTCAAGCGAACCAAACTCTAACTTACGTCTTTTTGTTCGCTCAAGCGAGCAGCTGCTCGCTTAAGCGAGCTGAGTCCTGTGCGACCATTTTGTGTGATTTTTCAAAGTGCTCCTAACCCAAACCTAAGCTTCCTAACTTGTTCATTGGATTTATTTAGAATTGTTTAGATGGTAAAACTGGTATATGAAGATGGTTAAGATGGATTAATGTATGTTTACATGAAAATAATTATATTTTGCTAAACTTGAGTTGCTTTGATGATGTTGAGTGGTGTTATCCAGTTGGGGAGGGTGTCTTAGTTGTTAGACACAGTCGTTGATGTCCTAAGTAGTTGTTGTTGTTGTTGGTTGCATGCTGATATGCTCCATTAGATGTTGGGTTGTATGCAGATATACACCATAGAGTCATTCATACTCATATGCATTTGTTGGGGGCTTATTGCCCTGGAATGTTTATCATTCACCTGTTGGGGGCTTATTGCCCTGGAACGCTTTATCGTTCACCTGTTGGGGGCTTATTGCCCTGGGATGCTTTAACCATCCAACTGTTGGGGGCTTATTGCCCTGGAATGCTTAGCATTCAACGCGCGTAGTATGGTACCACATGCATATTGCATTAGTAGTTGAGGTCTTTGCATAGTCGTTGTTGGTGAGATGTTGCCACAAGGGTTGTTGTTGTTGATGTTAATCAAAGATGAATCAAAATTATAATGTTGAGATGATATTGTTGATAATGTTGTCGTTGGATTGTTATTATTGTTGTTGTTTTTAATTCACTTTGATGATTCATATATCTATATATTACTTTTGATTTGTGAACTCACCCCTTCTGCTGGAATTGCCGCCTTGTGGGCAAGTGAAGGTAGCGAAGACTAGTTAGATTATTGGCTCTTGTGTCCTAGGCTCTGATACGTAACGGGATGGGGATTCTGCTGTTTACATTCTTCATTTCCTTATGTATCATTGATGAACTATGCTGTTAGAGATTTATTTATTATTAAATAAATTTTAGTGATGAGTTCTTTGTGCCAAGGACGTTGATGTAGCTGTTGATTATGATTTTTAAATAAATATTCCGCTGCAGATTTTATAAGATGATTTATTGGAGTTAAATGGTTCTATATTCTATTTAATAAATTTTTGAAAAGCAGTGTGACATGCCCGTTATTGTTGAACTCTGATTGTTTTAATATTATTATGTTGTTTTGGGAAACGGGGTGTTACACCCCCTGGCGTGGATAGCAAGTGACACGACACCTACATCTTGTTTAAAGTCTTATCGTAGTCATACATAAGGTCATATACATATCATTCGTAATACGCTTTAGAGGTGTAGCATCATACCTGAAATCTTAAACTTAACTTATGTGAACGTTCACCACGAGTCCGTAATCTACTCGTTTAGCGGTTAACCACCACTTACTTATCTTAACATTCATAACTTAACATACTAGTTCTCAACGATCTACGTCAAGGCTCTATGGTTTTCCCAATTGTTGGACTTGTTTTCTACCCAAGTATAATTACGAATATTATCGTATCATAGTATCTCATAAACTATCCTCCATTGAATCGTGCATATTGTCCATGATTCTAAATAAAGAATTATTACGATGTAATGTGTTTCTAATGGCTTGATGTTATAGGTTTCCACTTTTGAAAGTTATAAACATTAAAGTATTGTCAGAAAGGTTTCGGACGGCACTGTTGCGCCACAAAAGGTTTTTCAAGACATGTTTTCCAGGTGCTGCTCGCTTAAGCAAGCAGCTCTCTTACAAGTTCGCTTGAGCGAGCCTTTGGGCGAAAATTTAGTTTTCTTCGACATTGTGTTCGCTTAAGAGAACCTCTGTTTGCTTAATTCGTATTTTTGAGCAGAAACACCAAAAATCAAGCCTCTAATACATGCATTACATCCAGAAAACATAGAAAACGTCATAGCTTTTATTCATGGCAACAATTAACACAATCCAACAGATTCAAGCAAAAAGGGGCATTAGAAACCTAATTCATAACTTAACAATAATCATATTTTCTTACATAAGATTCACACAACTCAAAGGTAGGTAAGCTATCTAAGAGGAAAAAAAATTTGTTAAGAGGAAAAAAATTCCACGGGTTGTTTTAGAGAGGGAACTGAAAAAGTGGGGTTATTAATTCTTGATGAGACAGTCTTATGTTAAAGGGGTTAACAACAAGATAGTCAAACCTGGATCAGACATTAAACGAATGTAAGCAAGGTTTTGAGGTTCAAGGGTTTCACCGGGGTTCAATCGAGGTTCAATCGGTTTTGATTAAATAATATTTATCAATTTTTAATACATTATACCAAAAATATAATATTTTGGATTAAAGAAAATATAACATTAATTATTTTATATAATAAAACACAAAAGTATTACATTTGTTTTTTGTTAGCTGATCGTTGGTTGTTGGGTAATATTTCTGGACAGGTTGGGAATGGGGTTTCCTCAATTTTATGAAAGGAACTTTGGTTGGATAGTGTTTCTTTAGATGTTAGATATTGTAGAATGTTTGATCATGTTGTTAATAAATGTGTCACTGTCGTAGAGATTTTCTCTTTAGGTTGGGAAGTCAATGGTAAGGCGTGGAAGTGGAGACGGGGACTGTTTGCGTGGGAGGAGGGGTTGGTGAGGGAGTGTGCGGAACAACCTTCATTTGTGGTATTGCAGGTTAGTGTATCTGAGAGGTGAATTTGGAAGCTTCATTCTTGCCACCGGTGGATTTTATTCCTCTCCTCACTCTTACCCTTTCTTCCCACCTTGCTCTCTAATACTTTCTGCATGAATTGAACACATTTGGGTGCACACATGTTCGTCCCCTTCTTTCTCCTCTTTTTTGACTTAATTTTAATATTCACGTGAATTCGTCATTATTGGATTGAAAATTTCTAACATCCCGCTATCTTTCACTTAAGTTCAATCAGGGGAACATTGTAGAGAATGAATGTTTATGGAAAGTTAGATTTGATGGAGAATGTATGTCAGGAAGTGTCAGTTATACACACATGTTTAATTATCAGTATCAGCTCAATTGTGTTTAAGACGAGGGATAATTTGGTAATTGCAGGAAGAGAGTATATAAGTGGTGTTTGGCCCAAAGAACTTTCTCTTAAACTTTCTCTCTATAGGTTAGCGGATCAAATTTCCCTTCTTCTCTCTAAACTCTCCATCGCCCTCCCTCTCCACTCATGCAATTCTTTTGTAAGAAATCACTCCCTTCATGACAATCAACATGCAATGGTATTTTTATGAGGAATTGAGGTTTAGTGTATCTTGGACCTTGGAAGCATTTGAAGATGAATCAGAAGCCAGGGTTTGAGTTAGAGGAAAGTTAGAAGTTGGAGCTTAAATTGTGCATGTTGCAAAGATCATTAGGTGAGTTATTAGATAGCTCTTACCCTTGGGTTTGTGTGAATTGTATGTGAGATTTATGCATTGTCAAGTTTACATGAATAATAGGAATTTGGTACCCCTTTGTGCTATAAATTCTAGAATGATGTTAATGTTTGCCATGCTAGTCATTATCAATTTTTTATGCTTTCCGGAAGTGATATGTACATTAGGGAACTTGATTTTGAGGTTTTTGATGAAAAACACGATTTCTGCACTTCAGGGCTGATGAAAATCGCCATAAGCGAGTTCAACTCGCTTAAAGCGGGTATTTCCCAGGGACATATATGTCTACATCATTATCATAATAATTCGACAACTCCATAAAATTCTCACAATTCAAGTCAAAGATAAGATACACCTCATTATGATAAACATCATATTCAACACCCATCAATCATTCATACATCTTCATTTATTCATAACAAACTAGTCATAAAAGATTTTCAAGGTAATCGGACTCAAAGATTATTTTCAACCAAGTTCGTATAATATATTTCACAACTTTAAAACAATTAAGACAATTGAACCAATACTTAGGTAAACAACTCAATTGCCTCGTCTATGTATACACATTAATCACATATGAGTGTGGTTGTGCATACGTGTGCGTTTCACCGGCCAAATACTATGAAATCATCAAAATCACAAAGTTCGTCTCACTTTATCATTTTGCAAAACCAAAACATTTTCCAAAAGAAAATCAAGTTTAATTCAACAAGACATAGGTTAAATACTCTTAAACACCTAAATAGAACTCCTAATACTTAAGTTTTGAAGTTTGGAGACAAACCATAAGTTTTGGGTTGACTTGGAGATAGTTATGCTAAGTTTTCCTTAAAGTTTCTCCAAGACCCACTTGGAGTGTTTCTATCATAACTCAAAATCCACAAAACATTTTCAAGTCAATCTAGAACCATTGGAAAGATAATTCAATTATCTACAACTTTCATGTTTACACCAAAAGTCAATTTAAAACAGAAATGTACTAAAAAGATGCAAGAACGTGAAACTGAGAATGTTGTTACTGGGCAATTACGCTGATAGCGAAATTTTGGCTAATAGTGAAATGTTTTCAGACAGAATTCGCCAGTAGTGAGTTTCTAGCGAGTTTTCCCCTGTTCATACGGGTTTTGCACCATTTTTCACCCAAAAATCTCAATTTTGATTCCCCAACACCCCAAATTCATCCCCAAAGTTTATCTTTACGTTTACGTACTTAAAAGGCAAACAAAACCATATAAAACTTGTAATCAAAACAACATTCCAACACAAATCATCAATTCAACCATCTTTCACTAAAACTCTCATCAACAATTCAACCAAGTTTCAACAAAACTTTCAACAACAATCTAATTCTCATTACCAATCCATAAATATGAATACCTAATGCATTAATTCATCAACAACACATCCCATAACAACAACAACAACATTTAATCATGAAATCATTCACAAATTAACAACCACGACATCATTCTTCATCAATTTTGCACAAAACCCAAATATACTCATATATCTACATTTAAGCATACAATTTCCACATCAACAACACAATTATCATTCAATTCACATACATGAACATACCATCAAAATTAAAGCACGAATTTCTACAACTAAGCTCAAATCATCACTTATTCAAATAAGCACTTTTGGACATGGGTAGAAAAGATATTAAAATGAAAAGATTATGCTTGAATACTATCCCTCTTACCTCAATCTCCAAGATTCATAGCCTTGGCCTCACTTTAGCTCCTAAAATCCTCAAACCCTCCTTCCTCTTCAAGCCTCTTCTCTTCTAACCCCTTTCTCCTCTTTCTCTAGCTTTTCTCTCTCTACCTCTTTCTAATGTTATGAAAAATGAATGCTCTAACCATAGTTTCCTCTTAAGACATGGGTTATATAGACACACCACTAATGGGCCTAACTCTCTCAAAATGTTTTATGGGTTCAAAACTCTAATTAATCCAATCCACAAGTTTCTACTCTCTTACGGTAAAAATACCGAGTAAACATCAGCTCTTAATTTAATTACCACAACCCACTAACAACTTAATAAAATAAATGGTTCTCACTTGAAACACCAAAAATAACCTTCACTATGAAATTACTAATTTACCCTTGCTCACCAAAAGACCAAAATACCCTTCTAACACAAAAACCCAAGAAATTACACACAAGGATAAATAATCACACATAAAAACACATATTAAACAAATAAAAATAAAATTAGCAAAAATTCGGGCTGTTATAGTGAGAGTAAGATGGCCACACATGTTTTGCTGTCATGGCCAGCGGCACAACAACATAGTTTTGTTGAGCCCTTTCTTCTTCCTCTATTTTATTTGTTATTACCCATTTGAATCTTTGTCCCTTCTCTCTTATGTGTGGATTGAAATTGATTTCTATTCCTCAAAGCTCTTTCTTTCACTGCGTTGAATAAATAGGATTTTGTGACTATAATTTTCATTGATTCATATAAAGGATTTATCACATGAGTAAAAAAAATTATTCCTCCAATTATGAGTTTGTCCGTTTGTCATTTTGGCTATTGAAATTCATTTGAAGGGTATGTTGTTGTTGAAACTCATTTGTTTTGATACCCAGGATTTCTATTTGTGCATTGTTTATTGCATAAATGTATAAAAAAATTAAGAGTTTTTTTTTTTTATCTCTTTTTCTGGGTGTGATTGACGTGTATGAAGATGATTATTACGAAACTGAAGAAGAGGAGGGGATAAGATGATGATGAAGAAAAAGAAGATGATGAAAAAAATAAGTTTTTTTTTATATGAAAATTATAAATATCAAGAAGAACATGAGGAAATATAAGCGTAGCCCAGAAAAAAGGGGGGTTTGGAACAAAATCATAGGGCAGCTGGGCGGTGTAGAACCTAAGCATTAAAATAAGCTAGTTGATTTTATAATTTTTTTAAGCCTGGCCTGTTTAACCGTCACCTGTCCAAAAAATGAGATTTTCCCATAGTGGGAAAGTATTCCCCCTACCTGTAACAACCCGATTATTCGTTATTTTATTTTTAATTTTTTTATGTGCGTTTATTTATGCTTGTATGTGATTATTTATCTTTAAGTGTTAATTCTTGGGTTCGTGTTAGAAGGGCATTTTGGTCTTTTGGTGAGCAAGGGTAAATTAGTAATTTTGGTTGAGGATTATTTGTAGCGCTTTTAAGTGAGGACCATTTGTTTATTAAGTTGTTAGTATGTTGTGGTAATTAAAATTAGGACCGGTGGTTATTCGTTATTTTACCGTTAGTGAGATAGAAACTAGAGAATTGGATTAATTAGAGTTTGAGCCCATATAACATTTAGAGAGTTAGACCCATTATAGTGTGACTATATAACCCAACTTTTATGAGGAAACTAGGGTTAGAACAATTCATTTCATAACACAAGATAGAGGTAGATAGAGAAAGGCTAGAGAAAAAGGAAGAGAGGGTTTGAAGAGAAAGAGGCTTGAAGAGGGTGAAGAATCTTGGAGCTAAAGTGAGGCGTATGCTTGGATTTTTGGAGTTAGAGGTAAGGGGGTTAGTGTTCAAGCATAATCTTTTTCTACCCATTTCTCATAAGTGCTTATTTGATAAGTGATTATTTGAGTTTTAATTGTAGAAATTCGTGCTTAGGATTCGATGATATGTTCATGTATATGAATTGAATGATAATTGTGTTGTTGATGATGAATTTACATGCCAAAAGTTATATATGTGGGTATGTTATGTTTTTGTGTAAAATTGATGAAGAATGAAGTTGTGGTTGTTGAATTATGAGTGAATTCATGATTATTTGTTGTTGATGTTGTTGATGAATTGATATAATGAATATCCCTATTTGTGAATTGGTGATGAGAATTGTTGTTGTTGTTGAAAAATTGTGAAAGTTTGGTGAACTGTTGAATTTTGATGAAATGATGTTTTAATCTCAAGTTTTATGCATCATTGAGTGTATTTTCATGTATATGACCTGTAAACATTATTTGGAATGAGTTTTGGGTTGGGAAAGATCAAAATTGGGATTTTTTGGAAAAAGGGTTTGAAAACCCAAAAATTTTGACTGAGCTGATGAGCGTTCGCTTGAGCGAGCGCCAAGCGAGCTCTAAGCGAGCGTGCCCAGTTGATTCTGGACATAGTTCGCTTGAGCGAGCTCCAAGCGAACAAGCCCAGTAGATTCTGGACACAGGTCGCTTGAGCGAGCTTCAAGTGAGCGAGCCCAGAAGCTACTGGAAGCCGGTCGCTTAAGCGAGCAACCCTTCGCTTAAGCGAGCAGTACCTTGTTCAACAACTTTTGATTTTTCGCTTCGTGCACTTAGGGACCAATCCGAACTTCCTAGAATGTTTCTTTTGACTTGTTTGATCACTGTTTATATATCTAATCCTATTGGAACATCATTTGAAGTCAAATTGGACATGAATTTATGAAATGAACTTAACTTTTGGAAAATGTCTAAGAACGCCGATTTTTCTGAAATTTGTTTTTCTCAAGTGAATGATGTAGGGTTAAGTATGTATGCTGTTTATGTGGTTACTAAAAATGGTATTGATTTATTTCATTGAGAGTTGATTCGTTTTGCTTTGAAAATGAATACTATTTGGAAAAGTGTCATTATGAGACGAACTTTATGATCTGTGAGATTTCTTGGTAGTTGGCCGTTGAAACGCACATGTATGTATACCTACACTCATAAGTGAGTAGTGTGCATGCATAGTTGAGGTAATTGAACTGTTTTGCTTTGTTTTGGTTCATTGACCCCAATTGTTTAAAGTTGTGAATTATATTATACGAACTTGGTTGAAAATATTCATTGAACCCGTTTACTTTGAAATTCTTTCATGAATGGTTTGATATGAATATATAAGGCAGTATGAACAATTGATGGGTGTTTAATATGATGTTCTTCATATTGTGGTGTATTTTCTCCTTTACTTGAATTGTGAGAATTATATGAAGTTGTTGAATTACTATGGTGATGTTGTTAGTGTTTATATGTGTTATACGCATATAGGTGATTGGTGAATTTTCTTGCTTGCTGTTGGTGATGATTTGATGGTGTAAGTATGTATTGAAATATGTTGATGACTCTTATTGAATTATGACTTGTTGATGGTGTGGACATAAATACTTGATGATGCAATTGGTGGTGAATTAATCGGTGTAAATGGAGGTGTACTTTTACATTGATGTTGGTGAATACATATGTTAGGTGATTTTGCATTGTCGAGTCTTTGCTTGAATGTTCATGTATCATATTCATATTGAGTCATATGTGAAATGTAAAAGGAGGTGTACTTTTACATAGGTGAATTGTAAGAGGAGGTGTACTCTTACTTATGATGTTCAGTCGGCATCAGGGGCGACGACCTCAGAGGTGATTTGGTACCACATGCATATAGGTGTCGTGTCTAGGTGCATTGCATAAAGTTGATATGAGTCATAACATGCTTACGTGCTTGGTGATATATGTGTACTTGGTGATATTTGGTAAATATGTGATTATGTGTAATTGGTGAATAAATGTGATTGGTGAATCGTACATTTGGTAAATATGTGATTATGTGTACTCGTTGATATTTGTTGTTAATAGTGATACTTGTACATTTGATGATCTTAATTGGTGATGTTTATTTTCGTGAAAATAATGAAGTATGAGCTACATGAATGTGATATATGATTCCTTTGGTGACAATGACTGTCTTGCTTATACTTTGAGATGATGAATTGTATTTGTTGAGTTGATTAGGCTAAATGAAGAATAAGGTGAGTAATCTTTTCATTGATTGATATTGATAATCGATAAGCTTATATCGATAATTTGATTTTAGAGTTGAACATGCTTGCTATGCTATGTTAGAGTTGTGATAACATGATGTGTATGGAATGAGGGACAATATTCATGTAATGTCAGTATTCTAGGAGGGATGGTTATGTATATGTGCCATGCTTGAAATCCTTGAATGCTTATGTTTGTTTATGTTTGATTATGTTTAATGTGAAGCTAACCCTAGTGGTCGTTCGGTTGACCGCCTACCTGTTTGTATGAATGGGTAGACGACGTGCATGATTAGTTGATTTGCTTGGCTTGATAAGTTGCTTGAGGATAGCAAGAACTTCCTCCGTTTATTTCGCTTTTCGTGTCTTAGAGAGGCTCTGATCTAGGATGACGTTTGTTATCGCGATTTTCGGGTGTCAAGTCATTAATTAGGCTTGAACCTTTCAATCATTGATATCTCTATTTTTTTGGGGAAGGGTAAAATTGAGAAAAAAAAACCCTTAGAAATTCTAAGTTCGGGGGCAATTTTCGCTACGGGAAGGTGTTAGGCACCCATAACGACTATAATACTCTATAGGAGCCGTTCTTATAGATTTACGTCTACGCTTTATTTTTAACACTATTTATTGAAAAGAAATTGTTTTTAAGAATGGAGGGAGGAGTGTTTGGATTTTATTTTTATTGGACTTGAAGAGGTTTTGACCTCTTGCCTACATACCCTTTTAAGGGATCAAACTCCATGTAGTTCTCTCTCAAAAGATTTTGTGAGTTTAGATTGATTTTAATTTTGGAAAATGGTTTTGAAGAAAAGAGAGAGAGGCCGTAAAGGCTTGAGAAAGAAAAAAGGTGAGGTTGGTCCAATTATTAAAGAAAATAGCCTAAGTATGAATTATTTTGTATTTGGATTTTTGATTAAGAAAATAAAGGAAAAATACAATGGAGTTTTGACTCCAAGGTTTATTGAAAAAATGTTTTCAAGTGATAAGATGACTAATTTGAAGAATGGATTTTTCTAAGTTTCACGTTCCCTAAACATGCATCTAACGGTAAATCATACAACGTGTGTGCGTGTCGGTGCTTGTGTCGGTGTACATCATTATAGTGTCCATTGTCCTTTACATTTGGCCCTAGTTTACATTCTATGGTCTTTGAAAAAATTAAAAAGAGAGAAATAACCACCTAAAGATTAGAAAATGGAATACAACCTAACCTAAAGGATGGAGATGAGGTAGAATGCTCGAAATGTATGAAATGAAACGGAATGGTTAGTAGTAAGATAAAGTGATAGTAAAAATGACAAACTAATTGACAAAAACGAGTAATAGCAAGATGTAATAAAAAAATGCACAAAACTAATCACAAAGTTTTAAGCAAGCACATGACCTATAATTCTCATCCAAAGCAATTTTCAAAAGGTTTCTTTTAAGCACAAAAACATGATAATTATAAGGCATACCCAAGCTTCCACACTTTATTGTCAAATGAACAAAATCCACATTACTTGCAAAGAAAGAAACTAACAATTAAATTTGTAAAGGAAAACACAAGGAACTAACAATTAATATGGCGAAATTAGAAGCTAACAATTAACATTGCAAAGTTGTAAACTAAAAAAAAATAAACTACAAAAAAATGGAAATTAACAATTAACATTACAAGATTGAAAACTAAGAACTAAACTAACAAACATGGGAAAACTAGAATGGAATCAGAAGTGAACATATCACAAGATCAAGTGCCAAGTATCAATATCACATGGCAAGAATTTATATCAAAAGTTGTGCAAGAAACTTTACAAAAAATGCACAAAGTACACAAATTAGTAGAAAAAAAAATTAGCATACATTTTTAATCCATTTTTAACATGTAAAAATATCACAAAACAATCAAAAATGCATCAAGAAACACATGGCAATTTTTTGGAATTTTTTGCAAGAAAATTAGAGCGCTCAGGGGTTCAAATAACAAGAATGAAGGTGTGCATAGCAACAAAATCAAGAAAAAATGAAAGAAACCCAAAGCCCATGGTCATGAAGCCCAAAACCACGCCACTTGGTGGATCCGGATCTCCAGAATGCCTCAGAGGCATTGGATTGATCCGGATGCCCTAAAACCTAGATCCAACGGCCTAAAACGCAGGAAAGTTGGATCGGGTCTAAACCGACCCGGTCCACGCGTCTATATAAAAGGATAATGAACCGGTTCGCTCATTTTTCCCTTTCTTTCTCTTTCTTCTCTCCGTTCTCTATTCGCCTCCAATGGAAACCCTAACCCTAGTTCATCCTAGGCTACCCAGAAATCACTCACACATGGCTTAATCGCTTCGTTTTGTTGTTCTAAGCATGAATCCACCACTAGAAATCACATGCAACCGATAAATCGATGTAGATCGTGAAGTTTCTTCACGGTTTTCAAACTGATTCTTTTCTGTGTTCTTGTTCAAATCTTTTTCTGAATGAGTTTTTTGTGGATTCGTAGGTTTACAACGGTTAATTCTCGTTGTAAACCGTGGAATCTTTACGGTTTTCAAAGGATTTTTAGGGTTTCATGATTTTGAACGAACTCTTTGAATCTTCTACAGATCTACATCGATTTTGGATTCGTTGATGTTCTTGAGCAAGAAAAAGGTAGGTTTACATGTTTACCTGTGTTTTAATCGGAGGTTCGAACTAGAATCTTCACAAACTTTGGATTTGGATTCTGTTTTGTTGATTCTTGGCTTGGATCCGGAGATAAACCGGTAATCTCTTCTTCTTCTTCTTCGCCGGTTCAAATCCTTTGAATTTCTTTCCTTCTTCTTCTCAATTCTCCTTCTTTTGTGATCGCGTGAGTTCGCCGCTTTCAGTGGTGGATTCATGCTTGAATTGCAGAGGAAATGGTTCGGTGATGATGATTCATTGATGAATCTCTGAGAACCGTGGTGAATTCCACTGCATTGTGCTTGAATTTGCTTGAATTTGGTTCTGGAAAAAGTTAGGGTTTGTGGAATTGTTCTTCGTGTTCTTGAGTTCTTCTGAGTTTTGTGAATTTTGATCCTAACTGAATGGAGAGAGAAAATTCTATAGTGTTTTTGATGTGGCACGCGTTCTGTGGCTTTTTTTCTGACTGGTACAGTAGGTGGCCTTTTATAAGCTGCCATGTGTGCCTTTAGACTAATCAGAATACGACACCTGGACCTGGACTAGCTTGCATGGCCCCTGGACCTTTTTGCAAAAAACAGACTTAAGGACTAAACTGCAAAAAGTAAACAAAATTGGACTAATCTGCAATTAGAAATACAATTTGGACTGACTTGTAATTAAAAAGAATTTGGACTGACTTGTAATTAAAAAGAATTTGGACTTATTTGCAATTAAAAAGGAATTTGGACTTATTTGCAAAAAGGTAAAATAAAATTGGTAAAAAAAAGTAATTTTGCAAACAATGTAAAGTGAAACCATTAAAAAACGACAAAATGGACTTAAAACGAACAAACTACCAAAATGAGGTATTTTAAAATACCTCTCTATCAAAAATTTTGGATGCGAAAAGACCAAAATGCCCCTAAGGACTAAAACGACTCAGACTGACTCAGATGCAATGCTGAAATGATTTTTTAGACAGAATTTGATTAATGATGTGTGCAGACAAGTTGTAAAGACTCAGAGACAAATTGTAGGGACTAAAATGGGTTCCACTGCAGGAAATGACCAAAATACCCTTTTCACATGATTTTATGCAAAAATTTGAAGTAAAAATGCAGGAAAATATGCAATGGTTTTAGAAACTCTTTAATGGCTTGTAATGCAAGAAAAACACTTTGGATGGTCTTACATGCAGGAAAATTAGAGACAGACACAGTAAAATATGCGTTTGAAGCACAGTAGAAAATTGCGGAGTAAAACATGGTGAATTTGAAAAAGTATTAGAGATAAACAGTGAAAGGAAGAAATTTGGAGTAGTTTTTAGGTCCAAAATGAGGGTATGACAACTGCCCCTATTTAAGTTTCTTCGTCTGGGAGGTCAAGAGACGGAGTCTTTGGCTTGACGGGACGAAGACACTTAAATATCGACATTTGCACTGATTTTGGGCGTAAAAACACGTTTGTGAATGTCATGCATGCCATGCAACATTTGGATTATGAATGCAAGACAAACTGAGAGTTGAGTTTAACAAAATATGTCGTATCCATTGCGGGATTGGTAGACATTAACAGGATAGCAAATAACGAGGTATGTCGTATCCATTGCAGGATTGGTAGACATTAACAAGATAGCAAATAACGAGGTTTACTGGGGAAACAAACAGCAAATTGACAGGTACAAGTTGTTCTTTTGGCTCGAACTGGGAACTTGACCGAGAATACTGACAGGTAGATAGGCACAAGCTGTTCTTGGATTTGAACTAGCCGCTTGGCTGATAACAGACACATAAAGCACAGGTACAAGCTGTTCTTGGATTCGAACTAGTCACTTGACCAATAACAAGAATGAAAGCAAATCGACAGGTACAAGCTGTTCTTGGATGAGAACTAGTCACTTGACCGATAACGAGAGTGAATTGACAGGCACAAGCTGTCCTTGGATGCGAACTGGTCACTTGGCCGAACATATAGTAAATTGCATTGTGGATATAGATTGAAATTGACTTGACATGACTGCAGGAGTTTGAAATTGACAAGACTGTTGAAGTTTGAAATTGACATGATAGTAAAAGTTTGAAATTGACATGATAGTAGAATTTTGAAATTGACATGATAGTAAAAGTTTGAAATTGACATGATAGTAGAATTTTGAAATTGACTTGAGATATTTTGCCAGAGATTATCATAGGAACTGAAAATGCAATGTGTATGCATAGTATAACAACTTTATCAGATGCATGAGCATATCAGATGCATGATTATGCATGTATGAATGCTTGAAGTGCATGATGGTTGGCAATTTGCAGACACGATTTCACAGAGGTAGACAAAATATTGGAATATTGGGCTCGTAATGGCTCGTTCTCTAACATATGCTTGTGAGATTCGCCTTTTGGAGATACCGTCTTTGGAAGACGCATCGAGACCATTGCTGAGGGCAGGGAGCTGTATCCCATTCATAAACTTGTAGAGAGTAGAGCCCTTTTGACGGCACTGTCATTGTTGGGGTGTTCTAATGTTGAGCACACTTTGGACATCGCATCTGTGGTCAATGCTTTTTGCATGTTTGCTTTTGTTTTGTTTGTTTTTTTGTCTTCTTTTTTCATCATCCCATTTTTGCCTGGATCGCCCTTTTGGGTTTTCGATCCACCGGAGAATAAACTCTTTTCATTGCCCCTGTTTTTGCCTGAATTGCCTTTGCAGGTTGTCAATCCAGCGGGGTGCTCATTTTTGCCTAAGCCGCCCTTTCGGGTTTTCGGCTTAGCGAGCTTATTCATTTTCTCATGCTTTTCATTCTGTTTTTTCATTCTTGCCATTGACCACAGACCATACTGGGGAGAGAGCCTGCTGGTAGCTTGTATTGAAATGGACATCGACACACATTCGTTCATGCATGCTTCGTTGAATGCGCCTAGTTGCTCAAGTTTGTTTTCAAAATACACATAAAAGACTTTCAATTTCCAAAATGTTTGTTTCAGACATTATCATTATTAAAATAGAAAGAAAATGTTTTTGTATAAAGCTTTCGAAAGTAGAATGGGAAAATAGAGTTTCAAACAAAAGCATAGGCTCAAATCGATGTGTAAGGGTGGTAGCCAGCCAAAAGCATGACTCCACGGATTTACAAATCTTGGAAAATGGTAATTTTATGGGTTGGTGGTACATTGAACACAGTAACCATTACAATCCTTAGAAATTTTGAATTCACAAGTACAAAAAGCTTCTGATGAGAATGACCAATTGTCAGTTGCAGGTGCCCCAAGGGGATGGTAGTTGCCAGATATAGTCAATTGTCTTTCATTTCAATCTCCTTTTTGCATGAACCGCCCTTCCGGGTTTTCGGCTCATCGAGACGCTCATTTTTGCCTGAGTTACGTGTAATCTCAGCGAGCTTTTCATATTCTTTTTTTTTTTGTCCCTTATTTTCCCTTGATCGCCCTTTCGGGTTTTCGATCCACCGGGAAGCGCATTTTTGCCTAGGCCGCCCTTTTGGGTTTTCGACCTACCACGCTGTTCTTTTCACATATTTAGACAAAGTATTTCTTGACTATATCGGCATTCACAGGGTTTGGAAGCTCTACACCATCCATGTGCGTAAGAATCAAAGCACCGCCGGAGAAGGCCTTCTTGACAACATACGGTCCTTCGTAGTTAGGCGTCCACTTGCCCCTTGGGTCGGGTTGCTGGCTTATTCTTCTCTTCAATACAAGTTCACCTTCCTTGAATTCCCGAGGACGGACTTTCTTGTCAAAAGCAGCTTTCATTCTTGTTTGATACAGCCGTCCACGAGCCAAAGCATCCAGACGCTTTTCTTCAACCAAGTTTAACTGATCATACCGGCTTTGGCATCATTCCGCCTCAGACAATTTTGCTTCCATGATCACGCGGAGGGATGGGATCTCTACTTCCAAAGGGAGGACTGCTTCCATGCCATATACGAGGGAAAAAGGTGTTGCCCCGGTCGAACTGCGTACTGTAGTGCGGTAGCCGTGTAAAGCGAAAGGCAACATCTCATGCCAGTCTTTGTATGTAGTCACCATCTTCTGTACGATCCTCTTGATATTCTTATTGGCCGCCTCAACTGCACCGTTCATCTGGGGCCTATAAGGAGAAGAGTTATGATGTTCAATCTTGAATTTCTCACACAGGGCTTGCACCATGTCATTGTTCAAGTTGGTACCATTGTCAGTGATAATCTTTCTAGGAACACCATATCGACAGATGATGTTGTTCTTGATGAACTTAATCACCACTTGCTTGGTTACATTGGCATAAGATGCAGCTTCGACCCATTTGGTAAAGTAATCGATTGCCACCAAAATGAAATGATGACCGTTCGAAGCCTTTGGCTCAATTCTTCCAATCATGTCGATGCCCCACATAGAGAAAGGCCACGGGGAGGAAATAATATTGAGGGCATGCGGAGGCACATGGATTTTATCAGCATAGATTTGACATTTGTGACATTTCCTGGCATATTGGTAGCAATCGTGCTCCATGGTCATCCAATAGTAGCCAGCCCTTAGCAATTTTCTAGACATGGTATGCCCTGAAGCATGGGTTCCAAAAGTACCATCGTGCACATCGTGCATCAGTTGCTCTGCTTCACGTTCATCAACACATCTCAACAGCATTTATCAGGCTGAACGGCATTGCTTTGCAACAGAAAGTTCCCCATAGGGTAATGAACGATGTCTTTTCCCTGTCTCTGGGTGACATCTTAATTTGATTGTATCCGGAGAAACCATCCATGAAGGAGAACACCTTGCACTGAGCAGTATTATCAACAAGCACGTCGATATGAGGCAGCGGGAAATTGTCTTTCAGACTGGCTTTATTTAAATCCCTATAATCGACACACATTCGGACTTTTCCATCTTTCTTTGGTACAGGTACAATATTAGCAACCCATTCGGGATACTCGACAATCACGAGGAAACCTGCATCAATCTGCTTATGTACCTCACCCTTGATCTTGAGAGCCATGTCAGGACGAGTTCTTCTTAGCTTTTGTCTAACAGGAGGACATTCTGGCTTTGTTGGTATCCGGTGTTCTACGATCTGGGATCCAAACCCGACATATCTTCATACGACTGTGCAAAAATATCTGAATACTCTCGGAGAAGTTCGAAGATCCTCTTCTTAACCCCCTCTTCCAGTGCAGCACCAACTTTGATCTCCCGCTTATTGTCTTCGGTACCCAGGTTGACCAGCTCAATCTCCTCCTGGTGGGGTTGAATGGTTTTCTCCTCTTGCTCAAGCAGTCGGGTAATCTCATATGGTATATCATCATCTTCCTCAAAAGTTGGAGGAACCATAGGATTACTGTGTTCAGCGGGTTTATTATGGTTCAATCTGCATGATATGATTGGATGATTTTTAGAAAAGGTTTTCCATGCAGATCTTTAAAATTAATAAGAAAACAAAGATGTTTTGGTTTTTTCTGGCATTACCATCATTTCCAAGGGAAAAAGCATTAAAAGAGACAAAAGTCGTGAAAGAAACGACGATTTTTTTTATTAATAATGGCAATGCCGAAACAAACATGCCCTTACACAAATACCACTTTCGCCTTGGGTAGAGCGAAAGGGTTGTTATTTTGAAAAACAAAGACTTAAGCAAAAAGACACATTACTCGGAATCATGCATGATCAAAGGAAGGTCAACGACATCCCAATTCTTTGCTATGCCTCCTGATATAACAAACACGGGCTTAGAACCACCTCCAATAGCACCCTCAGTAATCGCATTGGTGAAACCAGCACTGTAGAATGTTCCGGTAGATACTCTTGATGTTGGTGAAAACCCAAGTCCTTCTTTGCGCTTATTCTCATGAAGTTGTATTAACTGGCCCCAACCGGCAGCCTGCCCTTCCTAGACAGCCTTCTGTGCGTCCTTTAAAGAAGCCATAGCAACACCGACCTTTTTGGGCTCCGTACCTTCAATAGTCAAACCTTGAAATGCGGTTCCTTCGGCAGATCCTGCTTCAATGCAAGAGAACGATGACAATTGGCTAATCAAGTATGACTCTTCTCCATGTACAGTAACAAGCTTACCATTCTTCACAAATTTCAACTTTTGGTGGAGGTCACCGCGCCAGCTTCATGTATCCATGGCCTTCCGAGAAGACAGCTATAGGAAGCATCGATGTCCATGACTTGGAACGTGGTCAAGAATGTCTTAGGACCGATGGTCATTGGAAGATCCACTTCTCCGAGAACGTGCTTACGGGATCCATCAAAGGCTTTGACCAAAAAGGTGCTCCTCAAAGGGACCTCTCAGTAGCTTAACTGGTCTAGAGTTGACTTGGGCATTACGTTCAACGACGATCCGGTATCCACTAATACATTTGACAACATGTCAGTCTTGCAATTCATAGAGATGTGTAGGGCCATATTGTGGTGCTTCCCTGCTTCCGGGAGTTCATCCTCGCTAAACCAGAGGTTACTGCAAGCGGTGATATTTCCCACTATACCACCAAACTGATCCACCGTGACCTCATGATCAACATACGCCTGTTCCAATACTTTCAGCAAGATATTCCTGTGGGCTTCAGAGCTCAGGAGCAAGGATAAGATAGATATCTTTGATGGAGTTTGCAACAAATGATCCACGATCTTGTAGTCACTTTTCTTGATTAGCCTCAGGATTTCGTCCAAATTAGAATCCTCAATAGATTGGCCTGGACGACTAGCGTTCTCAGCAACCAGAGGAACTGCAAGTGGAGTTGTCTTGTCCACAGGAGTCGTGGTAGGCACAACGATCTTCTTTTGGAACAAGGGGGACGGACTCTGCCGCTTCTCAGAGTTGTCGTCTCCTCGGCGATGTTGCTTACTACACCTGGGGATACCAGAGGTACTTCTATCCTATTCTCAATCATGGTTGCATTGTACTTGTAGGGAATAGCCTTGGTGGAAACATAAGGCACTGGCCCAGGTAGCCTTATCACTAGAGGTTCAACATTCTCCTTCGGAGGCGTGCCCTTGATGGGGGTATCGTGGAAGACTGGCATAATCACACAAACGTCGCTGGCAATCAGATAGTTATCATTCATCAGCATGGTCATGGCTAAACAAAGAAGCTTGGCACATCTTGACATGTAGTGGTACCAGAGGAGTTGCAACATTGTGAACATCAAGGCTAGGAGTTTCTTCATATGCTTCAATCATGTTCACAGCAGCATGATTTGGGAGTGGATTATCGAGCACATGCAGGACATTGTTCTCGAAAGACAACTTCCCTTGGTCTATCAGCTTCTTCACAATGTACTTCAAAGCGTAACATCCTTCTACATCATGGCCTAGAGCCCCTTGGTGAAATTCGCACCTGAGGTCAGAACGAAACCTGGGAGGTAATGGGTTAGGCGGGGGCTTGCCAGGCCTGGTCGCGCAGTACCCTTTGTGCAGCAGAGTTGGAAGCAGTTCGGCATACGTCATCGGTATAGGAGGGAAAGATGGCCTGGCATGAGGACCTTGCTGTTATTGTGGTTGTTGTTGAGCCGGTGGCTATTGGTGCACTTGCTGAGCAATAGCTTTGACAGGGACCTAGGGTTGGCCCGGTGGCAGAGGATATTGATGGTAGAACGGTGGGAAGAACGGATGTTGGGCGTATTGCATGTATTGGTATGGCAGAGGTAGTTGAGCAGCATTGATCGGCCGATGGTAGCCATAGATTGATTGGTCTCGGTAGATACCATTCCGATTTCTGTCTCCTTCTTCTTGTGATGGCCGTTGCCATATTTCTTTGGTGCATTCGTGGAGGATTCACCTTTTTCGAACACAATGATACCCTCTCTTACAGCTTCTTCTAAGCGGGTTCCCATGGTGACCATCTCGGAGAAGTTACTTGGAGCAGCAATGATCATCCTTTCAACATAGTCTTTTTTCAGAGTTTTCAGAAACGTCTCAGTCATATCTTCCTCATCTAGAGCAGGGGTAATACGGGCAGCTGCCCCCCTCCACCTTTGCGCGTACTCACGGAAACTTTCATCTTTCTTCTGAGAGAGGGATCTGAGAAATTCCCTGTTTGGCTTCAACCTGGTATTAAACCCGTAGTGACTCTTGAAGGCGGCAGCCAAATCATCGAAGGTACGTATGTCATCCTTACTTAGGCCAGTATACCATTCTGCAGCGTCTTCCATTAGACTGTCTTGGAAGCAGTGAATCATGAGCGAATCGTTGTCCGAGTAATTAGCCATCTTCCTGACATATTTGATAATGTGATTCTGAGGACAGGTCAGCCCGTTGTATCGGTCGAACTCTGGGACTTTGAATTTCTTAGGGACATCCACCCTTGACATTAAGCAGAGGTCATGAGTCTTGACGAGGTCACCATTTCCTCGGTTAGCTTTGATTTCACGACGGAGTTCTTTAGCAAGTTCCTCCATCCTTTCTTCCATAGTTCCGATCATGGGAGTCTTCCCACGGTGAGTATCGGTGTTGGTGTCCTGAGGCATAGAATGTATGATCGGTTCAGTGAAGACCATTGACTGAGGCAAGGTAGTGTGGAGAGAGGCAGGATCTGGTGTGGGGATTTGGTCACCATTAGCAGCACCAGAAGTACCGGCACCAGAAATACCGGCTGTAGTATTGGGAGCGTAGAAAGGTGGGAGTCCATAAGGGCGTCCCCTCGGCATAGAAAAGCGGTCATCAAGAGTTGCCGTTGGAATCACTTCAGCGGTCATCGGAGCAGATGAAGCTGGTTGTTCCTGGGCAGCCAACAGAGCAGTTGTAACGCCCTAGTTTTATTTTAATTATCGTTGGTTGATTTTAAAATCTTTTATATGATTTTTTAATGATTTATGTGAATATGTGGGGTGTTACTATTTTATTATATAGTATTTATGTGATTATGTGAATATATGATTATTTTTATTGTTTAATAAAAATAAGTAAGATTATTATTTACTTGAAATTATGGGGTTTAATGAGAATTAATAGAAATTAAGGAGGGAGTTAAGTGAAATAAGTGGGAGGTTAAGGAAAAATAGAAAGAGAAAGGAGAGGTTTTAGTTTACAGAAAAACAAAAGTCTGTTTCATTTTTCACGTACAAAACTTTAGAAAAGAGAGTTTTTGGAGAGAAAGAAGAGAACCCTAGAAGAGGCTAAGAGAAGAGGGAATCAATTGTTGTAGAGTTTTTGCTTGCTGAATTAAGGTAAGGGTGGGATTCCTTCAATAATATGTATATATAATTTTGATTGTTGATGAAATTGTGTTCTAGGTTTAGGGTTTAGAAAGTTTATGATAATTGATATGATGTGATGAATTGTGTTGTTTAATGCATGTTTCTGTGTTGTTTTGATTGTTATGTTGTATATAGAACCTGTAAACATTGTTCTCTATCAAATTTGGGATTTGGGTAGATGAAATTTAGGTTTTTGAGTGAAAAATAGAGTTTTCCCGAGAGCTACCTTTGACAACATACCCTGTTTTATGTTGTTGCGTCTTTTGCATCAGTTTCTGTTTCGAACTAGCTTTCGGTGTAAACACGAAAGTTGTAGGTATGAATGTTATATTTCTATTGCCGTTAGTCTGACGTCAAAATGATTTATAGAACTTGAGTTATGGTCAAATTACTGAACGTAGGTCACAGTGAATTTTTATGAATTTCAGCACAACTTTGTCCGAATTTGAAATGAAAACTGGTATTGATTGGTACATAATTGGCTTTAGGTGTAAACATGAAAGTTGTAGATAATTAAGTTAGATTTCTAATGGCACTGGTTTGACTCGAAGAGGATTTGTAGATTTTGAATTATGATGAAAATAGTCCAAGTAGGTCTTCAGAAAACTTAGCTTAACTAATCCCAAGTTAGTCCAAAACTTATGGTTGGTTTCCCAACTTCAAACTTAAGTATTAGGGATTTAGTCGGAGTGTTTTATGAGTATTTGGCTTATGTTTTATTGATCAAACTTGATTTGCTTGTTGAAGGATGTGTTGGACTTTGATATGAATGTAGTTGATTAATGTATATGTGCTTTCCGGAGATGTGTGATTTAAATATGTGTTATATCAAGATGTGTTGTTTGTAGATGTGTGACTTAAATATGTGCTATATAAAGATGTCATATTTAAATATGTGATATTTGACGATGATGCTATTTAAAGATGTGTATTTGTCGAGTCATCTAAAGATGTGCATTGTTGAGTCTTTACTTGTGTCGTTGCATTTGAGTCGTGTCGTTGCATAGCATAGTCAGCGATGGGGGCTTAATGCCTGACAGGTTCTTTTATGACCTTTAGCGATGGGGGCTCAATGCCTGACAGGTCCAATTTGACCTTTAGCGATGGGGGCTTATGCCCTGATGGTACCACATGCATGATGTCTAAGACGTAGAGTTGCATTTGTTGAGTCGTGTCTTATGAGATGTCGTGACGATGATTTGTGATGATGATGTGATGTTTGAGATGGTTGTTAAGACGATGATTTATGATGGTTTGTGATGCATTTGTGATGATGATTGTTCTTTGATGTTCTTGATGGTATCTTCGTGATGAAGTTCTTTGAAGCTCTTGATGATATTTCGTGATGATATTCTTGATTGACGTTTAACGTGTTTCGTGAATGGTGTGCTTGATGATGTATAAGGTGATTTAGGACGATAATTATGATGTTAGATGATGCCAATTTTGCTATGACTATATGATGTTTTGTTGATTGATGATTCTGTTGTTGGTGTATTTATATATATATGTATATATATGTGAACCTGATGATGCTTGTCATTGAATTGTTGTTGTTTTCATTAACTTGATTGATTATATATTATTATTATTGAATGTGTATCTCACCCCTTCTGTTGGAATTGTCGCCTTGTGGACAAGTGCAGATTTCCAAGGCTAGTAGGATGTTGGCTCAAGTGTCATAGGGCTCTGATACGTAACGGGATGGGGAAAATGTTGTTTTGTTTCTTTCATTCCTTTATGTATCAAATTTTGAACATGTTGTTGGATTTTAAGTTGAAGAATAATATTTTGTTGTTGAGGCCTTTGTGCTAAGAATTTTGTTGAAGTTGAATGATGATGATTTTAAAAGAAATATTTCCGCTGTAGATTTTTATAAGAATGAGATTTTGTTGGTATTTTAAATACTTCTATTTTCTATTTAAATAATTTTGAAAAGTAGTGTGTGATGTAAGATTTTTACATGTCATTTACCTAACTATACGTGAGTATAATAGAGTCGTATCCACAGAGAGTTGCGTATATCATAAGCATTTAAACGCCATTTATCATGTTAAGGGTTTTGGGTATAATTTGTTTGTTTGTGTAAAACTATTTTCTATTCGACATAAAAGTAAAAACGAGAAGAGATAGGGTTATTTCGCTTGTGATCAGAGATATCAACCAAGCGTAACAACTGCAATCTTCCGATCGATTAACGGATTCTAGCTCTTTAAACGGTATTATCACAATCACTCATTAATATCATTCGTGTCCAAATGATATTGTTATTTCTACGGACTCGTTTAAACATCGATTTCCCAAATGTTTGAACGATCACGAAGTCGATTGGGTAGTTTAATCGACGATTTCCCAACCGATTAAATTACCCAAAAGCATTAAGTTCTAGATTACAAGTGATTATCAAATATTAACATCTATGTCTAGATTGATAACTTAAGATAGATTGTTATTCTATTTCTAGGTTTAAAAGCATGTATCCATATCATTTTAAATCTCAATAAACATTGAAAGCAAGAATAACAACAATATTGAATAAATAGCTAGAACCATATATTAAAAGATCAAAAGATTACATAATAGCTTGTTTGAATACCTCAAAATCACAAGAGTAGAGATGGCTAGATATGTCTATGCTAGCTTTGTAAAAGTTGGAGAAGAGATGAAGATTCAATGACAAGATCCATGATGTCTCAACAAATCTTGGTTTGAATCTACTCCTAACTACCTTGCTCTTTGTTTCTCTCTCTAGAAATACCCTAAACTCTCTCTAAAACCAGAAAATTATCAATAAAACAGTAGTTGGTTCTTGGAAAGAAAAGAGAAAACTATTTATATTGTCTGAATTCGTCCAATCTCGCTTAAGCGAAATGTACTTCGCTTAAGCGAAATGCTTAAAAATCTGAATCTGGCCAATGAAAAGTCGACACAAGACCCCTATCTTGTTGCAAGATGAAATTCGCTTGAAGCGAGAGGGAAGCGTGATGAAAGCGAGATACTCCTGATGCATTTTGTCCAAATCTCGCTTAAGCGAGCTGAAGTCGCTTCAAGCGAGATGCTGTGTTTTGATGAGCGCAGTGGACGCGAGATAAAAGCGAGATGCCCAGGTTGCATTCTGTCCAAATCTCGCTTAAGCGAAATTATCTCGCGTAAGCGAGATTGCCTTTCTTCAAGAGCGAGATGTACGCGAGCAAAAAGCGAAATGTTCAGGTGCTCTCTGTCCAAATCTCGCTTAAGCGAATTTATCTCGCTTAAGCGAGATCACCTTTCTTCAGGAGCGAGATATCAGCGAGCAAAAAGCGAAATCCAATGGGGCTCTCTGTCCGAATCTCGCTTAAGCGAGCTGAAGTCGCTTCAAGCGAGATTTGCCTGACTCGGCCACATTCTAAGTCCTTGCTTGTCTCCTTCCTGCACAAATTGAAGAGAATAAGGCATGTAAAGCATAAAAGGCAAAATTCCAACAAATCATAGCTTTTCCTTAGTCAACTTGCAAAACAAGTCACTAAAATGCCTAAATTATCACATAAAATATACTACTTTTGAGCACTTATCAAACTCTCCCCAACTTAGCTTTTTGTTTGTCCTCAAACAAAGGAATCACAAAATAAACCTACAAGGCTTTGGACAAGATTTTTAGCACAGCTCCAACAATTCAAACAGTTAAAGAAAAAAAATTCTCAAGTGATGATTCAAATGTAAAAGCGCGAGCAAGCATCAAGTCTTCCATTATCCTAAGCACAAACTATGAATGTAAAACATGTCCTAAGCACAAAATTTACCTCAAAAAGTTCTGAACACAAACATGATTATCCAAGAACCACACCTAACACACTTCTTTGTAAGTAGATAAAACAAAATGACAATTAGTGAGGGAAATGAACACACATCCAACAATCATGCTAACATCCTGATTAAGTTATGTGTCCATCCAAATATCATCTCAAAAAGCACAGAAGCATGGATCAAAAGGTCTTTCTAGGGTTATAACTTGGCCGGGCTACAAAAGAAATGTCATATGTGGGATAATTGAAATCAAAAACCTATCACAGAGGAACATTCCTTGTATCAACAATTAAAGTCCATAACCTTCCCTACCAATCATTACAAACCCTTGGTGATTAACAATTTATCCAATAACCTTGACAACTTATTCTATTTTTGATTTTTCTTTCTTTTTCTTCTTTTCTTTTTCTTTGTCTTTTTCAAATGTACAGACTTTGAAACTTCTAAAATCTATACAATTCAATGTTGTCAGGTTACTTTAATACTTCAACAAGATGCTTGACAGCATAAACCTCCCTTTCTCCCCAACTTAAACACAACAAAACTCTAATTGAATGTTCCCTTACTCTAAGGTAAGGGACAAAGTACAATAAGGTTAAGGGTTCAACAAGTGAAAATATCAAAGTCCTAAAGTGAATCAAACATGAACTGGATTTTGAACAACTTTGGGCAATTTCAATGAGCATTGTGCTTATGAAAATTGACAGTTCATGTTTGAGGACTTGATTCATTTGGCTCAGATTGGGTAACAGATACTCACTCTTCTCACGGGTAGGCTTTATGTGGTCAAGTATGTCAACTCAATTTCAAAAAGTGCCTTGATCATTTCCATGCTTTCATACAATGCAAAACAATTATCAAATCTATCATAACAAAAACAAGTTAAACAATGATTATCGGTCTCCAGCATATAGTATAACAGTTTGAAGCTACCTCACATTTAGGCTAAGTACTAAGTGGTTCAATAACAATCATGCTTATGAAAAGAACTATGTGAGATACATTTTGTGCAAAGTACTAGTTTCAAATTCTAGTAAATACCTAGAAAACAGGAAACCAATACCTTGGCTTTGCGCTTTCTCACAATTATTATCACCATCACACCTGAGTTTGCTCAAAATTTTGGCTTTTACAAGCACTTCAAACATTAATGTGAATGAACAATTTTCTTCTTTGAGAAACAAAAACAAGAATAGACAAAATTTCCATCCAAAGCACTATTAGTTAAAAACAAACAAAAGCTAAGTTATTTATACCAAAAGAAACCTAAACCAAAATGCTGAAAGAGTATATACTACAAATGAAATAACAAAGTTTCAAACTACAAGCAGAACAAACTAAAAAGCATAAAGCTAAAAACATCAGTAAGAACACAGTAGAGCTGCGGTCACTAGGCATCATCATCCATCACATGATCACCCTCTGCACTAGCTGTCCTCTCCTCATCATCATCAGCTACACCCGAGTGTTCGCCCCCTCCAAGAAAAGTTGGCCTGTCCCCAGGCCATCCACAATACTCCATAAATATGTCAGGGGTCATCATATAAGACGGGTCCAGAGGATGCAGGCGAGCATCGTAGTAGGTCTGATGCATGCCTCGTTGGCTTCTGAAGAGTACAGCGTTCTGGTCCATAATAAAATTATCCCTTTGCTCCTGTCTAATCGCTCTCTGGTCCTGCTGATGCATCCAGGCAGAGAAGGTAGAGAAGTCAAAGGCCTCAGATGGCTGGTGAACCTGCTGCTGTGGGACCGGGTGCTGTGGCTCATCCACAGGTGGAGGTGCTGGCTGCTCAACCGCAGGGGGGGAACTGCCATCCTACTATTAGCTCTGCGCACTAGCCCCCGGATATACTTATCATCTATCGAGGAGGTCAGCTGCTCATGAGAAGGCAAAGGGATCTCCACACCCTGGGCTTGAAGTAACCCCATGACGAACCCCGGAAATGTAATCCTGGTCTCGGGTCTGGTGACACCACTCAGCGCCATGTGCTTCAGCTCCTCAGAAACAATTCGGGCAACATCCACTTCCCCGCCTCGACAAATGTGCCAGATGAGAGGGGTGACAACTTTAGTAGCCGTCGTGACATGACTCTTGGGCCAGACATTATGCACAAGGAATTTAAACACCACTGCTGCCCTAACAGTCATGTCCGCAAAGGCGGCAATGTTCCAGTTTCCGGCTTTGGATGGGACATACTGCCTCCCAGGCAGCAAAATCTCGCTACAAGCGAGATTCTTCCAGACCTGCGTTTTTTAAAAAATTTTCCAGCAAAACACACCAAATCCAGCATATTTCAACAGCATCAACACCCTAAATCGCATGGCACGTACTAAAAACCCTAAACAGCAGTCTCTAATCACAAAAATCATCTAACCCTAACCTAGCCATTTCTAAAACAAGAATTTTTCAAAATAATAATAAAAAAGAAAATGGCAATAATTCAAACCTGTTCTAAGGATGCAGAATGTTAATCTTGACTTGATTTGACCAAAACAGTTTGATTTTGTGGAATGGGGTTAGTGTAAGTGAAGAGAGAAAAAGAAATTTTGGAGTGTTGGAAGAGTGAGCCGTGAAAAAGAAAAAAGAAAGTGGGTGGGGGAAATTTTATGAGGAGTAAAAGCCTTGGGAACCGTTTCCCCCACTCTGAACAAACCAAATCTCGCTTACGCGAGATAATTTCGCTTAAAGCGAGATTACTGCAGTGGCAACTTTTCAAATTCGCAAAAACTCGCTTAAGCGAGATGGAACTCGCGTTAAGCGAGATAGACCCAGTTTTCTCAAAAAAATTTCTTTAGCCTAGCTTGAACACTAATGACTTACTTCCTACATGCAATAAAACTAAGAAAATGACTTACAAAACTGGGTTGCCTCCCAGCAAGCGCTTGTTTTACGTCATGAGCTCGACGCCTTTTTCGATGAATAATTCTTGGGTCACTTAGTGAAATTGTCGTCGTTTGTCGATCAACTTCACCACCAAAGTAATGCTTCAACCGCTGCCCATTTACGGTCCAGTTGGCTTTTGTCATTGGATCTTCCAAAACTACCGCTCCATAAGGCTTAACCTCCTTGATTAAAAACGGACCGGACCACTTTGATTTGAGCTTGCCCGGAAACAACCTCAATCTTGAGTTAAATAACAACACCATTTGACCGGGCTCAAAGTTCCGTTTCACGATCCGCTTGTCGTGATAGCTCTTCACTTTTTCCTTGTACACTTTTGAGGATTCGTAAGCCTGATTCCTCATTTCTTCGAGTTCATGCATTTGAATTTTTCTTTTCTCTACCGCTTGCTCTTGGTCGAAATTCAAAAACTTTAGCGCCCAAAACGCTTTATGCTCCAATTCAACCGACAAGTGGCATGCCTTCCCATACACCAATTGGAACGGTGTGAAACCCGTAGGTGCTTTAAAAGCGGTCCTATAAGCCCACAACGCTTCATCAAGCTTTAATGCCCAATCCTTCCGCGATGATGACACGGTCTTCTCTAAGATTCTTTTGATTTCCCGATTGGACACTTCCGCTTGGCCATTTGTTTGTGGATGGTAAGGTGAGGCAACCTTATGCTTTACTCCGTAGTGCTCGAGAGCTTTGGCTAGTTGCGAATTGCAAAAGTGAGATCCGCCATCACTAATGAGCACCCTAGGAGTTCCAAAACGGGTGAAGATGTTCTTCTTAAGAAATTTAATCACCGTTTTGCTATCGGCTTTTTGAGAGGCGATAGCTTCAACCCATTTGGATACATAATCAACGGCCACCAAAATGTATTCATTGGCAAAAGAGGATGGAAAAGGGCCAACAAAGTCAATTCCCCAACAATCAAACACTTCCACCTCAAGAAGGCATTGTAACGGCGTCTCATTCTTTCTTGAAATTGCACCGGTTCTTTGGCAATTATCACATTGTTGACAATGTGCATAAGCATCTTTGAAGAGTGTGGGCCAATAAAACCCGGATTGAAGAACTTTTGCCGCCGTTCTTTGTCCATTGAAGTGTCCACCATAAGGTGAATTATGACAGTGCCACAAAATCTTCCTTGCTTCATCTTGAGCAACACATCTTCTCAAAACATTATCCGCTCCGGTTTTGAACAAATAGGGATCATCCCAAACATAGTGAGTGGAATCATGGAGGAACTTCTTCTTTTGTTGCCAAGTAAAATCTTCCGGAATGACACCCGTCGCTTTATAGTTCGCCATGTCGGCAAACCATGGCCTCACTTGCACCATTAGCAACTTTTCATCAGGGAACTCTTTTAGCACCTCATTCTCCTTCTTTGTCACCTCATTATTCACCAACCTTGAAAGATGATCCGCTACCAAGTTCTCGGTCCCCTTTTTGTCTTTAATCTCCAAATCAAACTCTTGGAGTAAAAGCATCCATCTTATAAGCCTTGGTTTGGAGTCGGACTTGGTGAGCAAGTACTTTATAGCTGCATGGTCAGTGTAAATAACAACTTTGGAGCCAATGAGGTAAGAGCGAAATTTTTCCAATGTGTATACAATAGCAAGCAACTCTTTTTCCGTTGTTGCATAATTGATTTGAGCATCATTTAAGACTTTGCTCGCATAATGTATAGCATGAAATATTTTGTCCTTCCTTTGACCTAAAACAGCCCCCACCGCATAATCACTCGCATCGCACATAAGTTCAAAATTCAAATTCCAATTTGGTGCGGTGATTATGGGTGCGGAGGTCAATTTCTCCTTCAAACATTCAAATGCATTTAAACAATCATTATCAAAATCAAAGGACTTATCTTTGTTGAGCAAATTGCTCAATGGCTTTGCAACTTTGGAGAAGTCCTTGATGAAACGCCGATAGAATCCGGCATGACCAAGAAAACTTCTAACACCTTTGACATTGACCGGAGGCGGGAGTTTACCAATAACATCAACCTTAGCTTGGTCTACCTCGATACCCCTTGAAGAAATCTTATGACCAAGGACAATCCCCTCGGTGACCATGAAGTGACATTTCTCCCAATTGAGCACAAGGTTAGTTTCTATACATCGCTTCAGTACGATGTCCAAGCTTTTCAAACACAAGTCAAATGATGATCCGAAAACTGAGAAATCATCCATGAACACCTCCATGCACTTTCCAATTAAATCGGAGAAAATGGCTTGAACACACCGTTGGAAAGTTGCGGGTGCATTGCACAAGCCAAAAGGCATTCTTCTATAAGCAAAAATACCAAAGGGGCAAGTGAAAGCCGTCTTCTCGTGATCTTCCGGGTTCACGGTGATTTGATTGTAACCGGAGTAGCCATCAAGAAAGCAATAGAAGGATTGACCGGAGAGTTTTTCAAGCATTTGGTCCATGAAGGGCAATGGGAAGTGATCCTTCCTTGTGGCTTGATTGAGTCTTCTGTAGTCAATGCACATTCTCCATCCGGTGACGGTTCTAGTTGGGATCAACTCATTCTTCTCATTTGTGATTACCGTCATCCCTCCTTTCTTGGGAACTACTTGAACCGGGCTAACCCAAGCACTATCCGAAATTGGATAAATCATGCCGGCTTCGAGTAGCTTCACCACTTCCTTGCGCACCACCTCTTTCATTGTAGGGTTTAAGCGGCGTTGCGGTTGTGCTATCGGTTTAAAGTTCTCTTCCATCATTATCTTGTGCATGCAATAAGATGGACTTATCCCTTTCAAATCGGATAATTTCCACCCTATCGCCTCTTTATGGGTCTTCAAAATTTCCACCAACTTTGTTTCTTCATTGACGGACAAGGAGCTACTAATGATCACCGGTTTGGTACCATCATTCTCAAGGAACATATATTTCAAATGTGATGGTAGAACTTTTAATTCAATCTTGGTGTCATCAACTTTGGCTTCTTCCTTGGACTCCTCTTTCAACTCTTCTAGTTTAGCTTGATGAGGGGGAATTTCCTTCAAGGATTCTAGCTCCTTTAAGCACTCTTCAATCTCTCTTGTTTCTTCATCGCCTATGGCATTAAGTGCATCCGTCAAAACACTTTCAAGGGGTGTTCGGTTATGAAATTGCTTCCGAGTGGTCATGATGACTTCTTCGGTTGCATCCATTTTAAAGCATGCGCCCTTGTCTTTTGAGTGCTTTATGGCTTCACGAATGTTGAAAGTTACCACTTCATCATCAACTTTAACCCTCATGATATTATCATCGAGGTCGATCATCATCCGGGCCGTTTGCATGAAATTCCTTCCCAAGAGTATAGGTACATCCTCATCCTCCTCGATATCCATCACCACAAAGTCCGCTGGGAACACAAATTTATCAACTTTGACTAGCACATCTTCGGCTATTCCCAATGGTTTTGCGAGAGTTTTATCGGCCAATTGCAAGGTCATCCTAGTCCGCTTGATACATAAGTCACCAACTCTTTTGGCAACGGACAAAGGCATGAGATTTATGCTTGAACCAAGATCGAGTAATGCTTGACCAACCTTGGTAGTGCCTATAGCTACCGGTAGAGTGACTCTTCCCGGATCTTGTTCTTACTTTGGCAACCTCCATTGAATGATAGCACTACAATTAGCATCGAGTTGGATGGTTTCTTCATCGTTAATTCTCCTTTTCTTGGAAAGAATATCTTTCATGAATTTTGCATAAGCTAGCATTTGCTCCAAGGCCTCCGAGAATGGAATGTCAATTTGCAACTTCTTGAAGAGTTCAAGAAACCTTGAGTATTGCCGCTCTTTGTCTTTCTTTGATGGAGCATGTGGATAAGGTAAGTGTTGAGCCGCCACCTTCTTCTCAACTTCTTTCTTCTTTCCTTTCATCTCATATTTTTCAACTACTCCATTTTTCTCATTTTTTTTATTTTCAACTAAATCTCCTTTATTCTCTATCTCTACTTCCTTCTCTAGCTCTACCACTTCATCCTCCTCTTCAACTTCTTCAACAACCTTCCTCTTAACCTCAATATCATCACCTACCCCCTCACCAATCACTTTACTGCTCCTTGTTGTTATAGCTTTGCAATGCTCTTTTGGATTCGGTTGTGTATTGGCGGTGAATGCTCCTCCCGGTTGATTAGCTTGAGCCATTTGTTGAGCCAATTGACCCACTTGTGTCTCGAGACCTTTGATAGAAGCATCGGTGTTCTTTTGGTTGGCCATAGACATTTGCATGAATTGGTTCAAGGTTTCATCCGTGCTTTGAGGGCGAATTTGTGGGTTATTTTGTGGTGGATATTGGTATTGATTGTTGTATGGTTGTTGGTAGTAGTGTGGTGGTGGTGGATAATAGTAGTTGGGTGGTGCTCTCCATGGTTGGCTATATTGGTTTCCTCTTGGAAAGTTGTTGTTACCCGGATATCTCCCTTGGTTGGAATTACCCGGATATTGGCCTT
The DNA here is from genome assembly GCA_958299785.1 of Medicago lupulina. NCBI lineage: Eukaryota > Viridiplantae > Streptophyta > Magnoliopsida > Fabales > Fabaceae > Medicago > Medicago lupulina. Next base: position 22,773,709 of record OY283145.1, on the reverse strand, counting down.
GACTTGAACTACCGGCTTGTTGCCCTTGTGGTTGGTTTGGCCTTTGTTGGTTTCCCACAAAGTTTACCTCTTCTTGAAATGGTGGTGGACAATAACCGGTGGGATGGTCACCCAAACACAACTCACAAGCGTTTACTTGTAACAAACCTCCTTCTTTTTGGAGTGACTCTAGGATTTGCTTGGGCATGGCTCTCATTTCTTTTTGCATCGCTTCCATCTGTTGAGTGAGGATTTTGTTTTGTGCCAACACCGCATCACTAGACTCCAATTCAAGAATACCGGCTTTCCTTTGTGAAGGATTTCTATTGTGAGAAGATTTGCGAGAGTTGAGTGCCATTTGATTTATGATCTTCACGGCTTCCGCTGGAGTTTTTATCATTAAAGATCCACCTGAGGATGCATCTAACATGGTCTTGGATTCACCTTGAAGTCCTTGGCGAAAGAGGTATATTTGCATTTGATTATCAAAACCGTGCTTTGGACAATTCCTCAACAAAGACTTGTAACGCTTCCATGCATCACAAAGTGACTCGCTAGAACCTTGAAAAAATGTTGTAATCGCAGTTTTAGCGTCTAGATGTCTGTCCTCCGGAAAGAACCTTTCTTGAAAAGCTTTCTCCAATTCATTCCAATCCTTCATCAAATCAGTTGATTGATCCAAGTACCACTCTTTAGCTTTCCCAATCAATGAATGAGGAAACAATCTTGTAAACATAGCCTCTTCCTCATCTTCTTTCATTCCAAGTGTACCAGCTATACCATAGAAGTTTGTGAGATGTTTGTAGGGGTCTTCATGATCGAGACCGGAAAAAGGATGTTGATTCACCAATTGGATTGTACCCGATTTCATCTCAACTTGCTTGATAGTTTGGTTTCCAAGATGAGCAAGCCTCCTTGGGCTAACCCAACACGGTAGTGCATTTTGAGGTTCACCATCTTCAAGTTCCATGATTACAGCTCTTTCACTTCTCGGAGATGATGGTGCGGAAGAGTGTGGAGACTCCCCAGATGATACCGTATGAACCGAACCAGAAGGGGTAGAAATAGAACCAGAAGTTCCCTCTTGAGCCAGCCTAGCCAATCTCCTCTCTTCCCTTTTTTTAGCGTTGTTTCTACGAGCTGTTTTCTCGATTTCTGGATCAAACTGCAGTTGTTCTTTGGAAACAGTACCTCGCATAAACAAAGTTCAAAGAGACTATACCAGGTGGTTAGCAATAAGAGGGCTAATGAATGATATGTGTGTATATATGTACAATAAAGAATCTTGTGCAAAATTTGCTTAACATGACAAAATTGTTTCGATACTTATGATATTATTCCGCTACTCCCCGGCAGCAGCGCCATTTTGATGTAAGATTTTTACATGTCATTTACCTAACTATACGTGAGTATAATAGGGTCGTATCCACAGAGAGTTGCGTATATCATAAGCATTTAAACGCCATTTATCATGTTAAGGGTTTTGGGTATAATTTGTTTGTTTGTGTAAAACTATTTTCTATTCGACATAAAAGTAAAAACGAGAAGAGATAGGGTTATTTCGCTTGTGATCAGAAATATCAACCAAGCGTAACAACTGCAATCTTCCGATCGATTAACGGATTCTAGCTCTTTAAACGGTATTATCACAATCACTCATTAATATCATTCGTGTCCAAATGATATTGTTATTTCTACGGACTCGTTTAAACATCGATTTCCCAAATGTTTGAACGATCACGAAGTCGATTGGGTAGTTTAATCGACGATTTCCCAACCGATTAAATTACCCAAAAGCATTAAGTTCTAGATTACAAGTGATTATCAAATATTAACATCTATGTCTAGATTGATAACTTAAGATAGATTGTTATTCTATTTCTAGGTTTAAAAGCATGTATCCATATCATTTTAAATCTCAATAAACATTGAAAGCAAGAATAACAACAATATTGAATAAATAGCTAGAACCATATATTAAAAGATCAAAAGATTACATAATAGCTTGTTTGAATACCTCAAAATCACAAGAGTAGAGATGGCTAGATATGTCTATGCTAGCTTTGCAAAAGTTGGAGAAGAGATGAAGATTCAATGACAAGATCCATGATGTCTCAACAAATCTTGGTTTGAATCTACTCCTAACTACCTTTCTCTTTGTTTCTCTCTAGAAATACCCTAAACTCTCTCTAAAACCAGAAAATTATCAATAAAACAGTAGTTGGTTCTTGGAAAGAAAAGAGAAAACTATTTATATTGTCTGAATTCGTCCAATCTCGCTTAAGCGAAATGTACTTCGCTTAAGCGAAATGCTTAAAAATCTGAATCTGGCCAATGAAAAGTCGACACAAGACCCCTATCCTGTTGCAAGATGAAATTCGCTTGAAGCGAGAGGGAAGCTTGATGAAAGCGAGATACTCCTGATGCATTCTGTCCAAATCTCGCTTAAGCGAGCTGAAGTCGCTTCAAGCGAGATGCTGTGTTTTGATGAGCGCAGTGGACGCGAAATAAAAGCGAGATGCCCAGGTTGCATTCTGTCCAAATCTCGCTTAAGCGAAATTATCTCGCGTAAGCGAGATTGCCTTTCTTCAAGAGCGAGATGTACACGAGCAAAAAGCGAAATGTTCAGGTGCTCTCTGTCCAAATCTCGCTTAAGCGAATTTATCTCGCTTAAGCGAGATCACCTTTCTTCAGGAGCGAGATATCAGCGAGCAAAAAGCGAAATCCAATGGGGCTCTCTGTCCGAATCTCGCTTAAGCGAGCTGAAGTCGCTTCAAGCGAGATTTGCCTGACTCGGCCACATTCTAAGTCCTTGCTTGGTCTCCTTCCTGCACAAATTGAAGAGAATAAGGCATGTAAAGCATAAAAGGCAAAATTCCAACAAATCATAGCTTTTCCTTAGTCAACTTGCAAAACAAGTCACTAAAATGCCTGAATTATCACATAAAATATACTACTTTTGAGCACTTATCAGTGTGACATGCCCGTTATTGTTGAACTCTGATTGTTTTAATATTATTATGTTGTTTTGGGGAAACGGGGTGTTACAGCAGTCATCACATCATGAGCTTTAGCCAACTCTTCCCTTAGAGAAGCCAATTCGGTACGGACCTATGCGTTTTCTTCTTCCATAGCTACTTGATTCCTTCTTCTGTACTGTCTAGTCTGATGCACTCTGGTGGGTTGATAGACCGTTTGAGCACGAGCCACTTTTCAAACTGCGGGAGAAGAACCAGGAGGCAATGAGCACTTGGAAGCTTTTTGTGACCGATGAATGATGCATATGATGTATGATGTGTGCAAATGCAGATGCGAAAAAAATGACTCTTTTTGGTTATCGAAAGGTTTTTAGACGAATTAGAAACTTTGCAAACATTATTGGAAAAATAAAGAGACTAGGAAGCTGGCAAGATAAATCCCTTTGAGATGCTAAGCCAAGGGAGGTAGACTTTGAAACGTAATCAATACAAACAACGCAAATATCTAGGCACTAGGAGTGGCAGGGTAGTCATCAGAATCAGACTCCGAAGCTGAACCGCAATATCTGGCATAGAAATCACGTCGTCCTCTAGCCCTCTTGGAGTTCCTCATAAGCAGATCATCTTTCTCTTCAAGTTCCTTTCTAACTCTGGCCAGTTCCCTTTTCAACATCAAGTTCTCATGAGTCTTCTGCTCATTCTTGCCATCCAAAGTCATAATCAAGTTGTCAGCTTCATTGTATCGGGCCTTCCATATTCGCTTCTCCTGACTCTCCATAGCTAGATGCTCCTGATACATCTCCTGGGTCACGGGAAGCAAGGGTAACGGCCTAGATGGCACAGATGCAGACACATGTCTCATAGCAGGGTAAGGCATGCCAAACTCCTCGGCCCGATCTATCACCCACTGAGTATAGGCCTCATGAGCGATGCCGGATCTCACACCCAAATGCTTTACATCTTTCTTTCGGACCTTAGACCAAGCGGCTATAAAAGCTTTCCTCTGCCCGGCGGGGGCATTTGAATAGTAGAAGAACTCCTGAGATATAGCAAGATTGATGGGCTTCGCTCTCATCGGGAAACCAAACTGTCTCATGGCTAGCTCAGGGTTGTAGTTGATTCCTCCCCGGGTACCGAGAAGAGGTACATTGAGGAAATCCCCACAACCAGTGATAATCTCCTTGACTCGAGCTGCCGGAGTGATCCAAACCACCTCATCGGGAGTGAGAGCCATAATCCGCTGTGAATAAGACCAATTCTCCGGGTTGGCATGAAAAGAACTCGGAAGGTGCGAAATAAACCACCTATATAGGAGAGGCACGCAGCAAAGAATATATCCACGACCTTTGAGAGTCCGATCATGGATGGCGTGGTACGTGTCAGCTAACAGAGTAGGAACCGGGTTCTTGGAGTGGAAGATTTCAACGGCATTCATGTCCACAAAGTTGTCGAGATTCGGGAAGAGAACGAGCCCGTAGATAAGTAGTGCCAGAATAGCCTCAAGAGTGTCCTGACAAGTAGATTCGAGATTAGCCCGCTCAAATAAGTACTTCGAAGTGAAACCCTGGATATGAGACTTGGTAATAAGATGTTTGGACACATCAGAAGTCTTGAGATAAAGATCCTTAGCAATCACCAACGGAGCAAGAGGAGATCCGGGACCCGTGAAAGGTGTCCCCTCGGCTATAGGTAAACCCAACAAGCTAGAATAAGCCTCAAGTGTAGGAACTAACTGAAAATCCGGGAAAGTGAAGCAACGGAAAACCAGATCATAGAATTGCACCAGCGTATGCACCAACTTCTCTTCCACATTAGTCCGGAGAACAGTAAGTAAACCACCGTATCGGAGACGAAACCCGGTCGAATTCTTAACTTTGAGTGCCAACTCCCTTAAGCTAACCAAATCGACTTACTTGAACTTGTAGGACTTAGTCTTCTTCATACCTGTAATGTTTCCAAAGTTTTTAATTCGTCTAGACCTTTTGATAAATGCATGAAAAAGGCTTATGCATGAGTGCATGTATGCGCATGTATGCATGATAGAGAAACATGGTGGGTTAAGGTTCATAGAGCTGCGGATGGACACGGCGTTCGGTGAAACTAAGGCTTTGATAGTAGTAACCCTTGTTCTAGTAAGGTTCCCAAACCGCAACCTCTCCTACGTATACCATGGTAGCACGAGTCGACACCCGTTCCATGATTGTCCGTAAGAAGGTCTAGTTTGAGTGTAGTATCGCGTGACGACTAAAACTCGAGACAACGCTCGGCCTAGCCACCGCACTACGTCCTAAAAAGGCCAAAGATGGGTTTGGTAACTACGGTCCATAGCATCACCGGTCAATTGAAAGCAAAGTGTCTAAGCATGACAACACACGCCGACAACATCACTCCCAAAATGTCTCATCTATGTGAGATTGATCGCGTAACCCAATGCATGAGGCAACCCCCGGATCGGATTGTTGATTATATCTCCACCTATTCCTAAGTTCACTCAGCCCGGGTGCAGGACTTTTGATATTCTCACCCCACACGTTGCATGAAAATATTTACATATAGCAATAAAGTAAAGCATAAAACATAAAGCATGAAAAACTAGGCGTAGCCTGGAAAATAAATCCCCACTGAAGTCGCCATTTCTGTTATCGCGATTTTCGGGTGTCAAGTCATTAATTAGGCTTGAACCTTTCAATCATTGATATCTCTATTTTTTTTGGGAAGGGTAAAATTGAGAAAAAAACCCTTAGAAATTCTAAGTTCGGGGGCAATTTTCGCTACGGGAAGGTGTTAGGCACCCATAACGACTATAGTACTCTATACGAGCCGTTCTTCTAGATTTACGTCTACGCTTTATTTTTAACGCTGTTTATTGAAAAGAAATTGTTTTTAAGAATGGAGGGAGGAGTGTTTGGATTTTATTTTTATTGGACTTGGAGAGGTTTTGACCTCTTGCCTACATACCCTTTTAAGGGATCAAACTCCATGTAGTTCTCTCTCAAAAGATTTTGTGAGTTTAGATTGATTTTAATTTTGGAAAATGGTTTTGAAGAAAAGAGAGAGAGGCCGTAAAGGCTTGAGAAAGAAAAAAAGGTGAGGTTGGTCCAATTATTAAAGAAAATAGCCTAAGTATGAATTATTTTGTATTTGGATTTTTGATTAAGAAAATAAAGGAAAAATACAATGGAGTTTTGACTCCAAGGTTTATTGAAAAAATGTTTTCAAGTGATAAGATGACTAATTTGAAGAATGGATTTTTCTAAGTTTCGCGTTCCCTAAACATGCATCTAACGGTAAATCATACAACGTGTGTGCGTGTCGGTGCTTGTGTCGGTGTACATCATTATAGTGTCCATTGTCCTTTACATTTGGCCCTAGTTTACATTCTATGGTCTTTGCAAAAATTAAAAAGAGAGAAATAACCACCTAAAGATTAGAAAATGGAATGCAACCTAACCTAAAGGATGGAGATGAGGTAGAATGCTCGAAATGTATGAAATGAAACGGAATGGTTAGTAGCAAGATAAAGTGATAGTAAAAATGACAAACTAATTGACAAAAGGGAGTAATAGTAAGATGTAATAAAAAAAATGCACAAAACTAATCACAAAGTTTTAAGCAAGCACATGACCTATAATTCTCATCCAAAGCAATTTTCAAAAGGTTTCTTTTAAGCACAAAAACATGATAATTATAAGGCATACCCAAGCTTCCACACTTTATTGTCAAATGAACAAAATCCACATTACTTGCAAAGCAAGAAACTAATAATTAAATTTGTAAAGGAAAACACAAGGAACTAACAATTAATATGGCGAAATTAGAAGCTAACAATTAACATTGCAAAGTTGTAAACTAAAAAAAATTAAACTACAAAAAAATGGAAATTAACAATTAACATTACAAGATTGAAAACTAAGAACTAAACTAACAAACATGGGAAAACTAGCATGGAATCAGAAGTGAACATATCACAAGATCAAGTGCCAAGTATCAATATCACATGGCAAGAATTTATATCAAAAGTTGTGCAAGAAACTTTACAAAAAATGCACAAAGTACACAAATTAGTAGAAAAAAAATTAGCATACATTTTTAATCCATTTTTAACATGTAAAAATATCACAAAACAATCAAAAATGCATCAAGAAACACATGGCAATTTTTTGGAATTTTTTGCAAGAAAATTAGAGCGCTCAGGGGTTCAAATAACAAGAATGACGGTGTGCATAGCAACAAAATCAAGAAAAAATGAAAGAAACCCAAAGCCCACGGTCATGAAGCCCAAACCCACGCCACTTGGTGGATCTGCATCTCCAGAATGCCTCAGAGGCATTGGATTGATCCGGATGCCCTAAAACCTAGATCCAACGGCCTAAAACGCAGGAAAGCTGGATCGGGTCTAAACCGACCCGGTCCACGCGTCTATATAAAAGGATAATGAACCGGTTCGCTCATTTTTCCCTTTCTTTCTCTTTCTTCTCTCCATTCTCTATTCGCCTCCAATGGAAACCCTAACCCTAGTTCATCCTAGGCTACCCAGAAATCATTCACACATGGCTTAATCGCTTCGTTTTGTTGTTCTAAGCATGAATCCACCACTAGAAATCACATGCAACCGGTAAATCGATGTAGATCGTGAATTTTCTTCACGGTTTTCAAACTGATTCTTTTCTGTGTTCTTGTTCAAATCTTTTTCTGAATGAGTTTTTTGTGGATTCGTAGGTTTACAACGGTTAATTCTTGTTGTAAACCATGAAATCTTTACGATTTTCAAAGGATTTTTAGGGTTTCATGATTTTGAACGAACTCTTTGAATCTTCTACGGATCTACATCGATTTCGTATTCGTTGATGTTCTTGAGCAAGAAAAAGGTAGGTTTACATGTTTACCTGTGTTTTAATCGGAGGTTCGAACTAGAATCTTCACAAACTTTGGATTTGGATTCTGTTTTGTTGATTCTTGGCTTGGATCCGGAGATAAACTGGTAATCTCTTCTTCTTCTTCTTCGCCGGTTCAAATCCTTTGAATTTCTTTCCTTCTTCTTCTCAATTCTCCTTCTTCTCTGATCGCGTGAGTTCGCCGCTTTCAGTGGTGGATTCACGCTTGAATTGCAGAGGAAATGGTTCGGTGATGATGATTCATTGATGAATCTCTGAGAACCGTGGTGAATTCCACTGCATTGTGCTTGAATTTGCTTGAATTTGGTTCTGGAAAAAGTTAGGGTTTGTGGAATTGTTCTTCATGTTCTTGAGTTCTTCTGAGTTTTGTGAATTTTGATCCTAACTGAATGGAGAGAGAAAATTCTATGGTGTTTTTGATGTGGCACGCGTTCTGTGGCTTTTTTTCTGACTGGTACAGTAGGTGGCCTTTTATAAGCTGCCATGTGTGCCTTTGGACTAATCAGAATACGACACCTGGACCTAGACTAGCTTGCGTGGCCCCTGGACCTTTCTGCAAAAAACAGACTTAAGGACTAAACTGCAAAAAGTAAACAAAATTGGACTAATCTGCAATTAGAAATACAATTTGGACTGACTTGTAATTAAAAAGAATTTGGACTGACTTGTAATTAAAAAGAATTTGGACTTATTTGCAATTAAAAAGGAATTTGGACTTATTTGCAAAAAGGTAAAATAAAATTGGTAAAAAAAAAGTAATGTTGCAAACAATGTAAAGTGAAACCGTTAAAAAACGACAAAATGGACTTAAAACGAACAAACTACCAAAATGAGGTATTTTAAAATACCTCTCTGTCAAAAAATTTGGATGCAAAAAGACCAAAATGCCCCTAAGGACTAAAACGACTTAGACTGACTCAAATGCAATGCTGAAATGATTTTTTAGACAGAATTTGATTAATGATGTGTGCAGACAAGTTGTAAAGACTCGGAGACAAATTGTAGGGACTAAAATGGGTTCCATTGCAGGAAATGACCAAAATACCCTTTTCACATGATTTTATGCAAAAATTTGAAGTAAAAATGCAGGAAAATATGCAATGGTTTTAGAAACTCTTTAATGGCTTGTAATGCAAGAAAAACACTTCGGATGGTCTTACATGCAGGAAAATTAGAGACAGACACAGTAAAATATGCGTTTGAAGCACAGTAGAAAATTGCGGAGTAAAACACGGTGAATTTGAAAAAGTATTAGAGATAAACAGTGCAAGGAAGAAATTTGAAGGAGTAGTTTTTAGGTCCAAAATGAGGGTATGACAACGTTTATTTTATGTATCAGATTTTATCTGTTGTTGAGTTATACCTTATGTTGGGATTTGTTTATGATTTTGGTTGTATTTCCTTAGTTGATGACATGGCTATATTTTGAGGTGTATGTTATGAAGGGGAGAAAAACACAAGAAGGGGGGGTTGAATTGTGTTAGAATTTTCTTCATTTTCTCAAAAAGCACAAGAACACTTATGATCAGAAGCGCAAGAGACAGCCTCTAAAGAAGATGTTCAAGAGCGTATGCAGCGGAATGATAAACAGAGAGAAAAGAGAAGAAGCAGGACACAAGCAATTTATACAGGTTCCTTCCACAAACCGGAAGTATTCCTGTCCCCCTTGCACTTCCAAGGAGAGTTCACTAAATGTAATATCTGATTACAAATGCTCAAGCACACAAGAAAGAGACTTCAAATGCTCAAGAACACAATCAAGAGACTTCTAATGCTCAAGCACACAAGCAAGAGACTTCTATCAAAAAAAATTACAAGGAAAATGTTTGAGTTTGAACACTTGATATACAATCAGTGGTGTTCACAATGTAATTCAGATACAGACTCTTAAGACTTTTGAATTTCAAGGATATGAACTTGAAAACTGAAATTCTAAGTGAACTTTGGATGCTTAAACAATTTGACAGAGTTTTGACGCTTTTAAAATGTTGTAGAGTCCTCATTGTTCTTCAAGTGTTCACTCCTTTATATAGAGGTGTGAAATGAACGTTGCAAGTGCCAACACATCCAAAAAGAGTCGTTGTTGAAGCTTGATCTTTCACCAATGATTCTTTGCCTGATTAAGTTATTGTCCTATGAAGGATCAATTTCAAATCCATTCCAGTTGTGAAGGAACATTGTTACAGGCGTGGGTGTATTTCAGAGTTGTTATCTTGTCTTGTAGCAGAGACACAAATCAGAGTAGTGGAGAAGGTGGTTGTACAGTTCGTACAGAGTACAATGCCAACGCTTCTTGTATCTTTGCAGCCAAATGACTTCAAATCCTTTTGAAATGACCGTTGCATTATTCCACTAGTCTTCTGCCAATTCTATATGACTTTCGTTCCAAAATATAACACTTAATCCATAAAATCTTGAATCCTTTTACTTCTGGTGAAATTTCTAAATAGCCAGCTTCTGAGGACCTTCAGCTTCTGATTACGTCATACTCTTCAGGAGCGCAAGTCTTCAGGAGCGCCTGCCTTCGGGAGCGCTTTACTTCAGGAGCGCTTTAAGCTTCATTATTTTTGTTTCCTTTGCTCTTTATTTTGTTTTTACAGAACCTTTGTAGGATATAACACTAGGTTTATGGTCCTGTACACTTGAACAATTGTTAGCAATTCAATTGTCAATTTTTAATACCTTGTTATCATCAAAACTCTTTAGGATTTATTGTTAAACACATTTTGTTCTAACAATCTCCCCCTTTTTTATGATGACAAATAATAGTATTTAAAACTTGATCAATTGTTGTTCATCTAATTAACAAGTTGACTTATAGGGTATGAGGTTTGTAAGCTCCCCCTGAGTCTAATAGTACTTTCAAGGTGAGGTTTGTAAGCTCCCCCTGAGTTCTATCTTGTTAATTAAATTCATTTAACGCACAATAATAAATTTGAACATTAATGAAAGATAGAAGTAAAGGTTCAATTAATCTTAATTTGAATTTTGATACTTCTTCATAGATTCAGAACTTATATTAACCCTTTTTTTTTTAATTGGTAAGAATGATGAGAAGTCTTAATGATGAAAAGTCTTTCAAAATTTCAAATGATATTAATGGGGCTCAGAGCCTTTAAATACTATCACATATACTCCCCCTTTTGTCATTAACAAAAAGAATTAACAAAAGTTCAGAAACAAAAAGAATAAAAGGGTCAGAGCATAAGCAAATCTTTCAGAGGCAGTTATTAGTTCAGAAGCAATAATTAGATCAGAAGCACTTAAGTTCAGAAACAGTAAATGATATTCAGAAGAAGAATAAAATTTAGAATCATAAGATTAAAGACAGAAATAATAGAGATAAAACATAGCAACAACAAGCTAAACTAAAGGTGTGCAACTAAAGGTTGGTTTGCTTGCTAGTGTTTGCTAGAATCTTTCTGAGCAACTCATTGGTTTCCTCTTGTTTCTTTTCCATCTATGCCTTGAATTGTTCATGCCTTCTGATCAGATTTTCCTCTTTGATTTTAGCTTCTTCCAACTTAGCTTTTGTTTCAGCTTTATATTCCAGTAGAAGTAGCTTCTGTTCTAATAAGTCTGTTTCAAGCTTCTGATTCTTCTTTTCCAAGACCTTATACTTCTGAACTAGAGCTAGATCAGGAGCAGCTGTCTTGAGATTTATCTTGTTGAGAATAGACAAGTCTAGGTCCTTGGGATGATCTTGCCCGAGTACCCAGAATCTTGCCCTCCTCAAGACTCTCATCAATGCCATTGAGCCAATCTTGCAACTTCTGCTTTGCTTGTTCCTGGGCTTCAATGCATGTAGAAGACAGAGCATTCATCACATTTTCTACTCTTTCCTTCAACCTCCTCCACCGCTTATCATAGCTTTCTCTGTGACTCAAGTCATTTTTGGATGAAATTAACTTGATCATCTTTTCTGCTATGTCTTCACACACACCTCGTAGTACATTAGAATCTAAGAATCTGGTGGGTTGTGAAGGTAGTTTTCTAGGTTTGGGAGCAGCAAAGGGTTCAATTTGAAGGTTATTTGATGGTTGGTTGATTGAAGGAAAGGATTGAGTGTTGCTAGATGATGGTTGATCAGAAGCAGACTGTTCAACCTCTAAAGGTGAAGATTGCTCAATCTCTTCATTAGGATCTTCTGATAAAATCATGCCATCATATTCCATAGCATTCTCAAAATGAGTGGGTGAGGAAATATGGTCAGAACCAGTTTGTTCAAGAACAGAGTGTTGAGGAACATTTGGTTCAAAAGAAGGATTTTCAAGGACAGTTGTGGAAGACTATTCAGGGTTAGGTTCAGATTGATGTTGGTTTTCTGAAGCAACTTCAAAAGTTGTTACTTCAGAGGCCTTTTGTAGGTTTATATCAACATTGGGTAGTTCACCTGATAAATGACTACTAAGGTTGTTCAAGACAGAATCGTCTTCAGGTTTATCAGGAATGATCATGTTGAGTGGTTAAATTATTTGTGGTTGTAGTGGATGGTTAAGAGGTAGTTTACTACTTCTTATTTCAAGCAACTTACCAATCCTAACTTCAACAAGTGGTTCCATTGGTTTGAAGGGAGAAACAGGTTTAGAAGGCTTTTTATGGAGTTTGGATGATGGTGACTGGCCTTTGTTTTTAGATTTGCATAAGATGCCTATTGGAATATCATCCATATCAGTAGATGAGGATGATGAAGATTTGGATTGAGAGGAGTTTGAGTCAGATTCTATATGTACTACAGGTTCTGAGTGTGTAGAAGAATTACCTGATGTAGCTTCTGAACCAGCAGTGGATACAATCTGATCTCCTTTCACACCAGGAGCCAACAACAGATTCTCAGCTTCTGTAGACACCTCCATCTGCAGTTCTGTAACACTTTTTAAGGCTTGTACGGCTATTTCAGCAACACCATCCTTGGACAGCATTGATGCAGGAATTTCTATTTCCTTAGCAATCTTCAGGACCTTCTGAAGTGCATCAGCATCAGCCATCTTCTTTTTCTTTACTTCCCTGGTAACCAGTTCACCAGCAGCAGATTCAGATGATCTTACAGCTTCTTCATCAATCCTGTTAGAAATCTCTTGAACCTCAGCAATCTTTTCAACGTAAAACTTATCACAGTTTTCTTGTCCAATTGCCTTGAGTTGCTCATCTCTTTCTAGCTTGTATTGTGTAGCTTTCCTTTTCTTTTCCACCATTATCTTATCACCATGTTCTTTGCAACTTTTGGCAATCTTAGGAGTCATGACAAACATTGGACTGACAATCTCCACACCAGACTGTCTTTTGCTAGGCCTTTCCTCTACTTTTTCAACACCCTCAACCTCTTCAGTCACATAGACTGATTCCTTCAGCTTCTTGGGTTCAGGTGTTCTCTTTTTCTTCTTCAAAAGAGTCTGTCTAGGAGCCTTTGTAGATGCAGGAGCAGCAGTTATGCCACTTCTAGTCTTCTTTCGGATTACAGCTTCTGGATTCAGATCTTGAGCTTCTTTCTGAATAGTAGATACCTCAGAAGCACTGGATTTCAGTTTCTCAGAAGCTTTGTCCTTCTTTACCTTCTTTGAAGATTTCTCAGCTTCCAAGTACTTTTCTTGAGACATCTCCTTCCTTTTTGCTTTCCTTCCTTTTTCAGCAGGCAGCTTTCCTCCATACATTTCTTCAGGAACCTCTTCAAGACCAATGATTTCACCAGTGACTGCAAAATGGTCAGTAAGAACTTCCATTTGCACAGCTAGTGAATCTTTCTTACAGATTGGTGGGAAGTTTGCCATCAAGTCTGAGACCACCATAGACTCGTTGATGTTTGTTTTAAGAGTTGAATCTCTTGATCAGTTGCATATTCTTCAATGTCTTTCCATTGATTACCTTGCCAACAACTGTTTCCAACTTATCATCAGTGTAGAAACGAGTTTCGTTAAGAGCTTGAATGATACCTCCCTGATGAAAGATCTCAGAAATCAATCTTCCATAGGGAACCCAGGTTCTGTCTTTCATCTGGCTTTCCTTGAGCTCCTTAATCATATGTTTGAAGATGTATTTTGGCATGTTTACTTTTTCACCTTTGATTATGTGATGAATGAATACCTTATGAGCTAGTGAAGGTTGATCACTGCCTCCTCCCTTTGGTAGAAGATTTTCGTATTGAATCTTCAAGAGCATCTTCTTCTCCATATCCAAGTCAGCATACTTACCAGCTTTTGTTGACTTGAATAATGTCTCGTTCACAGTATTATTCCAGGAGCTATTTTTGGAACTAGGAATTTCTATTCCAGAATATTTACCTGAAGCTTCTACTCCAATAAAAAATGTTATTATTTCTTCAGAAATAACAACTGGCACTCCCAACACGCTTGATCTGATCTCAGTACCTTTAAAGGGTGCCAAACCCATATCTTCTCTTGATTTACCTTCCAATTCGGGATAAAGTAGAACCAAGTTTCTTTCTTCTTCTTCAGAAGCTTCTTTGTCATAAACCTAAGCTCTTACACAGAAATGTCTTACCAGGGTCTTGTAAGTAGGACCATTAAGCATATCAAAGTACTTCATCAGTCCTTGAACCACATAGTATTCCTTGATATTACACCCATGAAACATCAGGGATTTGAAATCGACAGGACTTTCCACTTGAATCTTCAACTGATGTTCTTTTAGATTCATTGTTGACCCAGAGATTACATACGCGGCCCTTTCAGGTTGATCTTGTTGTTGAACTGATTGCAGATCTTGATTACCATATTCTAGAATGGTACTTGAAGATGCCATTGATTTTGATTGAGGAATAAGATGATTTTAGGGTTCTAGGTTTGAGAGAGTTTGCTTAGCAGATACGAAAGCAACAAAGAGAAAGTGTAGGTAGTGAAGTGAGTAGTGTGTGTTTTGTTTAAGTATTTTGAGTAAAAACATTTGAATACACAGGGGACAAACAAACACAACATTAAAGACAGTTTGGGGGCGCGAGATAGTACTATGAAAGCATAAAGATCATCATTGCCCTTTTTGTTATACACCAATACATTTATGCCACGTTATCAGATTTCAGATGCGCTGTATAAGTTAGTGGGACAGATGTCACCAGAAGCAACTCCATAAATTCCACTAACTCCTACTATTCAAAAGCACAAAGATTCCACTTCTGAAGTTTGAAATTCTGATGACTCATCAGGAGCACATTTTCCTCAGAACCTCACATAAGAGCTTCTGATGGACTATGGCTTCTGAACTGACTTCAGAACCTAAACTTCCCATTCAGGAGCAAGCAATTTTAATCAGACACATAATGCATGTTCAAATTTTTCTTAATGAATTCAAATCTTTCAAATGTTAAAGGCTTAGTAAATATATCAGCCCATTGATTTTCAATGTCAATGAATTGTATATCTAAAATTCCTTTTTGAACATAATCTTTGATGAAATGGTGTTTGATCTCAATATGCTTGGCTCTTGAATGTAGAATTGGATTCTTTGACAAATAAATAACAGCAGTATTATCACAAAAAATGGGAATACTATTAGCATTAATTTGAAAGTCTTCCAACTGATGTTTCATCCAGAGTAGTTGTGTGCAACAACTTGCAGCTGAAATGTATTCTGCTTCTGTTGTAGACATAACAATTGCCACTGGTTGACTTCCTTTCAATCCTGTCACCAGCATAATCAACATCACAAAATCCAATTAGCTTGTAATCTGAGGATTTCCTATAAAGGAGTCCCAGATTAGTTGTTCCTTTCAGATACCTGAAGATTCTTTTAACTGCAGTTAAATGAGATTCTCTAGGATCTGACTGAAACCTTGCACACAAGCATACACTGAATAAAATATCTGGCCTAGATGCAGTGAGGTATAACAGAGAACCAATCATATCTCTGTATAGCTTCTGGTCTACTTTTGATCCTTCATCTTCTTTGCTTAAGGTGCATGTTGGATGCATTGGAGTGTTCATCATCTTACAGTCTTCAAGCTTGAACTTCTTCAGAAGCTCCTTTGTATATTTTGTTTGATGAACATATACTCCATCTTTGCTTTGATTAATTTGAATGCCCAGGAAGAACTTCAGCTCTCCCATCATGCTCATTTCAAATTCATCCTAGATTAACTTAGAAAACTCCTTGCAAAGAGATGCATTAGTAGAACCAAATATTATATCATCAACATATATTTGCACAATAAGAATGTCTTTCTTAAGGGTTCTTCTGAAGAGTGTTGTATCAACTTGACCTCGTTTAAAATCATTTTTAATCAGGAAATTACTTAGTCTATCTTACCAAGCTCTGGGAGCTTGTTTCAAGCCATATAGTGATTTCTTTAGTTTGTAAACATGGTCAGGATGCTTCCGATCCTCAAAACCAGGAGGTTGTTTCACATACACTTCTTCTGCTGTGACACCATTAAGAAATGCACTCTTGACATCCATTTGATATAATATAATGCCATGATTAACTGCGTAGGATAAAAGTAACCTGATTGCTTCCAATCTTGCAACTGGAGCAAATGTTTCAGTGTAATCAATGCCTTCTTGTTGATTGTATCCATGTGCAACAAGTCTGGCTTTGTTTCTGGTTACTTCACCTTGCTCATTCAGTTTGTTTCTGAATACCCATTTTGTTCCAATAATGTTCTTCTGAGAAGGTTTGGGTACCAGATCCCACACATCATTTCGTTGAAATTGATTCAGCTCTTCTTGCATAGCTAAGATCCATCCATCATCTGAAAGTGCTTCATCAACTGTTGTAGGCTCAATCATTGATATCAGTCCTATCATAGATTTTTCTTGTCTGAAGTGTGATCTTGTTCTTCTGGGAATTTCTTTACTCCCAATGATTTGATCCTCAGGATGAGAAGACTTGTATTTGAAAGTGTTGTTGGATGAATCTGCTTGCTGTGAGCCATCTTGTGCTTCATCAGAAGCAGCTTCATCTTGAGCTTCTGATGTGGGTGCAGCTTTTGGACTGTCTTTAGATTCAACTATCTGATCAGGTTCTGGAGTGTCTTCAGAAACCTGTATCTCTGCAGAACTTTCAACTTGCTTTGAAGTTTTATCTTCAAGCTATTTGTCATCAAATTTAACGTGCATAGATTCTTCAACACAGAGTGTCTCTGAATTGTACACTCTGTATGCCTTTGACCTTTCAGATTAACCTAAAAAGATTCCTCTTTGGGCCTTGGCATCAAATTTCTTTAGGTAGAGCTTATTGTTCAGAATGTAACATGTACATCCAAATTGATGAAAGTAAGAGATATTGGGTTTTCTTCCTTTAAAGAGTTCATATGTTGTTTTCTACAAGATAGGTCTGATGTAGATCCTATTCTGGACATAACACGCTGTATTCACCGCTTCTGCCCAAAAATATTTTGCCAAATTGTTTTCAAGGATCATGGTTCTGGCCATTTCTTGTAAAGTTCTATTCTTTCTTTCTACAACCCCATTTTGTTGTGGAGTTCTAGGAGAAGAGAATTCATGGATGATTCCATGTTTTTCACAAAAAGCTTCAAATGGCTCATTTTCAAATTCACCACCATGATCACTTCTAATTTTCAAAATTTTGGCTTCTTTTTCAGATTGAATAAGGGTGCAGAAGTTACTGAATACATCATATGCATGATCTTTGCTTTTCAGGAATTTCACCCAAGTCCATTGTAACGCCCACTTTCGTTTTATTATTTATTTAAATCGAGTTTAGGTGATTATATTATATTTATATAATATATGTGTGATTTTGGTATGTTTTGATGATTTAGTTGATTCATGAGATAAGATATGATTTTTATGGATTTGGTAAGATTAAGAGACTTATTTTATTGTTAAATAAAATAAGATTTGAAAAGAAAATAAAATATTTAGTTGTGGGTTAGTTTTGGATTTTAGAGAGTTTTGTGGGAGAAAGAGTAAATAAGATAAGATTTGTTGGGAGTATAAATAAGGAAAATTAGGTTAGAAGTCAGTAACGCTTTCAGACCTTTTGGGAGAAAAAGAAACGCACGCGTGAGGAGAAGAGAAGGAGAGGAGTGCTGCGATTTCATCAATTCCAGGTAAGGGTGGGACTAATAATTCTGTAATATCGATTGGCATAATTCTGATGATTAATTAGCATGAATTAGGGTTGAATTGGAAAGTGAGAAAACTAGGTCAAATCCTTAGAAAGTGATGATTTAACGGTTGGAATAGGTTATATTGATGTAGAAAGTGTTCCTAGACCTTAGATTATGTTTAGGACAAACCCAGGAATCAGTATTAGGCTTTTAACCATGAGAATTGTAGGATTTTCGTGAAAATAGCAAGTCTGCCCGCGGCGACATTCATCGCTCGCCACGGCGAGCAGTGATCCTCGCCTCGCGAGTGATGATCTTCATCGCTCGCCACGGCGAGCACTTTTCCTCGCCTCGCGAGTTGTTTTGGCAGCTCGCTACAGCGAGCAAGATTTTACTCGCCATAGCGAGTTAGGGCAGAGGGCTGGTTAGCTTTTGCTTTTTGACCTTTTAGTTGGACTTGAGTGCTTGGGATGCCTGCACATACCTAGTAAGGAATAAAATGGATGTAGGACAGGATTGGACCCAGGACAGTAGGGGGTAGGATTTAACCTTACTCGCCATGGCGAGCTTATGCTCTCGCCTCGCGAGCACTACCAGAATGGAGAGTTTGAGGGTTTAAGACCTGTGCCGTGAACTTGTTCAAAGAGTGGACCCCTAAGGATTAGTGAGACCTACTGGAGATGATTAATGTAGTCTGTAAGCTAGTTAGGACATGATTATGTTAATTGGGTATGAAGTAAATTGTTATGCCTTAAGAAAATATGAATGAATGTTGTGCCATTGATTGCAATTGGTGTTATTTTGTTTCCTTCGATGATTGACTGTGCTGCTACTGTTATTTAACTGTGATGCACGATGTTTATGTATATGATGAATAAGATATTGTATAGCTCCAAATTCTTGGATGCGTATTGATGAAGCGATTAAGATAAGTTGTTGATTTGATTTGAGTCCATGCATTAGCATACATTGAGCTTAGTCCTCACCATGATAGGAGCTTTGTCCTCCGCACGTTTATTAGGAGCTTTGTCCTCCGCACGTTTTAAAAGTATATTAATACTTACGATGAAGTTTGGTACCACATGCATATAAGAAGTCTAAGAGCATTGTTGCATTGTCGTGTCTAAATGATGCACTATTGATGATGATTGATTATCTGACTACGTGCTAATTGTTATTTAATTATGCAAAAATGTTAAGAATGTTTTGATGTTAATTATTATTCTAAATTATGTTGATTGATATTATTTTGTTATGAAATCTCACCCCTTCTGCTGGAATTGCCGCCTTGTGGGCAAGTGCAGGTGATCGTGCGTAGTTGTTGTTGCTTCGTGAGTGGCCTTATCTCACTGTGTCATCTAGGTCGCTCTGATACGTAATGGGATGGGGTTGTATTATATGCATGCTTCATTCTTTTACGTGAATCTTTATGATATTTTGCAAAAAATGGAACTAACTCTTTTGAGATATTTTTATGGGGCCTGCGTGCCAAACGTTTATAACTTATAAGTATTTTTCCGCTGCAATATTTGAAGTTATTTAGTTAATTTATTATTTAACTGTTTTTCGGATTATGTTATATGTGATATCCCGTTATTGTTGTGTACTCTGATAAATGTTTTTAAGAAATTTTTATGTTGGGAAAACGGGGTGTTACATCCATCTACTGTAATTATCAACAATGACTAATCCATACTTACTCCCATATAAGGATGTAGTGCTCACTGGTCCAAATAAGTCAATATGAATTAGTTCTAAAGGTCTTGAGGTGGAAACAATGTCTTTAGCTTTGAAAGATGATTTAACAATTTTTCCTTTTTGGCATGCACCACAGAGTGCATCTGAATGATAATCAAAGTCAGGAAGGCCTTTAACAAGTTGTAACTTACTAAGCTTAGAGATTAATCTCCAGTTAGCATGTCCCAACCTTCTATGCCACATCCATTTCTTATCATTCATTGACAAAAGACAAATTACCTTCTGATCAGCCAGTTCAGAGAAATTGATTTTGCAAACATTTTCCACTCTCTTTCCTTTGAACACTATGGATTTATCATCCTTATTGATTACTGTGCAGTTGGCTTTTTCAAATAATACATCATAACCATTGTCACAGAATTGACTGAT
This sequence comes from Medicago lupulina, assembly GCA_958299785.1. Classification (NCBI taxonomy): domain Eukaryota; kingdom Viridiplantae; phylum Streptophyta; class Magnoliopsida; order Fabales; family Fabaceae; genus Medicago; species Medicago lupulina. The sequence goes on along the minus strand of OY283145.1, from coordinate 22,753,706 downwards.
GCTCAATAGGTTATGTTCAAGCCCATCTACCAACCACACATTATTAATAGAGGTAGAGGAATTACCAATAGTCCCCGTACCAATAATCTTCCCAGACTGGTTGCCTCCAAACTTTACATTTCCTCCTTCTTTCATTGTGAGGGATAGGAACATTGACTTCTCTCCTGTCATGTGCCTTGAGCAACCGCTGTCCAGGTACCATGACTTTTGCTTTGATCTTGCTTTTAGACAAATCTGCAGTATTAACAATTTCAGATTTAGGTACCCATTGTTTTATGGGTCCTTTGGGGTTAGAGCTAGAAGATTTACTCACCATTTCCTGTTCCTTAAGATGCGCTTTGGGTAGCTTCTGATTAATCATTACCTTAGGTTTTTCAACTTTTGGTTTTGATACTCCAGAGGCAACAACTGTTTTGCCCTTCTGAACCTTAGACTTTATGACATCAGATTCTGATTTCATCAGACTCTGAGGGACAGGTTCTGATCTTTTCAGAATCTTAATCTTTGAGGTCTTTGATTCAGAATTTACCACAACCCTAGGCTTGGAGTTCTTTGGCTTTGAAGTAATCTTAGCTTTAGAACTGGAAGCTTCCGGTTCTGATTGAGCAACAGTTTCCGTTTTGACACCTTCAGGAACAAAAAAGGTTTTCAATCCTTCCTTAATGCATTCACAATATGCTTTGAGATTGGTTTCATTAGATTTAGGTTCTGAAAACCCAATCCTTTTGCCATTGTTTTTGTAAATGCTATAAATCATAGAAGCAATTCTGCTTCTGTCAATACCAGAAATAATGAAATCTTCAAGAGCAATCTCATGGTTACTTAAAGGCTTTCCATCACATTTTTCTTGCAGCTTCTGACACAAGAACTTGAGTTTGTCTTCATATGTTTTACATATGAAGTCAAAGCCACTGAGTCCTTCTTCAGAAGCTTTTAGATCCAATAAAGTTGACTCTTGTTGCTTCATTAAAGCAACATATTTTTCTTTCAAAGCTTTCAACTCATTGGTTCTCAGTTCAAAATGAGTGAGAAGTTCTTTAAGTGACTTTATTAGTTCTTCTCTAGGGATTTTGGAATATACCTCATTTTCATCTTCTGAATCTGATTCAGTTTCTGCTTCTGAAATTGTTATAGCTACTAACCCAACAGCTAACTTAGCACCTTCATCAGAGTCATCTTTGTCAAACTCGGATTCACTATCCAAATCATCCCATGTGCCCATCAAACTCTGCTTTAACTGTTTCTTGAACTTGCTAGACTTGAATGTTGGTTTCTTTGACTTTTCCTTTGACTTTTCCTTCTGAAGATCAAGGCAATCAGCAATGAAATGACCGGGCTTCTTGCAGTTGAAGCATCCCTTCTGATCTTCCTTCTTTGAGCTTCTGAAGCTACCTCTTCTGGACACAAACTTCTTGTTCTTTTTGGCTAAATACCGAAGTTTGTTTGAGAGCATAGCCATCATCTCAGTAACCTCTTCATCAGAATCTCCAGTTGGTGAATCTTCTTCTTCAGACTCAACCACTTTAAGAGCTTTTGATGACTTGCCTTTGGATGGAAGAGCTATTGATTTACTCTTTTTAGTAGACTCATGTTCATTAAGACGTAACTCATGAACTTTGAGAGAACTAACAAGATCTTCAACACTTAAAGTGTTTAAATATTTAGCTTCCTCAATGGCAGTCACATTTGGTCTCCATCTGGCAGGCAGACTTCTGAGTATCTTACTCACGTGATCAGAAGCAACATAGCTTTTCTTCAGTATTTGAAGTCCAGAGACTAAGGTTTGAAATCTTGAGTACATCTCCTCAATACTTTCATCATCCTTCATCTTGAACAGCTCATACTGATGAACAAGCATCAATGCTTTAGCTTCTCTGACTTTCTTGCTTCCTTCATAGTTAGCACATAAAGGTGCAAACATAGCTTTTGCAGTTGATTTATCACTCATCTTCATGTACTCTGCTCGTGGTATAGCAGAAACTAGAAAGCCTCTAATCTTATGATGTTTCTTGTACATCTTCTTCTGAGCAGGAGTATGAATCTTTCTATCAACAGCATCTCCTTCTTCATCAAGGACTAAGTCACCAACTCCATCTTCCAGAATATCTCATAGTTCTTCTTCTAAGCCCATGATATAACTGTAGAAGTTGGTTTTCCACCAAGAAAACTCTTCAGGATCTCCATTAAACTTTGAAACCTTCCCTGAGTCAGTTTTCTTTTCACTATAATCATAGGATACAACATGATGATTACCACCAGAACCACCAGAACCAGAAACAGATGACTCAGCAGACATGTTTTTCTCAAATCTTGGACTGTTACACTGTTAAGTGTTGACAACAGAACCAAGGCTCTAGATACCAATTGAAGGGGAGAAAAACACAAGAAGGGGGGGTTGAATTGTGTTAGACTTTTCTTCGTTTTCTCAAAAAGCACCAGAACACTTATGATCAGAAGCGCATGAGACAGCTTCTGAAGAAGATGTTCAAGAGCGTATGCAACAGAATGATAAACAAAGAGAAAAGAGAAGAAGCAGGACACAAGCAATTTATACAGGTTCCTTCCACAAACTGGAAGTAGTCCTGTCCCCCTTGTGTAACGCCCGTTTTGATTATTTAGTTATTTGATTTATTTGAGAAATTGCTATATATTTTTATATATATATTATGTGATGTTAAGTGAAGATTTATGATGTTTTCATGTGACGTGGTGACTTATTTTATTGTTTAATAAAATAAGATTTGAAAATAAAATAAAATATTTAGTTGTGGGTTAGTTTTGGATTTTAGAGAGTTATGTGGGAGAAAGAGTAAATAAGATAAGATTTGTTGGGAGTATATAAAGGGAAAATTAGGTCAAGAGAGTCAGTACGCGTTGCCAGAGTTTTGGAAAAAGGGAGAAAACGACCAAGTGAAGAGAAGTGACCTTTGAGGGCTGCAATTTCTGCTTTGATCAGGTAAGGGTGAGCCTAGCACTTAATTATATTGATCTGTAATGCATCTAATCAGGATTAACAACATAGGATTGGATTTTGAGAGAATTGGAATTAGGTTAAAATTGAGAAAAATCATGAATTAGGCCATAAAGCTGTAGAACAGATGTGTAGGATGAGTACAGAACGTAGATTAATCATAACATTGAGGTTTCTGAGAGTTTAGACGTTTAAGATGATGAATTTGGGAACTTTTGATGAGATTTTCGCAGAACCCGTAGCAGTCTGTTCATCGCTCGCCTAGGCGAGCTATGCAACTCGCCGCGGCGAGTAGACCTAGATCGCTCGCGAGGCGAGCAACCCAGCTCGCCATAGCGAGCATTACCCTAGAGCTCGCGAGGCGAGCACTCCAACTCGCCATAGCGAGCAGGACCTTAGTTACTCGCGAGGCGAGCATTCCAACTCGCCATAGCGAGTTATGTCAGAACCCAGAATCCATTTTGTTGGCGACCTGCAGTCGCATATAACCTTGAGAGATGACCTTTGGGTAGCTTCTGGGACTTTTACTGAAGTTTAATATGATCTGTGATGATGATACATGATGATTGAGATTGTTTATGATGATTTTATGAAGCTTATGTGTGATATATGAATTAATTAAGTTATGAATGTTTGATTTACTTGCGATGCTTGCACTATGGATGCTATCTGTATGATGTACTTGCTGCCATGTTGCTATTTACTTATGTATAGTTGCTGCATGTGTCAGTCCTTGATGATTAAGATGTTTTGCGACGTTTAAGATGTTAACTTGTTTAAGTTAAAAGTGTCGAGTCTCATGCATACTCATTCTATGATGGGGGCTTATGCCCTGGAGTTTTTACTCACCAGCGACGAGGGCTTATGCCCTGGAGCTTTGCTCACCAGCGACGAAGGCTTATGCCTTGGAGTATATTTATGCTCATAGCGACGAGGGCTCATGCCCTGGATTGGTACCACATGCATATAAGACGTAGGGTTGCATAGTCAAGTGATGATGTCGAGTCGAGTCGTCTAAGATGCTTACTAAGATGTTTATGATGTTGATTATGACGATGCTTAATGATGTGTTGTTTATGTTGATGTTCTAAATGCTAGATGTTTATCTGCGATATGTTGTATTTTGTTTGGTTGTTGAATTGTGATTATTTAATTACATGTTTAATATAATTATTTGTGAATCTCACCCCTTCTGCTGGAATTGCCGCCTTGTGGGCAAGTGCAGGTAACCAAGATTAGGTGCAGACGTGTGAGGATTTCTGCAGTCGAGTCTAGGTGCTCTGATACGTAACGGGATGGGGAAACTCTGCTTATATTTTCTCTGTTCCTTGCGTATTATGTTATTTGATATGATTATGTTGTTCTGGAGATTTTTACTAAGACGTTGTTGAGGCCTGTGTGCCAAAGACTTTTCTTTATGAGATGATTTTGTGATTTTCCGCTGCAATAATTGAGTAATATTTTACGAATATTTTATGAAGGGTTAATGATTATTTATTCATTACGATGAGATGTTTTAGAAATGTGATGCCCTGTTTATGTGCTTACTCTGATGCATGACTATCTTTTTAAAGAAATTTTTATGTTGGGAAAACGAGGTGTTACACCTTGCACTTCCAAGGAGAGTTCACCAAATGTAATATCTGATTACAAATGCTCAAGCACACAAGCAAGAGACTTCAAATGCTCAAGAACACAATCAAGAGACTTCTAATGCTCAAGCACACAAGCAAGAGACTTCTATCAAACAAAATTACAAGGAAAATGTTTGAGTTTGAACACTTGATATACAATCAGTGGTGTTCACAATGTAATTCAGATACAGACTCTTAAGACTTTTGAATTTCAAGGATATGAACTTGAAAACTGAAATTCTAAGTGAACTTTGGATGCTTAAACAATTTGACAGAGTTTTGACGCTTTTAAAATGTTGTAGAGTCCTCATTGTTCTTCAAGTGTTCACTCCTTTATATAGAGGTGTGAAATGAACGTTGCAAGTGCCAACACATCCAAAAAGAGTCGTTGTTGAAGCTTGATCTTTCACCAATGATTCTTTGCCTGATTAAGTTATTGTCCTATGAAGGATCAATTTCAAATCCATTCCAGTTGTGAAGGAACATTGTTACAGGCGTGGGTGTATTTCAGAGTTGTTATCTTGTCTTGTAGCAGAGACACAAATCAGAGTAGTGGAGAAGATGGTTGTACAGTTCGTACAGAGTACAATGCCAACGCTTCTTGTATCTTTGCAGCCAAATGACTTCAAATCCTTTTGAAATGACCGTTGCATTATTCCACTAGTCTTCTGCCAATTCTATATGACTTTCGTTCCAAAATATAACACTTAATCCATAAAATCTTGAATCCTTTTACTTCTGGTGAAATTTCTAAATAGCCAGCTTCTGAGGACCTTCAGCTTCTGATGACGTCATACTCTTCAAGAGCGCAAGTCTTCAGGAGCGCCTGCCTTCAGGAGCGCTTTACTTCAGGAGCGCTTTAAGCTTCATTATATTTGTTTCCTTTGCTCTTTATTTTGTTCTTACAGAACCTTTGTAGGATATAACACTAGGTTATATTTGTTTCCTTTGCTCTTTATTTTGTTCTTACAGAACCTTTATTTTGTTCTTACAGAACAATTGTTAGCAATACCAATTGTCAATTTTTAATACCTTGTTATCATCAAAACTCTTTAGGATTTATTGTTAAACACATTTTGTTCCAACATGTTATATTCCGCTGTGATATTTTATGTTGAGATATTCTATACATGTCTAGTTGATGAATTATTTGGAGACGTGACGTCTATTTCTTAATTATTTATTATAACTGCATGCTTTATCGCTTTAATAGAAATAGGGTGTTACACTACGCACCCTAAATGTCACCCGCATAATGAGAACGTACGACCAACGTAACAAAAAAGTTTAGCCAATTTGTCAGGGTTTTAACTCGCACAATAACCTTTACTATTTGAAAAGAGGTATGTTATTTGAACAACCATTTGATAGACAACTTACTTGACAACCATAAATTTACAAAGAAAATGTAGGTTTTAGCACGAAAACCAAAGCAAAAACATATGTGAGTGTGAGAGAGAAACTTGTCACAAAAATTGTTACAAAATAGTTGTACAAATATCATTTCTCATTTGAAAAATGGTATAAAAATCATCACAATGTAGACACATTTTTGAAACAAATACATCTGGATTGATCCTAATTTATCACTATTATTTGTACAATTTGGTACACTAATCATATTGCTATCAATATTATTATAAAAACATGTATATGTGTTATGTTATGGAAGAGAAGTGCTACTTCTTGCGAAAACTCTTATCACGACATCATCACAATGCTTACTATTTACTAATCTCTACTCCACCTCTTTATTTTTTAACCACCCATGTATTTCATAAGGAGAAGATGCAACGATCCAAATTCTGATTTGCGAAGGGATCGTGACAATTTTATTCTAGAAATAGCATATCTCATTCTAGAATAATGTTTGTTTGATCATGAAAAAAGAATCATGTCTCTTTCCCATTTGCATATGATTGGGTAACCGTAAGTTGAATGGTATACTTCAATACGTATGTTGAAATTTGAATATTTTTCATAGTTGTGTATAAAGGAATATGTTGAAATTGAGATTCGGTTTCAAAGTACATTGAAAAGTCAATACCTTTTTCTTTGAAAAATAAAAGACAAGACCCCTTTTCTTCGCTCACATTTTCTCAATTTTTATTAATTTTTTTATATTAAATAGTCTAAGGCTATACTTCACTTCTTAAGATAAACAAGTAAAGTTTTCAAAATTTAAACCCCAATTCTTAAATGAAACTGAAATTTGTAGACCGTAAAATGTAACGGCTATGAAATCGAATAGTTTGAAGAAAGAGACTGTTCCTGTTTCTTGTATGTTTTCTTCTTTTCTTTGTTTCTTTATCCAGAAGTAATAAAACTATAAACATGAAAGTTTGACAAAATTTTTAATCTTTTGTGAGTCAGATTTATGCGAAAGGAAAAATATTTGTATCATCACAACTATTTAGATGCATAATTTGGACACGCTCAAACAAAAATTTATTTCATTTAATTACTTAAAATTGAACTTATTTCATTCTTTTCCTCTCTTATATTTTTCTTCAAACATGTGTCTTAATAGTATGACCAAATAGTTGTGACTATTCGAAACTTTCTTATGCGAGTACTTAATCATACATGGCCTATGTTCCGAACAAGATGAGACCTACATTACCTCTTGATGAATGGAAGGTAATTTACCCCTTATGACGAGTATGATTCGATATATGAAACAAATGAGATAGAGATCACATGTTGAATGAAGGAGATGAAGAAGTTTGATGTTCTTGAGATGAAAATGGTAATTCATTGTAAGAAAAAACCATTTTTGTGAGGCCTATGTCACCCCCCCTTAATGAATTGGGGATAATTTACCCATAATGATAAGTACGATTCGATTTTGGAAGGAAAGAGATGGAGACCACATGTTGAATAAAGCAGATGAAGATGATTGATATTCTTGAGATGAAAATGATTACTAATTTTAAGAATAAAGACGAAGAAAAGATGAATTTTCTTTGATAGGGGTAAATTACCCCTAATTCATTAGCGTAATGTAGAAAAAACCCATCATCAAGCCTTTTTGTTCCTATTCTTATTAAGGCTCTGTTTGGTAAAAATAATGGATAGCTTATAAGCTAATTAATAGCTTTTAGCTAATAGCTTATAGCTTATAGCTGCTGATTGATAGCTGATAAGCTAACTGAAGTGTTTGGCAAAAATAGTGGTTCAACTAACTGATAAATGTAAAATGACATAAAGGGTATTCTAATTCATAATAAAATTTATATCAATTAATATTTAAGTATTTGTAATTTTGTAAACTAATTTTTCTTTAAAAAAATACTTTAAATTTATTGATTTAATATATCCTATGTATTATATATTAAATTTTATTCAATAAAATTTTATTTTAAATTTATTTTCATTTAAGTGTTTCTACCTTATAAAATAATTAAGTGTAACAATAAAAAATTACAGGAAAGTATTATTATTATACTTATTATTCATGATAAATGGATGTAGATAATTTCATTTAGTTCAAAATAACGAAAAACATAATTTCATTAAAATGTAACACAACTAATGATATATTTTTGAAAGATTAAATCAGAGAATAAAGAAAATAACAATGAAAGTATAATGTTTCGTCAATTTTTTGAAGGTATATTGTATAAAGAAAATTACCACGAAAGGCCGGAGAATAAAGAAAATAACACTTACCTCAAAAAAAAAAGTAACACTAATAGAGTAATAGTATTTTGTTCCATAAAAAAAACGAAGGTATACATTTTTTCAAAAAAAAAAAAGGCCAGCTGGTATATATATTAACAAGGGCCAGTAATATTTTCCCAAAAAAAAAGGGATAGTAGTATTTATTATGTAGCTTCTTATAATAAATTGTAATGGATAAAAATGAAATTTAAATGAAATAATAAGGATAAAATTGGAAGAAAAAGTGAGAAGCTATAACCTCAAATGCTACTTGGAATAGCGTCTGAAAAAAAACTTTTAAGCTCGTGAAATAAGTTATAAGCTCGTGGTGGAAAAACATTACCAAACAGAGGTTTTTTGGTAAAACGAGCTTATAAGCTATCCGCTATAAGCTATAAACTAATTTTTTGGCCTTACCAACCAGAGCCTAAATGTGTGAATTTTGGTTTTAAGAGATCATTTAAAAATTTGGTCCATTATTTAATCATTTCAATTAATACATATAGATTGAGATAGCAAATCCTACGGTACCCTTGCAAATGTTACATTTGTCCGATTGAAATTCGATTTAGACCTCTTAAGCAATGTCATAAGTTCGAAACTTGTAGATGAAAAATGTGGTTACGAGAGTAGTGGTATAGGCTAAGTTCTCTAACAAAGATTAGTTATCGATAAAATTGATATATATTCAACACCAGTATCATATAGAGTACTAGTCCCCTTAAGAAAGTGGCAAGAAACTCGTACACACTAAGTCATACGTTGAACGCACCTTGTGCGTCCAACAAACTCTCCAATAGAGATTAGTCATTAGTAAATAACGGTGTATACTTCATATACATAAAGGGTGTGTTTGATTAGCAAATCGATAAGTATTGAATTGAACATTACATGAAGAATGTACATAACAGGATATAACCGTACTTGAGAGATAGATAGATGATATTTTTTATGTTGGAAAACAAAAAGGATATTTTGATATTTTTTATAGTCTCTAGACAAAAAAATTATCTCAGGTTTAGAGATGGATACAAATTCTTATACTATCTATTTTATCCAATTGCATGATCAATTTCCAAATCAAACACGGTATACAGAAAATTGTCATGTATAGTCCTTTATTTTTCAACAAATCAAATGCATCAATATTATCGTTATAAATATATATGATATGATGAAAGAAATTAATTAATTAACAATTCATAGATTGAATCTATAATTCATAAATTTAAAAGATGAAATTGTTTGTGCTATATAATTATGAAGATGATCAAATTATAATTCTCAATTTCACATTGCCAAAAATAACAAATACACATAAAATAAAATAAAAAATTACAATATTTTTCCGTGGCCAGTATTCATGTAGCTTAGCATATTTGATTGGACCACATCCTACTTTTCATTCCCTTAATTTCACATTTTCACATATAACAAAGTAACGGTCAAATTATGTCACCTAAGGACTCATGTATTTCTCAATCGTCAACTCAAATATAAATATATAATTCACATAACATGCATAGTGATAAATTCCATAGAAGAAAAAACCCTTCCAAAAACTCCTTTTCGGGATTAAAAAAATAAATCATCTTTTCTAGCTTATATCGCAAGAGTGATATATTTGAATATTGGTGGTTGCAGCAAAACTAAAAGGCCAGTGAAGATTGTGATTGTCACAATAGAATATGTAGAAACTGATGCTATGAGTTTTAAGTCTGTGGTACTGCAGAAGCTAACTGGTAAGCATTCTTCTGATGACCATATTGTTGATGAAGCTACAGAAGCTCAAAAAGTTAAGAGACAAAGACATAATGTTAACATTGATGATGGAAGAAGCACTTATTTTATAAGTGATTCGTTGTTTAATGAGTATGATATGTTACTTAGAGAGAAGATGCCGACAAATGACCACTTTTTGTATGAGTCACAAATTTAATTAAGCCTGTATATGTGATTATATATTGAAAAGTGTAACTTTCCACTTTCCAATCTTGGTTTGTATTTTTAAATACAACGAGTTTGTTTGTTTATCGTTGTAATGGTTTTAGAATGCATGAATACGGAAAAATTAAAACATTAAAAAATCAAATATTTTATAATTAAAAATAAAAGACATTGGTATAAAAAATTCTATCTAACCAATTGTAGTTGATAATGATGATTAGGCAACAACTACACCTCAAATCCACAATATTGTATTGACATCATGAGTTATCTATGTTCAATTGAGACAAGACTATTTCGATGTGTGCTGGAAAGCTAAGAGAAAGCCTACTACCATGATAAAAACTAGTAAAAGACCCGTGAGAAAAGCACGGGTCACGTAACATGCGATAATTATATAAAAAATAATTAGATTGTTAAGATTGTAGAATGTTCATAGGTATTAAATAAAAATTATGAGTATCAAAGTAATGTTTGTATTAAATATTTTTCTCTTATATATACAAAAATTTGTTAAATAGTTGAGTCACACCCGTTATTAATTTTATTTGCTTATATATGCGAAAACAATTTTTTATGTATATGAAAGTTAACGACCGATGACTATTTTCAAAATCAAAATTAATGTAATTTTTTAAATAAATAAATTTTTATTTTATATGCAAAAGATTGTTTTAGTGTTTGCACCGCACCCGTTGTAGATTTTATGTGCTTATATTTGTATAAACAAATTTTTATATACATAAATGAGAAAGTTGATATGATAAAATTTTGAAAACTAATGACTATTTTCAAAATCAAAATTAATGTATTATTTTTATTAGATAACTATTTATTTTATTTTATATGCAAAAGACTGTTCAATGTTTACACTGCATCCATTTTAGATTTTGTGTTTATATCTGCATAAACAAATTTTTATATGTATACATGAGAAAAATATGATAAAATTTTGAAAACTCGTGACTATTTTCAAAATCAAAATTAATGTAGTATTTTTACTAAATAATTTTTGTTTTTATTTTATATGCAAAAAATTATTCAATGTCTGCACCCCACCCGTTGTAGATTTTATCTACTTATATCTGATTAAACAAATTTTTATATACATATATGAGAAAGTCGATATGATAAAAAAAATTAGAAACTCATTACTATTTTTAAAATATCAACATTAATATAGTGTCTACTAAATAAATTTATATTTTATATTTCAAACAGCGTTAAATATTTAAACCACACTCGTTGAGCATTTTATTTGCTTATATATGCAGAAGAAATTTTTTATGTGCCGATATGTGATAGTTTATATGATAAAATTTTGAAAACTCGTTACTATTTTCAAATGTTTATATCTGCATAAACATATTTTATATACATATATGAGAAAGTCGATATGATAATATATTTGAAACTCATGATTATTTTTAATATATGAACATCATTGTAGTGTTTCTATTAAAAAAAATTATATTTTTTTTTATGCAAAACATCATTCAATGTTTGCTGGACGATTATAAAATTAAGGAGATTATGAGTTTTAATAAGGACGATCATGAAATTTTGTTGTACTTCAATTTTTATATATTGCTCCTAAAAAAATATTATACTGCTTTATCCGTAGATATGACCATTATCCTTAATTAATTTTTTAAAAAATAAATAAATTTGTTTCAGAGTTATCCGTGGAAATTGGTTACAATGACCATTATGCGTAATTTTTTTTTTAAACGAATAAATTAAATTTTAGAAAATAACGATTATGCACATAGAAAATAAAGGATAATTAGTTCCACTTTTTTGTGGTTTTGAAAACAATAAAATCAGTTAAATTCTTCACCAAAAAAAAAAACTAAGATAAATTGTTGATATATCTAAACTGTGTGTAGTTATCCATAAGGCTTATGTGTAGCTAAAAATTTGCTACTATTTTGCTACGTAGTTATAGAATTGGCACTTCAAAATTTAATTTAATTTAATTTAATTTAATTATTATTATTATTAAATAATAATTAAGTTAGTTTTAGTTTTTGCAAAATGACGATTAGACACTTGAATTTAAGCAAAACATGAGTTTTGAAAAGGACATAAATGAAATTTTGCTGGACACTAACTTTTATATATTGTTAGTAGATAAACTTAACCTAATTGAACTTTTTTTTTAATAAAGCTATTTTTTTTAAAACTCGGTATACAATCCAAAAATCGACTTATTTAAAGGGACTAATCTCACTGTCCATTTGCGGGGTTCAATTTTAAGCTAGAGCTTAGCTCTGTATGGACTTGCTCACCAAAATTGGCACCAAAGAAAATCAAACCTAAGACCTTGAGATGAGCAAACTCTAAGATTCCAAGTCAACCACTAGGCCATTCCCAAGTGAGTTTTGAATAAAGCTAATTCAAGCTCTAAGAATGGGTATAATATATTCTACCAATTTGAAGAACATCCAATGATTAATGGGGTATTAGTCATTTTTATTAAAATAGTCTCACATCGGATCAGAACTTCTTCCATGATCTATTGAGTCATCTACTATTAGATTTCTGCTATCGAAATACCCTTCGTTTATATCCACGCTCCAACTATCCAATCTTCGGTCTTATAGGGATTAATATTCTTTTAAAAGAGTAAATCAAAATTACCCAAAATGGCAGGGAAAATATTATTTAACCCTTAAATTTATTTATTTCTTAGAAAAGTAAGCAAGCCAAAAAAAAAAAAACAAGGAATGGTGTCGATAGGTGCTACGTTGCCTATAGGATAAAAATTCCACACCTGCAACGCACACGTCAATACAAACACACACGTCAACAAGTAGAACCATAAAAAAACGGAACATAAAATGAAAAAAAGTGGAACATTGCAATTACAACTTCAGTTTCACTTCTCCTTTAACATTGTATCTCTCACCATGTTTCTTGTCAAGGTTCTTGTTTCTCTCTCTCTTGATTAATTTCACATATCATTGAATATATTTGTTTAATGTTAAATTGTTTGGCTGTGTTTTAACAGACATGGAGACAAACTGCTTTTGGTGTTTATGGTTATATGAATTTCACCAAACCTGCTTTTCTGTATGTAATTTCTTTTTTCTTTTTCCATTTTGAATCAACTATTTTACTATCTCTTCTCCGGTCCTATTTATAAGAGATATTTGGGTCCACCAAAATGGATGTATCTGGTTCAAAATTTTAAACCACATACATCAACTTTGGTTGACGGACATGTCTCTTTTATTGACCGAAATGTCTCTTATAATTAGGACCCGAGAGAGTGTTTATTAGTTCCAGATATATAATGATGGTTATATTAACAAATTATTACTATTGTTGTTGTTATTAGCTTCAAAATCATAGAATTTCTTAAGTGAGGTGTAATATGAATTTAGCACATTAATTTAGAGGACAAAAATATCAATTTAGGATTAAACGTGTTATTAATCTGTATAAAATTTGTTTTACCAACTGGAGTTGGGTCTAGCTGAAGGGGCTAGACCTCCACAACCTGATGAATCAATGTTCGAATTTCGACTTGGAGAGGTGACCACATTTAATTTCGTGCCTAGAATAGGATTAGTGAACCTATGGTTATGATATGAGAACTTTATATTTAGTTTTTTGTTGGGTTCAAGTGCGACTGGTTAATCCTACATCCACTACGAATGAGTTCAATGTTGGATATATAAGGGTGGTGACTCGTATAAGTAATGTCTTCAAGTTTTTGGTTGATGTTGCGTCTACCTCTCTTGTGGTTCTGGAGCATTGACCTGTTGTTCCTCCTGACGCTCCCTTGGTCTCCCCAACATTTTTGTTCCCACTTTCAAATATTTAGCGATGAAATAGTGGGTAATTCAGATGATTATAGGTACTAAAAACATAATTAAGTATTCAATTTAAGGGACTTTATCTTAATTGTACAAATATGATATTTTGTTATCTTTTCTACTATATTGTTCTGCTGCTTAATTATACTGTTTGTAGTCCCAGTATTATGATTATGATAATAATTATTGTTATTGGAGATCCTATGTTGACTAATCAGATGTGATAAGACAAAAATAGTTGCTATAAGTTGGATATAATTGGGGTTATGTTTTGCTTAAACCCAAGTTGTAAGACGGTATCAGAGTCTATCATAGATTTGTTGTTAGGCAACCTGTTAATTGGCCGCCCATAGATGTTCCGTCCTCCAAACTTCATGTTCCATATGTTCAATAGTAGGTAGGTATGAAGATATTTATTGGAGATTTCACATTAACTGGTGTTCAGAACAAACTCAGATTATGCAACAAATATAGAGGATCTTTCAATGTTGGTAAATTGAAGAAAGAAAGGTTCTGCGAGTGGTTGTGAATCCATGACATTGATGATGTCCAATGGTGGGCTGTACTTCATTGGACTCCAACGCTCAAGTCAGTATAATGATTGAGGTGGATGAGAGGTTTAAAAAGAGACCTACCTTGATTGATGATGATATGAGACTCATATAAGTTTGAAGGATGTGGTATTGGGATTCGGCAAGCGCAAAAGTCCACTTCGGAACAACCAGTAATATGCGAAGTAGTGGTATTATAAGTGTGGGAAGCCCTCCCATGAGCTAGCATTTGGGGTTGGAGGTACGTGGGTCGGACTTCCAAACCTCATGCTCCAGATATTCAGATTTGTGTATGAGGTGGTGAATCGGATTCTAAGAATTTGTGGACAACCCTCTCATAATCTTGCTTTTTGGGTTGAGTTAAGTTGAGATCCAAATTCTAAGAATTATTATGAACTGAGTTATAATTGTTCCTCAAATTCTTAATGCTTACCGTAGCTCACAACATTGATCTTACTTATATAGGTAGATGCAAAACAAATCCAAAATCCATTTCCTTTTCTTTGAGTGAAAGTTTGCTTTGTTTTTTGGATTGGTTTATCCAGTATCAACTTTTACTTTGTTGAAACAATCATTTTGAACTAATATTGTCCATTTCATTAATTTTTGAATGTTGAGGACCTTACAAGATCGAATTGGTGTGTCTGAGTATGACCAACACTGGTTTCATGGCGATAACTGCTACTTATTATGTCTATAATCTATACAGTATATTGAAAAGAAGAATGTAGAAAAGTTGTAGTTTTCTGTCAATAGCTTATGCATAAAATTTTAACTTTCACAGTGAGCATTCTAAGAATTTCAAACCAGAGGAAACAGAAATACAAATACCAGGGAAGAATTGCATAGTAACAGGAGCAAACTCTGGAATTGGTTATGCAGCAGCTAAGGGCCTTGCGCAGCGGTTTTGATCTTTATCTGATGTTTTGTTTCTGTATTATAGTTTTTTCCGTATTTGTAGTTCGATGCTAATAATCTATGGTTAATGATTTTCTGCCAGTGGTGCGACCGTCTATCTTGTATGTCGTAATAAGGAGAGAGGAGAGGCTGCTCTTTCTGAAATTCAGACTAAAACTGGCAATCAAAATGTGTATTTGGAGGTATTGCCACCAATTCTTTTAGGGCCTGTTTGAATTGACTTACTTTAGCTTATCTGTTGACATAATCACTTGTGAGACTATTTGGGAGAGCTTATGGAAATAATTCATAACATATTCATAAATTGTTTTCAGCTTATTTCCACAAACTCTCTAGGATAACTGATGAAAAACAATTCGTGGTTTATATTAAAACAATTTGACTTTAGTTTATATTGTTATAAAAATAGGTTGAAACAAGACTATAACTACCTAAAGCATACTAGACATTTTAAATTTCATGTATTGAACCTAAACTTTTTGTCACTTTTCACAATTTTGTTGATTTGGTAATAGTAAATGTCACTGTGATTGTTCATGACTAGCTGATTTTTCATGCAGATTTGTGATCTGTCATCTGTCACGGATATCAAGTCACTGGCTTCCAGGTTTTCGGAAAAGAATGTTCCAGTGCACGTGTTGGTAAATTATTAATCATATTGCGAGATGATATAATACATGAAACACTAACACAGACACGGACGCCAAGCACGATACTGACACTTACACGTCGTCACCAAAAATGAAATGACCGAATACAACCACATGTGTCGGACACTAACACGTGTAGGACACCGCACGCGCTTTTATTCTGAAGTGTCGGAGCTACAATACTTCACTGCATGATTGAAATTCCCGATAAGTTTAATATAAAAACTTACAGTACTTTTGTATATTGATTATGGATACCGTTTTGTTTCAACAAAATAAAAACTATTATGTATTTTTTGCAATACAAATTTAATTGCTGATATGATGATTTTTGCCAATTTATTCTCTTGAAAATCTAATATGGAACAATTTATGCATCAAGGTTAACAATGCTGGCTTGATTGAGCAAAATCGAGTTACCACATCAGAGGGGTGAGTCTTTTTTGTTTAATGTAGAAATAAGTTTTTCTCCAACTCTTGTAATGGTAACTGATCTGCTTATAATCATTGTTCTCAATTGCATATCACAAAGTATAGTTCAATTTCTGGTGTGCTATACTGCCGCTATAGTTTTATTTGAAAACACGTCATACCAAACCGTGTTTCGCGAAACTATAACACTTGTTCAAATCCCACTATGCTTTTGCCACTATCAGACACAACTGCTCTTAAGTTTACCTATTCTATTCCAGGTTTGAGTTGAACTTTGCTGTCAATGTATTAGGCACTTACGCCATGACTGAATTGATGGTACCGTTGCTAGAGAAAGCTTCCCCTGATGCACGTGTCATTACTGTTTCTTCTGGTGGAATGTATAGTACTCCCTTGACCAAAGATCTACAGGTAACTGTGTTATGAACATTTCAACTAACTCAGTCATTTATAGGATTTCAGTATAATTTATTCTGTTTTCTGTACCAGTATTCTGAGAGCAACTTCAATGGGACCTTGCAGTATGCTCGAAACAAGCGCGTTCAGGTCAGTGATGTTCATCTATTTAGTATATTTTAGATTCAAGGTGTTTCCAGTATCCGACATCGACACACATTATTACGTTCAAATATTCTATTTTCTCAAATTATATTGATGTGTCAGTATCACGTCTGATGTCAATGTCTGTGCCAGTGTTTCATACCTATTGATGGCTTTGTTAGAATACAGTTTTTTTTTTTTTTCTCTTGTATTGTTGAACAATTAACAAAAAAATCGCATTGTAGTGGTGACAAATGTGTTTTTTCTTAGCGATACCATAATGACCAATGCTGTCAATGACAGTGTTATCAACGTACACAAACAAGTATATATAACCTGTGACTGAATAGTGATAAAATATCAAGCAATCCGTTTCACTTTGAGTCGTGTCAAATTGCTGAACAACTTTGTTAAGCTGTTAAACAAGCCTCAGACGCAGTTTAAAGAGATTACTGGAGTGATTTCTTTTTGATTTTATTTTGTCCATTCATGCAAAATTTTGATATATTTGAAATGCTAGGTCGCACTAACAGAAAGTTGGGGTGAAACATACAAGAACAAAGAAATAGGATTTTACTCGATGCATCCAGGTTGGGCTGACACTCCTGGTGTTGCAAAAAGTTTGCCAGGCTTCTCAAAATCGTAAGTAATGCTTGTCCTTAACATCATCCATAGAAAACCTATTGATTATTATTTTATATAAAATATTGGAGATTAAAACCATTCATGGGAAGAAAGCATCTAACGATCAAGTTGTGTCGACTCTTGCATTGCACTCATTATGTACCCTAAAGTATCTCACGATATAGACCCTTTGAGTCCATTATGAGATTATAATCCCTAGCGAGGCATGTGACTTTTGTTTCGTAGGGATGCTCTACCTCCCAAATACGCGACTCCAAGTCCAATAATGGCAGTCAGATTCTTTTCTTAGAGAAGAGTCACGTTACCATTTACTAACTCTCTCAGCACCATGTTGGTAGTCCTAATTAATATACTGACCTAATTAATTACAGGTTAGCGGGGAAGCTTAGAACAAGCGAAGAAGGTGCAGACACGGTTATCTGGTTGGCACTACAACCAAAGGAGAAGTTGGTACCTGGTGCATTTTATTTTGATAGAGCTGAAGCTCCCAAACACCTTTCATATAGTGCTACAAGTGGTTCTCATACTGTGATCAACTCTGTCATTGATAGTCTTCGATCCTTGGCATCTCTTTCGGCTTAAATAGGGAGTATACTTCTACGCTAAACGGTTAGGTTTTTTGTAGTTCGGTTTGAATCAGTTTTGAGATGGACTATCATCCAATCAAAAGATTAAAATAGAACAGATTTCGTGTGTTTTTTGGTTTTTTTAATCCAGTTTGCAGTCCGTGTTTAGATCGGTTTAGATGTAAACCTTAAATGTTGTAAGTAATCATTGAACCTGTTTCAGGTAATATAGCATTGCCAAAATTAGTGACAGTTATACCAATTGTTTTCGGTAATCATCAATAGCCATGAAGTGTACATTTTCCTAAAGCTGTATATGAATAAGTTTCTATGGGAGAGTTTTGTTTCATAATATGTCACTCCCTTTAAGAACAAGCATCCACAACGGCTTTAACTCTATTGATGCGTACTCGGTGGTTACTCTTTTCCCTTTGGCGCTTCACTCAATCATTACAGAAGCGCCAATTGTTATGACTCATTCTAAATTTCTTCCCATTCGCTCAACTCTAAAACATTATTATCATAATGTTTTAGAAAACACACTGCCATTATTGCGATTGACACCCTTCAGATGTTGATCTCCTCTTGAACTGCAATGCCTGCTTGTTGAGCTGCCACACGAATATCATCTACTTTGGAGCTTGCCGGCATTGAAGTTTCTCAATAATATCAGGAAAATTGAGCCTCACGGAGCATCCTTTGAGGTGAAAAGCTGCTATATCATATGCTGCTGCTGCCATTTGTGGTTCTTCATAGGCCTCTAACCATATTTTGCTTTTCTTCCCTTGATCCTTTATTTCTGATGCAAATTTCCCCCATTTTCTCTTCCCAACTCCTATATAGGATGCTGCTGGTGTTGGATGAGGAACATTCACATGTTCTTGCTCTTGCATGATGTTTAATCCTTCTATTGGTTCTAAATAGTTTTGTTGTAATTTGATATGACATAACAATGAGAGAATGAGTATCATATCTCTTATTTATAAATCTTAATTGGTCAATCTATACTCAACCTTAATTCTAACCTATAAATTTCCTTCATTTCTCCACGCAATTAATACTCCTAAACCATCTTGCTAATTTGAAAATCGAATTTGAATTCCCACATGTTATTAATGTCATTACTTTAGATGATTCATGTTTAATGCATAATAACATCCCTCCCACCCATTTTGATCAATTCCAACGTAATCATTAACATCTATTTCCATCAACATTAAATTGTTATTCTCTTTCCAATGCATATCAAGGCACACCCAAAGATTAGATTGGTGGAAATAAATCAACAAGTAAATGAAAAGTTTGCACAACATAACATGCATAAAAAATTTACGTGAATGCCGTTGCATCTGAGGATTTTACTTGGAGTAATTTTTATGTATATTGGTTTATGTTCTTCCTATATTGATTACCGTTTTTAGAGAAAAAAAACATATGCTAAATGGATGTAATATACTCCACACGTTGTAATTATAAGTTTCCTAAGAGAAAAAAAAATTGTGTTTCTATGGGAGTCTCTTACTTATAGCTTAACTAGTCTAGCAACATTTAGCCTAATTTTAACCTAATCTCTTTTGGCGGCAATGAATGCTGGTCCTTGGATGGATCAAAACTTAATCTTAGCCATTGATCTCAAACCTAAGATTTCCCTCCTTAAACTCTCTTACAATCTCTAATGACTTATTTACCCCGAAATTAATCTTTCAATTACCTTGAAATATTGAATTTGAATTTCCCAATATAATTCCATTTTAATGACTATCAATGTGTAATTAATTGGTATAAATTTTCATAGTCAACTATTATTTAAAATAATAAAAAAAAATTCACACTAATAGATGATTAAAAAATCGAATTTTTATTCTTGCCTATCTAATATTGCCTTTATAATATTGTATCTCTAATAGTCGTTTCAGACAATTTACTATCATCTCTTTTCCCTTTTTCTCTTTTGGGAGCCGTCGCCCAAACCCTAGATTTTTCTCCTTCATCCATCAAAGAGGGGTGATTTAGGGTCAATTTTTGACCCTAAATCACCCCTCTAACTTGTTTTTCTCTTTCCTTTTTATTAAAATATGTGATTTTCACATCTATTTTGTTTTTTATTGTGTGATTTCGTCGTTTTCGTGCGACGTTGGTTTGTTCGTCGTCTTTGTGTGACGTTGTTTGTCTTTCTTGTTTCTCTCAGGTATTCGATCGGTTCAGATTGTCAGATCAGCTTCGATACAGTGTAGATCCAATCAATAACTTTGACGTAATCCACGTTGCAGATCCGGAGACATGGTTATTCCAGAGATTTAAATATAGTCATATTATGTGTAGACATTTGTGCTTTGCCTTTTTATGCTATTAACATGGATGTTGTGAGCCTGTTCACAGATTCATCCTTTTTGTTTTTAGCCGATTTGCATTATATTGATGTACTCTATCAATTTGAATGAATGAATATCATTTCTTTTTGTCAAAAAAGAATATTGTCTTTCTAATATTTGAAATAATCGATTTTTTTTTGGGATGACTAGATGATTAAAAAATCAAAATTTTATTCTTGCCTATCTAATATTGCCTTTTTTATAAACAAAATCGAACATCTTTTTTTTTTCTTCACAACCATTGCCTAACTATTATTTCTTTTTGTTATATTCTGTTGAAATAGACCTGAAATATAAACAAGGTTTATTCACTCTGCTTTTTCATTCAAAAGCTTCGCCATTCAGATAACGGATTATTGCGATGTGAATAATTGATAGGTGTTGAATATGATGTTTATCATAGTGTGATATATTTTCTCTTTTGCTTGGATTGTGAGAAATTATATGAAGTTGTTGAATTGTATGATGTAGTTGATTTTGGTGAATGCATATATGTTAATTGATAGTGATATTGTTGATGAATGCATATATGTGAGGTGTTGGTGTTAGTGATGGTGAATTCATATTTGCACAATGAATGGTGATGATGTTGGTGAGTTGGTTGTTGAACATGTGCATAGTGTGTCATATGTTCATGCATTCAAAGTTGTGGGATATTTATATCCAGTTGAGGTGATTATGACGTGCTGTTGGCATCATGGGGTGACGGCCTAGATGTTGTTGGTAATGGTACCGCATGCATGTAGAAGTCGTGTCTAGGGGCATAGTATGTTACGGCATGTGTCCTAGTTGTTTTGGTGTCATATGTTCATGCATTCAAAGTTGTGGGATATTTATATCCAGTTGAGGTGATTATGACGTGCTGTTGGCATCATGGGGTGACGGCCTAGATGTTGTTGGTAATGGTACCGCATGCATGTAGAAGTCGTGTCTAGGGGCATAGTATGTTACGGCATGTGTCCTAGTTGTTTTGGTGCTTGGTGTTTGATGTGATTGGTGGTTTGCATAATTATGATGTGGTGAATTTGTTTGTGTTGATTAATAATGTCTAAGTTGAATTATCTCTCAATTTGAATTATTTGAAGTTTAATTTGATAGTTACATTTTTTTTAATTAATTATGTTGATTATGATTGATATGAAGCTAACCCCTAGTGGTCTTTGACCGCCTACCTATTTGTATGAATGGGTAGACGGCGTGCATGAGTGATCTTTTAGCTTGTTTGGTGAGTTACTTGAGGATAGCAAGAACTTCCTTTGTTTACCTGTTTAGAGTCTTAGGTTAGCCTCTGATTAGGATGTCAGTTGTTATGTTATCTGGATTGTGTATGTTGTTGAGATTTTACCCATATGTTGGGATTTTGAGATTTTATATGTTGATCTATGTTTGAGTTATAACATGTATATTTTGGGAGATGTATGTTATATATCCGCTACGAGTTTTTGGAAGATTTATATATGCATGTTGTTTTGAGATCTATTGAAGACGTAACGTCTATTTCTTGAATATTGTATTATTCAAGTGTTTTATCGCCTTAATTGAAGTAGGGTGTTACAAATCAGTTCAATAGTTTACCAAAATCCATGGTAAACAACTACACTATGCCATTAAAATATTATGTTATGTTACAGTACCAAGGACGATGTCATGGAAATATTATGTTATGGTACAGTACCAGCTTTCTAATATTTTGACATTCAACTAAACTATTTTGTTATCTATTACCGTTAAATATTACTTTCAATATGACCATGCGTTAGCACGGGTCGTTGGACTAGTGTGTGTGTGTGTGTGTCTATATATATATATATATATATATATATATAGAGAGAGAGAGAGAGAGAGAGAGAGAGAGAGAGAGAGAGAGAGAGAGAGAGAGAGAGAGAGAGTTTGCTAACTTAGACCAACAAAAAACATGGAGGTCCAAGTTAGCAAAAGTGCACCTTTTCATTTGACAAAAATAACCTTCTTCTTTATTATTTAAAACTAATAACTTAAAGGTTACATTATTAATTTTCATTAACACTTATTAATTAACTTGTACAAATTTGCTAACTTAGACCAACAAAAAACATGAAGGTCCAAGTTAGCAAAAATGCACATTTTCACTAGACAAAGATAACCTTCTTCTTTATTATTTAAAACTAATAACTTGAAGGTTACATTAGTAATTTTCATTAAAATTTATTCATTAACTTGCACCAATTTGCTAACTTAGACCCACTTTTATTTTATAACAAATAGCTTGAGGGATATTTACTAAATTATCCCTTACTTTATATAGGTTTACACTAGTGGATATTGATTTTTTTGTCCAAATGAAAATGTGCACTTTTGCTAACTTGGACCTTCATGTTTTTTGTTGGTCTAAGTTAGTAAACCCATATATATATATACCCATATATATATATATATATATATATATATATATATATATATATGCAAACAAGTTATTACAAAGATTGTGATTGTGTTTGAAAGGTGAAACAAAAGAGGTAAGCTTCCTCGTAGGGACATACATTGAAATTTTATGACACCCTAAACCCCATATGCAATACATCATGCAAATAATTCAATTAAATCAAAAGAGCTCAAGATGGCACAACTTCCTTTTTATCAAAACATGCATAAATGTGTTTTCAAAACTCGCAGTGAAAAATCTTCATACAAAAATATCTCTAACAACATGTAATAATCCTCAACACATGAACAACAAAATCCAACACCATGTCTCAAGGTCTCAAATACATAATAACATACTCAACCAAAATAAATCCAACAAGGATAAATGACAATAAATATAATTGGGCCACAATTGTTCCAGATTACTTTCCAAGTGATGGATATTCAAGCAGCCTATAGTTGTCTGTTGGGACGACCTTGGATTCAAGAAGTAGGAGTAGTAACATATACGTTGTATCAGAAGTTGAAATTTGTGAAGAACGGGAAGCTGGAGACCGTAGGAGGGGAAGAAGCTTTCCTTAGAAGATGTGAACACAAAGAGGAGTGGTTGGTGGGATAAAACCGCACGTGCACGGTCTTAACGAAGTAGTAATAAAAGATATCGTTCCGACAGGGAGTTATGAATTCAATTAACTTTCAACAATGATTAGAGAAGAGTTTTGAGTTATAAAGTTTGGATAATTAATTAAAAGAAAATAATAAAAATAAAAGTGCCTTGGGATTATTGGTCCATCCTAATGACAAGTCTTTCACAAACCAAAACCTTAAACCTAGAACCTTATTTTAGACCTAATTTCTAAAGACCGGTTTCCCTTTAGCCCCTCACTTTTCCTTTCAGTCCAGAGAGAGTTTTCTTCTAGAAATCAAACCTATTTCGCTGATTTGATTACTAGAAGAAGCTTTTAAGGTTTGAAACTACTAATGTCTCAAGGATTGCAAAGACTATTTCGCTGCCTTTGCAATCCTTGTCAAAATTCACTTGTTCGAATATCAAGACTCCACTCTCGTTTTATGAATTGATATTTGAGATGATGGATTAACAATTATCAAACCCTGAGGTTTCGCTTCTACAGTTTGATAATGGTTAATTCATGTTAAAAAGGTGAATTTAGATTAGAAACTAGGGTTACATAAGATTAGGGTTAAAGCTTGGTTTGATTAGGATTATGTCTCTAGACTTATCCAACAATCTCAAGACAAGAAGAGTCTACTCACTAACGTTCATTGTAGACATAGAAGATAAGAAGAAGAACATAAAATAAAGGTGAACTTTTATTCAAATAAACAATTGTCACTTATTATTTCAGAGAACAAAAGATGAATATTTGTGATGACTAGCTACTCTATTTATAGTTTACATTCGACTTAAAATCTAAGCAATTACATCACTAGAATGTTCCACAAGAAATTGTGGGCTTTTTGGTAAAAACTAAAATAGAGTAGCTTAAAATCTAAGCAAAAGCAGCAAAAGGTGGTTCTAGGAGGTGGCACGGCCGTGCCAATGTTAGCACGAGCCGTGCCAAGCTTCTGACTTGGGGGAGACATATTTTTGTCTCCAAACCTTCGTATTTTTGCTCTGAATCGGCTCCAAACCCCTTTCTTTTGCTCCAAGATTCAATCCATCAAATATTCATTTCTGAAATATAATAATATGCAATTGAAGTAAAATAGCTCTAAAAGGAAATAATATTTAAATAAAATAAACTTAAATCTAAATAAAACGAAACCAAATATTATACTAAAACAACTAATTATTGACTTATCAAACTCCCCCACACTTGAATCTTTGCTTGTCCTCAAGCAAAAGGCATAGACATAGCAGCTTAAAACAAGATTACATATGACAATTCAATTAAAACTCATGTCTCCTTAAAGGCTTTTATTTCAAGCGTACACTAATCACAAACTCAAGCATTTCTTGTAATCTTTATTCAACCCAACAATCAAGTTCTAAGTGAGTGTGTGTGTGTGTAGTTCAACCCTTTTCTTGCTCCTGTATAAGATAGATATTATGAGGAAACAGGTTCTAACCTAAAGACTAAACTAACCGAGAAAAATTATTTCTTCATTTCATATAAGAGAGATGGGAGTATTTGTGATCATTGGATCTTTGTCATTGGGGTTTTAGCAGAATTTTTATTAATTTATGGAGACAACATCTTCACCTAGGAAGTCGGAGGGCCTACCCCCTTCCCCAATCTAGATTCAATGGTTCCCCTTATATTTATATTTGTTCTGCCCCCGTAAGTTTCTCAAGAAAACATCAAGTGCATGGTGCCACTATGTCTCCCCGGCAACGGCGCCAAAAACATGATGGGATAAAACCGCAAGTGCACGGTCTTACCGAAGTAGTAATAAAAGATATCGTTCCGACAGGGAGTTATGAATTCAATTAACTTTCAACAATGATTAGAGAAGAGTTTTGAGTTATAAAGTTTGGAGATTTAATTAAAAGAAAATAATAAAAATAAAAGAGTCTTGGGATTATTGGTCCATCCTAATGACAAGTCTTTCATAAACCAAAACCTTAAACCTAGAACCTTATGTTAGACCTAATTTCTAAAGACCGGTTTCCCTTTAGCCCCTCACTTTTCCTTTTAGTCCAGTGAGAGTTTTCTTCTAGCAATCAAACCTATTTCGCTGATGTGATTACTAGAAGAAGCTTTTAAGGTTTGAAACTACTAATGTCTCAAGGATTGCAAAGACTATTTCGCTGCCTTTGCAATCCTTGTCTAAATTCACTTGTTCGAATATCAAGACTCCACTCTCGTTTTATGAATTGATATTTGAGATGATGGATGAACTATTATCAAACCCTACACTTTCGCTTCTACAGTTTGATAATAATTAATTCATGTTAAAACGGTGAATTTAGATTAGAAACTAGAGTTACATAAGATTAGGGTTAAAGCTTGGTTTGATTAGGATTATGTCATTAGACTTATCCAACAATCTCAAGACAAGAAGAGTCTACTCACTAATGTTCATTGTAGACATAAAAGAGAAGAAGAAGAATAAGAAGAAGGAGAAGAAGAAGAAGAAGAAGAAGAAGAAGAAGAAGAATGTCATCGCGATTTTCGGGTGTCAAGTCATTAATTAGGCTTGATCCTTTCAATCATTGATGTCTCTATTTTTTTTGGGGAAGGGTAAAAATGAGAAAACCCTTAGAAATTCTAATTTCGGGGCAATTTTCGCTACGGGAAGGTGTTAGGCACCCGCAACGACTATAGTACTCTATAGGAGCCGTTTTTCTTGACCTATGTTTACGCTTTATTTTTATGCTATTTTTTTGAAAAAAGATTGCTTTTAAGAATGGGGGAAAGAAGATGGTTTGGATTTTATTTTATTGGACTTGGAGAGATTTTGGTCTCTTGCCTACATACCCTTTTAAGGGATCAAACTCCATGTAGTTCTCTTCCAGAAAAGGTTTTTTGTGGGTTAGTTTGTTTTTAATTTTGAAAATGATTTTGGAGAAGAGAAAAGAGGACTTAAATGCATGAGATTGGAGAAAGTGAGGTTGTTCCAATTATTAAACAAAAAGGTTAAAGTTGGAATTTAAGATTCATTTGTATTTTGATTAAGGAAACAAAAGGAAAAAGATTGTGGAGTTTTGACTCCAAGATTATTGTGAAAATATTTGAGTGGTGGAGTTAATTTTCTTTGAAGAAGGCATATTTTCTAAGTATCGCGTTTCCTAAACATACATCTAAGCGGTAAGCATACAACGTGTGTGCGTGTCGGTGCTTGTGTCGGTGTACATCATCATAGTGTCCATTGTCTTTTTACATTTGGCCCTAGTTTACATTCTATGGTCTTGCAAGAATTTAAAACTACCCTAAAATATTACATGAGAATTAATGGAAAATTGCATGAAGAATTAAAGAAAGGGATGGAAATGAAATGAAATGCTTAGCATGCATGAAACATAGAGTAAAGTGATTAGTAAAGCAAGATAAAATGATAATGAGATACTAAACCTAAACAAAATCGTAAAACATCACAAAATTGGTATCAAAATCACACTAAACAAAGTTGCAAAATATCACAAAATTGGCATCAAGAATCACACTAAACAAGGTTGCAAAATATCACAAAATTGGCATAAAAATCACACTAAACAAAGTTGCAAGATATCACAAAATTGGCATAAAGATCACACTAAACAAAGTTGCAAAATATCACAAAATTGGCATAAAAATCACACTAAACAAAGTTGAAGAAAAAAATGTAAAATTGGGGACAAGAATTAAACTACACAAAGTTACAAAATTCAAGTTAACAAAAATTGGGAATATCGCAAAGGCATCAAGCTTAACAAAATTAAATGAGCTATCATGAAATCAGAGGTAAACCTTCATGGAATCAATTGCTAACCATCAAAATTATATGACAAGAATTTGGATAAGCAAACATGCAAGAAAATTTATAAAAAAACACAAAATATCCCAATCAAATGAGAAATTAGCACCTGCCAAATTTTTATCATTTTTCACATGTAAAATATCACAAAACAGTCACAAATATACCAAGAACACATAAGAATTTTTTGGGATTTTTGTAAACAAATGAGGACGAACAAGGAGTTCAGATAGCAAGAAAAAAAGGTGTGCGTAGCAAGAAAATAAAGAAAACATGAAGAAAACTCCCAAGCCCACGACTACAGGCCCAAACCCGTGCCACAAGTGGATCCGGATCATTCTTGACGCTTTAGGAGCGTTAGATTGATCCAGACACTCCATGGATAGGATCCAATGGCTCACACACGAGGGAGGTGGACCGGGTCGGAACCGACCCGTTCCACCAGCTACATAAAAGGGCACAGGATCCGGATTCTTGCATTTCCTAACACTTTTCTCCTTCTTCCTCTCTCTCACGCCGTTCTCTCTCAAACCCTAACCCTAGTTCTTCCAATCCTACCCAGAAATGACTCAAACACGGCTTAAACGGTTCGTATCATTACTCTAAGCATGAATCATTCAAAAGAACGGAAGTTTAACCGTTGAACAATGTGAATTGTAACGCCCATTTTTGATTATTTAATTATTTGATTTATTTGAGAAGTTGATATATATTTATTAATATATTATGCGATGTTGAATGAAGATTTAATATGATTTTATGCGACGTGGTGACTTATTTTATTGTTTAATAAAATAAGATTTGAAAATAAAATAAAATATTTAGTTTTGGGTTAGTTTTGGATTTTAGAGAGTTATGTGGGAGAAAGAGTAAATAAGATAAGATTTGTTGGGAGTATAAAAAGGGAAAATTAGGTTAGAAGTCAGTATACGCGTTGTCAGAGTTTTGGGAAAAGAGGAAAACGGACGTGAAGTGAGAAGAGACCTTTGAGGGCTGCGATTTCTGCTTATTACCAGGTAAGGGTGAGCCTAGCACTTAATTATATTGATCTGTAATGCATCTAATCAGGATTAACAACATAGGATTGGATTTTGAGAGAATTGGAATTAGGTTAAAATTGAGGAAAATCATGAAAATAGGTCATTAAGCTGTAGAACAGATGTTTAGAATGAGTACAGAACATAGATTATCCTTAACAATGATGATTCTGAGAGTTTAGACGTTTAAGATGATGAATTTGGGACTTTTTGGGTGAATTTTCGCAGAAGCCGTAGCAGACTGTTCGTCGCTCGCCTGAGGCGAGCTATGCACTCGCCGCGGCGAGTAGACCTAGTTACTCGCGAGGCGAGCATCCCAGCTCGCCATAGCGAGCAGTTGACCTAGTTACTCGCGAGGCGAGCATTCCCACTCGCCATAGCGAGTTGTGTCAGAACCCAGAACCCTGTTCTGTTTGCGAACTGTTTCGCATAGAACCTTGAGAGATGACCTTTGGGGTAGCTTCTGGGACCTTTGATAATGTTTATTATAAACTGTAACGATGAATACATGATAACGGAGATGATTTTGATGGTTTCATGCCACTTATGTGTGATATATGAATTGTTTCAGCTATAAATGTTTGACTTACTTGAGATGTTTGCTCTATGGATGTTATTTGAATGATGTGATTACTGCCATGTTGCTGTTTACTTTTGTATAGTTGCTGCATGTGTCAGTCCTTGATGTTTAAGATGAATATGCGATGTATGATGTTAACTTGTTTAAGTTAAAAAGTATTGAGTCTCATGCATACTCATTCTATGATGGGGGCTTATGCCCTGGAGTTTTTACTCACCAGCGACGAGGGCTTATGCCCTGGAGCTTTGCTCACCAGCGACGAATGCTTATGCCTTGGAGTATATTTATGCTCATAGCGACGAGGGCTCATGCCCTGGATTGGTACCACATGCATATAAGACGTAGGGTTGCATAGTCAAGTGATGATGTCGAGTCGAGTCATCTACTATGTTTATTATGATGTTTATTGAGATGTATATGATGATGATTATGATGATGCTAAATGATGTATAGTTTATGTTGATGCTTGAATGCTAGATGTTTATCTGAGATATGTGAAATTGTGTTGATTGTTGATTGTGATTATTTAATTACATGTTTAATATAATTATTTGTGAATCTCACCCCTTCTGCTGGAATTGCCGCCTCGTGGGCAAGTGCAGGTAACCAAGATTAGGTGCAGACGTGTGAGGATTTCTGCAGTCGAGTCTAGGTGCTCTGATACGTAACGGGATAGGGGATCTTCTTTATTTTCTCTGTTCCTTGCGTATTATGTTATTTTACATGCTTATGTTTATTTTGAAGATTTTGCTAATAAGATGTTGATGAGGCCTGCGTGCCAAAGACTTTTGAGATGTTTTTCCATAAGATTATTCCGCTGTGATAATAATTAATATTTTATGAAGATTTAATGTTTATTTATTCATTAACATGAGATGTTTTTAGAAATGTGATGCCCTGTTTATGTGCTTACTCTGATGCATGATTATCTTTTTAAAGAAATTTTTATGTTGGGAAAACGGGGTGTTACATGAATCCTTGAGTTTCGCCTCTGTAGGTTCGAACCGTTCGGATTCTTTGTGTTTTTGGCTGAAATCGTTGTAAAACTGTGAGAATTTGATTCGATTCACATTCATTGTGGATTTTGAAACGTTTCTCTGATTTTTGAACAAATTTTTTGGTTAGGGTTAGGGTTTGGGTTTGGATCGAACGGTTCGGATTCTCTACGGATTCACGTTGCTTAGAACTCTGTAGTGATATTCAATGAAGTGTGATGAAGTTTTAGTGTTACCTGTGTTTTGGTTTGGAGATTTGGACCGTTTCTTTGGATCCTTGGCTTTGAATTTCCGCTAGTAATCCGGTTTCACCCCTTTCTTTCCTCTCTTGATCCGGATCCTGTGAGAATTCTTCTTCTCACTCTTCTTCTCTGATCCACAGCCTGTGATCACGCTCGTAGCGCGCTGCTTCCGGTGGCGTGCTCGCGTTGAATTGCAGGTTCAACAATTCAGTGATGAGGATTCACGTGAATCGCTGAGAATTGCTCGAATTTGTGCTATATCTGTGTGAATTTGGCTTCTGTTTGATGCTGTGAATCGAATTCAATGGTGAATTTGGAGTTTTTGGTACGAAGCTGATCTGAATTGGGGTTGAATGTGACCTAGGGTTCATGAGTGTTCTTGAGCTCTTGTGAATTCTGGCGAATTTGATCTGTAACTGCCAAGAGAGAGAAAGAGAATTCTGTTAGTGATGTGGCTTCATTCTGTGGGTACCCTCTGAACTGTACAGTGCATAGCCTTATATAGGCTGCCATGTGGCCTTTGATCCAATGAGCTTGTGACAACTGGACCTGGACTGTTTGTGCGGCATCTGAACTGAATTTGGACCTAAGGACTAAAAATGCAATTTTAAAAACTTGAGGACGGAAATGCAATTAAAAAGAATTTTGACAGGACTGCAATTTAAAGAAGTTGGACTATTTTATACAAAAGTTGGACTGACTTGACACTAAAATTTGGACGCATTTGCAATTAAAACAAAAGTTTGGACTTATTTGCAAAAAGGTGACATAAAATTGGTAAAAAATGTAAATTTGAAAACAACGTAAAGTGAAACATTTAAAAATGACAAAATGGACTAAAACGAACAAACTACCAAAATGAGGTATTTTAAAATACCTCTCTGTCAAGATTTTTGATGTGAAAAGACTAAAATGCCCCTGAGGACTAAAATGACTCAGACTGACTCAGACGCAATATTGAAATGATTTTTTTTAGAAAAAGTTTGAATAATGATTTATGCAGACAAGTTGAAAAGTCTCAGAGACAAATTGTAGGGACTAAAATGGGTTCCACTGCAGGAAATGACCAAAATGCCCTTTCTGATTTTATGCAAAAAATTGGAATAAAATGCAGAAGAAAATATGTTATGGTTTTAGAAACCCTTTTTGCAGACTCATAATGCAAGAAAACACTTTGGATGGTTTTGAATGCAAGAAGATTGGAGATAATAATAGTAAAATGTGCGTTTGCGGCATAGTAAAAGCTGTAAAATAGGCACAGTGAATTTGAAATAATCGGAACCAAAAAGAAGTTTGAACGAGTATTTTTAGGTCCAAAATGAGGGTATGACAAAGAAGAACGTAAAATAAAGGTGAACTTTTATTCAAAGAAACAATTGTCACTTATTATTTCAAAGAACAAAAGATGAATATTTGTGATGACTAGCTACTCTATTTATAGTTTACATTCGACTTAAAATCTAAGCAATTACATCACTAGAATGTTCCACAAGAAATTGTGGGCTTTTTGGTAAAAACTAAAATAGAGTAGCTTAAAATCTAAGCAAAAGCAGCAAAAGGTGGTTCTGGGAGGTGGCACGGCCGTGCCAATGTTAGCACGGGCCGTGCCAAGCTTCTGACTTGGGGGAGACATATTTTTGTCTCCAAATCTTCGTATTTTTGCTCCGAATCGGCTCTAAACCCCTTTCTTTTTCTCCAAGATTCAATCCATTAAATATACATTCCTGAAATATAATAATATGCAATTGAAGTAAAATAGTTCTAAATGGAAATAATTTTTAAATAAAATAAACTTAAATTTAAATAAAACGAAACCAAATATTATACTAAAACAACTAATTATTGACTCATTAGTGCTGCATCCAGTTCTTCCCTAAAAGATGCACATAAGGTGATACAATGATTGTGTCTGATCTAATGGTTGATTTTCGTCTAATTTCTAAGGAAGATAATCCTGAGGTCCTTGCTGCATTTGTGACTGATCACTATGAGAAGACTGGAGAGATCATCAACTATAGCTCAGTAGTTGACACTATTGGTGGAGCTCCTTTGAGAATTGCAAGGAAGAGAAAGTCTAAGAAGAACGCTTCAGAAGTTGTTAAAGTTGAAGCTTCTGAACCAAAGCCTAATATGGCTAAGAAATAAAAAGTTGCTCCTCAACTGAATACTATTGAATCTACTCTTCCAACAATACCAGTAGAAGTTGAAGACCTAGATCCAGTGAAGATTTTTGACAAGAGAACAAGAGGTGTGGACCTACAGAAGGTGTTTCTTCTCAACCAAAGCCTAAAGTTCACATGAAGAGAAGAACTGTCAGAAATATGAAGGAATCAGACAAGAAGATGTTGAAGCTTCATCTAATTTGGTTTCAAGAGTTGAATAGAGGAAAAGGGCCAATGTTGATCAAGATGCTTCTCTTGTTGAGAAAGCTTTGACTGTTGCAAGTCAAGTAGAAATTCTTGTAGTTGTCTTGGTGAAGAAAATTGCAAGGAAAGATGCTCAGAAGGTAGTAAAGCTAGCATAAGACGTTCAAGGCTTAGCTTTCAAGGAAACTGGTGAACTTTTGAGGGCTGCAATGGAGACTAAGAGGGAGAAAGTTGTTTGTTCAGAAGAGAACACATCAGAAGCTGCCACTTCAGAAGCTGCTGCAACAAGAGGTAAAGGTCTCTCTTACAATACTTATGATAGTATAACAGATCTAGATTCAACCTCATCCTCCTCCTCAACTGACTCAGACAATATTCCCCTTAATAGAGTCTATAAAACCTCACATAAAGTTGCAACTCCATCACCATCTTCCAAAACTACTAAAAAGCCAGATGATGTTGAAACTTCTGAACTAAAATTAATAGATGATAGACTTGGTGATTTGGTAGATCAAAGACTTGGATTATGTAAGAATTTTCCTGCTGATCACTGGTTTATACTTGAATTTGCAAAACCACTTCAAATGATACCTGCTGATGAGCACTTTGAAGGTGAGCAATCACAACCATCTCAACCCAAACCAACTACCCAAACTAGTGATTCATCTATTCTTGAAGAACTAGCTAACCACTATAATGGTGAATTACCTGGTTTTCAACCAACTTTAGAGAAAGCCTCTGAAACAATTCTTGATACATCTGTTTCAGAAAGCCTCCAACAATATCAACCAAACTCACAAATGGTCATAAACACATGTTTTGAACTAATCATTCACCTTGATTACAAGCCATACCATCTTAGTGCTACTCATTCTAATATTTCCTTTGGCATTGCACTAAGAAACCTAGCCAACAAATGGTCATCCTCTCATAAACCATATATTTCTGATAATAACCTTTCCTTATCAGATAAACAAACTTTTGTTGTGCGAGCAGTTAGTGTAGCTTTACCCTCTGTTTCTTTAAACTCTACACTTGACCCTCAACCTTCTCATGAACACTCTACTGAACCTGACTATATGTTCACATCAGATTCTAATGTTGAAGATGAGCATGTTGTTCAAACTAATCTATCTTTGAACTCATCTTCTCTATTTGTCTTAGAGTTTGTTCATGACACACCTTTTATTGCTTCAAACCAATCTGCTGCTATTGAAATTTCAAGCACATATATACCTAGCTCTTCTCACCAAATCATTCCTCAAATGACAACTACACATGTCTCACCTCCACCTACCCTTTTACTAGACTTTGTTATATTAAAAGAGGTATGTGAGAATATCTTTGATGATCTGAACAAGCTAGTGAAGTCCAGGAACAACTTTGTTCATGCTGAGAACTATGAAGAGAAATGGACTGCACTCAGAGAAAGAGTTGACACAGTCATGTGTGAACTTCTGAAGTTGTCTCTAAAAGCTCATCATCAGTCCATTAACACTCTAAACAATTGGTTCAAGGAAGTTGTAAACAACATGAAGGAAGTAGAAGTCAATAAAGATCAAGAGAAGCACAAACTTTATCTATCATATTCTCCTTTTTATCTAGATGTTTCATCTATTATCACTGCAACTGTTCAACAAGACTTAAGCTTGAATTAGTTAACAAAGCTGCAAGTTCACACTGATGCTTGATGAGAAAAACCGCAAGTGCACAGTTCTACCGATGTAGTAATAAAAGAGTATCGTTCTGACAGGGAGTTGGTTAATTTGATTAACTTTGAATGATGATTAGAAAGAGAATTAAGTAGAAAAATGATTGATTTTTAATGGAAGAAAATAATAATAAAAAGAGCCTTGGGATTTATTGGTCCATCTTGATAACAAATCCTTCACAAACAAACCCTAAACCGTTAATTTTATATTGGTCCCACTTTCTAAGGACAAGTTTCTCTTTAGCCTATCACATCTCCTTTCGATCTCAGTGAGTGTGTTCCTCTAACAATCACGCCTACTCTCATGGTTGATTGTTATTGGAATCCTTGAAGCTCGAAACTTTATATGTCCCAAGGTTTGCTAGACTATTCTCATGTTTCGCAATCCTTGTCTAATTTCACTTGTTCCAATATCAAAACTTCATCTTTCGATCCTTTGCGTTGATATTTATGATGATGAATTAACAAATACTAACTCCTCCGCGTTCGTTTCACAAGTTTGGTATTTGTTAATTCATTATAAGATCGATGACATTAGATTAGAAAGTGAGATTATATACAATTATGGTTTATGATTTGGTTTGATTAGGATTATGTCATTAAGACTTATCCAAAAATCCCAAGACAAGAAGAGTCTACTCACTCATGATCATAGTAGACATAGAGAAGAAGGAGAAGAACATAAAATAACAAGAAAGTAAAAGAAAGAACTTTTATTAAGAAAGACAATTGCCACTATTAAATTCCAAGAACAAAAGATGAATTGTTGTGATAGCTAGCTACTCTATTTATAATTTAATATGACTTAAGACCTAAGAAATACATCACTAGAATGTTCCACAAGAAACCACGAGCTTTTAGGTCAGAAATAAACTAATAGGTAGCTTGTACAAGACGTAAAAAGCAGCAAAAGAGAGTTTTGGACATGGCACGGCCGTGTGAGATATGGCACAGACAGTGTCAGGCTTCTGACTTGGAGATGTTATATTTTTGTGGTGAATCTCGTATTTTCTAGCCCGAATCAGCTCCTAATCCTCTTTCTTTTGCTCCAAGACTGAATCTATCAAATATTCGTTCTTGAAATATAATAATATGCAATTGAAGTAAAATAGATCTAAAAGGAAATAATATTTAAATAAAATAAACTTAAATCTAAATAAAACGAAATCAAATATTATATTAAAATAACTAATTAATGACTCATCAAACTCCCCCACACTTGAATCTTTGCTTGTCCTCAAGCAAAAGACATATACATGGTAGCATAAATAGGACGAACATATGACAGTTCAATTGAAAACTTATGTCTCCTCAAAGGCTTTCATTTCAAGCATACACTAATCAGAAACTCAAACATTTCTTGTAATCTTTATTCAACCCAACAGTCTAGTTCTAACTGAGTGTGTGTGTGTGGTCCAACCCTTTTCTTGCAACTGTATAAGATAGATATTATGAGGAAAAGGTTCTAACCTTAAGACTAAACCAACCGAGAAAAATTCTTTCTTCATTTTTTATAAGAGAGATGGGAGTATTTGTGATCATTGGATCTTTGCCATTTGCACATTCTTGGGGTTTTAGCAGAATTTTTATTAATTTATGGAGACAACATCTTCATGTAGGAAGTCGGAGGGCCTACCCCCTTCCCTAATCTAGATTCAATGGTGCCACTTATATTTGTATTTGTTATGCCCCCTTAAGTTTCTCAAGATAACATCACCTTCATGTAGGAAGTCGGAGCGCCTACCCCCTTCCCCATTCTAGATTCAATGATGCAACCTTAAAATTTAATTTCGGCTTTATATACTCCCCTAAACTGGCTTATACTACTTTTACTATGAAAATTTTTGAGGGTTAACTTACCTTTGGAGTTAGAACGTGCTCCTTAAAATACCTATTCATACAATTTCTCAAGGGATGCAACTCGTGCTTTTCTCATTGGAGAATTATTCACAATAAAACACGGTGTGAGTATATCAAGAAAACTTAAAACACAAGAATTCACTTTCATGTACAAGAAACAACCAATTTAGAGGAGACAACAAAAATTTAAGTCATAATTTTCAATAAAAACAAGCTACTTAACCATGCCTTTCACAATTAAACATGACAAAAGAAATAAACACACACACTTGGGAGAAGCATTGTCCTCAATGATTTAAAAACTAGAAAAGAAAATAGAAGAAGAAGGAAGAAGAAGGAGTAGGAGGAATAAAGAGAGGAGAAGATAAAGGAAGAGAGGAAGAGGAAAGCTCACAATTTTATTGAGGTCCATAAGGAGGAGCTTGGAGGTGAAAGTGTTGCATCATCATCCGGAGTATTTGATTGTTCTCATCATTTACCTGATTGCTTCTTTGGACATCGTTTCGTAGCCCGGAGATTTCTACACCTTGTCTTTGTTGCTCGATGCTTATACGTTGAACCTCGGTTTGCATCCATGCCCACCGATTATTTTCTTCATGATAGTGTTCACCGGCATCACAGTGATGGTGCTCTTCATCGTGGTGCAAGTTTGCACCTTCCTCCTCAACAACATTGTGCTCCTCATGTACCTGTGGAGCATCACCAACATACACAACATTTTCTTCCACCTCGGTCTTTGTCCGAGATGGGTTAGGAAGGATAATTAAACAAAAAGGCACATTGAGCTGAAGCTCAAAAGTTATGTTAGTAGGCGGATGAGGCTTAATAAAGTTCATAGCAATGAGGGTTTCTATATTAAGCCTATTTTTTTCCCTCAATTCGGATTATCCCTTGGTCCTCACCCACTCCAAACTTCCTAGCTATATAGGTGATGATACCCCCTACCACTATCTCACTCCTAACATTAGATTTTGTGCCTACAGATGCAAGATAATCAAGCAAGTAAAAGCATGTATTCACAGGACGGTTTTTAAGCATAGCCCACAACATGAAGAGTTCATCTGTCCTAGTGGTTCCTACCTCTTTCCTACCCCAAATGGTGCAAGCCATAGCCCTTTGGATGTACCTAAGCACAGGGTTGTGGATGTTACTAGCCTTATTTGAACGTGAATTGTATTGGTGCAAGCCAGTAATACTTTACATAAAGACAAGAGGGTTGTAATTTTTCGGCCTTAGATCATGATTAAAAGAGTCATGGATGAACCCCTCATTTGAGAATCCCATCTCATTGCAAAAGTTTTCGAGAGACATCTCATAATCAATGTTCATAAGTCGAAAGGAGACTCGATGATCAGGGTGATCAAAATCCATCCTATCTTTTCGACAGGGAGTTGGTTAATTTAATTAACTTTGAATGATGATTAGAAAGAAAATTAAGTAGAAAAAGGATTGATTTTTAATGGAAGAAAATAATAATAAAAAGAGCCTTGGGATTTATTGGTCCATCTTGATAACAAGTACTTCAAAACAAACCCTAAACCGTTAATTTTATATTGGTCCCACTTTCTAAGGACAAGTTTCTCTTTAGCCTATCACATCTCCTTTCGGACAAGTCCTCTAACAATCACGCCTATTCCCATGGTTGATTGTTATTGGAATCCTTGAAGCTCGAAACTTTATATGTCCCAAGATTTGCTAGACTATTCTCATGTTTCGCAATCGTTGTCTAATTTCACTTGTTCCAATATCAAAACTTCATCTTTCGATCCTTCGCTTTGATATTTATGATGATGAATTAACAAATACTAACTCCTGCGCGTTCGCTTCACAAGTTTGGTATTTGTTAATTCATTATAAGATCAGGGAAATTAGATTAGAAAGTGAGATTATATAAAATTAGGGTTTATGGTTTGTTTTGATTAAGATTACGTCATTAAGACTTATCCAACAATCTACAAGAAACCACAGGCTTTTAGGTCAGAAATAAACTAATAGGTAGCTTGTACAAGAAACAAAAAGCAACAATAGCGAATTATGGGACATGGCACGGCCGTGTGAGATATGGCACGACCCGTGCCAGGCTTCTGACTTGGGGATGTTATATTTTTGTGCTAAATCTCGTATTTTCCAGACCGAATCAGCTCCTAATCCAGTTTCTTTTGCTCCAAGACTGAATCTATCAAATATTCTTTCCTGAAATAGAACAATATGCAACTGAAGTAAAATAGATCTAAAAGGAAATAATATTTAAATAAAATAAACTTAAATCTAAATAAAACGAAATCAAATATTATATTAAAATAACTAATTAATGACTCATCAATGCTCGAATTCTTGCCAAGCTGAAATGTATTCTGAACAAGAAAAGAAGATCAGAAGCTTGAGAAGGAACTTTATGAGCAAAAGCTGATGTATGAGGAACTCAAGAGGAATATGACTATTCAGAATGAAGAATTTTTAGCTAGAGAAGAAGTTCAAGCTAGAGGTTACAATGTGCTGAAGGAAGCAATGCAGAAGCAATCAGAGGATATGACAAATATGATGAAGGAGATGATGGAAATGATGATGAAACAAGCCAATCCTTAGAACACACACACTTTTTCTTGTTTCTAATGCATTTATGATGTTCTTTCATGCTTCTAAACAATGTTTCTCTCCTTCACAGCTCTGATATAATGCATCGTGCTTCTGACAATTATTATGTGCTATGATTGCTGATATTGCTTAGAATTTTCTCATGTTTTTTCTTACTTCCCTGTTTTGGTCTGTATTTTATACGTTTTGTTGATGGCAAAAGGGGGAGTAGATATAGTATTAAGACCCTAAGCCCCACTAATTTTAATTTTAATCTAAAATTAAAATAGGAAAACCTGCTTCCCATCTCTTAGTCTTTAATTTCATGTGAGATTATTTTGAGTGTTATTACGTTTTTAAAATGAATTTAATCAACTTGTATAGAACTTAGAGGGAGCATACAAACCTTACCTTAAGGAACTATTGGACTTAGGGGGAGCTTACGAAACTCAGACCCTAAAAGTCAACTTGTTAATTAGATTAACAACAATTGAACATTTTAATACTTGTGTTTGTCATCATCAAAAAGGGGGAGATTGTTGGAACAAAATGTGTTTAACATTACCCTTTGAGTTTTGATGATAACAAGGTATTAAAAAATGTCAATTGGATATGCTAATATTTGTTCAAGTGTACAGAACCATAGACAAAAAATTTGAGTGTCTTATATCAAGCATAGGTTCTGAAAGAACAAATTAGAGCAATGTAATCTACAAAAAAGAAGGAGCTTGCGTTACAAGATAGAGTTGGAAGAAGATAACTTCTAAAGACAATTGATACAGCTCATTAGAAGCACTTCATCAGAAGCTGCACATCTGAAGTTGTTACCAGAAGCTGATGTCATCAGAAACACTTCATCAGAAGTTGTTCATCAGAAGCTGAAAGACTGGAAGCTTCAGATTTTGTTAAAAGTTTTTATTCTCAAGCATGTGATTGCAGAAGGAATAGAAGCCTGGAGCAACGACTAATTCAGAGGAATTTGAAGGCATTGGATGCTTCTCCATTGAAGAGCATAGAAAAGGACAACAATACAATTGTACAACCACTACTCCACTCTTCATGTC
Source organism: Medicago lupulina (assembly GCA_958299785.1). NCBI lineage: Eukaryota > Viridiplantae > Streptophyta > Magnoliopsida > Fabales > Fabaceae > Medicago > Medicago lupulina. The sequence goes on along the minus strand of OY283145.1, from coordinate 22,713,742 downwards.
TGTAGTAGTACAACATAACAACTATATCAACGCTGGTGTTTCTCTATTCTTGGAAGGGATTTGAAATTGTTCCTTCATAGGACAATAACCAAATCAAGCAACAGATCATTGGTGATTTGATCAAGCTCCAACAACGACTATTTTTGATGTGCTGACAATCTACAACGTTCCTCTCACACCTTTATATAAAGGAGTGAAGACTTGAAGATTTCCAAGAGACTCACACAATTTTACAAGAGCCAAACCTCTGCTGAAATTGTTTCACATCAAAGTTCACTTAGAATTTCTTAACAACTTTCATATCTTAGAAATTCTAGAGTCTTAAGAGTCTGTATCTGATTTGTATTGTGAACACCACTGATTGTATATCAAGTGTTCAACCTCAACCAACTTTCTTTGTAATTATGTTTGAATAGAAGTCTCTTGCAGTTGTGCTTGAGCATAGGAAGTCTCTTGCAGTTGTGCTTGAGCATTAGGAAATCTCTTGCAATTTTTCTTGAGTTAGTTTGAAGTCTCTTGCTATTGAGCTTGAGCAGTTGTAATCAGATATTGATTTTAGTGAACTCTCCTTGGAAGTGAAAGGAGGAGTGGACTACTTCCGGATTGTGGAAGGAACCCCTATAAATTGCTTTGTGTCTTTCTTCTTCTTCTTCTCTCTCTCTCTCTCTCTCTCTCTCTCCCCCTCTCCCTCTCCCTCTATCTCTCTCTCTCTCTCTCTCTCTCTCTCTCTATTTATCCGCTGCAACTAGACTCTGAACACTACCTCAGAAGCTAAACTCTATCAGATTCTGAAAAGTGAATTCAATTTTAGGAGAAGAAAAAGAAAACACAATTCAACCCCCCTTCTTGTGTTTTTCTCACCTTCATAATCCTATTGAGTCCTCTCAGATTCCTTCCTTAAAATCCTAATTTTTTTTCCCCTAAACCAAATTAACGTGTCATTAATTATGCAATTATGTCATAACAATAAAATTCCACTTTATAATTTATACGCATTGTTTTATAACCTCAATTTTTTTTTTAGAGAAGATAACCTCAATCGTTAATTAACAACTCTCAATATAAATAAAAGGGTTAATAGTGCTTTACCCCTGTAATATAGGTCATTTTCGGTTTTCTCCCTGTAAAATATTGTTTTTAGATTCCGTCCTTGTAATTTTGAAGATTTTTTGGTTTTATACCTTCATGAAAAATTTTGCCCCCTGTAATTTGAGGAAGTTTCAGTTTACCCCCTGCAATTTGAGCAGATTTTGGTTTACCCCCTGTTAATTTGAAAAAAAATCGGTTTATCACCTACCATATCATCGATTTTGTACAGACAAAATTCATAAAGGTCTAAAACCAAAAACCTTCAAATTACAAGGACATAATCCAAAAAAAAAAAATTTACATAAGAAAAACCGAAAATGACCTATATTACAGGAGGAGAAAACATTATTAACCTTAATAAATACTTTTTTTTATATAACTCACCCGACACGGGTGTGCGATCTAGAATTGATAAACATAACAAAATTAAAATTAAATACGAAAAAATGTAGTTGGCAAGTAAAAAAAGATGACATGAGTAAACCAAAGGAGTCACATAAACCAAAAAGAAAAGGAGATATTGGTGAATATAAAATATAAAAATGCAAACTATAATATGTTAAAAAGTTACAAAAGCTGCACATCAAATAGTAAAGAGGCAATCGATGTTTCATGTAGGAGCAACAACGGAAACACAAAGTAGAGGATAATTTCGAAATTTACAAATGAAATCAAGGATAATATTAAAAATGTAATAAAACTGTAAAGCGTGTATCTCTTCTCCTCTCTCTTTTGTAAAATCCCAATTTTAAAGGATCAAAAATACCCTGATTTTCTACGTTTCTTATGCCTCCCTCCCCCTTCTTAAAATTGATTCAAACATATATAATTAAAAATATAATATCACCTATCCTATCCTCCCCTCCATCTACCCTAAACCAAACAGACCCTCATAGAAGGAAGGAAATTGTAATTTACTCCAAAAACCAAAAAGAGAAAATAAAATACGAAAAAAAATTGATAAACAAAATGGAAAATGGACATTATAAGTTAAAATTCATTTATTTATTATTGAGTTTATTGTCTTGTGTGAAGTCTCACATAACATACAAATCATCATTTAATAATGTTGCGAGCCTCCAACTCTTAATCATTATGGGCAATCCTTGTTGACGCAGCAACGACAATTTTTCCACCTACAATGATTATAGCAAATGAAAAATTCACAATGTTCCTTGCACTTCATCTTACACTCATGGCAATATTGGTCGCTGCTTTCTTCCGTACCAATATCTAGAGATTGAGTTGCGTCACACACTTGAGTAAGAACGAGCATAATCACTAAAATCATCATCATGGTGATACCTTTCTTCAGCTTGTTCACTGCCATAGCTATTCTCAATGTTTATATTTCCCTGCTATCTATTCAATGTTTTCACATATCTTATTTATAGCCATAAATTAGTAAATGACATTTATTATTGAAATGTATGATTTGACTCAATGTTGTCATATATTACAACATTGAAGTTGCAGTTGACATTAGGAAATAAAACAAAGTTGCAGTATGAAATCAAGGAGTATCTTTTTAATGTTTATATTACCTAGATCTATTCAATGTTTATATTTCCATGGGTCAAGATTTATATTTCCTATAACTCAATGTTTGACTGTATAAATATGTATATATTGATATAAAACTAAAAAAAAAAAAAAAACTCAATTTCAAACAAACATTTTGTATCCAACATAATACATTTAAAACTTTTTTATAATTAGACCACCGACCCGTGTGACGCACGAGTCTTATGTGCTAATATAAGTTACAATAAATAAATATTTTTTTGGAAAACGTATCAACACTAAAAACAATATATTAAAAATTGAAAAAAATATACATTATCTATATTAGCCAAATTCAAAGAGAACTTTTAAAAAAATGGAATATGTTTCAAACTCACATACCATAGACTAATGTCGACAAAAAATTGAACGGACAATGGTCATGTCACCACATTTTTTTGAGTTTATAGATATTTAAGAATAAGAAATATTGAAGATTAATACAATAGCGTCATTGTACATCGAAGGTATGCGCTATGACATCACAATGTTTATTTTTTTTATGGAAGCATAACATCCGAAACTTTTATATATATTTTTTCTTGATTAATTCTACCGTAGTAGCCCATATAAAATCCACGTTAAAAATGGTATACTAAAGTATAAGTGTAATCTTCCCTATTTGATTTGGAATTATCCAATTGAATTTGGGCTATTATATATAAGCAAAAATAATTGATGTTAGGAGTGTATTGTCAACTGCAAATTGAAGTATAATGTTTTGTTTTTAATACTAATATTTCTTTTTTTTTTGTTGAGAGAACTGATATTTTATTCTTAAGCAATTGAATACATTCATTTAATCAATTCAATGTTATTGTCTCTCCATTATTGAAACATTTGTTTTCATTCCTTACCTTATGGACATGATGAGCTCAATATGATTTTATTGAGAGTGAGAGGACAAAATTGGAATTAGGTTGTAGAAATAAGGGTAAAATAGATAAATTGAGTATTGGGGGAAAGAGAATAGGGTTTAGAGACTTAGTAGGAAAAAGAACTCTTATGTGATAATCGAAAGAAGAAAAAATAGGCTTAAGTGCATTTTTGATACATTAACTTTTAAATAGTTGAGATTTTGGCCATTTAACAAAAAATAGCAAATTTGACCCCTTTTGTCCAAAAAATAGCTGAGAAGACGCCACGTGTTCCAAAAAAGGGGCCATAATAAAAACTTTTTGTAAAGATAAGGGGCCATAAAATCATATTTTCCTTATGATAGAGGGTCAAAAGAGAATATTTTCCTAAACATGGGGGTCACTTTTGCCATTTTTTTAAAAAGGGGGTCAAACTGCTACTTTTACAAACTTATGGGGTGAATAATGTGTTTAAGCCAAAAAAATAATAATGAAAAGGAACCGTTATGTGATAATTGAAAGAAAAAATAATAATAAAAAGGTACTACTATAAAAAAATTTGCAATGACGTTAGTGACTTAAAAAATATAAGAACTTTTCATTTGCTACCTCATTCGATTCTCTGCAATCTTTTTTTTCATAAAAGTTAATTAGGTATGTCAAAAAGGACAGGGTTAAGGTTCAATTGCATGATGGTGAGAAATGATTTAGGGGTTGTGAGATTGAAAGAAATAGGACCCAAGATTTGTGTTGCATACATAATATTGAAGCAATCACATGTAGTAAAAAACACCAGTGCCCTGTTGGTAATAGTTGTGAATTGGAAGCATGTGATACCTGGTTTGATCCCTGACATGATTTATTTTTTATTTTTTTCATAAAAGAAGGGAAAAAAGTAGGGTTTAGGGATAAAATAGGAATTAAGTTGTAAAAAGAAGGGTAAAATAGACAAATTAGTATTAGGGGTTAGGGAATAGGGTAAAAACACTACAAGAAACTTGCCATTTAGCAACGGCAGAAACCGTTGGTAAAGGTCTCAAAAGCCGTTGGTATAGGTCATAAAACTTATACCAACGCTCACCTGCTACCGTCTAGGATACTATGCTTATACCAACGGCAAGAATGTCGTCCCAATAGCTTATACCAACGGAAAATTAGCTTGATGCTATAGATTTTGGAGCTATAGCAACGGTATTTTACACCTATTAAATGGTTTTAGTCAACCTCCATATCCGTTGGTATAAGACCAAAATGTCCGTTGCTATAGGTTCTCTTTTTTTAAATAAAATTCACCCTAATATAAATATTTTTTAATAATAATTAAATTTTCACAATAATTCCTGACCAAAAAAAATAATATATTCGGCTGTACTTTTTTATTGCACTACACAAAATTTAAGGTAACATCAAAGAAAATTTCAATTATATGATCAAAGTAGTAAGTCTTACAAACATATCAAAATAACAAAATAATGTCAATTTTATATAATAACCAACACAAAAATAGATACTACATCAAAAAAAAAAAAACACTAGATGAACCTAAACATATCCAAGATAATTTTTTTTTTTCTAATCTTCCTATCTTCCGTCTTCATCACTGCATCAACTTGAAGAATTTATCTGGTTTGGAGTACTAGCACCATTTATGGCCTATTAAAAATAAAAATAAAATATGTTACAAACTCTACTTAATTCATGTTATCATAATATTCGATATCTGAACTCGAAAAGTAAAATATCAATTATATAATATACCTGTTTTGCTGCTTGTATAATATCATTCAAATATTCTTGAGATAATCGATTTTGTATCACTGACATCATATTTGCCATAAACACATTTGTCCTCTCTTGACTTTCTCGCATTTTCTTAAGTTCATCCCTCAATTCTTGATTTTCAAACAAAGTAGCTTTTGATTTCTTAGGTTTGGGAATATTGTCTATACAACGCACATGTCCCCTCTTTTCAGCTCCTTTTACTCGGGAATAAATGTCATTCTTCCAAGGCATATGACTGTGTCCCAACCGATTGAGAAGTTTCTGCCTCATTATTATGTTTGTTTAGTTCTTCCTGAAAAATTATAAGATATATAGATTATAAGAATACATTTTAAAAGAGAATTCATTAATATGACAATCAAAACAATTGAAAAGGGTCACTTTTATGTCATAATCAAAACAAAAATGTTCATTAAAATAGAACATTTGAACATAATTCAGAACAGAATTCAAAACAGAGTTCATTAATTTAAAACAAAATTTAGAACATAATTAAATTAGAACAACTGAACCAGAACAATTAAAACAGAATAAGCAGGATCAAAATAATGGTTGTGGATGGTCATTCGAATAGGGGACCGCTCATTCGAATATATCAGTTATTTGTAACAACTAGTTCAACTTTACCAACAATAAAAACACACAACATCATGACAAGAAAATTCGAAATGAGGCCAATATAAATAACAAAATTCCCCACCTGAATGGCATCATAAAAATCATTCAAAGGGAACTAACTGGACTATACTTGCAAAACAAACTTCAAAACAGAATTCAATCAGAGCAATTGAACCAGAACAATTGTTACAAAACAATTAAAATTGAATAAGCAAGTCCAATTTTATGTCACAATTAGAACATAATTTGGAACAATTAAAACAGAACAATTGATCCAGTTTCAATTCTTACGGTCATAATTCAATTTTATACAACATTCAATTTTATACAACAGACGGGGATCCAATTTCATTGATTTAACATATCGTTTAAGTATAAGTTATAGAATCAAAAAAGGTATGAACGAAAGAAAGTCTTATTATAAATCTATAAAAACAACCCAAATCACAAACAAATTGACAAAATCCAAGAAAGAAAAATCAAAACCTTAACAGATAGGCATTCAAATTGTGCATACTTAAAAATAAGAGAGGGAGAGAAAAAGAGTCTTGAACCTGTTTGCAACAGCCAAGTGAGATGAGCTAAGTGAGCAACGGGCCGAGCGAAGTGAAGGATTTAGGAACATGAGTGAAGGTTTTGGGAATTAGATTGATGAAGTGAAGATTTAGGGCAAATGAATTTAGAAATTAGAGAAGGGAAATTAGATTAGGAACCGATTAGGGGACCTGTTGGGGAGTTAGATTGATGAACGATGAATGAATTTTTGGTATGAGTGATTGCTTATTGATGGGTGAATGAGGAAAAACTTGAGTTTTGTTATGTATCTGTTTGTTATAACAATAATGAACGATGTGAGGGAGAAAGTGGTGTTTGTTATTTATATAATAATAATAATAATAATAATAATAATAATAATAATAATAATAATAATCTATCACAATATATAATTGGGAGCAAGAATGTTCTATTGTTTTTGTTATTGAAAAAGATAAAAAAAATTATTTTTTTAATAAAGAATTTTTATTATGTTTGTTTTTATTTTTTTTAATAAATGTTATATTTGTTATATTATTGTAAAAAGATTAACATATTTGTTACCTATAATAATGAAACCGTCGTATCTGAAAAATTAAAGTTTGTTTTTTTTAATAACAAACTTTTGTTACATATAAGTGAGAGTAGAAATTATATAAATAAGACTGTAATGTTGTTGCAAATTTAAGTGCAAATTAGAATAACAAATCTGATGGCAAAAATAAAAAAACTCTATGAATATTAAAAAAAAGAAAGAGTGGAAGATTCTTTTGAAAAAAGTGAAGGAGAAGGAGAAATAGTTGAAGAAAGAGTGTTTCTTAACCTATAGCAACGAGGTATTGAAACATCAGTTGCTAAATTTTATCTATATCAACTCTTTTTTCTGCAGTTGCTAAAAGTGACCGTTGCTATATGACAAATTTCTTATAGTGAAAGTCAACAGTTCATTTGATTTTGCGCTGCGACATCTTTGGCAGCCTGTTGCATCTCATTTATCAGTGGTTTGGTATTTCTTTCATTTCCCCTGCATCGATTGCTGATCATTTTCATCAATTTGGTCAGTTGGCGGGTATACAGCGACATGCTCATTCATATCTCCAACTGATTTGGCATACTTCTGTCTGGGTCATTTGAAGGAACGAAACAACGGGATTTTTCAAGAAAAAGTACATGATTTGACAAAGTTATTAGATTATGTTAAGTTGTTATCTTTTTTAAGGCTAAAGGCAAACCTGCTTACTTCTGGTTTCAGTTACAATGACTGTCGGCGGCACCCTTTATTATGTATGTATGTTAGGCAGTAGTTTTTTTCTTCAGTTTTTTATTCGTGGTGCCTTATGGTAACATACTCTTAACATTGTATTCATTTTGTTTGGTTCTTTTCGGCATACTTTGTGCGAGTTGATCCAATCTTGTTGAGTTATATTTTATTTTGGTTTCTTTAAAAAAAAAAGGGTTAGAGAATAGGGTTTGGAGACTTATTAGAATATATATATATATATATGGGGGTTGCTAACTTACACCCACTCAAAATCATGAAGGAGTAAGTTAGCAAGCCTACTCCCACTTGATTTTGACAAAAAAAACCATTTTAACTATTTGAAACCAGTTTTAAATTGAAGGTTAGTTTTGTAAATTTTAATTTTCTTAATTTAAAAACAAGGGTCTTGTTAACGAGTGATCCCGGGACACTATCTAAGCATACCAAATTTAACAATTATTCTTTTAAAAAGTAAACTATTACAATTTCCAATGCATTTAATACACAATTTGTCATAAAAAAACTTACTATTTAAAGTGCTTAAAGAGTGTTTCGGGAACACTCGTTAACATTTCCCTAAAAACAAATGAGAAATGCTAACTAGTGCCCTAAGAGCACTAGTTAATTAGAAAGATTAATATAGAAATTATGCATTGGAAATTGATGAAAAGTGGAATGTTTAACTTTGTGAAAGTCAAAAAGTTGTTGTTTTTAATAATTTTTTTTCTATTTTTACCATACTTAACCATTGCCCTTAGGACATTGGGGGGGCAGCGCTTCTGTGCCTTTAAGGCGGGAAAGGCATGTGCCTTTGCCCCAATCATCAGCTGACACGTGGCAATGCCTTAATTAAAAAATAAAAATAATAAAACCTAGCCATCAACGAAGACATCAACCATTGGATCCATCCAACAACCAACAAACTTTCACCCATCCTTCGACCCATGGCCATGGAACAAGTTCCCTTTTCAACCTCAAGATATCCCATTATCACATATTCATACGATTTTTTACAAATCCTAAACATCAATATTCACCATCGCTTCAAACAACCCATAACAAACCAAATGAATATTTCAATCTTTAAACGTGGTGTATAATCAAAAAGTATTTCCAAATAAGAAATGAACATCTTCGTGTTGTCATGTCATCCATGGATGTAGGGAAAATCAAATTAAATAAATGAAGGCAGTTTCTTGCAAAACTCAAATTGCATCTCAGATTTAAGGCAATTTCACCTATTCATCTTACCGTCCCCTCTCTCCGACACCGTCCTCCGCCGCTGCGCCGCCGCATGCAATTCACCTCCTTCCCAAAAAGAAAAGTTGAAGAGTTTTTGATTTGTTTTGTTGGTAATATTTTAGGGAAAAAAGGACAACCAATTGAGAAAAATGTTTGGTTTGTAAGAGTGAGGATTTAGTTTTGAATTGTTGCATTTTCATTAAGGTTTATGTTTGTTGAGTTGAAGATACTGCTATAAACAAATTCAGTAATAGTGTTATGTTAAGGATTAGCAAAAGAAAAGAGACATTAAGATTTGAACAAGAAGATCTTGTTGTGCGTTTTCTCCCTTTGTTGAATTGACTTGAGGAAGATGAGCGTTTTCTCCCTTTGTTCCTCTTCCTGTTCTCAATTTTTATTATTTTTATTTTTTAATTAAGACATTGCCACATGTCAGTTGATGACTGGGGCAAAGGCACATGCCTTTTCCGCCTTAAAGGCACAGAAGCGCTGCCCGGGTATTGGTTAGCAAAACCCAAAACAAATATATATTCCTTTCTCCCGCCTTAAACCCTTTGTTTTTATCATTTCTTTTTTCTCACAAGTTTCCAGTTTTTTTCTACACTCCAAAAAAAGTTTCCACCGAATTAAAGATTTTTTTTACAATAATAATGCCAGATTAGTGTCTTCATGATTAGCAATTCATAAACTCGAATTTTTCATTGAAATTGGTGTTTTATGATTATTGGTAGTTGGGAATTTTCAGTGTTTGCCAATTCTCATGATAAAAAAACTTCAATAATGTTGGTATGAAATTATGTGAAGATAGATTGTAAAAATAAATAAAATTAAGTGAAGATAGTATTAAAAGCTTCCGTAATTTTCAGTAATGATGGTATAAAAAAAATAAAACTGCTTCAGCAATGATTGTATGAAAAAAGCTTCATTAGTTTTCACGGTTTTTGCCAAAGCTTCACAATATTTTATGTGTAAACTAATTAAAAGATAGTTACAAAATTACCCTTACATTTAACATTGATTTGAATAGTAGCAAGGTGATATTTTGATCAAAATCAAGTGGGAGTGGGCTTGCTAACTTAGGTGTCTTTTAGCAAGTTATTCTATGAGCATTTTTTTTTTGAAGAAGTCAAAATGGATTTATTAAAATCGCAATGAGTCTTGACCAGCACAAGGAGTGCTAGGCTAGGAGTCGTAAAGTAACAACATACAAAGGATAGATGAGGAGCACCTAATTGTAAACCCATACACCTGTGCATCAAAGACAAAATCTAAAAAACCTGTTGAAAACACCACCTAACAAAGGGCTATCTCCGGAATCAATAAAGGAAACACCAAAAACAAAGCTAACAGCAAAATCAAAGACAAACCTCCACACAATAACATAAACAAAAGTTGTACCAAATCTCTCAAATCACAAGCTGCCACAAAAACAATTTCCGCCATCACATTCCGCTGCTCGCACACAACCCCCTCGAATAGTAACATCAAAAACCAGCACACCAACCAACAACCTTTGAAAAACAATCAGTAATAAAACCTTAAAGAACATTGTTAGCTCTCTCAAGCACCTTCATCCAAAAACACATCTCCCAAAGAACAACAAAAACTGACCAAAAATCCCGGTAACATCATACAACAAGAAAATTGCTCCTCAAAATTACACTCACAAAATGCCCTATAGCCGAAAGACACACATGCCCAATATAACCAAACACCTTCACCAAAGCATACCTACATGTATATGAAAACTCTTATAACAACACATGTCTCACTCTTCCCACACATGAATCCAACCAAACGACTCAGAAACCAATCAAAAAACAGTCCAAACAATTGAGATGTATTACACCTAAGACCAAACAATCGATAAACTAATTGGTTCCGTCCAATAGAGGTGGTCTGTTAACAAACCATCCTTCTTTCTCCATACTCCATAATGCCAAGCAAATCTCCTCTGGATCTCACCCAATAACAGGCAGGGTGCCTGCTCTGATGCCAATTGAAATTCTGGCATGTTAGAATTAAGATGTTCTACGAGATGTTCAAACACCAGTTAAACGAATTATGATGTTGAATAAAAGGTTAGAACATTAAGCTAACAAAACAAAAGCAAATGAACGGAAACAAACAAAAAAGTAAAAATGCACAGAGAGTTTGTTAACCTAGTTCGGTGACAACACACCTACTCTAGAGGCTACCAAGGAAGGAAGGAAATCCACTAGTGTAGTCCGTATTCAGAAGATCTCAGCAATCCATGTTTGCACTAATGACCTAGGACCTACCCGTACTGACTTCAACCTAGTAACTCCTAGATTTAAGATCCCATCTCACTCCCTTACAACTGATCACAGACTCTGTGATTCTTACAATACATACACAACAATGAAATGAAGTTACCTTCACAAACACAACAACTTACACCGTGCTTCACAGCTTTGGTGTAGTACACAATCTACCTAACTCTTTGCTTAAAAGCTTCAGAGCAGTGAACAAATACAACTCAAAGCACAGTCCTAAACATGCATCAAAGTGATACACGAAAGGCTCACAAATCAAAGACTCAAAACCCTAGATTATCTCTTCTTCAAAAAGACGTCTTGAATTCATAAACTAGGTCTTGCAGCCTTGTCTAAATACTAAAGCAATACGGGTCAGATCATTTTTCGGGCTGTAGGTAAAACTGATGATCCATTACTCAATCAATAGGACCGGATAAGGAAACTTCTAAAAAGTAGCCACATCTTTAGGAACATCATAATCACCTTCAAATACTTTCCTAAGTCGTTAGCATTTCCTCAGGAAATCACATATGTTCTGATCTTCTCATAAAAACACGCAGGTTGACCAACTCTAATGAAGGCGTGGATTCCTTAGATAAGCGAACGCGTGCGTAAAATAAGGCAAGGTAGAGAACACACAAACCATGCCTAGATGTTGGAACATTGTGTTCCACATCTGAAGTGAATATTTGTTTTAGGCAAAAGTGAAGCCAACATACAAATATCCAACAATCTCCCCCTTTGGCAAATTTTTGGCTAAAACAACTTGAGCCCAGTCCAAACAAAGAAAAGAGACCACGCAACCTTTTCTTCAATCTTCACAAAAAAAATCTTCTTTGAAGAAAGGTACACAAGCTCAGATTACTAATAGATACCACATATAGTTCTTCAGTCACATCATAATCTTCAAGACTAGAAGAAGTATATCACAGGTCTCAGATTCTGCTTCCAATATTTTTACAAAATACACAACACATGGAAATATGCACACAAGAGAAATAAAAGGTATCATTCTAGAAAATCAGAGACAACAGCGGACATATAAGGAAAAATAAATTCCCATAACATCCCAAACATACAGTCAACTGTTACACCACGCTACTCAGATAAACATAGGAAAAATAAATTCCCAGACAGCATTCAGTAGCTCAAAAAGAATGTTCCAGCATTCAAACAAACATTCAGGAACACATATGTGAATTACTCCCCCTCAAGGAGTGAAAACAGTATTCTAATACTCCCCCTGAAAACATGCATCTAAATATAAACATAGTCATGCAACAACATAATCATATACACACATCCAGCCTGTAACACCCCGTTTTCCCAGCATAAAAATTTCTCAAAATAATAATCAGAGTTTCACAACTTAAACGGAATGCTACATTTCTTAAAAATCACAATGGAATAAATAATAATTTATCCTTCAAAATATTTCAATCAAATCTTAAATCACTTCGCAGCGGAATTTATTTCAAAATTCTTAAAAACAACTTTGGCACGAAGGCCTCTACGTAAAATCTCATCAAATTCTTTAATATCATGTTCGTAAAATCTCATAGTTAAATACGTAAAGAATAGAAAACATAAGCAAAGTTCCCCATCCCGTTACGTATCAGAGCACCTAGACACGTGAGGAGTCCACTCACATCAACAGCTAGTCCTGGAAATCTGCACTTGCCCACAAGGCGGCAATTCCAATAGAAGGGGTGAGATTCACAAACAATATAATAAACAGATAATCCAACAATTAAGTTTAACAACAATTAACATATAAGCACGTCTCAAATATTTATCTCATAACATCTTAAGCAACATCAAGAATATCATCACTAAACATCTTAAACATCATCAAAGAATCATCATCACAAAACATCTTAATCATCATCAAAGAACATCATCACAAAACATTTTAAACATCATCAAAGAATATCATCACAAAACATCTTAATCATCATCAAAGAACATCATCACAAAACATCTTAAACATCATCAAAGAATATCATCACAAAACATCTTAATCATCATCAAAGAACATCATCACAAAACATCTTAAACATCATCAAAGAATATCATCACAAAACATCTTAAACAACTCGACTCGACAATGCAACTCGACTATGCAACTCTAACATCTTAAACATCTTATATGCATGTGGTACCATATATAAGCATTAATATGCTTCACCGTCGCTTTGAGCAAATGCTCCACCGTCGCTTTGAGCAAAAGCTCCACCGTCTCAAATTATGCAAATGCATGGACTCGACTCTTTACATCTTAAACAAGTTAGCACAACTTCTCATATGACTCCAACAAATTGGACAACATCTCACATCATAGACCGACTCATGCAGCTTTAATTAAATAATAACAGCAACATGGCAGCAAATCATCAATCATATAACAACATCAAAAATTCATCATTTAGGCATCACATATATTACAATATAGTTCACATAATGCACATATGATTCATAATCATTATCAACAACATCAAATCATAACATTAACTTTATAAGTATAGCACATTATGCACTCATCATTCATAATTCATAAGCAATAACATTCTTCAAAAGTAATCAAGTATGATTAAATAAGACATAAGCCAAATACTCATAAAACACCTCAACTAAATCCCTAATACCTAAGTTTGAAGTTTGGAAATCAACCCTAAGTCTTTGGACTAACTTGGGATTAGTTATGCTAAGTTTTCTTAAAGTTTTCTCAAGACCTACTTGGACTATTTTCATTATAACTCAAAATCTACAAATAATTTTCTAGTCACTCTAGAGCCATTAGAAAGCTAACTCAATTATCTACAACTTTCGTGTTTACACCAAGACCCATTTCAGAACAGAAATGTATGAAAAAGACACAAGAACGTGAAACAGAGAATGCTGTTTTTTCTAAGACCTACTTGGAGTAATTTTTTATCATAACTCAAGATTCACAAAACATTTTTGAGTCACTCTGAAGCCATTAAAAATCTAACTCAATTATCTACAACTTTCGTGAAGACATCAAAAGCTAATTATGAACAGAAAAGTCCCAGTTTTTATTTTAGTTTTTTGGTTACAGAAAATCGAAAAGAGAACGAGCCTGTTGACCCCTTTGTAGTATTTTAATCATATCTAGAGTTCTAAAAGCTTAAATTGAGTCACTCCAAAGGCTAGTGAAAGCTAACATCTATATCTACAAAGTTCATGAAGACACCTAACGTGTTTTGCACAGCGACAGCAAAATCGCAGTTCAATTGCGATTTCGCCTTGGGGAAACCTTTTCTACTCCGTTTTTGATCCAATACCCTCAAAACATGACCTTAAACATCACCCTATGATTATCCTATCATTAGAACATTAATTATTCATTAACCTACTAGATTATCCACTCTTTTTAAGACTAGAAACTCAATTCGAAACCTAAACTAGTTTTCATTAATTCTCACCTTTCAACTTCATCTTTTAATTCATTCACCTTAACCTAGTTCTTAATTCTCTCAAAAACTCATCCATCTCTTGTTAATCATAATTGAATTGAATTACAGTTTAATATAATGAAAGCTAGGCTCACCCTTACCTTAATTTGGTCTCCTGAATCAAGCTGCGTTCTTCTTAGGTTTTTCTTCTCTCCTTGGCGCCTCCTCTCTTTTTCTCTAGGTTTCTCCAAAAGTTATGTCACGTACTAAATAATTCTAACCCTAATTCTCTTATTTATATTCTCTTACTCATCTTATCTTATTTCTACTCCTTCCCTCAAATTCTCTAAAATTATGTAACAACCCATATTTAATTAAATATATTATATTATAAATCAAATAAGATAATACTAAAAATACATAAAAGCACACATCATCAAAATATATATTATATTATATCATCATATCTTATTATTTCTAAAACAAATATATTTCTACACTAGATAATATATATATATATATATATATATATATATATATATATATTTCTATACAAATAACAAATATATTTTCAAACCAAATAACAAATATATCTCTACATAACAAACATATTTCTATAACAAATATATCTCTTCATAACAAACATATTTCTATAACAAATAACACAATATATTTTTACACAAAATAACATATATATTTCTACACCAAATAACACATATATTTTTATAACAAATGACATAGTATTTCTACACAACATAAAAAATATATTTTTACACCAAATAACATAATATCTCTACACCAAATAACATATATATTATAATATAACATGCTACTAAAACACCAACATATAACACAAAAATAACACACATCACCATAAATCAAATAAATTATTTAAAAAGACTCTAAACTTAATCAAATAATTAAATAAATAAAATAGTTCAAAGCGGGCGTTACACAGCCCATCAGGGAAAAAGGAACTAGTACTTAGAATACTTCAGTAGCATACGCAGATATTACAACATCACCTAACACATTATCTGCTGTACTCAGATTTGCTCCTAGAAAAAAATCCTGCTCTCATAATAGCACACACTTGTACCTGCTTTCAAGCTTGCAACAGATGAACACAAATAAGCACATGGTACCATGCACATTGTCATACCCCAATTTTTGACCTAAGACACCACTGACACGCGTCGTCTAGCCCGAAATAATCTCCGACTTTTCGAACGAACTTTCGGCAGAGAGGTATTTTAAAATACCTCATTTTGGTTCTGAGTGGGGCCCTCTTCTCTCTTTATTTTATTTTTATTTTTACTTTTTTTTAATCCCATCTTTTATTTTTATTTTTATTTTTATCTTAATTAATTCCAATTATTTTATAATTAGCCATTATCTCTTTTCACTTTTTTTTTTTAATTTCTCCCTTTCTTTTTATTTTTTATTTAGTCTTAATCTTTTTTTTATATTTTATTTTGTCCGATAAATCCAAAAATCCAAAACAGCCTGTCTCCAATCCGCCAAAACGCGCTTCCGCGGTTTCATCCCAATCCGACACAATTTTCAGGTGAATCCTAACAAACCCTAATCCCTAATCTGCATTATAAATAGAACCTGCAACAACACATTCAAGAGGATCCGAATTCAAAAACCGGCCAAGATCGCACAGCACATAATCAAAAACGGCCAACACCATCACCGAACACAAACACGGCAACACACGCACGCGCGTAACACACACAGCAGTACACACAGTCGCTCCCAACCATCACAACCACACGGAACAACCGCACACAGCAATACAACACAACACACGCACGCAGGAGCACCACACACACGCAGCCGTGAATCATAAACGAAGGTCAACCCTTTTTATCTTCTTTCTGTTTTGTAGATCTAGGACTTTTAGTTTAGGGTTTGGGGATTTCGTGCCTAGAATCGAAGAGAAGGAGAAGAGATAAAGAGAAAGAGCTAAATTTTTTTTTAAAAAAAGACGAGGTTAGGGTTCCGGCGGCGGCGGCGCCACCCTTGGCCGGCCAACCGTCGCCGGATTCTGGGCGCTTGAGACAAGCCCGTCGGAGAAGAAGATAGAGAGGGAACAGAGAAAATTTGGAGAGAAGAAAGGGTAGAGAGAGAATGGGAGTGAAAAATGAGAGAAAATAGGGTTTACACCCTTATATATCCTTGGGTCTGGTTCGACCCACACACCCATGAACCGACCCGGTTCGTTTCTTAAATCCCAACTTCATTATTTGTTTTAATTACAGCACCCCCATAGCACTGTTTGCACCCCCTGCATCTCATTTTTTTTTATTTCTTTCATGCATTTTAATTTCTTTCTGCGCTATTATTTTATTTTCCTTTGCATCTTATTTCTTCATTAGATTAAACTTATCATGCTGCATATTTTTTTATTTATTTTGCGTTTCTATTTATTTCATATTTATTTTTCGTCATTAACTTTATCACATGGACTTTAGAATGTGCACTTAGGATTAATGTATTTTATTTATTTTTTCCGCAGACTTTAGAATGTATTAATAGGATTTTTGTAATAGCGTAGGATATATGTGTGCGTGAGTGTATGCATGCTTTATTTTTATGCTCCTAGCTTAGGTTAGAAATCTTCGTGGGGCTCCAATGCCACCACGAGATATCCACACTTTTATTTTCCGCTCCGTTAGTTTAGTCATTCACAAAAATACAAAAAACAACAAAAACATGCAAATAACAAAAAACACAAAAATATTTTCATAAACAAACCTTGATCCTAAATCAAGTGATCGTTTTTTTATTTTATTTTCTTAAATCAAACATTAATCAATTTAATTTTGTCATGAGTCCATTTTCTTTAACACAAAAAAACACAAACAAATACTCATTTGCCACTTGGCTTTTTCTTTTAAAACCTTTTTTCAAAAACTAATAAAAAAACACTCAACCAATCAAACGGTAATTTTTACCCCGAACTACGAGGTTCTGATCCCTCACGGGTACGTAGGCAAAGGACCTAGTCCTTCCGAATCAATAAAATGTAGATAATTAGGTCTTTCTTTCCTTAATTCCATTTTTTCAAAAACAAGCAAGTTTATAACACAAAAAAGTAAAATAAAGTCGAAAGGTTCTCGTAGAGTACTACGAACATAAAGGGTGCTAATACCTTCCCTTTATGTAACCAACCCTCGGACCCCACCTTTAAATAAATTTTTTCAATCAAAGTCGTGAAATAAATTAGTGAGTCAAAAGCTAATCAAGTAGCCTTGATCTCCGAAAAATGGCGCGACACATATCTACTCCCCCTTTTTAGGCATAAAATATGCCAAATAATAAGTTGAGAGAAGCATAAATCAAAGTTAAAGGTACCAGTGATTTTGAACATTAGCTGCTATAATTCTTCATGGACGCAAATACCCAGCTTGCTCCTTAATTTCTCAAATTGTTTGACATCTAAAGCCTTTGTGAAAATATCAGCCAGTTGTTCTTTAGTAGTCACATGCTCAAGAGTTACCACCTTGTCTTCAACAAGATCCCTGATGAAGTGATGTCGAATGTCAATATGCTTTGTTCTGCTGTGTTGTATAGGATTCTTCGAGATGTTGATTGCACTTAAGTTATCACAATACAATGTTAAGACATCCTGTTGAACATCATATTCTTCCAGCATTTTCTTCATCCAAACTAACTGAGAGCAACTACTTCCTGCAGCAATATATTTTGCTTCAGTTGTTGATAAGGACACAAAATTTTGTTTCTATCCGAATCACGATACAAGATTGTTCCCAAGAAAGAAACATCCTCCTGATGTACTTTTTCTATCATCTGCACTTCCTGCCCAATCAGCATCACAGTACCCCATCAGCCTGGAATTTTCACTGTGAGAGTACAAAATTCCATAATCTGTGGTGCCATTGATGTACTTCATAATCCTTTTTACTTGAACCAGATGTCTCATTTTGTTTTCTGCTTGATATCTTGCACACACTCCTACAACAAAAATTATATCAGGTCTGCTTGTTGTAAGATATAGGAGACTTCCAATCATGCTTCTCTACAGGCTTTGATCAACAGCGACACCATTTTAATCTTTTGATAACTTCAAGTGAGTGGCTGCTGGTGTTCTCTTATGGCTAGCATTATCCAGGCCAAACTTCTTTACAATATTCTTAGCATACTTGCTCTAAGAGATGAATATTGTTTCTTCCATCTGCTTGACTTGTAGACCAAGAAAGTAAGTCAATTCTCCCACAAGAATCATCTCAAATTCAGACTGCATCTGATGGACAAAATGTTGAACCATCGTATTCGACATTCCTCTAAATACAATGTCATCAACATAGATCTGTGCTATCATGAGTCTTCCTTTGTCCTTCTTAACAAACAGCGTCTTGTCAGTTCCTCCCTTCTTGTAACCTTGATTGATTAAAAATTCTGTAAGTCTTTCATACCAAGCCCTAGGAGCCTACTTCAACCCATATAGTGCTTTCTTCAACTTGTACACATGATCAAGGAAATTTGGATCAATAAATCCTTTAGGTTTCTCAACTTAGACTTCTTCATGGAGGTATCCATTTAAGAAGGCACTCTTCACATCCATCTGAAATAGTTTGAACCTCAGAATACAAGCCACTCCCAAAAGTAACCTTATTGACTCAAGTCTGGCAACAAGTGCAAATGTTTCATCAAAATCTAATCTTTCTACTTGTGTATAGCCTTGAGCCATAAGTCTTGCCTTGTTATGGTAACAATACCATTTTCATCTGACTTGTTCTTGTAAATACATTTTGTTCCAATAACATTTATGTCATTTGGTCTTGGCACCAGATCCCATGCCTCACCTCTTTTGAAATGATTAAGTTCTTCTTGCATAGCCTCAATCCAGAAATCATCAGTGAGAGCTTCTTTCACATTTTTGGGTTTAAATTTGGAGACAAAGCAGGAGTTGGAGACAATATCATTAGTTATTCTAGTTCTGATTCCTTGATCAGGATCTCCAATAATGAGCTCTTGAGGATGATTTTTCTGAACTCTGATCGATGGTCCTTTACTTGTTTCTGCATTTCTTAACTCAGCCTCTTGAGAGTTAGTTTCAGGTTCTGTAACAGTTTCAGGTATCACCTTCTCTTGAGTTGATGTTTCAGGATATGGTTCAACAACTGACACTACTTCAGGAACTGGTTCTTTAGCTACGTCATCTATCACCACATTGATGGATTCCATAACAACTTGAGTCCTGTTATTGTACACTCTTTAGGCTCTCTTGTTAGTAGAGTAACCCAGAAAGATTCCTTCATCACTTTTTGGATCCATCTTTCTTCTATAATCTTTATCTCCAAGAATGTAACACTTGCTGCCAAAGACATGGAAATATTTTACAGTTGGCTTTCTTTCTAATGACATGTTGTCATTACCTAAATTTTATGTAAATATTATCACATTTTGGAGTTCGCAAGGCGACTTAAGCAGCAAGAAAAGCAAGAAAACTGAAGAAAAAGGCAAGACAAAATCGTGGCACGTTTGGTCAAAAACGTGACAGGATTTGACAAGGCAGATTACATTGTTTCGACATTAAGGAAAATGTGTCACGATGGCCAAAACGTGACACGATTTGGTGAAACCCTAATTTAGTTTCTTGTTACACAAGTGAAAACGTGTCACGATTTACTTAAAACGTGACACGATTTGGGCGAAATTTGTGCCTATTTAAGCTGAAGACTATTCAGAAAACAAGGGTTACGATTTGAGAAGAGCAAAGTGCGATTTTGAGATATAAAGACGGCTAGGAGGGTGATTTCTTAAACCTTCTTTCAGTTCATGTATGTTTTGATTCCACTAATGATTATGCTATTTGTAAGTCTCATTATGAGTAGCTAAATCTCTTAGAGATTAGGTCTGAGATGATTTTATGTAACCCTAATTGATACATGTTGCTGTGATGAAACTCTATTTATTATGAATGACTATTTAGTTTTTATTCAATTCAATTGTTCTTAATTCTTTTATATCTTGATCACATATAAACTCGTGAGTATGAATGACTACTGACCCTAGCTTTCAACTTAGACCTATTGAATTGTTCTAATAAACATGGTTAGTCTAGGAATGGATAATCGTTTGTTAGTGATATTAGGTTAACGTGCTTAAACCTTCAAGGATTAATAGACCACCTAAGGAATTAGGGGCTGTAGTTTAAGAGGAGGGTCCTAACTCAAGGGATTGATTAGGGCTAATTTGTTAACTATCGTGGAACTAAAGAACCATTCACAAGAATAGAGTACAGTAACCAATTAGGGGAACATAGATGATTCGAAAGACCTGATCTCATCTCTCGCTTATTTCTGAAACACTTTTTACTTTCTGTTAATTGATTTATTAAAATCAAACCAAATCAACTGCCTAGTGGCAAATCCATAATAACTTTTATACATCCTTTTTCTTAACGAAATTGAATTAGAGGTTAAAAACAATCCTTGTGGGAACGATATTTTACTACTTCGATAGTTTTTGGTGCTCTTGCCAAACGTCTATCAAGTTTTTGGCGCCGCTGCCGGGGACTGTTTAATTATTTCAATAAGGCAATTTCGTTATAATTTAGGATTTCTGTCATTTATATTTTTGTATATATATTTATAAAAAAATTATTTATGCTCTTCGTTTTCTTCTCATTGTACGATGCTACTAAAAAGTTTTTCCATGTTTTGCAGCTATGATAGACAGGTTGTACCTCCATGACACAAAAGAGATTTGTACGCTGTAATATGAAAAATATATGCTGTCTTTGAAGATAAAATGTGCGGACAGTAAAATCTCGATATTAAATGAGAGATGTGGTCGTGATGAGGCAAATCAACCAGGTAGTAATTGTGAAGGGAAGAAAGAGATGATCAACATAGATTACAATACTCAACTTCAAAATATTTTAGATGATTTCTTGGTGTCAAATCAAGTTTCATTTGAGAAGTTTGATCTTTAGTATGGTAATCTTGTTGAGAAAGCACATGAGTCTCAGAGGACATTGTTGGAACAAAATATGTTTAACAAATAAACCCTAAAGAGTTTTGATGATAACAAAGTATTAAAAATTGACAATTGGTATTGCTAACATTTGTTCAAGTGTACAGGACCATAAACAAAGTAATGTATCTTATCAAGGTTCTGAACGAACAAATAAAGAGCAAAGGAAGTATCTATTTGAAGCTTAAAAGCGCTCCTGAAGACAAGCGCTCCTGAAGAGTATGACGTCATCAAAAGCAGTTTCTTCAGAAGCAACAGTATTTCACCAGAAGCAGTTTATCTCAAGATTTCAAGATTCAAGTGTTGTATTTTGGAGCGAAAGTTGTAGAGCATTGGCAGAAGATTAGTGGATTAAAGCAACGATCATTTCAAAAGGATTTGAAGTCATTTTGTTGCAAATAGACAAGAAGCGTTGACATTGTACTTTGTACGAACTGTACAACCACCTTCTCCACTACTCTGTTCCTTGTCTCTGCTAATAGACAAGAATAACAGCTCTCATGTACAACCAAGCCTGCATCCTTGTTCCCTTTCAACCGGAATGGATTTGAAATTGATCATTTAAAGGACAATAACTAAATCAGGCAAAGAATCACTGGTGAAAGATCAAGCTTCATTAACGACTCTTTTTGGATGTGTTGGCACTTACAACGTTCACTTCACACCTCTATATAAAGGAGTGAAGACTTGAAGAACAATGTGGACTCTACAATATATTGAAAGCGCCAAAACTCTGTCAAATTATCTAAGCATTCAAAGTTCACAAAGAATTTCAGTTTTCAAGTTCATATCTTTGAAATTCTTAAGTCTTAAGAGTCTGTATCTGATTTGTATTGTGAACACCACTGATTGTATATCAAGTGTTCAATCTCAAACATTTTTGTGTGTAATTTTGTTTGATAGAAGTCTCTTGCTTGTGTGCTTGAGCACTAGAAGTCTCTTGCTTGTGTGCTTGAGCACTAGAAGTCTCTTGATTGTGTTCTTGAGCATTTGAAGTCTCTTGCTTGTGTGCTTGAGCATTTGTAATCAGATATTACGTTAGTGAACTCTCCTTGGAAGTGCAAGGGGGACAGGACTACTTCCGAATTGTGGAAGGAACCTGTATAAATCTTTTGTGTCCTGCTTCTTCTCTTTTCTCTCTGTTTTTCATTCCGCTGCATACGCTCCTGAACAGTATCTTCAGAAGCTGTCTAATCTGCTTCTGATCATTCATGTTCTGAGTTTTAAAGAGAAAACGATAATTTGAAAACACAATTCAACCACCCCCCCTTCTTGTGTTTTTCTCCCCTTCAATTGGTATCTAGAGCCTTGGTTCTGTTGTCAACACCTAATAGTGTAACAGTCCAAGATCTGAGAAAAACATGTCTGCTGATTCATCTGTTTCTGGTTCTGCTGGCTCTAGTGGTAATCATCATGCTGTAGCATATGATTATAGTGAAAAGAAAACTGACTCAGGGAAGGTTCCAAAGTTTAATGGAGATCCTGAAGAGTTTTCTTGGTGGAAAACCAACTTCTACAGTTATATCATGGGCTTAGATGAAGAACTATGGGATATTCTGGAAGATGGTGTTGGTGACTTAATTCTTGATGAAGAAGGAGCTGCTGTTGATAGAAAAATACATACTCCTGCTCAGAAGAAGATGTACAAGAAACATCACAAGATCAGAGGCTCTCTAGTTTCTGCTATACCACGAGCAGAGTACATGAAGATGAGTGATAAGTCAACTGCTAGAGCTATGTTTGTATCTTTATGTGCTAACTATGAAGGAAGCAAGAAAGTTAGAGAAGCCAAAGCACTGATGCTTGTTCATCAGTATGAACTGTTCAAGATGAAGGATGATGAAAGTATTGAGGAGATGTACTCAAGATTTCAAACCCTAGTCTCTGGACTCCAAATACTGAAGAAAAGCTATGTTGCTTCTGATCACGTGAGTAAGATTCTCAGAAGCCTCCCTGCCAGATGGAGACCAAAGGTGACTGCCATTGAGGAAGCTAAAGATTTAAACACTTTAAGTGTTGAAGATCTTGTTAGTTCTCTCAAAGTTCATGAGTTAAGTCTAAATGAACATGAGTCTACTAAAAAGAGTAAATCAATAGCTCTTCCATCAAAAGGTAAGTCATCCAAAGCTCTTAAAGTGGCTGAGTCTGATGAAGAAGACTCACCAACTGGAGATTCTGATGAAGAGGTTACTGAGATGATGGTTATGCTCTCAAACAGACTTCAGTATCTAGCCAAAAAGAACAAGAAGTTTGTGTCTAGAAGAGGTAGCTTCAGAAGCTCAAAGAAGGAAGATCAAAAGGGATGCTTCAACTGCAAGAAGCCTGGTCATTTCATTGCTGATTGCCCTGATCTTCAGAAGGAAAAAGCAAAGGAAAAGTCAAAGAAACCAACATTCAAGTCAAGCAAGTTCAAGAAACAGTTAAAGCAGAGTTTGATGGCTACATGGGATAACTTGGATAGTGAATCTGAATCTGACAAAGAAGAGTCTGATGAAGGTGCAAAGATAGATGTTGGGTTAGTAGCTACAACAACTTCAGAAGCTGAAACTGAATCAGATTCAGAAGATGAAAACGAGGTATATTCCAAAATCCCTAGAGAAGAACTGATAGAGTCACTTAAAGAACTCCTCACTCACTTTGAATTGAGAACCAATGAGTTGAAAGTTTTGAAAGAAAAATATGTTGCTTTGATGAAGCAACAAGAATCAACTCTATTGGATCTAAAAGCTTCTGAAGAAGGACTCAGAGGTTTTGACTTCATATGCAAGACATATGAAGACAAACTTAAGTTCTTATGTCAGAAGCTGCAACAAAATTGTGATGGAAAGTCTTTAAGTAACCATGAGATTGCTCTTGAAGATTTCATTATGTCTGGTATTGACAGAAGCAGAATTGCTTCTATGATTTATAGTATTTACAAAAACAATGGTAAAGGGATTGGATTTTCAGAAGCTAAGTCTAGTGAAACCAATCTCAAAGCATATTGTGAATGCATAAAGGAAGGATTGAAAACCTTCTTTGTTCCTGAAGGTGCAAAAATGGGAACTGCTGCTCAGTCAGAACCTGAAGCTTCCAATTCTAAGGCTAAGATTACATCAAAGCCAAAGAACTTCAAGCCTAAGGATAAGATAAATTCTGAATCTAAGACCACAAAGATTAAGATTCTGAAGAGATCAGAACCTGTTCCTCAGAGTATGATAAAATCAGAATCTGATGTCCTAAAGTCTAAGGTTCAGAAGGGCAAAGCAGTTGGTGTTCCTGAAGTATCAAAACCAAAAGTTGAAAAACCTAAGGTAATGATTAATCAGAAGCTACCCAAAAAGGATCAAAAGGATCAGGAAATGGTGAGTAAATTCTCCAGCTCTAACCCCAAAGGATCCATAAAACAATGGGAACCTAAATCTGAAATTGTCAATACTGCAGATTTGTCTAAAAGCAAGAACAAAGCAAAAATCATGGTACCTGGACAGCGGTTGCTCAAGGCACATGACAGGAGAGAAGTCAATGTTCCTATCCCTCACAATGAAAGAAGGAGGAAATGTAAAGTTTGGAGGCAACCAGTGTGGGAAGATTATTGGTACGGGGACTATTGGTAACTCCTCTACCTCTATTAATAATGTATGGTTGGTAGATGGGCTTGAACATAACCTATTGAGCATCAGTCAGTTCTGTGACAATGGTTATGATGTATTATTTAAAAAAACCAACTGGACAGTAATCAACAAGAATGACAAGTCCATTGTATTCAAGGGAAAGAGAGTGGAAAATGTCTACAAAATCAATTTCTCTCAACTGGCTGATCAGAAGGTAATTTGCCTTCTATCAATGAATGATAAGAAATGGATATGGCATAAAAGGCTGGGACATGCTAACTGGAGATTAATCTCTAAGCTTAGCAAGTTACAGCTTGTTAAAGGCCTTCCTGACATTGATTATCATTCAGATGCACTCTGTGGTGCATGCCAGAAAAGAAAAATTGTTAAATCATCTTTCAAAGCAAAAGAAAATGTTTCCACCTCAAGACCCTTAGAACTGCTTCATATTGACCTATTTGGACCAGTTAGCACTGCATCCTTATATGGAAGCAAGTATGGATTAGTTATTGTTGATGATTATAGCAGATGGACTTGGGTGAAATTTCTGAAAAGCAAAGATCATGCATACGATGTATTCAGTAACTTCTGCACCCTTATTCAATCTGAAAAAGAAGCCAAAATTTTGAAAATCAGAAGTGATCATGGTGGTGAATTTGAAAATGAGCCATTTGAAGCTTTTTGTGAAAAACATGGAATCCTCCATGAATTCTCTTCTCCTAGAACTCCACAACAGAATGGAGTTGTAGAAAGAAAGAATAGAACATTACAAGAAATGGCCAGAACCATGATCCATGAAAACAATTTGGCAAAATATTTTTGGGCAGAAGCTGTGAATACAGCGTGTTATGTCCAGAATAGGATCTACATAAGACCTATCTTGGAGAAAACAGCATATGAACTGTTTAAAGGAAGAAAACCCAATATCTCTTACTTTCATCAATTTGGATGCACATGTTACATTCTGAATAACAAGCTCTACCTAAAGAAATTTGATGCCAAGGCCCAAAGAGGAATCTTTTTAGGTTACTCTGAAAGGTCAAAGGCATACAGAGTGTATAATTCAGAGACACTCTGTGTTGAAGAATCTATGCACGTTAAATTTGATGACAAAGAGCTTGAAGATAAAACTTCAAAGCAAGATGAAGGTTTTGCAAAGATACAGGTTCCTGAAGACATTCCAGAACCTGGTCAGTCAGTTGAATCTGAAGATAGTCCAGAAGCAGCACCCACATCAGTTGCTCCAGATGAAGTCGCTCCTGATGGAGTTGCTCCTGATGAAGTAGCTCCTGATGAAGTTGCTTCTGATGAAGCACAAAATGGCTCACAGCAAACAGATTCATCCAACAATACTTTCAAATACAAGTTTTCTCACCCTCAAGATCAAATCATTGGAAGTAAAGAAAGTCCCAGAAGAACAAGATCACACTTCAGACAAGAAGAATCAATGATAGGACTAATTTCAATGATTGAGCCAACAACAGTTGAAGAAGCACTTTCAGATAATGGATGGATCATAGCCATGCAAGAAGAGCTGAATCAATTCCAACGGAATGATGTGTGGGATCTGGTACCCAAACCTTCTTAGAAGAACATTATTGGAACAAAATGGGTATTCAGAAATAAGCTGAATGAAAAAGGTGAAGTAACCAGAAACAAAGCCAGACTTGTTGCTCAGGGGTACAGTCAACAAGAAGGCATTGATTACACCGAAACATTTGCTCCAGTTGCAAGATTGGAAGCAATCAGGTTACTTCTATCCTATGCAGTTAATCATGGAATAATACTATATCAAATGGATGTCAAGAGTGCATTTCTCAAAGGTGTAATAGAAGAAGAAGTGTATGTCAAACAACCTCCTGGTTTTGAGGATCTGAAGCATCCTGACCATGTTTACAAACTAAAGAAATCACTATATGGCTTGAAACAAGCTCCCAGAGCTTGGTATGACAGACTAAGTAATTTCTTGATTAAAAATGATTTTAAACGAGGTCAGGTTGACACAACACTCTTCAGAAGGACTCTTGAGAAAGACATTCTTGTTGTGCAGATATATGTTGATGATATAATATTTGGTTCTACTAATTCATCTCTTTGCAAGGAGTTTTCTAAGTTAATGCAGGATGAATTTGAAATGAGCATGATGGGAGAGCTGAAGTTCTTCCTGGGCATTCAAATTAATCAAAGCAAAGATGGAGTATATGTTCATCAGACAAAATATACGAAGGAGCTTCTGAAGAAGTTCAAGCTTTAAGATTGCAAACTGATGAACACTCCAATGCATCCTACATGCACCTTAAGCAAAGAAGATGAAGGATCAAAAGTGGATCAGAAGCTATACAGAGGTATGATTGGTTCTCTGTTATACCTCACTGCATCTAGGCCAGATATTTTATTCAGTGTATGCTTATGTGCAAGGTTTCAGTCAAATCCTAGAGAATCTCATTTAACTGCTGTTAAGAGAATCTTCAGGTATCTGAAAGGAACAACTAATCTGGGACTCCTTTATAGAAAATCCCCAGATTATAAGCTAATTGGATTCTGTGATGCTGATTATGCTGGTGACAGGATTGAAAGAAAGTCAACCAGTGGCAATTGTCAATTTCTGGGTGATAATCTGATATCCTGGGCTAGCAAGAGACAAGCAACTATTGCTATGTCTACAGCAGAAGCAGAATACATTTCAGCTGCAAATTGTTGCACATAACTACTCTGGATGAAACATCAGCTGGAAGATTATCAGATACATGCTAATAGTATTCCTATCTTTTGTGATAATACTGCTGCTATTTGCTTGTCAAAGAATCCAATTCTGCATTCAAGAGCCAAGCATATTGAGATCAAACACCATTTTATCAGAGATTATGTTCAAAAAGGAATTTTAGATATACAATTCATTGATACTGAAAATCAATGGGCTGATATATTTACTAAGCCTTTAACTGTTGAAAGATTTGATTTTATTAAGAAAAATTTGAACATGCACTACGTGTCTGATTAAAATTGCTTGCTCCTGAATAAAAAGTTTGGGTTCTGAAGTCACTTCAGAAGACATAGTCCTTCAGAAGCTCCTGAGTAAGGTTCTGAGGTAAATGTGCTCCTGATGAGTCATCAGAATTTCAAACTTCAGAAGAGAATCTTTGTGCTCCTGAATAGTAGAAGTTAGTGGAATTTCTAGAGTTGCTCCTGGCGACATCTGCCTCACTAACTTATACAGCTCATCTGAAATCTGACAACGTGGCATAAATGTATTGGCGTGTAACTAAAAGGGCAATGATGTTAATTTTACTTTTCGTAGTACTATCTCGCACCCCCAACTGTCATTAATGCTATGTTTGTTTGTCCCCTGTTATTCAAACGTTTTTTTCGCTAAAAAGCACTTAATCAAAAACACACACTACTCACTTCACATCCTACACTTTCTGTTTTTGATTTCGTATC
Organism: Medicago lupulina; assembly: GCA_958299785.1. Classification (NCBI taxonomy): domain Eukaryota; kingdom Viridiplantae; phylum Streptophyta; class Magnoliopsida; order Fabales; family Fabaceae; genus Medicago; species Medicago lupulina. The sequence goes on along the minus strand of OY283145.1, from coordinate 22,685,056 downwards.
TGCTAAGAAAAGTTCTCTCTCTCTGAAAACCCTAAGAACCCAAATCTCAAACTTCTTCAAACATCAATGGCTTCATCAAGTTCTGTTCAAGAATCCAACGCTCAACTCGCAGTTCAGCAAGCTGAAGGTCAGCAAGAAAGGGCTGCTTACGAGATCAAAGGAGTCACCATGAGCCTAAAAGAATGGCAACTTAAGATTCAAACAGAGAATCCGGTGGATTTTGAATCTCTTGCATATCATGGCTGTGACATCAAGAGGTTTTATGAAGTTCAAGGGCTGATGAACTATTTCAGTATGCTCAACGGTCCTACCTACAAGACGTTAGTAAGACACTTCTGGGTAAGAGCATCAGTCTATGATAAAGCTGCATCAGAACTGGAGGAACAAGAAAAAGTTTTGATTGATCCCTCTCTTAAAGGGAAAACCAGAGAAGAAATGGGTCTGGAACCATTCAGAGAAGTTCAGATCAGGTCGAGCCTGATGGGTATCCCAGTCTATATTTCTGAAGCTATAATTGCTTTTGTCATTGGAGCAGAAGCATCTGGAAAGTACTCCGGTGTAGATATATTAAACTCTCAGTCAAGCACCTGGAGTGATTTGGTGAATAAATCTCTCTTCAATTCTACAACAGCCGGTAAATACTGTGACTTGAACAAGATCAACAAAATGCTCCTGAAGATCCTAAACGAGAACCTGTTGCCTAAAGGAGGTGGTGGTGATCAACCATCTTTGGCTCACAAGGTATTTCTTCATCATCTCATCAATGGAGAAAAGATAAATCTGCCCAAGTACATCTTCAGGCACATGATTAAAGAGCTCAAGGAAAGCCAAAATAAGTGCAGAGTCTGGGTTCCCTATGGAAGACTGATCTCAGAAATCTTCCATCAAGGAGGCATTATTAGAGCTCTAAATGAAGTAAACTACTTCACTGATGAACAGCTGGAAACTGAGACCGGAAAGGTGTTGAATGCAAGCACCTTGAAGCATATGAAACTGATTCCTGAAGTGACCAAACTAAAGACAGACATCTGTGAATCAAGGGTGGTATCGAATCTGATGGAAGACTTCCCTCCCATCTGCAAGAAAGACACCCTGGCTGTTCAAATGGCTCTCATTGCTGATCACTATGAGACCCATGGAAAGCTGATTAGTCTGGATGAAGTTCCAGAGGAAATGTATGGACAAGAACTTCCTGTAGCTAAAGGAAGGAAATCTAAAAGAAAGGTACTCACTCAAGAAGAGTACTTAGAAGGTGAAAATCCTTCTAAGAAGGTGAAGAAGGAAAAGGCTCCTGAAAAGTCTATATCTGGTGCTCCTGGAGGATCATCAATTCAGGAAGAGGTTCAGGATCTGAACCCAGGAGCTATTATTCCTCGGAAGACCAGAAGTGGCAAGCAAATGGCTTCAGCATCTACAACAACAACTAAAGTGAAACAGATTCCTCAAAAGAAGAAAAGAACTCAAAGACTAAGGAAACTGAAGGAATCTGTGTACACTGCTGAAGATTGTGCAGCTGCAGAGGCACAAGAAGTAGAAGAGGCTACCGAACTAGTTACCAGGGAGGTAAGAAAGAAGAAGAAGGCTGAATCTGAAGCTATTCAGAAGGCCTTGGAGCTGGCTAAGGAAATAGAAGTACCTACTGAGGTCTTGCTCAAGAAAGGTGCTGCTGAGGTTGCTGAGCAAGCTCTGATGAGCTCAATAGAACTGCAAGCTGAAGTTGCTACTGAAGCTGAAAGTATTCTAGCTACTCCTGGATCAGATTTTATATCAGGTACATCCTCCTCACAACCCTTGATACATATAGAATCTGACTCCTCTCCCTTATCACCCTCTCAATCCAAAACCTCATCATCCTCATCTTCTGATATGGATGATATTCCTATTAGCATCCTCAGAAAAGGCCTATCACCATCCTCCAAACTCCACAAAAATTCTTCCAAACCTAATTCTCCCTTCAAACAATCTGAACCATCTATCCAAGCTAGGGTCAGTAGTTTGCTTGAGTTACAATACAACAAATTACCCCCTAATCATCCACTTCAACCACAAACCATTCCACCCGTCAACATGATTTTACCTGACAAGCCAGAAGATGACTCTGTTATAAATAATCTCAGCAGTCATCTATCCGGTGAACTTCCAAACATTAACCTAACACCACAAAAAGCCTCTGAAGTAACAACTTCACAAGTTGCTTCAGAAAGCCCCCATCAACAAGCACCTGAACCACATGTGTCCCCATCTGTTCCTGAACAATCTGTTCCTGAACAAACTGTTCCTGAACTAGATGTTCCTGAACCAACCATTTCTGACCATACTTCTGAATTTCTTTACACTGAAAATGCTATGGAGATTGATGATTCTATCATTGATCCTGATGCACAAACTACTCAATCTTCACCTATGGAGGTTGACCAGTCTGCTTCTGATCAGGCACAATCATAATCTGAAAGCAATACTCAATCATCAACCTTAAATTATCTACAAATTCAACCCTGTGCTCCTCCTAAGCCTAGAAAACAACCTTCACCACCCACCAGATTCTTAGATTCTAATATATTAAAGGGCGTGTGTGAGGACATAGCTGACAAAATGATCAAGCTCATTTCATCTAGAAGTGACTTGAGTCACAGAGAAAGCTATGAGAAACAATGGAGTAGGCTCAAGGAGAGAGTTGAGTTTGTCATGCAAGCACTGTCCTCAACTTGTGTAGAAGCTCAAGAGCAAGCTAAGCAGAAGCTTCAGGACTGGCTGAACGGCATCAATGAAGACCTTGAAGAGGTTAAGATAACAGGAACATGGGCTAGATCGTCTTTAAGTATCAGAGGAAGAGAACCAACTGATTTTCTGCCTCAGTACATTCATCCCAAGGACCTGGACTTATCCTTCCTTACAAAGGTCAATCTAAAGGCATCGGCTCCTGATATGGCTTTAGCTCAGGAGAACAAGATCTTAAAGGAGAAGAATCAGAAGCTGGAAAAAGATCTCTTTGAGCAAAGGCTACTGCTTCTAGAACATAAAGCTGAAACTGATGCTAAGCTGGAAGAAGCCAGGATCAGAGAAGAGAAAATGGCCAGAAGCATAGTTGAAATGCAGAAGAAGCAAGAGGAATCAAATGAGCTGCTGAAGAAGATTCTTGAAAACACCCTCAAACAATCCAACCCTTAGTTGCACACCTATTGATTGTTGTTTGTTGTGTTTTTAACATTGTTCACCTTGTATGCTGCTAAACTTAATTGCTTCTGAATATTTCTTTGTTTTGCTTCTGTTTAACAATCTATTTTTAACGCATTTCACTTGTGATATTGATTATGCTCTGAATCTTTTTACTATGTTTTTCTCTTTCTTTTGTTGATTTCTTTTTGTTAATGACAAAAGGGGGAGTAAGTGTGATAATATTTAAAGGTCCTGAGCCCCATTAAGTTTTTTGAAATTCTCAATCCTTTTAGTTAGGGGGAGTAATTTTATTTCAAAATAACTTAACTGAACCATTATCTCTCTCTATCACTTTCTATTTCTTTTAATTTTATTGAACGTTAAATGAATTTAATTAACAAGATAGGACTCAGGGGGAGCTTACAAACCTCATACCCTATAAGTCAACTTGCTAATTAGATTAACAACAATTGATCAAATTTTTAAATACTATTGTTTGTCATCATCAAAAAGGGGGAGATTGTTGGAACAAAATATGTTTAACAAATAAACCCTAAAGAGTTTTGATGATAACAAAGTATTAAAAATTGACAATTGGTATTGCTAACATTTGTTCAAGTGTACAGGACCATAAACAAAGTAATGTATCTTATCAAGGTTCTGAACGAACAAATAAAGAGCAAAGGAAGTATCTATTTGAAGCTTAAAAGCGCTCCTGAAGACAAGCGCTCCTGAAGACAAGCGCTCCTGAAGACTTGCGCTCCTGAAGACAAGCGCTCCTGAAGAGTATGACGTCATCAGAAGCAGTTTCTTCAGAAGCAACAGTATTTCACCAGAAGCAGTTTATCTCAAGATTTCAAGATTCAAGTGTTGTATTTTGGAGCGAAAGTTGTAGAGCATTGGCAGAAGATTAGTGGATTAAAGCAACGATCATTTCAAAAGGATTTGAAGTCATTTTGTTGCAAATAGACAAGAAGCGTTGACATTGTACTTTGTACGAACTGTACAACCACCTTCTCCACTACTCTGTTCCTTGTCTCTGCTAATAGACAAGAATAACAGCTCTCATGTACAACCAAGCCTGCATCCTTGTTCCCTCTCAACCGGAATGGATTTGAAATTGATCCTTTAAAGGACAATAACTAAATCAGGCAAAGAATCACTGGTGAAAGATCAAGCTTCATTAACGACTCTTTTTGGATGTGTTGGCACTTACAACGTTCACTTCACACCTCTATATAAAGGAGTGAAGACTTGAAGAACAATGTGGACTCTACAATATATTGAAAGCGCCAAAACTCTGTCAAATTATCTAAGCATTCAAAGTTCACTAAGAATTTCAGTTTTCAAGTTCATATCTTTGAAATTCTTAAGTCTTAAGAGTCTGTATCTGATTTGTATTGTGAACACCACTGATTGTATATCAAGTGTTCAATCTCAAACATTTTTGTGTGTAATTTTGTTTGATAGAAGTCTCTTGCTTGTGTGCTTGAGCACTAGAAGTCTCTTGCTTGTGTGCTTGAGCACTAGAAGTCTCTTGATTGTGTTCTTGAGCATTTGAAGTCTCTTGCTTGTGTGCTTGAGCATTTGTAATCAGATATTACGTTAGTGAACTCTCCTTGGAAGTGCAAGGGGGACAGGACTACTTCCGAATTGTGGAAGGAACCTGTATAAATCTTTTGTGTCCTGCTTCTTCTCTTTTCTCTCTATTTTTCATTCCGCTGCATACGCTCCTGAACAGTATCTTCAGAAGCTGTCTAATCTGCTTCTGATCATTCATGTTCTGAGTTTTAAAGAGAAAACGATAATTTGAAAACACAATTCAACCCCCCCTTCTTGTGTTTTTCTCCCCTTCAAACATTGGTTCAGATGGAGATTGAGTGTCACAAGGTTGTGGTGGAAGAAAAACCCAAAGTGATGAATGTTGATAATTTCTCGAAGTCTGGCCCAACGGAGGTTGTGGAAATCACTCGTGTGCAGATGGATGCACGTCCTTCTCTGAGGTGGGAGAGCTTAAATTCCAAAGGTTTAACTGTGGGTGCGTGGGAGTATCTGATTCTTTGTGCTCAATGACATAAAAGAAAGCGCTTTGTGGGAGGCAACCCACCATTTTATTTACAGCTAGTATTTCTAGTCTTATCGCTTTTTATTGCTTTCAAAAAAAAATTCAAAAATACAAAAATATTTTAGCTGAAACAATCAGAGGAACAAAATTTTCAAGTCCAAAACTGGGCAAATCGCCCCACCTCTAAAGCTCCACAAAAAATTTCTAAGTTAAAATTCGGTGTCTTTCGACATTGTTAAAAACGTGACACGTTGGGACCAACGTGACACGATTTTTTTTTACGCCCAATTTTTTTTTCTAAGTTAAAATTGATGTCTTTTCGACATTGCCAAATCGTGACACGTTAGGCCAAACGTGACACGATTTCTGGGCAAGAATTTTTTTTTTTTTGAAAATGGTGGATCGTGTCACGTTTTGCCCAAACGTGACACGTTTTTTGTGGTTTTTCAAATTTTTGACCTTTACAAAACCCAATCATGACACGTTTTTGGCCAAACGTGACACGATTTTCCTTACCTATAAATAAACCCACCATGATTTCCTTTCCATTCACTTCCAAAAGTAGCCAAACTCAGCCAAAATTTTCCCAGAACCCTAACCCTCGAAATTCTTAACCTCCCACACTAAAAATCTTCATCTTTTCATATTCCAATCACCAAACCAACTCCATAAACCTTCACCTTCCTCATCAACCTAACAAAAATCATCATCTACCCCACAAACCTCAAACCCTAAACTTCACCAACCCTTTTCTCAAACCCTAACCATGGTGGACACACGCAAAAAAGGCAAAGCCCCACAAAACAAAAAGGCCAAGACCGCGCCTAAACGTAAACCACCCGTCAAACCAACAGCCCCACCAGCATAACCACCATCAATCAACCACCGTTTCCTAACCGGCCCGAGACCGCTTCAAGAAAATACGAAGCTATAGGGTTATTCAAGAGTGGGGGTTTTTGCTCCACAAAATTCTAGGGAACCCTGAATTTGAATAGGTACTCACAGTTCGAGGGTGGCATGGGCTGAATGATATGGTCTTTAAGGAGGCCAACAAGACTATGGCATCAGAGGTTTATGCCAACGCTCGGTTCTCCGGGAGAAGGTATGGATCATATGTGCGGGGAATGGACATCGATTTCTCACCTCAAGCGATTAATGATTTGTTGGGCCTTGTTCCTCTGCAGCAATGTGACGTACAGAGGAGGAGAGATACTTGTGAGGGCTGGAATGATGAGACTTGGGAGGAGGTCAAGTCTTTACTGTGTGTTGAGGGTGCTCAGTGGCAAGGAAGTTAGAGGATGATTTTGAAGGCTGACTTCAAGCCGGCTGCAAAGGCTTGGGCTTCATTTGTGGGGCATACACTGGAGAGCACCTCGTGTTAATCTGAAATTCCACTACCGCAAGTACACACTATTGCGGCTATCATGTCTAGTGGACCCATTAATGTTGGTGAGCTGATTGCCAACAACATTGCTAATTTTGCTGCAGGTAACAAGAAGGCCATTCCTCACATGAGCCTCATCAACTGGCTTTGTGAGGAAACAGACTATGAGCTCTATGTGAACGACACCGAGACCAAGATGATGAAGCCTATTACTGATACACACATGGAGGTATTTTTGAAAAACTATATGGAGCGTATGCAACAGCTGGGAGCTAAGGAGGAAGCAGGTCCTCAACCTCAGCCACAACAACCCCCACCTCAGCAACAGTTTGTGCAGGGAGAAGGAAGCAGCCAACATGGTGCCTGTCCACCTATTCACCCTATGCAGCTGGACTACATGTTCGGCCACTACAACTAGATGAATGAGGTGTCTGATCAGGAGTATTAGAACCGTCCTAGGTTTGGTCTAGAGCTTACTCAGGCGGTCTGCCTCAACAGGAGAGCTATCACGGGGTCGTTTGACCGATTTGGAGGGTCCGAGGAGGCTATGGACCAGTACTTCGTTGTTACCAGAGGTCGTGCCCAGGCGAGAGAGCAGGAGATTCGGGCCGACTTTGCTGCTAGTGGTGCTAGGTCTCGGTTGTAACACCCAAATTTATTATTTATTATTTTATTAATTTATTGTATTTTTAGTGTGTTATTATTTGATTGATAATATATATATATATATATATATATATATATATTGATGAAATATATTATTATGTGCATTATTTGGTGTGTTAATATTCTAAGTGGGGTAGGAATATAATTATTAGAAATAATAAGATAAAGGGGAAGAGTAATTTTGTGGTGATAAGAGTAAAAAGGTGTATTAGGTTAAGAGTCAGTAAGGAGAGATTAGAAAATCAAAACACATACAATTTTTGGAGAAAAAGAGGAGAACTCAGAGAGAACCCTAGGAAAGAAGAACGCTGTTGTTGATTTCAGAAGAACAATCTAAGGTAAGGGTGGGATTCATATTCTCTAATCTTAAGTATGTTTTTCTGAAATTGGGTTTGACAAAAGTTGTAGGTTGTGAGTTTTGGGAATTAGGGTTAATCTTATGTTGTTGTTCATAGCTTTGTTTTTTGATAAATTAGGTCTTTGAATTGATGTTCAAGTCTTAGAATGATCATAGACAATGTTCCCGATCAAAGTTGGGGTTTGGGTGATTGAAAATTGGGTTTTTGGAGTGAAAACTGGTATGTTCCCGTAAGCTGTGAAGCCCGAATTCGGCCACCGAATTGCCAAAATCGGCCCCCGAATTCTGAGCTGATTTTCCAGCTATGGTTCTACAAAAATCGGCCACCGAATTGTCAAATTCGGCCACCGATATTTCTGTCAGTCAAAACTGGAAAACATTCACATTTCCAGCCGTTTCTGTTTTGAACTGGCTTTTGGTATAAACATGAAAGTTGTAGATAATTGAGTTAGCTTTCTAATGTCTTCGGTTTGGCTAGAAAATGATTTTTAGATCTTAAGATATGATGAAAATACTCTATGGAGGTCTTAGTGAAATTTTATGAAAACTAACCCAAAACTTATAGATTCTCTCTGAACTTCAGAGCTTAAGTACTATGAGTTTAATTAAGGTGTTTATAAGTATTTAATCTATGTTGTGATGAATCTAACTTGGTTTGATATGTAAGTAATTGATTAATGTATATGTTGCTATTGTTGTTGATAGGTTGGAATATATTATGTGATTATTGTATGTTGTATAATGTTATGTTGCTTATGCCATTTAAGTTGTTGGTTGTCTAAGTTGTTGGTTGTTAAGTTGTTGGTTGTCTAAGTTGTTGGTTGTTTAAGTTGTTAATTGTTAAGTTGTTGGTTATCTAAGTTGTTGGTTGTTTAAGTTGTTGGTTGTCTAAGTTGTTGGTTATCTAAGTTGTTGGTCGTTGAGTTCATGCATACAAAGTTGAGGGCTTATGCCCTAGAGCTTATGCTCATTAAAGTTGAGGGCTTATGCCCTAGAGCTTATGCTCAATTAAAGTTGAGGGCTTATGCCCTGGAGCTTATGCTCAGTTAAAGTTGAGGGCTTATGCCCTGATTGGTACCACATGCATAATGCATTTGTCAAGTTGCTAAGTTGATGTTGTTGCATAGTCAAGTCGGTGTCGTTGTGTCGTGTTAGTTGTTGTTGTCAAGTTGGTTATTATTAATGAGATGCTAATGAAGAATTATGTGAAGTAATAATATTGTAAACATTGTAGCTTATGTTGTTGAATTCCATTGATGAATTATATGTTTACTATATTTGAATATGTATCTCACCCCTTCTGCTTGGAAATGTTGCTCTTTGTATGAGTAACTTGCAGGTAATCGAGAATAAGTAGCTGTTGATTGCTGTCGTGAGTGGCTATCTCTCGTTCTGTCTTTAGGTGCTCTGATACGTAACGGGATGGGAGTTTGCTATGTTTGATTGCATTTCTTGTTACGTATCTCTTTTATTAAACAATGATGAACTATTTTTATGAGGATTTAAGATAATGTTGATGTTGTGGCCTTTTAGTGCCACGTACTATTTAAGATGTTGAAAATAATTCCGCTGCATTTTGTTGAATTTCTATTAAGGCAGATGTTTTAATAAATAGCATTTTTGTTTCATTTATATTTGTGAAAAATTTTGTAAGTTGAATGTGACACTTTGTTTTTAAGTTGAAAAACTCTGATTAATCTAACTTATTTAAAAGTTGGGAAAACGGGGTGTTACAATTGGTATCAGAGCAGGTCGGTCCGTCCGGCCAAGTAGTTGAGTCGCGTTGTGTCGTATGACGGCTGAATACCGTCATTGCGTTGTCCTAATTATTGTTTGTTGTGTAGAGAACTAAGATGGCTGGAAGAAATGATGTTGCTATTGCTGCTGCGTTGCAAGCTATGGCTCAAGCTATGGGGCAACAGCCTAATGCTGGTGGTAATGAGGGAGTACGAATGCTGGGAACTTTTCTGAGGAACCATCCACCTACTTTCAAAGGAAGATATGACCCTGATGGAGCTCAGACATGACTCAAAGAAGTTGAGAGAATTTTCAGAGTTATGTAATGCACTGATATTCAGATTGTGCGCTTTGGCACACACATGTTGGCTGAGGAAGCTGATGACTGGTGGGTGAGTGCTCAACTGATTATGGATAATCGAGGTGTTGTGGTTACTTGGGCTGTGTTTCGGAGGGAATTCCTGAGCAGATACTTTCTGGAAGATGTTCGCGGGAAGGAGATTGAATTTTTAGAGTTGAAGCAAGGTGATATGTCTGTGACAGAGTATGCTGCCAAGTTTGTAGAGTTGGCTAAGTTTTACCCACACTACACTGCTGAGACTGCTGAGTTCTCTAAGTGTATCAAGTTCGAGAATGGTTTACGTGCTGAGATCAAGCGGGCAATTGGATACCAGAAGATCCATCAGTTCTCTGAGTTGGTTAGTAGCTGTAGAATTTATGAGGAGGATACGAAGGCTCATTATAAGGTTCAAAAGGAGAGGAAGGGTAAGCAACAGGATCGTGGAAAACCTTACAGTGCTCCGACTGATAAGAGTAAGCAGAAGGTGAATGACGAGAGGAGGCCCAGGGAGAGTGATGCTCCTGCCAAAGTTGTTTGTTATACCTGTGGTGAGAAACGCCACAAGAGTAATGCTTGTACTAGGGATGTGAAACAGTGTTTCCGATGTGGTAAGAAGGGGCATACTATTAATGAATGCAAGCGTGGGGACATTGTGTGTTTCAATTGCAATGAAGAAGGTCATATTGTCTCGCAGTGCAATAAGCCTAAGAAGACTCAGACATGAGTGAGGATCGTCTGATCGGAGGTACATTTTCGAGGACGAAAATATTCTAAATGGGGGAGAGTTGTAACACCCAAATTTCTTATTTATTATTTTATTAATTTATTGTATTTTTAGTGTGTTATTATTTGATTGATAATATGTATATTTTGATGAAATATATTATTATGTGCATTATTTGGTGTGTTAAGATTCTAAGTGGGGAAGGAATATAATTATTAGAAATAATAAGATAAAGGGGAAGAGTAATTTTGTGGTGATAAGAGTTAAAAGGTGTATTAGGTTAAGAGTCAGTAAGGAGAGATTAGAAAATCAGAACACGTACAATTTTTGGAGAAAAAGAGGAGAACTTAGAGAGAACCCTAGGAAAGAAGAACGCTGTTGTTGATTTCAGAAGAACAATCTAAGGTAAGGGTGGGATTCATATTCTCTAATCTTAGGTATGTTTTTCTGAAATTAGGTTTGACAAAAGTTGTAGGTTGTGAGTTTTGGGGATTAGGGTTAATCTTATGTTGATGTTCATAGCTTTGTTGTTTGAGAAATTAGGTCTTTGAATTGATGTTTAAGTCTTAGAATGATCATAGGCAATGTTACCTATCAAAGTTGGGGTTTGGGTGATTGAAAATTGGGATTTTGGAGTGAAAACTGGTCTGTTCCCGTAAGCTGTCAAGCCCGAATTCAGCCCCCGAATTGGCAAAATCGGCCACTGAATTCTGAGCTGATTTTCCAGCTATGGTTCGACAAAAATCGGCCACTGAATTGTCAAATTCGGCCACCGATTTTTCTTTCAGTTAAAACTGGAAAACATTCACATTTCCACCCGTTTCTGTTTTGAACTGGCTTTTGGTGTAAACATGAAAGTTGTAGATAATTGAGTTAGCTTTCTAATGTCTTTGGTTTGGCTAGAAAATGATTTTTAGATCTTAAGATATGATGAAAATACTCTATGGAGGTCTTAGTGAAATTTTATGAAAACTAACCCAAAACTTATAGATTGTCTCCGAACTTCAGAGCTTAAGTACTATGAGTTTAATTAAGGTGTTTATAAGTATTTAATCTATGTTGTGATGAATCTAACTTGGTTTGATATGTAAGTAATTGATTAATGTATATGTTGCTATTGTTGTTGATAGGTTGGAATATATTATGTGATTATTGTATTTTGTATAATGTCATGTTGCTTATGCCATTTAAGTTGTTGGTTGTCTAAGTTGTTGGTTGTTAAGTTGTTGGTTGTCTAAGTTGTTGGTTGTTTAAGTTGTTGGTTGTTAAGTTGTTGGTTGTCTAAGTTGTTGGTTGTTTAAGTTGTTGGTTGTCCAAGTTGTTGGTTGTCTAAGTTGTTGGTCGTTGAGTTCATGCATACAAAGTTGAGGGCTTATGCCCTGGAGCTTATGCTCATTAAAGTTGAGGGCTTATGCCCTGGAGCTTATGCTCAATTAAAGTTGAGGGCTTATGCCCTGATTGGTACCACATGCATAATGTATTTGTCAAGTTGCTAAGTTGATGTTGTTGCATAGTCAAGTCGGTGTCGTTGTGTCGTGTTAGTTGTTGTTGTCAAGTTGGTTATTATTAATGAGATACTAATGAAGAATTATGTGAAGTAATAATATTGTAAACATTGTAGCTTATGTTGTTAAATTCCATTGATGAATTATATGCTTACTATTTTTCAATATGTATCTCACCCCTTCTGGTTGGAAATGTTGCTCTTCGTATGAGTAACTTGCAGATAATCGAGAATAAGTAGCTGTTGATTGCTGTCGTGAGTGGCTATCTCTCGTTGTGTCTTTATGTGCTCTGATACGTAACGAGATGAGAGTTTGCTATGTTTGATTGCATTTCTTGTTACGTATCTCTTTTATTAGACAATGATGAACTATTTTTATGAGGATTTAAGATAATGTTGATGTTGTGGCCTTTCAGTGCCAAGTACTATTTAAGATGTTGAAAATAATTCCGCTGCATTTTGTTGAATTTCTATTAAGGAAGATGTTTTAATAAATAACATTTTTGTTCCATTTATATTTGTGGAAAATTTTGTAAGTTGAATGTGACACTCTGTTTTTAAGTTGAAAAACTCTGATTAATCTATGTTATTTAAAAGTTGGGAAAACGGGGTGTTACATTGGTACCATTTTGGAGAGGATTCTTATGAGGAGGAGAACCCTAACACTTGGATTGATTAGGACCAGATGCAGTACTGAGTGGGCTACTGATGGCTCACTCCTTATGATGTTTCTTTTATTTATTTCAGCACGTTTTGATGTACTTTTATTTTTTTATGTTCGAACAATTTTAATTGCTTTCATTCAGTTTAATCATTTGTATCCCTCTGTTATCTAATTGTTCCCTCACTTGTTTATTATTGATGAATTTATGTGTTTAATTGACTTTTTCCAGTTTAGTAACAAATGTGTGTTCAAGTGATGTTGCCAAAAATTCATAAGGAGGAGTGACTTGATATTTCAAAGGTGAAGTGTTCAGCATTGAAAGATAGGTAGTCACAACTCCCAGATATCATAACTGTAAAGTTCATGGCCAAATTTTATTTTTCCAATTTACTTATATAAAGTGTTTCATGCTGCTACATTTCTAGAACTTGCATTGTTTCTCTACTGTTGATTGGCTTTATTCATATACACACTGAGGCAAAAGTTCTTGGTTCTGTGAGCCTTTTGAACCCTACCCTAATTATATTGAATTTATCCTTTTCTTATCCAAGTTGAGCCGGTAGGTTTAGAACTTTTTGTTCGGTGACAAACTACATTACAAACTTAGAGACTTTTAGGATTTATCCCAAATTGTTATTGCTGTGTTAGGCATTGTAGGATGTTGCTAAAAATTAAGTTTGGGGTTGCTTTTGGAATTTGCAACCAATTAAGTTTGGGGTGGGAGAACTAGAGAACATAGAACTTTATCATGAAAAATACATACACTAAAAATGGTGTATCAAAAAAAAAAAAAAGAATGAAAAAGGGACAAAACATTGAAAATCCGAGTAACTCTAAACTCGAAAGTCCCAATGGTTAAAAATGTTCTCTAGCCCCGTCTTGACAAGAATTGTGTCCATAGGTGAAAGATGGATTGAAATTGTGCTTTAACTTTCGTAGGAGTGCCTAACTCACATTTTGTGTAGCCTACTTATCCAAATATTATCCCACCTTTACCTAAGCCCCGTTATAACCCTAAAAGACCTCAAAGTGTGTATTGATATTGACTTTAATTGACGTTTAGAAACTTTTTAAGCGTATGGTAATATGTAGTCTTGCATGTGATTGAGTGTGAACCATATTCATTTTGTTGCGTGAAGTTGTGTATTGGTGGATGCTTTCAAGTTAAACTAGCTCACCTTTAGCTAGTTGGGAGATGAACTTTTTGGTTACCATCACTTGATCAGGTACTTGTTATTTTACTGTCAATTTTGCAAGTAAATTCTTTGAGGACAAGGAATGGTTCAAGTTTGGGGTTGTGATGACATGTTGTCATTACGTAATTTTTATGTAAATATTATCACATTTTGGAGTTCGCAAGGTGACTTAAGCAGCAAGAAAAACAAGAAAACTGAAGAAAAAGGCAAAGACAAAATTGTGGCACGTTTGGTCAAAAACGTAACACGATTTGACAAGGCAGATTGCATTGTTTCGACATTACGGAAAACGTGTCACGATGGCAAAAACGTGACACGATTTGGTGAAACCCTAATTTAGTTTCTTGTTACACAAGTGAAAACGTGTCACGATTTACTTAAAACGTGACACGATTTGGGCGAAATTTTGTGCCTATTTAAGCTGAAGACTATTCAGAAAACAAGGGTTACGATTTGAGAAGAGCAAAGTGCGATTTTGAGACATAAAGACGGCTAGGAGGGCGATTTCTTCAACCTTCTTTCAGTTCATGTATGTTTTGATTCCACTAGTGATTGTGCTATTTGTAAGTCTCATTATGAGTAGCTAAATCTCTTAGAGATTAGGTCTGAGATGATTTTATGTAACCCTAATTGATACATGTTGCTGTGATGAAACTCTAATCATTTGGAATGATTATTTAGTTTTTATTCAATTCGATTGTTCTTAATTCTTTTATATCTTGATCACATATAAACTCGTGAGTATGAATGACTACTAACCCTAGCTTTCAACTTAGACCCATTGAATTGTTCTAATAAACATGGTTAGTCTAGGAATGGATAATCGTTTGTTAGTGATATTAGATTAACGTGCTTAAACCTTGAAGGATTATTAGACCACCTAAGGAATTAGGGGTTGTAGTTTAAGAGGAGGGTCATAACTCAAGGGATTGATTAAGGCTAATTTGTTAACTATCGTGGAACTAAAGAACCATTCACAAGAATATAGTACAATAACCAATTAGAGGAACATAGATGATTCGAAAGACTGATCTCATCTCTCTCTTATTTCTTAAACACCTTTTACTTTCTGTTAATTGATTTCTTAAAATCAAACCAAATCAACCGCCTAGTGGAAAAACCATAATAACTTTTATACATCCTATTGCTTAACGAAATTGAATTGTTGAGGTTAAAAACAGTCCTTATGGGAACGATATTTTACTACTTCAATAGTTTTTGGTACACTTTCCAAACATCTATCACTTTCCTTCCATAGTTCATACATAGTCGTTGCAGTGCCAACTCTTAAAGTGACTATATTAAGGACATGACAAGCAGTATTCATGGCTTTAGCCCAGAAATGGTAGGGAAGATGTTTAGCATGAAGCATGACCCTGGCTGATTCTTGCAGAGTTCTGTTCTTTCTTTTTACCACACCATTGTGTTGAGGTGTTATGGGGGACAAGAATTCATGCTTGATTCCTTCTCCTGTGCAGAATTCATGAAATTTGGAATTCTCAAATTTTGTTCCATGGTCACTCCTTATCTTGACAATGCCTTTATCTTTCTCTCTTTGAAGTTGAATGCAAAGTTCCTTGAATGACTCAAAGGTATCCGATATTTCTCTGATAAAGGTCACCCAAGTGAATCTGGAAAAAGCATAAAAAACAACCGCAACATACCTCTTTCCACCAATGCTGGCCACTTGCATAGGCCCCATTAAGTCAATATGTATGAGTTCTAGGACCTTTGAGGTTCCCTGATGTTCCAACCTTGGATGAGACATCCGAGTTTGTTTACCTACATGACATTCTCCACGGATGCTTCCTTCAGTGATCTCCAACGTGGATATACCTCTGATTGCTTCCAGTGAAATAACTTTCTTTATCCCTTGCATATTCAAATGACCCAGTTTTTGGTGCTACAGTCTGACCTCTTCATCTTTACTTAGCATGCATGAGGCTATGAGAGCCTGCTCTTGAGACACCAATAAGTAACAGTTGTCCTTAGATCTAGTACCCTTCATACTCACCTTACCTTCACCATCTATGATCTGACATTCAGTTTTGCTGAAATTTACACTCATACCTTGATCACACAGTTGGCTGATACTGATGAAATTTGCAGCTAACCCTTTGACTAACAAAACATTATCCAGTCTTGGGGATCCTTCATTGACCAAGTTTCCAATACCTACAATCTTTCCTTTAGCCCCATCACCAAAAGTAACATAGCTCTTAGCATAAGGTCTGACTTTTTCAAGGAATTTGTCCACTCCTGTCATGTGACGAGAGCACCCACTATAAAAATACCAATCTTCACTAGAAGATGCTCTTAAGGATGTATGTGCTATCAGTCCTACACACTTAGGTCTCCATTTCTTCTTAACCATTTTTACTGCTGGTCTGGGTTGATACACTCTAGGTGCTCCATACAACTTATAACAAAAAGGTTTTTTATGACCCTGTCTGTTGCAAAAGTGACACTTCCATGAGGGATGTTCCTTTACTAACCCAGGTTTAGGAAGTTCTATAGGATGTTCCAACCTTGGTTCTTTTACAGTAGTACTATCTGTTCTAATAGACGCTACAAATTTTATTTTCTTAACAGGTTTTCCCTTCTTGGCCTTATGGTAGTGTTCTAAAGCCTGAACATAGCTACTGTTTTGGTGTTCATGTTTTAGATGTTCATGGGTAAACCCTATACCATTAGGTTTTCTTGACACTTGACCTTCTAGCATCCTATCCAGAACATCAGTTCCAGTGGTCGTCATTCTAACTTGCTTTAAGACATTAACAAGTTTAGAATTAAGTAACATTACATCTTTGTTCAGTTCAGTGATTCTTGCTAGATGACCAATCCTTTCTTCCTGTAGATGATTGATGATTTCTTCCTGTTCTATCAGAAGTTTAGATGTGTCAACATCATTGATGTCTTGGTAATTGTAAGGTACAGTCACTGTCTCATAGTGTGGATCGTCATCACCAGATTCAGATTCTACTCTTCCAGTCATAGACGTGACGCGTTTAGCAGTATCACTTTCAGTATCTCCATCTGCTTCATCATCATCAGACCAGGATACAATCATCCCTTTCTTCTACTTCTTGAGAAAAGTTGCACATTCCGTTCTGATGTGACCATAACCTTCACATTCATGACATTGTACTCCTTTGTACCGACTGTTCTTCTCATTTGTTATGTCATACCTTGAGTTGCCCTGTTGCCTATCAGTGTTGAATCTGATGTTCTGCCTATTAAACTGTCTTCCAAGCATGACCATATTTTCTGATAGATTTTCATCCTCCACACTTTCTTCCAGTCCTTCATCATTAGCTGTGTTTGTTGTAAAAACAATGCCTTTGCCCTTCTTCTCAGTCCTCTTATCAACAACAAGTTCAAAGTTCTGAAGGGAACCTATGAGTTCTTCTACCTGCATATTGGAGACGTCTTGAGCTTCTTCAATGGCTGTGACCTTCATGTCAAACCTCTTTGGTAGAGATCTGAGAATTTTCCTAACCAATTTTGCATCTGACAGTTTTTCTCCAAGAGAATCAAATGAATTAGAAATGTCTAGGACATTCATATAGTAGTCCTGTTTGGCTCATCCTCTTGCATTCCCAGACTTTCAAATTTGGTCGTCAAGAGTTGAATCCTTGAGATCTTCACCATGGAAGTACCTTCATGAGCCGTTCTAAGAATGCCCCAAGCATCTTTGGCAACATCACATTTTTTGATAAGTCTGAACATATTCTTGTCCACTCCATTAAAGAGAGCATTTAGAGCCTTAGAGTTTGCAAGAGCCAATTCGTCTTCAGGTACAGTCCATTCTTCTTCTGGTATCAAAACCGTAGTTTTGTTGCCATCTTTGTCAAGAACAACCGGATGTTCTCATCCTTTCAACATAACTTTCCAAGTCTTGCTGTCAATAGACTTAAGATAGGCACTCATTCGTGACTTCCAGTAGTCATAATTGATTTCGTCCAATAGAGGTGGTCTGTTAACAAACCCTCCTTCTTTCTCCATAATGCTATAACAAATCTCCTCTGGATCTCACCCAATAACAGGCAGGGTGCCTGCTCTGATGCCAATTGAAATTCTGGCACATTAGACTTAAGATGTTCTACGAGATGTTCAAACACCAGTTAAATGAATTACGATGTTGAATAAAAGGTTAGAACATTAAGCTAACAAAACGAAAGCAAATGAACGGAAACAAAAAGAAAAGTAAAAATGCACAGAGAGTTTGTTAACCCATTTTGGTGACAACACACCTACTCTGGAGGCTGCCAAGCCAGGAAGGAAATCCACTAGTGTAGTCCGTAATCAAAAGTTTTCAGCAAACCACGTTTGCACTAATGACCTAGGACCTACCCGTACTGATTTCAACCTAGGAACTCCTAGATTTGAGATCCCATCTCACTCCCTTACAACTGATCACAAACTCTGTGATTCTTACAATACATACACAACAATGAAATGAAGTTACCTTCACAAACACAACAACTTACACCGTGCTTAACAGCTTTGGTGCAGTACACAATCTACCTAACTCTTTGCTTAAAAGCTTCAGAGCAGTGAACAAATACAACTCAAAGCACAATCCTAAACATGCATCTAAGTGATACACGAAAGGCTCACAAATCAAAGACTCAAAACCCTAGATGATCTCTTCTTCAAAATGACGTCTTGAATTCATAAACTAGGTCTTGCAGCCTTGTCTAAATACTGAAGCAATACGGGTCAGATCATTTTTTGGGCTTCAGGTAAAACCGGTGATCCATTACTCAGTCAATAGGACCGGACAAGGAAACTCCTAAAAAGTAGCCACATCTTTAGGAACATTATGATCACCTTCAAAGACTTTCCTAAGTTGTTAGCACTTCCTCAGGAAATCACATTTGTTCTGATCTTCTCATAAAAACACGCAGGTTGACCAACACTAATGAAGGCGTGAATTCCTTAGATAAGCGAACGCGTGCGTAAATTAAGGCAAGGTACAAAACACACAAACCTGCCTGGATGTTGGAACATTGTGTTCCACATTT